>CM042255.1:13079049-13679049 GCA_023566225.1 Romanogobio albipinnatus | reverse complement strand
GCAGCTGCACTGCGTTTTACATGGTATTTTTAGGATAAAAATTTGCTTAAAAATCTTGAGGAAAGGAAATTCCCTCTAGCATTTAGCAAAACGCAATACGAGAGTACTCTCGAAAGGGAATTTTAGCCATATTATAGATGTACAGCATTCTAGAAAGCTCATTCAGAAAGGAAATTTGCAAACATTCACAACATATGAAGTGCCGTCCTTACTTGTTCTGGATATGAAGTTAGAGCATGAAGCGTTGGTTTTGACTTATCCTTCAGAAACAAATGTTCAAAATCCAGCAGTCGTAAAATGATTTGAGCACATATATAACATTTTACCAGCATTCTTTGGCACATTTCCTTCAAAAATGAAATTCATCATCATACGGTGTCTTTAGTGGCTCGGATGCCGGGAGTCTATGGAGACTCTTATGTTCGTTGGTACATCCAACAACAGAACATTAGTAATGTTTTTTTTGGCGCAGACATTGTAATACTCTAGCTAGCTGATAAAGCGAATAAACAGAAATGGCGTCTCTGTGTTTCTCACTCAGGGGTGTGTCAATGCTAAATGGGCAGATCATCAACAGTCATCAGTGTGGTTTCCCTACTCTTACGTGTAGGGGGAAATATGAAACAGCGTGTTATGAGAGATTGATAACGATTGATGGGCATTATAAAAAAATAAAATTGGGTGGATTTTTTACAATTATAGGCTGGTTGTTTACACACACTGTGGACTCACATGTGTTCAAACACCTTATAAAAGTGAATTTTGCATAATATGCATATAAAAGGACTCTTCCACTGACTTTTGGATTAGAAAATAAACTATTTGAACAACAAAAATTATGATTCTTACACATTTTCTGAATTGTCCCCCCAATATATGATATTTTTTTGATGCTGCTCTCCTTTACGTATCACTCTGTTTGTTATTAGGATGGTAGACAGTTTTAAAATGAAAATGTTTAGCCTGGTCTGCCTCAGCGGTCTAACAGTATTCATCGATGTCAAAATGATGGCCAATCAGATCAAAGAGACACTTTTTTAATTTTTGACATTTTAGACGTACAAACAAGAGTGATTGTATGCATATTAAATAAAATATTATTTGCAGACTTAGAACTTCTCTTACATTTCTTATTTATTTTTAATTCCCTTAAATCCAGCAACACATCTGGAATGTGGATTCAAATCATTCCAGATGTGGGCTGGATCTGGGCCGACACTATGTTGCTGTCTGGGTTAATTATTTAATTTTTAAATAAAAAAACAACAACATTTTGGTCCCCCCCAATATTCAAGACATGGCTACGGCCTTGCTACTACCGACAACTTTGTGCACCCTGACACCGTAAACTTGCCTGTCAATAATCCTGTCACGTCCTTATATACGCACTCCACATTCCAGCTCAAAATACAAAAGAAAATGATTATTAAAATAAAATGATGTACTTCCACAACAACCTTATGTAAAATGTTTTCAAGTCCAAGTGTTTTTAATTAGCAAACATGAACAGACAGCAACAGATTTCCAGTTCCTCTGCGTCCCTCAGTACCAATCATGTAAGGATGTAAATCCTACAAAGTACTAAATCACACAACAAATGTTACATGAAAGTTAGGAGAGTTTGTTTATAGAGGGCGTTGCATCGCTGGGTGGGTTTGGGGTCCTGTGACAGTTCTGCCCCGGGGCCCCTCCTTTGATCGGGCCCTGCTGTACATCCAATTAATCAAGACCCAAAGCACAGTAGGAGAAAGTTGAAAAGATCAGTAAACACATGAAGGGAGGGAAGGCAGTTGGCCCCAGAGAACTGACTCTACGTGCGGAAACCTGAACAGATCGACCACTGAGAGGCAAATGAAAGCAGTAGTTTGCCTGGCTGAAGCTCAGAAAATACACAGATAGAATTGACGGATCTCTATGATGGAGACCTGTTATTTCTGCTCACTTCTAAGTCGTTGAAAGAATCGATGCCCAGCAGCAGTAATGAAGCCCAGAGTAAAAGACTGCACTTACTATAGTGAAGTTCATAACTTTGAGGATCCAGATGGTGAGAGCGAGATTGACCACTATGAGGATCATAAGGAGGAGGACAAAGAAGTAAAGGCAACGTTTCCGCCAGCCGTAGATCCCCACTTTATACACTTGCGGTTTATCAGTACTCTGGACATTGTTCCTATGAGGGCACTGTTCCTGGGTCATCTGCAAGAAAACACAAATAAAACGTTAATTATGTAAGGCATTGAAACATGATTTAGGGCTCAATGATATGACAGTTTTTTTTTCTCCTAATGCATTATTTATTCAAAATTACATCCCAACATAGTGTCGGCCCACATCTGGTACATGTGGATCTGGGACGACGCTATGTTGCTGGCTGGGATAAAAAATGCAATTTATACATAAATCTAATTTTTGTTGGTGTGACCAACAAAGTCGTGCGATCCAACGAAAAGGCAGAAACTTGCATAACACATCAGGAAATTAAATTAATATAATAAAGAGCAGGTAAATAAGAAAAGTTCAGTTAATTAATATCAGATAATCTGACATTTTTACGACAGGACGAGGTTAGTTCAGGTTGTAAATTGTGATGTGGTGCATGTCTCCAAAAACCTAATGATATTTATGAAACAATAGTCTCATTATATTTATTAAGAAATACGTTATAAAAAATAAAAATAATAATACTAATTTTGAAAATTATTAAGATGAATTCAATGTGTAAACAAAACAGATTACTTAAAAAAAATATGTAACTTTTAAAAAGTAATTAAATTTAAACTTTTATTGGTAAAAAAAGATTTTTAAAACCATATGAAACCAACATGACTACAAATATTACATTACAAAATAAATGGAAGTACCTGGAATATGTGTTTTTGAAAAGATTTATATATCATTGACCCCATTATTGTAAATATAAATGTGTAACACTGCAACAATCAACTTGGATGTTTAAGGTCATTTCAACTTAAATTACGTTAAAATTACTTAAAAAATGAATTAAGGTGCGTTAAAGCAATGCAAAAACACATGTTGCCATAACTTATTGATCATATAATTTTTTACAGTGCAGTAAAGACTGCAATACAGAACAATGGAAAATAATTCAGAATCTAATAGTTCGGTTACAAAAAGGAAAAGACACTGTACATTTGAACCGTCATAATAATATCTCTGTGGAATACAATTTGCTGTCAACAGTGTTTTGAGCAGCACACTTTGTTGGCAATCGCATTTGACAAGCACGCACATTCAGGCCGCACTGAAACAAATGACTTCAGACAGCTCTGTGAAAGTTCCAATACAGGAACGCACAATGAAAAATTAAACAAGTCTCCCTTTCTCCATATCATAGGGTTTTACTACCCTTTCTGTCCTTATCATAAACTCCCTATATTGTATAATCACCAGCATTTTAAGCACACAATCTGTCATGATATAGCTCTTCAAAGGGAATCACAAAAAAAAAGGTCAGTCTTATTGCCATTAAAGTAGGCCCTGAGTTCATTTGTATTTGAATGGTGGGGAATTTGACCATCCGCAATAAGTTTGAGTACCACTGCACTTTTTAGCATCCTCTCGGTCTTATTGTAAATATAAATGGAGAAGCAAATGTGTACAGTTAAGGCACTCCAATACAGTACAACGAAAAATAATGCTTTGAAAAACTGTACCTTGTGGGATTGTCTGTCAATTTTGCCCAATTTATAACAAAATCATTCACTCATTCAACCATCCATGCTGGTTACAAAATAAATGGAGGTCAATAAAGGGAAATCAGTGCGCTTGGAGTGTATCACTGCTCAGCCAGCATGGGAACACTGACTGTGGGATATCCTGATATGAGTTTGACCCAGTCAGTGTAAAAGTTTGCTATGTTATTTTGCACTGCCCTAAAACCTACATTTTATCTCTAGGCAAGAGAATTCTACATGAGTAGTTCTATGATTCAGAAGCTGAAGAATAAACAGTAATACTTTTTCATGTTTTTATTGTTTTAGGGTGCTTTCACATCTGTAGTTCCCTTTCAGTCGGTCACGTCCGACGTACGTCGGAACTGACCGACGAATTGGGATCTGTCTTCAGAGACCAATCTACTTCGAGTGTATTATAAACGAGCAAATTGTATTGGCATGTTCCCTTATGAGAACATGACCACGTCGCCGCATTATTCACCGTGCCTCTTTTTTAGGGGCTTGAGTGTTCAGCGCGCCGTGTGTCGTAAAGTCGGGCGGCCACGCTCATTGTCCCACATGCCTGCTGGTAGCTTACAGATGGGATTGTTGGTCCTTTTTTGAAAAAAGAGGGGACCTAGCGTTTCATTTGGGGCTCTGGCGGAGGACAGATGTCAATTGCTGCTTTGGAGAGAGGGCTGTTATGCGCTGGAAATGATAATGCTGAGTTTCCCACTATAATAGTGTGTGCTCATGCTGAATCAGATTCAGAGTTGACAGCCATGCTTTCTGGGGTGGCTGCCCGGATGTGCATTGGAAAAACTTAGCAGTGTGGAACTATTTGGTGACAAAATATGGAACACCAAAAGGGCCATAATCTGTATACGTTTTTTCCCTCTCTCACTGCCCTCTGTCCTGCATGCACGAGGGTAGTCCCGACCCAGGGGTTATGCAGGAACTGCGTGCGGTGATGGACCTCACTCTCCGGGTGACGGAAGTCACTGCATGCTCCCTGGGTCAGGCGATGTCCACACTAGTGGTCCAGGAAGCTGGGGCTAAGCCTGACAGATATGCGTGAGCCCGACAAAGTTCGGTTCCTCAACGCCCCTGTCTGTCAGGCTGGCCTCTTCGGCGACGCCATCGAGAACTTCGCTCAGCAGTTCTTGGTGGCCCAGAAGCAGATGAAGGTAAAAAAAAATACAAGCGTTGGTCCCGCTTGTACGGTCTCTGGGAGCCTGGCTAGTGCTCCCCAGACCGTCTCGCTGGCTCATCCGTACTATCAGACTCGGCTACGCGATTCAGTTCATGTACCGGCCTCCCAAGTACAGGGGCATCCTCTTCACCGCTCGGATTGCTTCATATGTGACCATTTCAACGCTGGCTACACAACCGAGTCCCGAGGTGGGCATGGCAGAGCGGCCAGTATCGGGTCCCAGTTACCCCGTACTGTAGCCAAACCTTCATCCCTTGGGCCGACCCCTCGTTCTTACGGGCCGGAGTGCCCTTAAGACAGGTGTCCAGGCATGTTGTGGTATTCACGGATGCCTCAGCCATGGGTTGGGGGGCCACGTACAACGGGCATGCAGTCTCGGGTCTGTGGACGGGGCCCCAGCTGCATTGGCATATAAATTGCCTGGAGTTAATGGCAGTACGTCTCGCGGTAAGTCGCTTCAAGAAGCCGCTTCAGCACAAACACGTACCGGTCCGCACGGACAGCACTGCGGCCGTTGCATACATCAACCGTCAGGGTGGTCTGCGCTCCCGTCGCATGCTCCAACTCGCCCACCACCTCCTCCTGTGGAGTCAGAAGCATCTGAGGTCGCTTCGTGCCATTCATCCCTGGTGTGCTGAACCAGACAGCCGACAAGCTCTCTCGTCAGTGTCCAATTCCGGGAGAGTGGCGACTCTACCCCCGGTCAGTCCAGCTGATATGGGACCTCTTCAGAGCCGCGCAGGTGGACCTGTTTGCCACTCCGGACTCATCCCATTGCCAGTGGTACTATTCCCTGAACAGGGGTACCCTCGGCACAGATGCACTGGCGCACAGCTGGCCCCGGGACCTACACAAATATGCGTTTCCCCCAGTGAGCCTTCTAGCACAGACTCTGTGCTAGGTCAGGGAGGACGAGGAGCAGGTCTTGCTAGTTGCGCCCTACTGGCCCAACCGGACCTGGTTCGCCGAACTCACACTCCTCTCGACAGCCCCTCCCTGGCCGATTCCCCTGAGGAAGGACCTTCTTTCACAGGGACGGGGCACCCTCTGGCACCCGCGTCCAGACCTCTGGAAAGTCCATGTCTGGTCCCTGGACGGGATGCGGAGGTTCTAGGTGGCCTACCACAAGCAGTGGTAGACACCATCACTTCGGCTAGAGCCCCCTCTAGGAGGCGCCTCTATGGCTTGAAGTGGAACCTGTTCGTTGACTGGTGTTCTTCCCAACGAAGACACCCGAAGGTGTTCGATTAACGTTGTGCTTTCTTTCCTGCAGGATGGGTTGGAGCGAAGGCTGTCTCCCTCCACCCTGAAAGTGTACGTCGCAGCAATAGTGGCGTATCACGATGTAGTTGAAGGTTAATCCTTAGGGAAGCACAACTTAATTGTCAGGTTCCTCAGAGGTGCGAGGAGACTAAATCCTCCTCGTTCTGCCTCGCTCCCCACTTGGGACTTAGCCCTGGTGCTCAGAGCATTTCAGGGCCCTCCTTTTGAGCCTTTGCAGTCCGTTGAGTTAAAAATCCTGTCTATGAAGATGGTACTCCTGACTGCATTGGCCTCAATCAAGAGGGTGGGGGACCTGCATGCACTTTCGGTCAACGAATCGTGCCTAGAATTCGGGCCCAGTAACTCTCACGTCATCCTGAGACCCCGGCCCGAATACAGCCCAAGGTTCCTAGCACTCCCTTTCGGGACCAGGTGGTGAACCTGCAAGCGCTGCCCTCGGAGGAGGCAGACCCAGCCTTGGCTTTATGTCCCGTACGCGCTCTTCGCGCTTACATAGCCCACTGGATAGTGGATGCTATCATCTTAGCGTACCAAACGCAAGACGTGCCTTGCCCGTTCGGGTTGCAAGCGCTCTCCACAAGGAGTGTAGCTTCCTCCTGGGCGCTGGCTCAAGGCGCCTTGCTGACAGACATCTGTAGAGCTGCGGGCTGGGCGACACCTAACACGTTCGCTAGATTTGATAGCCTCCGTGTGGAGCCGGTTTCTTCCCGTATACTCGCCTCCAACGGCCAGTAGACGCGAAGTACCCATTCCTGTGTCAGCTTTCTACGCCAATCCCGCCTATGGCTGGACATGTGCATTTATCTTCTCCAGTTGTGTTCCCCAGAAATGGTGAACCCTGTCGAGCTCCTCCATCACCCCCTTCGGTGTCTGACGCCAGGCCTGTACCCATATGCTTGTGGAACGTGTGTGTTAGGCTGGGTCCATATGTAGCGGTTCCCTCACAGCGACCCCATATATGTATTCTCCACGGTACCTGCTACCCTACTCGGCTAGCCCGTGTCTTTCCCTTGACAGAGCCCCGCTCTGTTACAACGCACCCCATCTGCACAACTGGGATGTAAACCGCTCGTGTCTTCTGTTGGTCATATAAGCATTAAAGAACGATCTCAACTGTTAAATAACAGATATAAGATTAAAATAATATCAGATTGGTCTTATTTTAAATAAACACAAAAACAGAGATGAAATATAAACTTAAGTAAGAAATTGACTTTTGTTGTGGTTAAATAAAAGTTCAGTAATATTTTTATATTTGGCGCAATTTTTTCTCTAAATAATGTTGATATGGCAACTAGTAAATACACTAAGTTTCGTCATCCTGGCATGTGTGGAAAGTTTTAAACCATGCGTGTTACAACTAACCCTGCGTTAGGTTGTGCCCTGCGCTCCCCTAACACAAGCTCAGGAACATTCCATTGATTATCACTGAATAATATAAAAATGTACAGTGGTGGCCAAAATTATGAGAACACTTGGCATCTGGGAGTCTGCTTATTGGGCCTGGATTTTTTTTCCAAGAGGACAATGACCCAAAACATTCTTCTAACTATTGTCAGAACTATCTGTGACGGAAGGAATCTGCTGGAACATTGAAAATGATGGACTGGCCCCCTCAAAGTCCGGACCTCAACCCCATCAAGCACATTTGGGGCGAGTTGGAAAATAAACTGGACAGATCTATTGTACATTCAAAGGAAAGGCTTCAGTTGCAGAAGGCATGGGATAACATTACACAAAAAAAAAAAAACTTTCACTGTTGTTAGTTGCACTCAAATCATCCTTGTTCACGTTACTTTAAAAACTCATGTAACTAAATTTACTGAGTTGTTTCTACTAAAAATGAGTATTGTCAGCTTTACTTAATAAGTGTTTGTTTGGTCAACTTAACATTGCTGAGTGAAACAAACAAACTGGGCAGTGGATCTGTAGTTTCCAGCATGCTTTGTAAGGGACTGCATTAGGAGAGTAAATGTAGGGATTAAAGTGTTATTTTATCTTTTTCAGTAAAGGGAAAGCTGTTGTTAGTTTATGTTAGTGTTATGTGCAGTTATGTTGGACATTTAGAGGAGTTTCTGTAATTTTGTGGTTAACATTATGCAGAAGAGTGGTGCCTGTGTTTAGGCTGTGGCCACTCATACACTCATTTATTGGATGGACTTCCTGTTCTCAATTAAGTTATTTTTGAATTTTGTTTTAAAAAAATATGCTTTTTGTTATATTTAATAGTTTTCCACTTACACTTGTAGAGCAAGTAGTTAATTTCATAAAGGTACATTAAATCAATAAATGTGTTCACATAATAATAAACTTTTATAAATTTCACATAACATTATTAAGTAAACTGCACATATAAATATTATGTAACAGTGACAAATTCAAATGGTTTGTATTTACTTAAAGACATTTTGTCAGCTTGACTTGACTTTCTTTTGTTCATATAACTAAATTGTTATTTGTAAAACTGACTCAATATAGTTTTGTGGAACCACTTGACGCAGCTGAGTGTTGAGAGTTTGAGTGTTGAAGATCTCAGAGGAAATATATTGACACTATGCCAGAGAGATGTGCTGCTGTAATTGCTGCAGAAGGTGGACATGCCAAATATTAAAGTTGGATAAAAACAGTACGACTATCTTCATCTGATATTTGATGGTCAGAGCAACCATCTGCAAGTTTCATGAACATTATGAAATGAAATCATGTTTTGGAGGCAGAAAAGGCAAATATTTTCAGATCTGTCAGGTGTTCTAATAATTCTGGCCACCACTGTATATATTGCTTTTTTTATTTTTATAAAATAAAAATAACAGGTAAATGACATTGAATAGGCAAGCTTACGCATCATTTATTAAAAATGATTGATGTAAATGATCTGGTCTCCACAATTAAGGATAAAAACCTCTTTGTGAAATTTTCAAAATATGCACATAAATAATTCAACGTCCTTCGGCTATTCTGATGTTCAGCGTATCTGTAGAAACTGGGTTTCTGAGCCTTTCAAAGATTTAACCTAAATGAGAAGTGGTGAAGTGATTAATGGGACTCTATGAGGAAAAACAACATAATTAATTTGCTAATACTCTTCTGCAGGGAGAAAGGCAAACCGTCTTGCATTACTTTAACCAGCAGGTGGAAGACTGTAAACCCTAATGCTCAAAATAATTAATTGGTTCGAGGAGGGTAAACTTAAATTAAATAAATTAGTTCAATCAATTTTATGAGTATTTAGAACAATCTGTAACACTTCATTTTAGGGTTCAGTTCTCACTCAACTAGTTGCATATTAGCATGCATATTACTAGGATATTGGCTGTTTATTAGTACTTATAAAGCACATATTAATGCCTTATTCTGCATGACCATATTCTATATCCTTAATTCACCCAATACCTAAACTTAAATGCTACAAAAACTACCTTATTAACTATTAATAAATAGTAAATTAGGAGTTTACTGAGGCAAAAGTCATAGTTAATAGTGAATATGTTCTCCCATACTGAAGTGTTATCGAACATTCTTTTCCTTTTGAGTTCCCAAAACATTTGAAGTAATCTGAATTGGCTAATTGTTTTGAGTTTTATGAACTTGTTTCTTTTCATTTAGATAAACTTAAA
Source organism: Romanogobio albipinnatus (assembly GCA_023566225.1). Classification (NCBI taxonomy): domain Eukaryota; kingdom Metazoa; phylum Chordata; class Actinopteri; order Cypriniformes; family Gobionidae; genus Romanogobio; species Romanogobio albipinnatus. The sequence goes on along the minus strand of CM042255.1, from coordinate 13,669,261 downwards.
GCTGCTGTCCATAACTTTTTTTGTGTTCAAGATTTACAAAAATTATATAATAAGAATGTACAACATGGATCCATTTTCCAAACCGTGTTTTTGTCTTACCCTGAATCATTATGGTACACTTATGTTGTATATATACACTTATATGACGATTTCAGACCAGATTGGTAGAAACCACTGCGGAGGAGCACAGTCCCTGCATGACTCGCCATAGACATAAACAGAGAGAAGTAGCTCCAGCTGCAATGTTTATTAACCGCTAGAGTGCCAAAAAGTTACAGACTGCAGCTATAAATATAACTAAAATTGGGCCATGAGTTATATCTATAAGATATCTATTTCCCAACATTCTGGGAGAGTAAATACTGAAATAAAGTGTTGTTTGTGCAAGATTAGTGTTAGCTGGGAGATGTTGGGAGAGTAAATACTGAAATAAAGTGTTGTTTGTGCAAGATTCTGTTATGTGGCGTTTTTGGGGGATTTACCATAATGGTGTTTATGATTTTAAGTTAAATGTATGAATTAGCTTACTCAAATATGTCAAGTTAAGAGTAATTCAAATGATTGAGTACAAAAAAAAAAACGTTGAATTTCTTAACTTAAAATTTTTGATGTAACTGATTACCTCAAATATTTTGAGTTTTGCCCATTTAAATAAATATAAAGCTATTGTATAGAAATATTGGTTTATGGGTCAATGACATGCAGTATAAGAGTGATCAAAGAAAATACAATAAAAACAAAGTAGAAATATAACTTTCTTAGAAATTTACTTTTTTGTGTATATGCTGTGTATATCGTTTTGGAAAATCTTTTATTCAATTTTCAAGAAAAGTTTAAATTAAATGGCTCTATAAATTATCGCTGGCTTCCCGATTTGAATAGATTCTCATTCTGATGAACCAATATCAATTCTTAAATCCCAATAATCTAGTCTATGCTGTTTTCAGCTCCCATCCAATTAATCGCAATAAGCTTTAATGCTTTGTTACTTCAGATATGAAAAACTCAAAGCTTTCGAATTCTGCCATATAAACAATAAATACTGTTTTGGTACTCTTTATGTGGCGTGACCAGCGTTGGGGAAAGTTATGCATTACAATATTGCATTTTCCTAAACTAATTGCGTTACTTTTTTATGGAAAGTAATGTTCCATTGCTTTTGCGTTCATTTTTCTACTAATAAATTAATAGATCACACAATGCAATTATACAGCAATGCAGAAACTATCATTACATTTGTTCCGGTCCATCTTAACCTTAATGCTGAATGTTCAGTGTTCAGGGTATCATTTCTAAATTATACAGTAATAAACCACTTTAAGTATCTGGAAGCTCAATTACATTTCTGCAAAGTGTCCTTGGTATGCTGGAAACAACAGCCAGGCTTTTACCGACCACAATAAAACATACCCTGTAATTAAAAAGAAGACTAAGAAACAAAGCTCAATATCTTTCCCGTTTCTGAAGATATTCCTGGGCTCACACAACTGTGAATGGAGTTGCTGAAGGACAGGTCAGGTGAAGTGAAAGCACTACTCGACACTGCTGGTTCCTCGGGGAGAAGCTGAGATGGCAAGTTACTCATCTGTGAACTGAAGTGTTAGTGTCCTGCCCTTGTCAGCAGCAAACACTACAGATGTTGTCCGTATCGTAGCAGGGACTGGTAACAAAATAAAGTGGAAGAGACTTGCAGCTAAAGATCAAGAACTATTGATCTCAAAAGAGAGCAAAATACACTCTAATTAACCACTCTAATAATATTACTATAATTTATCCAAAACACTCTTTTTTTTTTTCTTTTTTTTACAGAAATTACTGTAAGTTTATAATGTTCTCCAAAGACCTAAATGCCTTTTTTTTCTTCTTAATTGCATTTTCTGCACTCGAAAGAGAAAAGTTCCTTGGCTGAATTTAATTCAGTTGTGGACAGTGGTTCTACATTTCTTAACATTAAACGGGATAGTTCAATTCTGTCATAATTTACTCATCCTTAAGTTGTTCCAATCCTGTATGAGTTTCTTTCTCCAGTAGAACACAAAAGAGGATATTTTAAAGAATGTCCGTAACCAAACAGTTGATGGGGTCACATTGACTTTGATAGTATTTTCCCCCTCCATACTATGGAAGTCAATGGGGCACATCAACTGTTTAGTTATCCATATTCTTCAAAATAGAATCTTTTGTGTTCAGCAGAAGAACGAAATTCATAAAGATTTGGAACAACTTGAGGCTGAGTAAATGATAACAGGATTTACATTTTTGGGTAAACTATCCCTTTAACATTATTTATTAACTGAACTCCCCCAATAACATAGCATAACTGAAACTCTTCAAATTCCCAACACAACAGAACAATACACACACTCCTCATTCTTCCTATTGCTCAAAAACACATGAACAGTGCATTCCAAATGGCATAAATAATGCCTTTACATGGGCACTTCAAAGAGAGAACAATAACCGCTGCCATATTGTTGAGTCGTTCCAAAAAGGACAAGAAGAATCATTAACAATAAGACCAGTATGCATTAGGAAAACAAATAGGGTCAGTTTTGACTTCATGCAAGCTTTGCTGAGACCACAAAACAAAGGTTTGCGGGACACAGCTTGAATTCTACACTAACGGTTGTTTTCGAGGCTCAGTGTGGAGCGTTGAGGCTCAGGATTTAAGACTAAATCCTGCTTTTATAACAAATGTCATATGTATCCTTTGTTCTTTTTGTGAGTCTGGCAGGTTGCAGTGCTTGAGATTTTAGAGAGGGTGATGCTTTACTGTTGGCTCTAAAAAAAGGAGGATTGTCAGAAAGCCGCAGAATATGAAACACCTGCTTGTAGTTTAGCCTCCCTCCCTGGTGCCTGCATTTATTGGCAGCTCACAGAAGACTTTGCAGGAGAACTGTTCTTATACCTTCACCCGTTCCTCAGTTTCTCTACATCGCTTAGAGCACAAAGCAAATACATTAACCGTCTATTCTGGTTTTTTAAAAAGCACAAAGTGTATTTGTTTGTTTGTACATTCAGCATTACAGCGATTTTGTCACAGAGACCCGTGAGGCCACTTGTTTCCTCTGAGCTATAAAGCAGTCATCTATGCAGTCTTGTGATTGCGCCTTCACGGTAGACTCCGTTGTGATCCCTGCAAAATATCATCATAACCATATCAATTTTGGGTGAAAGAGACCACTCAGTCTTGTTTATTCGAGATTATAAAGAGAGGCAGAAAATTACCCAATGGCCTATAAAGCTCCTTCTATCCTCAAAAACAAGAAAAGAAAAGTATTTTGTGACTACAGGTTCATTCAAATGTCAATATTTCAGAATTTGTTGATGAATAGAACTTTCAAAAGAACAACATGTATTTGAAATATAACCTACATATTTTGTAACATTATAAATGTCTTCATTTTTTATAAATTTAAATGGTTAATGAATTGAGAAACCAAATTTTAATATAAAAGAGGTCATCATACTATAAGAATATCATGTAAGTTTCAGAACTGAGAACTTCCTTGTTAGTCCTAAAACAGCTTTTATTGTAACCAAGCCCAGAGAACGACTCGTTGTGGAATGTGCCTATTGATAGGTGACCAACCGCCTCTGCAGAAGAAAATCAATGTCTACTTCATCATTGGCCCCGCCCACTGGCGTGTTAGTGAGATGACGAGTAGAGAAGAGTGGCAGGATCACAGCATTACCTTCCAATGGATCCTAATGCTAGGAATGTGGTTATTTATTTTCAAGAATGTGAATGTCTCAGTTGAGTATTATTTATTTGTATTCGGTACATTTCACTGTGGATTCTTTGGTAAATCTGTTTAACAAAGTAACCGTGTTAATTCTAACGCCTGATCTGTGACCTGTGATTAATGATTAATGTACAGTGAGATGTTCTTTGTCAGTAAATCAAACCAGTGACAAAACAGTCAACTGTTTTTCACATTGTTTCTCTTAGTATGATGAAAATAAGCTGTTATTTAAACTGTGACTAAATGATATATTAAATATAGAAAGCTTGGTCAAGACCATTTTTTTTCCCTTTTTTGACGCGTAGGGTACTCCATTGATTTCAGTTGTTTGCCCAATGCGTCAGACCAAGACGCATTTAATTCTTTGAATTTGTTAAATTAGACATAATTTTATGAATATTTATATACTACTTTTATATTTTGGAGCAACTAACCCCATTCCTACCCTAAACCCACCCACTTCTAAACAATATAAAACACATAGCATGCAAATAAAAGTACAGTCATAGGTTTTTATTGCAAAAACAGACCAAAAACACTATAAAATTATTAACTCATTTTGCATTCCAAGTCTTCTGAAGTCATACGATGTCTTCATGTAAAGAAAAGAGTTGATTTTAATGTTTTAATCACTGAAATGATGACCCCGCTGCTCCGTGAATGTACGAACGCACCGTCATTCATATCTCATTCCAATGATACACCCGACTCTTGAGCATGACACAATCGGCCACGAGACACACAAGAGCCAATGATATTTTACAATCAAAGCTGACCTAATGACACAATTGACCTATCGGTAAGCCCCACCCCTCAAATGCAGATGAGCCAATGGCAGTTGAGTATCAGTTGCGCTGGGACTGGAACTTTGACTTGGATCTTTAGGTTTCAGCGCCATAGAGATACATTGGAAAATCCGAAGCTCTCATCGGTTTGATGGTGTTTATGCTACAAAAATGGTAAAACGATGTGCCTGGGATACTGTAACACTGATTCCAGGTATCCTGAGAGGATTTTCTGGTGGTCATTCTCTCATTAAGTTACGATTAAAGTTAGTGAGTCCCTGCTAACATACAAACCGAAATAACTAACTGTTCTCACGTCATGTAACGTTAACAGGTTAGGTCAAAAACACATAAACGAATGTCTACATTTCAGTACCTCTCCATATTAAACTGGTTAAATGTACATTAATTTAATCTTACCCTGCGGTACATGAACAGTGTTGATGTACAGTGTAGCGATCGTGACGACCGTAACATGAGGCTTCTTCCATTTGCATTGTGATCTGTAAATCCTAGCTTCCAAATTAATCTCCCACATTTATTTTAAAAACTTTTATATATTTAAGTCCCACTTGAATGCTCCTCGACGAGAGGTGGTCCTTCTGTGCCACATAATTTTTGTATATATGTTTTATATTTCTGTGGGTTTAAATATGTTTAAGGTCTGCATTATCTGTCTTACTAAGGAGGAGTCCTATTTTGATGGGTATTATAGTCTACGGGTAGTGAAAGGGAGAGCTTGCACTCGCAGTTTATCGCAGTTGTTTTCAGATACAAAGTTTACAGTTTATTAGCACCCCTGAAAAGGCATACGGCCTGTATATGTTTGTTGAATGTTAGTAGTTGTATGAGCGTTTTTGAATAATTTGCTGTGTATGTTAATGATAATGCAATGGTGAGAGAGAGTTTGTGAATGAGACGTTAATGCGCACTTCTGCTTTGTTTGTTCAACTCTTATGGTGATTTTTGTTTTGAGTGAAAAACTATGTAATAAACTTCATAAACCATCAGTAAAGTTTGGCCATCATTCAGACAGGGTTCGCTACATTCTGTGTCTAAAATCAACTTGGTATAAGGTTTTACTTTTCACACTGACAGCTGCCATTGTAAGACTGTTAGCAACTCTGTTTGTTTGTCCGAGTTAGCAACAGTAACTAAGGGGGGCGGGGCTTACCGATAGGTCAAATGGTCACGAGACATACGAGAGCCAATGCAATTGCCAATGCAATTTCACTATGAAATCTGACGTAACGTTTCTTCAGGTGGCAGTTTTTGAAATGTGTTCATGATCTTCAGCAGAGACGCTGATCGCATTTGGGGATTTTCTTCACACAAATTAATCGTTTGACCTCGGAACACTTGAGGTATTTGTATTTTTTTAAATAAATTGTGCATGCAGTCGTATCTGTCTGTTATATCCTGTGTTTTATATCATTTAATACACAAATGGGTAGGTTTAGGGATGGGATGTGGTTGGATTACATGTTAAAACTAGTCTAACTAGCGTAAATAAAATACATAAATAAATGTAAATAAAAGTATGCTGGCTGATTAAATTGAGGATCACACTCCAACATGTCATAATGGCAAAATCATAACCCAATATATACATTCATCATGACGATATGCCCAACGCGTCTGTGCATGACACCAAAGGTTTCTCATTGAAATCAATGGAGCACCTGCGCGTCGAAAAATGACGCTAAAGGAGTACCATGTGCGTTAAAAAGTGACGCCAAGGGATCCTGACCAAGCGTCAATATGTGACGAGTTGGGAGTGAGAATGTGTTGACAAAAGCATTCGTTAGTGTGAAGAAATTACAAGATCACTGCATTCATGCACTCAACATGTCTGCGATCGGCTACATGCTCATCACTGCAACCTTTCATCCCACGATCGAAATATAATGCCAAAGATCTAAATATAATCCTGTAATCAACACTTTTAATGAGTTATCCTTGAGAGCTGTAAGAGAGTTCCACATGTAATATTTAGCCATTTCATATGCAATGACACATTTTACACTGCGTTTACACTGAAGTTGTTTACACTGAAGTCTCACAGCAGACACGTCCCTTCAAACAGAACATTCAAATCAGAGGGCTAAAATGCCTTTTATTTCTAAATGATGACATAAAATAATACTAACATTGTAAGCGCACCCCAGGAAACATTATAAAACAATAAAACAACGCTGTTCATGACATCCCTTTAATGTGTCCTTGCTGAATAAAAGTTTCAATTTCATTAAAAGGAACAGTCTCCTGCCCAGCAGCTGGATCTGATATATTCTGACGTAACAGACAGTCGCACAATCTGACTTGGCTTGGACTCAGACTCACTGCAGTCATATCGTACAACCTGTCAAGCAACAATTGTAAAGGACAGAGAAAAAGAAATGCAACTGAACTCTGGGTTAGTTTAGTTCATACCCTTTCCCTAATTTAACTTTACTCTTCATTTTCACAACTGTCCTTCAGATCCACAAGCAGTATAATGAACCCATGACTGTGGGGGGTTCAGAAAATGTGCTTGTTATTTTAATGATTCACAGGTAGAGGCCAATTGCAAGGCAAATGTCTCGTCATTAAAGCAAATGCTTTGCGTAAACTCATGCGAAACGGCATCTTTTAGTGTTTTAATCTTATCTGACAAATGAATTGGTTGACAATTGAAGTACTTTTGCAAAGCATCCAATGTAAATATGCCTCATTAGCCTCACTGTTTGCTAAGGTAAACTGGTGCTTTAGCTAATGTTGCTGCACTCCACAGGTAATATCAGTTCTGATTAAAATTGACTTGTTGGGAAATAAAATGTGCTTCAGTAAATTAGAACTCAGTCGGGTAACTAAAATTGGAATCTTGCAACATGGATTTACCTAGCTTGACTCACAGAATTCAAAATGAGTCCAAACTATTTATTGTCATTCTCTAGGACTTTAATGACTGAAAACCTGGAGCTGATGACCAAGTGAATACGGAAGGAAATCCTGAGGCATGTGTCTTAAAGCTTAAAATGATAAGAAAACAATAGTCAGGTTTGGCAAATAGTATGAATAGTGTTTAGATAGTATACATATAAGAATTAAGTTTATATCTTACAGCGAAGGTACATGCATCAAATAGATGAACTCTAAACATGGCATTTCACTTTTATTACTTACCACTCTTAATGTTAAAGTTATTTTATAGTATTTTTATTTAATATTAGTGAGGTGAGTGGACTGTGTAGCATCTGATATGACCAAAATCTTGATATGAGTAAAAAAAGGTAAAAAAAGTTGTGCTGTCAAATCGATTTATTGTGATGAATTATATATATATATATATATATATATATATATATATATATATATATACATGTTACTTGAAACATTTAAGTACTCTTTGTTATAATGCCAAACTTTACGGTAAAGTACATTTTAAATCATTAAGCTTTAATAATCTTTTGTCGTGCTTTAAAGAAATACACTTAACACACTAAAGCACACGTAAAGCACTTAATTATGTGTTTCATTAGATATTGTTTTATATAAGTTAATATATTTACAGTTATTACAGTACAGTAATCATGAAATTACACATACATATGTGCTTAAATCCTACTTAAGTAAAAAATTATATCTAAATTTCAGCTATTTGCAGTTGAAATACATTTTAACTATGATACATTTGATAGCACTTTCTTTACGGTCCTGTTCCCCTATGTACTTGTTATAGTTATTACAATAACTGGGTAATAACTAAGTCCTAACCCTGAACTTACCCCTAAACTTAACCATAACCATGTAGTTACCTTATATTACCAAGTACTTTCTTAGGTAAGTACACTGTAAGTACACGTAAGTGTAAAATAAAGTGCAACCATACATTTTAATTGAATTGCAATTCATATGCAATTAAGTGTATTAAAAGTATGCTAAAGTGTACTTTTTCACAATGGTATATATCATAATATAGTTATTTTTGTTGGAAAAAGCAAACCCAAAATTGATAGTCGAATAGTGGGATGAAAACACAGTGAATTTATTATTTTACAAAATAAAGTTTCTTTATCTTACTTTTGTTTATTTTATTTTAATGTGTTTATTTTGGAACTTAATTGATGTGAACCAAATGATAGGATTATTCATCACTGCAAAAACAGCTTCTCATTATGTAACACTTGAGTTCAAAATAAAAGATTTAAAACAGTAGGCTATTACATTATGAATATGATGGATGAGCCACATTTGAAGCTATTGTATATAGCCAATACACACACATCTGTGAGCACACATCAGTTGAATTCTATATTAATGCGCCTAATTGGCAATGTTGCTCAGCAACCAGTGCTTAATTTGAGCCGGATCCTTCCAGACCCTGTTCCGGAAAATGTCAGATTTTGGATTTTGCGTTCCGGCATTTGTTTTTAAACGATCCGGCATAAACAAGTGCATTACATGGTGACATGCGTGCACGAAACGAGTGGAGCAACGTGCACACATCGTGAAAGAGAGAGAGTGAGCGCCGGTTAAGGGTTAGTTCACCCAAAAATGAAAATTAGACCATGATTTACTTACTCTCAAGTCATCATAGGTGTATATGACATTCTTCTTATATTATATTTATAGTTATATTAAAAATGTCCTGGCTCTTCCAAGCTTTATAATGGCAGTGACTTGTCGGGTCATTTTTGAAGTCCATAAAAGTGCATCTAAAAGAGTAACCCTTGACCCTTGAACCCTTGACGCATGTGTATTGACGAATGCAAAAGCTCAGAGGATAGAGCAAAACAAAACACTGGTCATGAATTAGAAGTCTAAAACGAGAATTTTTAAAGCGAAATGGCGGAGGATTTTGATATAAGAGAAGAGGGGCTTGAGTTTGTTGTCCAGCCCTATCCACGAAAGGTGTCAAAGCTTGCGATGCTTCTGTACATCGCGCCGTGGGTTAATCATAGCACAAGTCGGCTTGCGTACCGCTGACCAACTGAAGCTAGTTATTTTAGTCTATAAAGTTTTAAATATGGATATTTTTCTTACACAAACGCGCCACATTGCTTCAGAAGGCCTTTATTAACCCCCCGGAGCCTTGTGGAGCAGTTATATAATGGATAGATGCACTTTTTTGGACTTCAAAAATGACCCGACAAGTCACTGCCAAAGCCAGGACATTTTTAATATAACTCACCCATTAACCCTTTAATGCCAATGTATTTGAAGCTTATGTTTTGATATTGGCCCTCAGCATATATATTTTTGATCAGCTTTCCTAAGTTCAAAATCACTGTCATTGGTTGGTGCTTACTGCTTATTCAAGCTGAGCCTCCAGCTATGACGCATATGTAGGTTATCGCTATGTTTGTTTGTTTTTTTCTCTTCAAAATATTCAGAAATTTGTTAATCAGCCTATATCATGAATTATATGATATATTCCAATTTTCAAATGTGTGGAGGTGAAGGTGTTCTGTCGTTTAAACACCTTTATAATGATCAGGTTGATATAACGCACAATGAGTTTCCACCACAGTTCAGAGGATCTTCTGGATTCACATCACATAAATTCATAATTTTTTTCCTGAAATACATAAAAGTAAGTGGCCGGTGAACTGGGAGAAGAATAGAGTAAACGTAATTGTTTCATACACAATGTGTAGGCTATCTGATAGGAATAAAAACTTTGTCAAATTATAATTGAAATGATTATTATTCCAGCTTCCATAGACATCAGTGTATGAATTTGAATTAATCAAATTTTAGGCTAATTAGATTTTTTTTTTTCATATAGTACTCCATTTAAATGTCTATTTAAATGTCTGAAAACTAAAATAACATTATGTGGTTGAAAACACTGAATAAGTGTGATATATGAAAAGCACTGAGGGGTCTGTTTCTGGCTCAGCACCAGCCAAAGTGCGAAAGTTACAGAAAACAAAACCTACAGCAGGATCTTTTCATTTCCCTTTCCGGGATTCCACATTTCGCTCTTTTCTCTACCACAAACCTTAGTTGAATCTTAAAAAGCTTCCATTTTATGATCACGTCTGGGGCGGGGGAAAGCTGTTTTTGACTCGGACACTAAAGGGCAGACAGTAACCAAACGTCCCATAACCTTCACAGCTGTTTCCTTCACTCTCCAGCCAAAGTCACACCCCCTCCTTTCCTCCTTATCTGCCATTCCCACTCCAACCTGGCATCATCACAGAGAATCGCAACAATCACCTTTCTTACAGTGTCCTGTCGTCAGAGGAGCGTGAGCGTAAAACAGCACCGTGAACCCTGTCGGTAACTCTGCAATCTTTCCACAGTGAACCCCGTTGTCACTTATTTATAGTAGCATGTTTCCCAGAGGGCCAAAGTAATTGAAACCAAATGTGTGGAGGCAGTGAGATGGGGAAATGGAGCAGCAGTAGCATCTGGACAGGAGAAAAAGAGAAAAAGATAGAAGCGGGAGGGACAGGAAAACCCTTTGTCTACTATCGGGACACAAACTTTTTGGCTTCCAATTGATACAAGACTTCTATTCACAGAGCACAATGCACTGCCAGAATAATCCAATACAATGGGACTGAAAGAAGAGAGATAGAGACAAAAATAACACAGCAACCCCAACTACTCCAGCGCAGTCAGAAAACTTCCTAAAAAAATGAAGTAGCAGTTCACATTAAGCGCAGCCCTGTCTCTCTGCTGTCAGGAAGTCACATGCGTTTCCTCGCACAAAGCACAAGTCAAAAACAATGAGCTAAAAACTTACCATCCTGACCATGGCTCTCAATCTGAAGTCCAAGCTAGTGCACACAGGGTGTGACAGGCGGATAAAAGTAGACCGAGACACCACTTAAAGATGGCATGAGGCCTATTTTCTCTCGCTCTCTTTCTTTTTCCGACTCACTTCAGGCAGTTACAATCCCCCCCTTCCGACACTGTCAGCTTTTCCAATAGCAGACGCGCAAGCCGAAATCCCTGCCCCAGAGTTTGCAGGAATTTCCTGGACTCTTAGTCTTTTATCTGCAGCAGAACCACGACGAACAGCGACTGAGTCTTGTGACGCTCTGCTACCGTCTGCCTGAGTAACTGCCCCCTGGTTTGTGGCCAGATATAGCACTAGGAGACACATGGGGGAAGTTAGGGGGTTGATGTCTGGGGTTTTTATTTTAGTACAGCCCCTCACCCTCCATATGTGTGAGTTTCAGCATGCAGCCATGGGACTTGGAAATGCATTTACTTTTCTACTTGATGTTCCTGCCTGGCTGACTATGAGGGGTAAAATTGCCACAAAGCCTTTCCTACGCAGCATTTTCTGCAGGCATGAAGTCATCAGACTGATGAATAATAGTAATCATTGTTTAGGTCGCTTCCTTTAACTGACCAGTTCAGCATTAGCAGGACGTTCCATGGGGAGCGTAAAAACCAAGACCACATGCGCAATCAATATGCAGAATCCCCAGGACGATTAATCAGCATGTTCATTGCGAATGCCAGTGGTGTGCTGGGTGTGTGTTAAGTTACAAAACATTAACATAAATATATTCATACTGTGTTTTACCTTACTGCGGTGACAAAGAATTATGTTTGGGATGTTTAGGCTTGAATTTATTCAGGGGTTGTTTGCTTCACACTCTTTGTTAAGGGTTCGAAAACAACCAATTAGAGTCAGAATTCTGAATCAGGGTTTAGAGGCAGCATTTCCATGTAACCTTGCTGAATAATGTTGTGGTTATGTCGAATAAATTCACAACCAAACCTTCTGCATGTTGTTGTTTTGGAGGTGTCTCCTAGATTTTACTTGTAAATACAAACCCAACAGCTTAACATAGTGAATGTGTACATTAGATTAAATGGAAGTGAGTGCAGTTGTTCACATTGTTTGGCTATAGCTGTAACAAGTACTGTACTCCATATACAGTAGCTGCTCTTTTCCAGAAAAGCTTTTATAAAGGCTTATACTATACTATAGTCTGCATTTTTTTCCCCAAATATAATTATTATTTAATCCAAATAATATTTCTCACCAGCATCAGATATCATTTAACCATAAAGTAGATGCACTCAGCGTCAAAACAAACATAAAGTCCTGAGTACTCTTTCCTTGTGTGAGTTGTGTCGCTCACCTATATTAATTGAATACATTTTCAGATAATATGATATATTAGCCTCTACGTATTATGGAAACCTGCTGAATGACTGCCAACAATAATATTGGCAGTCTGAATTATATGATCTACTCCCAAAAAACAACTATAGCCTTCAAAACCTGGAAGCCAAGAGGTCCTCTGAGGGGCAGAGCCAATACAACAAAAGTAAATAGAACTGGAGCAAAGCAAGTGAAGAAACAGATGTGTTTTCTCTGTATCAGTAAATGGTCAACAAATCATATTGTGTTTATTGTTTACAAAATCTGAAATTGGTATTTGAATTGTGATATGATAAACACTTAGCATTTCATATAGCTTCTGCTTTGATATCAAGACTAAAAGAACTAAAAATGGTACCAAATGACTTGCCCCTTATCATCCGATTGGGGTTGTATCTCTCATTAGTGTTACTGGATCTTAGTGCTGCATTTGATACTTTCGACCACAACATTCTTTTAGATAGACTTAACACTATGTTGGCATTAGTGGAATTGCATTGGCATGGTTCAAATTATAGTTATCTGACTGTTACCAATTTGTAGCAGTAAATGAAGAGGTGTCATATTGATCACAAGTTCAGTATGGAGTACCACAAGGCTCAGTACTAGGACCATTGCTTTTCATCCTGTACATGCTACCCTTGGGAAATATCATTAGGAAGCATGCCCTTAGTTTACACTGTTACGCTGATGATACTTAGCTCTATATTTCTTTGCACCCTGACAAAACATACCAAATTACAAAATTAATGGAATGCCTAGTTGATATAAAACAATGGGATGACTAGTAATTTCCTACTACTTAATTCTGAAAAAAAAAAAAAAAACCCAGAGATTCGAATTATTAGACCAAAAACCTCCGCACATAATAACCTAGAATACTGTCTAACACTCGATGGCTGTCCTGTCAAGTGTTCGTCGTCAGTTAGAAACCTGGGTGCTGTTTGATACCAATCTTTCATTTGAAAGCCACTGTGGCGAGCAGCGAGGCCGAGGGACCGTGAGGGCGGGACGAGGTGGCGCTCATCAGGGAGGATGAGCGCCAGCTGCGCGCCGCAGCGATCTCGGCCCTCGCGGAGGAGTGAGGGACTATAAAGGAGGAGCGACGACAGTGAGGGACGAGAGAGGACCAGGCCTGGATTTTGTGTTGTGTTTTATTTTAGTTTTGTTATCAGCTGCAGTCGTCCATGAGGGGCTGCAGCCTTTATTTTCACTTTGTGTTTATTTGTGTGTTTATTAGCCCCTCGCGGTCGACTGCCGCCATCATTTTATTTTGTGTTTATTTTTGATTAAAGTTTTTCAACGTTCGCCGGTTCCCGCCTCCTTCTTCCCGTACAAACAAGCTTTACTACAGTGGTGCCGAAACCCGGGAGGAAGGAGGGACGCGCTGTCGAAGAGCCCTCGCAGCTGAGGGGGATCGCGGTGCCGCGGAGTTCGGGCAGCGCGGAGGAGAGAAGTCCGCGAGCCGTGCCCCTGGGTCGAGGTGGGGTGGCTGCCGTCTGCGAGGGGGCAAAGGAGTCCCCAGCGCTTGCCCGGAGCCGAAGCCTGCTGCCGTCCGCCATATTGGGGAGGAGCGCTGCCGTCCGCCAGGTTGGGGAGGAGCAGGGAGCGTGGGACGGGGACTCGCTTCCGGCCGCCCTCAGAAGGAGGAGCCACCGCCGGCCGCCAGGGGGCGGAGGAGCGTCGAGCCGTCCACCGGCCGTCCAGTACCACCGCATGGCACCGCGAGGAAGAGCCTCTCGGCTGGCTGAGGACCGAGCGGCAGTGTGTCTGGGAGCCGGACCAGAATTTTTATTTTTTTTTTCTCCTCTCTCCACTCTCTTGTCTCTGTCGCTCCTCATGTTCCTCGCTCCGTTCTCTCACCTCGCTGTTCTTACCCCCAGGTCCTGCGGCTGCCGTGATCGGCCCCCCCTGGGGAGGGGGGGGGGAGTAGAGCGCAGACTCGGGAGTGCCCCCCGGCCTGCGAAGGGCGTTGGGGGTATGTGGCAAGCAGCGAGGCCAAGGGACCGTGAGGGCGGGACGAGGCGGCGCTCATCAGGGAGGATGAGCGCCAGCTGCGCGCCGCAGCGATCTCGGCCCTCACAGAGGAGTGAGGGACTATAAAGGAGGACGACAGTGAGGGACAAGAGAGGACCAGGCCTGGATTTTGTGTTGTGTTTTATTTTAGTTTTGTTATCAGCTGCAGTCGTCCGTGAGGGGCTGCAGCCTTTATTTTCACTTTGTGTTTATTTGTGTTTGTGTGTAGGTGGCAGTCGACGTCATTTTATTTTGTGTTTATTTTTGATTAAAGTTTTTCAACGTTCGCCGGTTCCCGCCTCCTTCTTCCCGTACAAACAAGCTTTACTACAGCCACATATCTAGCATCTGTAAAACCACATTTTTCCATCTTAAAAATATATCTAAATTATGACATATGCAGAAAAGTAATTTAATGCGTTCATGACCTCAAGGCTAGATTATTGAAATGCTCTACTGGGTGGCTGCCCTGCACTCTTAATAAACAAACTCCAACTGGTCTAAATGCAGCAGCTAGAGTTTTTACAAGAACCAGGAAGTATGACCATATTAGCCCCATTATGTCAACACTGCACTGGCTCCCTGTTAAACATTCCATACATTTTAAAATCTTGGTAATTATTTACAAAGCAATAAATTGTTTAGCTCCCCATACTTGAACAAACTCTTAACACAGTAAGTCCTTATAGTCCTTCACTATAAACTTCATCTATTGCACTCTCAAAATTCTGGCCAGTTGATAACAGGCCGAATTCTGGCCAATTTTGACCATATCAAAATCAACTGCAGGTGTAAATCCTTTTCCTATTTAGCACTCAAACTCTGGAATAGTCTTCCTAGCCTTGTTCAATGATTGTTTGGCTGCATAAATTAGGTCCATCGGAACCAGGAACACTTCATGTTGGTTCACATCACCTAGGACCTGCACCTCGAAACGACCAAAATTAAGATCTGAATGTCAGCAGATACTCTGTCTAATAGACAACACCCTGTAAAGGCCGCGTCAACATGCCAGGCATCAGCACAGATCTTCAGCAAAGACCACAAGAACAAGACAGGTCCTCCACACAGACCCAGTGGCTAACTTTGGCTCAATACCGGTGTGATGAATCGATCTTCAAGCAAAAGGAACTGGAATATTTGAATGCTACCGATCCCAATCTGAATTCTGAATTTTGATGCTGCCTGAATCATAATCACAAAGTGTTTGTTCGTTCATTTGTTGGCCAAAGGAGAACTGGCCCCCGACTGAGCCTGGTTTCTCCTAAGGTTTTTTTCACCATTCTGTCACTGATGGAGTTTGGGTTCCTTGTCACTGTTGCCTCTGGCTTGCTTAGTTAGGGAAACTTAATATTCAACAATATTATATTATCTGACTGTACCGACTTTGTCGTATGAGAAGTTGGAGGATGACATATGTTTTTGCAGAACTGCGTTATGGATGAAATTAACTAATTTTATAATTGATTATCTTTACAACAGAACTGAATCAGCACTGAACTGACTCCAGCTGAATAACAGCTGAAATGCATAATTTTCCCATTATCACTGTAAAGCTGCTTTAAAACAATCTGTATTGACCAACTGAGATGGAGTTTGCATGGAACAGCCACATCTTGTGCATAATGCTGTAAAACATTGTCTTTCATGACTATTCACTACTCTTCATGTAGACTACAAAGTTTATTTTAACATAATTCATTTGTAGGCATTTGTTGTTTAATGGTAGCACTGGGCCATTATTTCCACCTCAACAATTAAATATGAAAAATTATTCTTCAGAAACATTTGGTCCATTTGGTCTCACATCTCAGGGATTCTCTAAAACAGAACAATTTCCACAGGATCACAGCTGCAGTTTAGTACAATTGTTACATAAAGTGTCAGGAAGTGTTTATATCAAGTACAAGTAAATGTATTACCAGATATTACATTATCTAAATCACATCAGCTTGTGTCACAATGGTTTACTTTACTGCTAGAACATGGGTATGACAGTTTGGTGAGCTGCAGTGTTAAACTTGACACGAAACACACAAGAACTTTGATATGCGGTAAATGCAGGGATGACTGGGCACCAGAAAGTGAACTGAGCATGATACTTAAGGGGACCAGGGGAACAAAATAATCAGTGTTTACCAGTGAGGGAGCTCACTTATTAAGCATAATGAAATCGGCTTCTTTCCATTACCGCAGTGGTACCGTGGGGGCCACACATTAGTCCTGTTTGTGCTGGTGTGTGTGTGTAGCCCAGAGGGCTTATTGGAATAATGTGCCTATAAAGTGTGCCTATTTTTGCAAAAATCCAAAAACATACAAATACACACAATTCACTGCAGTTTCCAGCTTAAATCAAAACTAGTGGCAGTAAAACAGCAACAACTTTTATTCCCCTTTAAACAAAGTAACACTTTAGAATACTTTTCTGTCACTAATGAATAACTACACAGGAAGAAATGAGTAATGCACTCTAACTACAAACAAGTAACTGTGATTACTATATACAGGTTCATAATTAACATGAATAATAATGTGTCATTAATTCTAAAGTGAAGGTAATGGCAACCCACTAGTATTACCAACTATTACTAAATCCTCCAGAAGGAACTACTTATTATATGGATCTGTATTCTAAAGTGAAAAACAAAACTCTCTAGTAATGGCTGAAATCATTGTAAGCTTTTGAGTTTTTTGTAAGTGTTACTACATCCTTCAAAAGGAATTACAAATTATTTGGATCAGTATTCTAAAGTGAAGATCAAGGTAACCCACTGTTAGCCCAATGACTCAAGTGTTACCAAATCCAATGGAAGGAATTACTATCCAAAACCTTTCAAAAACCTCAAAAGCTTACAATGACTTACTAGGGAGTTATCACATTTTTCCATTTTAGAATGAATGATTTAAAAGTGAGGTGCAAAAGAGGGAAAACTCCAATGTCACCCCCCCTCTCGGTGTTACCGGTATTACCGCTGTTGGCACACGTCGATTAACCGGAGGGAAAATTTCCTCTCATCACATCCCTAGTCATTACTTCATATCATATCTTCACTTTAGAATTAATTATGCATTATGCATTACTCGCATTAATTATGAACCTGTATAAAGTCGTTCTTAGTAGTCCTCTAAGAGGTATAACAAATTGTAGTTATAGATTAGCTAATAGTAAACTACCACATTCAACTGTAACAGTATTCTAAAGTGTCAAATTTGTTCATGCCGTTCCTTGCACAATATTATGGAATGACCACTTTGCATGATTTGTAAGCCTAAACATTTTGGGCCAGATTTACTAAACAGGGCAAATTAACATGAGAGCGCAATTCAAGAAAAGTGCAGATGGGAGTGGACAGTTCTGCGGATGATCTACTGATGAGGCGCAAATTAAAGGGTTAGTTCACCCAAAATTGAAAATTCTGTCAGTAATTACTCACCCTCATGTTGTTCCAACCATGTAAGACCTTCGTTCATCTTCGGAACATAATTTAGTATATTTTTGATGAAATCTGAGAGCTGTCTCACTCAGAGGGACTGAAACTTGATGGCCCAGAATAGTAAGTAAAAACGTCATTTAAGGAGTCCAAATGACTACAGTGGCTCTGTATTAAGTCTATCATGCGACGAAAATACTTTTTGAGCGGAAAAACAACAAAAATAACGACTTTATCCCACTATTTATCCCACGATATACTCTCTGACGAGAGTTCGCGGGAGTGCCACGACGCATGCGCGAGTTCGCGGGAGTGCCACTCGCGCATGCGTCGTGGCACTCCCGCGAACTCTCGTCAGAGGCTCAAATTGAACAATAATAGTGGGATAAAGTCGTTATTTTTGTTGTTTTTCCGCTCAAAAAGTATTTTCGTCGCATGATAGACTTAATACAGAGCCACTGTAGTCATTTGGACTCCTTAAATGACGTTTTTACTTACTATTCTGGGCCATCAAGTTTCAGTCCCTCTGAAAGCCTATGGAGGAGTGAGACAGCTCTCAGATTTCGTCAAAAATATACTAAATTATGTTCCGAAGATGAACGAAGGTCTTACATGGTTGGAACAACATGAGGGTGAGTAATTACTGAGAGAATTTTCAATTTTGGGTGAACTAACCCTTTAATGAACACAGACGCAGTCGGGTCATTTCCATAGTGACCAGCACAATATACCCGTTTGTTAGCGTCTAGTTTAAGACGAGCTTTTTTTGTGCAGTAAATAATGGCACAAACACCAGTAAATTGACAAGCGCAAACCTTAGTAAATCACCTCGCATGATTAAATGAAATACTCTCTTTCCATGAATTTTGTGCCTGAAAGGCAAACTCTTACAAATGCATATGCAATTAGCCACAAAAATAACTCTCCATGCCTTTTCAGTGCTAATTTATCACTGCGTGTCTTTAGCAAATCCTGACATTTTTTTTAACACCAAAAGAGGGTTTGGGCTGGTGCAAGCTGTTAGTAAATCTGGCCCATTGACTTTTACATCACATAACCAGCTCCTTTCGGACAGTAAACTTGATCGGTAGCTCAACTGGTACAGCAGTGCACTTACGACGCAGAGCGCTCGGGCATGAGTCCCACAAAACATAAGTCACAGCAGCTAATAAAAGAGCTTAAAAGACTTGTAGAAGCAAGTTAAAATGGCATGGTTGCTTTAGCAAACACCATTTAGCGCCACTTCTGGACATTTCATTTCCAAACTGCCACAAAACATACCACAACCGACGTAATAAAACATTGCTACATTCACGCTCATTTGTTTTGGATAAAACTTTAAGCACCACATACTGAACATGTGTTGTGAAACGTGCAAGTAGCAACATAATATCATTTTGCAGAAATGTCACCACAGGCATGTATTTCCAACGAGCCTGGGTTGGTGCAGTCACAAACACTTTATGACCAATGTCTAATGATTTGCAGTCAAGCGCTACCAAGAAGATTTGCAACACTGTTTAACGTTTGAATGCCTTGGCAAACTTCTGCAAAGTTGAGCAACTGTTCACGCAGCTTCTTTGAGTAAAACTGTTATCAGATCTGATGTCTGTGTTTCGATACAGTGCAAAACTGCCACGCATAGACCGAGCATTAAGAAGACAGATTTCATATCAGCGCAGCTGAGGACACAAACTCGGCCGTTCTATCAAAACAACCCTGCAGGGTGGAAATGCTATTAGCCGCTGTTAATCAAAATGCCTGCCACTGCATCAGGCATTCCTCCCACAGTTTGCGCAAAACATATTGCCGTCATTATGCAAAGCCGCTTTTCTGGGTCGAAGTGCTGATTGTTCCTCAGAAGCTGTAAATGATCAACATGACGAGTCTGGCATGGCAAGACAAGGCAGCGTCTGCGGGCAAGTTGTCTTGGGAGAGAGGATAAAGGGGAGGGCTTGAAAAATCCACCCTTCCGATGCGAGGGAAGCCGCTGTTAAATGTTCCTTGGCACTGTAACTATTGTTTAACTGTTCAGTGGGTCAAAAATGAGAGGGCCTTTTTTATTGACTTGATCGTTAAAAGGATGTAGCATCACCTCCCAGGTTTTGGACTTTACTCATGCATGCACAGAGGCACAACACTCACTATTCAACATTTTTCGTGATTCAAAGTATTCTAAATACAACAGAAATTTATCTTTGAAGGCATCCTAACTGCCATGGAACCCGGTGACTGATTTGAAACAATAAACACTACACAGTAAACTGTCTAGCGTAAAGTTTTGCATTGGTATGTTGCTATTTGCATTCCATGACTGCCTTCTTTAGAAAGGATACATTTACTTCTACCTATTTTGGCTATAATTAGGTCTTAGAAGGCAGTATAATCACGCTGCCTAACAGCATTTGTGCCAAAAGCATGCCTATGATGCCTTAAAAAATTCACTAGGTTTGGAACAGCGTTGTAGCAAATTCTCCATACCATCTGCCACAACCATATGTACTCAAACTCACTCGCACCTACATATTTTTTACACAGCATTATCTCAACCTTTGACAGCTGTGCGGACATACCTAAGTACATGGAGCCTGGGGAGCACGGTATAGTTGAAAAGGGCCAATCGATCGCTAAGCAAATAGCATTTCTGGCATCAAATCTGCTTGGCAGTGGTCTGACAAACCTGGCCATGTCAAAGAACTGACTGCCACATCAATAAGCATTCAATAGGTAATTGAGGGCTGGCTGGCGAGGGAGTGGAAATGTTAACAAAGACCCTGGAGCGGCAGTCAGTGTGTAAACAGGAGTCCCGTTGGTGGATAAAGACATGAAAGATATTACGCTGCCTAAAGGCCATAGGACTTTCCCATTTACACTTCAGCTCACTGAACTCACATGTATTTTGTGGCTAATAAAGGTAAGCACGCAGCTGGGCAAAAATGACTTATGACTGTGCAATTCACTAGTGGTTCCCAAACTGGACGGCACGACAAGGCTAAGGGATAGTGTACAGTCGGCATATTGTCATGCAAAATAAACATCTTCACAGTGATAAAAGACCCCACTGCGTAATTATCTTAATATGCGGCTACTTGACATATAAGTAAATAATTGAACACAAAATATTAATTTGTCATATTTGATTACCTCAAAATGACACACAGTACTCGCTTGAGTGGTCTGTTATCAGTTGTAGCAGTTGTTGTCATGTAATACCAGACCACTAGATGGCACGATTGAAGAATAGTATTGTAGGGAGACCATCGGACGAAGTGTAAGCGTTTTTAACTGCAAGAGGCGTTACACTTTGTGCGTAAGTTGAATAGGGAAGGCAGTCTGATGTAAGCTAGATTTTACTTTATAAAGTTTTAAATATGGATATTTTTCTTACACAGACCCACCGCTTCGCTTCAGAAGGCCATGGTTAACCCCCTGGAGCCATGTGGATTTCTTTTATAATGGATGGGTGCACTTTTTTTTGGTGCACAGCCTTTATAAAGCTTTGAAGAGCCAGAACATTTTTTATATAACTGTATTGTATTTGTCTGAAAGAATAATGTCATATACACCTAGAATGGCTTGAGGGTGAGTAAATCATGGGGTGATTTTCATTTTTAGATAAACTATCCCTTTAAGTAAAACCAACATAATCAATACCAGCTCAGAGGTAATAAAAGCGAACAGCAGGATTCAAAATTAGTTAACAAAATTAAACCTAATATACCATTGTTTAAGGTGCAAAGACAATTGCTGATGCAGCAGTCGAAAGCTGTCCACTAGTATTCACATACATCCATTCAAAGTTGTTCGTCTGGGGCCAGGCCCCACTGAAAGTGCACAATTTGAAATCTGCCATCTTGGCTTATGGGCTCTTTTTTTTGAGCCAGTCACCTGAGCCATAAATGCCACATGACTGATCACTCTGGAGCTGCAGAAAATGATGCCATGACAAGACTGATTAGCTGATGGCACAACAAGAACACATTGGCTGTGTCCGAAATCACTCCCTACCCTGAAATAGGCACTATTTGAAAGGAAAAAGCCATATGTAGGGGTGTCTGAAACCAAAGTGGATGCTATCCAGTGCACTCATTCAATCCCACAATGCACCACAATAATGAGTGTACAACTGATGTACACTCAACGGTTAATACCCACACTCAAAAAATGATACGTTGGATTTACTTAATTTTTTATGTCAACAGGTTCCACATAATTGGGTTATGTTGAATTTAATTAAAATTGTTTATTTCAGTAAACTTAAGTTTTTTACGTAAGCTTAATTCAATGCCATTTAGTTATGTCACGTTAACATTCTTAATTTTGTCAAAAACTATTCAATTTAATTATTCTAAAATTAATATAAAAAACAAACCAAAATAAGTAATACAGTTTAATTGATTATTTTTATTTAGTGAAATACTATATTTACAACATTTACAAAAACCTTTTACAAGGTCTTATTGGCTAGCCAGAAGATGGTTTTGTTACATCCATGGCATGCCCAAAGTAGAACTTTGATTGTTATTAGCAGGTCCTCACCCCAAGCACATGCTCTACACTTCACCACAATGGTAACCTCCAAAAACACTAACATAACAAAAACTTTTAAATACCAATATAACAAAACATTGAGCATTAAAAGGTCTCTCCATTTTCTCATCTTGTTAAAAATGCATCAAATAGCACTTTATTTAAACATTTACTCTCCGAATTCAGCCCCCTTGCAAAGCATGATGGGAAGTGAAAGTCTTGTTTGATTGGGTTACTTGATTGAAACGTCTCAGTTACGTATGTAACCCTCGTTCCCTGAGGAGGGAACGGAGACGTAACGTTAGTGACTAACGAATGGGGGTTTCGCTTAGAAGCCAATCATCTTCGAGAATTCAAAATGGCCCAATGGCAGTGCCAATGCCATGGGCATGCGGAATTTGCATATGAAACTCCGCCCCACCGCGTGGGTATATAAGGAAGTACGTGGGCAGAGCAACTAAGACTACTGAGAGGTCCCCAAGAGGGTGCGAGGGGAGAGCGAGGAGGATTCAGTCTCCTCTCAGGAACCTGACGACCAGGTCGTGCTGACTTACCTTTCTGTTCCCCAAGAGGTCGTGGTGGGCAGATATTGCGGCCACATATACTCGGACACATATACAGACCCGGCACCTCCAGGCGTCTTCTTGGCGAGAAGACACCAGGTGACGAAGAGGTTCTACTTCAATGCATAGTCGAAGTACTCTGCCCTAGCGGAAGTGCTGGTAGCCACCACCAGAGGTGGTGGGGTACTCAAACCTGCCACGTCCCATCCAGGAGCCACACGTGGAGGTTCCAAAGATCGGGACGTGGGTGCCATAGGGTGCCATAGGGTGCCCCGTCTCTGAGGAGATACTCAGAGGAAGGCCAGTGAGGGGCTGTTGCAAGGAGTAAGAGTTCAGGGAACCAGGTCCGGCCGTGCCAATACAGGGCGACCAGAAGGACCTGCTCCTTGCCTCCCTGCACAATAGCTGCGCGAGAAGGCTCACTGGGGGAACGCGTATTCGCATAAACCCCGTGGTCAGCTGTGTGCCAGTGCATCCGTGCCGAGCATGCCCTCGGTCAGGGAATAAAACAGGCAGCAGAGGGAAGAGTCGTGGGAGGCAACAGATGTAACTGTGCATCGCCGAACTGTTCCCAATCAGCTGGACCGACTGGGGATGGAGTCTCCAATCTCCAGGAAGTGGCTGAGACCGTGAGCTTGTGGGCTGCACGGTTCAGTTCTCCCGGGACATGGACAGCACGAAGGGACCTCAGATGCTTCTGACTCCATAGGACGTGATGGCGGCGAGTTGAGACATACGGCGGGAGCATAGATCAGCCTGGTGGTTGATGTACGCTACTGACCGTCTAGTCTGACCGGACTAGTACATGTTGACCCTTCAGCAACGCTAGGAATCAGTGCAGGGCGAACCGTACTGCCAGCAACTCGAGGCAATTGACATGCAGGAGGCGCAGGGGTCCTGTCCAGGAGCCTGTGGCTGCACGCCCATTACCCCAGCCTGTGGAGGAGGCATCTGTTGACAACAATATGCCTGGAAACTCGTCCTAAGGTCTACCGGCTCGTAGAAATGAGGTTCGGCCACGGGGTCAGGGTCTGCAGGCAGGCCCGAGTAACTGGGACTCGGAGCGTGCTCGAATGCCATGCCCATCTCGGGACTCAATCGCGAAGCCAAAGCTGAAGCGGTCTCGTATGAAGCAATCCGAGCGGCGTTGCCGTGGCTGCAGATGCCATATGCCCCAGGAGCCTCTGAAATAACTTCAGTGGGACCGCACTCTTGCTCTCGAATTAACGAAGGCAAGTCAGCAGTGACTGCGTGCGCTCACTGGTAAGCAGCACACACATGGCGACCAAGTCGGAAACCATACTGAGAAAAGAGATCCCCTGCACGGCAGAGTCGCTCTTCTCGCAGTTGACCCGAAGACCCAGACGGGCTAAGTGCTGGAGCACTTGGACACTGTGTTCGCACACCTGCTCTCGAGAGTGACTCAGTATGAGCCAGTCGTCGAGGTAGTTCAGGATGCGAACCCCGTGCTGCCTGAGTGGCGCAAGGGCTGCCTCGAAAGACTACGTGTAGTCAAGAGGGGACAGAGCTGGCCCTAATGGGAGGACCGCGTACTGAATGTCAGCCCCTCAAAGCAAACCGTAGGAACGGTCCATGTCGAGGAAGGAGACATGGAAGTAAGCGGCCTTCAGGTCGATCGCTGCAATCAATCTACCGGACGAACGCGTCCGAGGAGGTGTTCGCTACCAACATCCTGAACGGAAGCCTGTGAAGGGATCGGTTCAGGACGGGCAGGTCCAGGACTGGCCGTAACCCACCGGTTTCCTAGGGTACAATGAAGTAAGGGCTGAGAAAGCCGGACTTCACTTCGGCTGGAGGGACAGGCTTGATCGCACCCTTCGCTAGTAGGGTGGCAACCTCTGGACGCATGATTGGGGCCTTTTATTGGGCCCCACCATGGAGCACGGACTCCCCGGAAGCACGGAGGAGCCTGTGCGAACTGAATCGCGTAGCTGAGCCTGATGGTCTTTGCGACCCAGCGTAGAAGTCCCTGAAGCTATAGCCAGGCTCCCAGGAACTGACCAGTGGGGTCATTCGAATCACAGACGTACCCCAGGTGGGGCAGCGAGGCAGCGTGACTGGCCCGGATGTGGGAGGCGTAGTATGGGGGCACAGTCAGCAGCTGCGTCCTGACAGAGGAGACCAGGGAAGGACGCACGTTCCACTGGGGTCTGCTCTGAGAGGAGGCTGGCGACAGAGAGGGACGAGAACGGCGCGGCCCGGGGGGCGGCACACACTGCCATCACCGGTCTCTGGGACTTCAGAGATGGGGACACCAGTTCTTTCCAAGTGCCGCCAGCCCGGGGGCCAGCAGCAGAAGGATTTTCCCTCAGCCCTCCACCAGGTGTTTAACCAGGCTGAGGAGCGGACTGGGCGTCATCCTGCAACCACCTCCACGGCGCGGCCCAGATGAAGGCTGCTGCTGGGGCCAGGCGAGAGGAGAGAGGGCGCCTTCGGCGGCGAGCGGACCAAAGCGACTGAGGCAGTACGTGTTACAGCCTCAGTCTTCTCTTGGACGGCCGATGTGTTTCTCCCAGACCACAGCTGTGGACATCGCCCAGGGAGCCAGGGAGCGTGTGGTCACCTTCACCGCCCGGAGGGCGGGATCAGTGGCAGCACGCAGCTCATTGAAGAGCCCTGGGTCGGCTCCACCCTCGTGCATGTGCAAAGGAGCAGCGGCCCGTCCCGTAGCTCTGCAGGACCACGCCACCGGAGTAGACGAGCCAACAGGCTTTGGGAGGGTGCTAGGATAGCCACGCCACGTCGAGGCCTTCCGTGGACACTGTAGTGCCCAACAGAGTGTTTAACAGTTGGGGGGACCCCAGTGTACCCTAGGCCGCGGCCCCATCGAGGGCAGAGAAGGCGGAGGAGGCCACCGAACGTTCACGGGAAGCACGGAGACTTCCGGGACCGCGTGATCTCCTCATGCACCTCGGGAGTGAAAGGCATTGAACCAAAAACCAATCGCGCAGCCACGAGCACTCGCGACAGGGCGGAGTTCCACACCAGTGCAAGGCTCGTGGCTGCCCGAGATAACATGGCTGTCAACTCTAGGTTGGATCAGGCAGCCCAGCCACACCCGAAGGCGGAGCACAACCTAATCATCATCCCCAAAGGACTCTAGCTCCCTCGGAGACGGTAGATTTGGGAATGGCAGAGGGGACTCTCTCTCCTCACGGAGATCACTGAGTCTCGACCGCAACATCGCGATGGTCACGTTCCTGCAGTGGGAACATGACACATCCACAATCACTGCCCGAACGTGCTAAAGCCCAAACATGTCGAGCAGTGAATGGGTCCATAGACAGCAACGGAGATCAATCGCACCCGGAAGTGCACAGGCGAACCGTCTTGAAAAAGACGTGCCACGCGCAAGCACTTTTTGTGAGAGGAAAGCTCTGCAGAGTGCCGAAGCGCCCAGGGAAAACACACACAGCTGTTGCAGATCACTGCACAGATCAGCAGACAGGCAATGTGAGATCGCTGGAACGCGCCGTCACACCAACACCCTGGAGAACCGCTTGTCTCGAAGACTGAAGAGAGGACTTCAGAATTCAGGCTTGCAGGAGTGAAGAGATGCTCTTGGCTCCGATGCAGAAACATAGTGCGATATTGCCCACATACTTCCTTATATACCCATGCGGTGGGGCGGAGTTACGTATGCAAATTCCGTATGCCCATGGCATTGGCACTGCCATTGGGTGTTTTTTAATTCTCAAAGATGATTGGCTTCTAAGCAAAACCCCCATTCGTTAGTCACTAACGTTATGTCGTAGTGACTGAACAAAAGGGAACATGTTATTTGACAAGTTATGTGAAAGAGTAACGGTTTTAAATCAGTTTAACATGAATCAATTACATTTGAACCAGAAACCTGATATAATTGTGCTAAATCAAGATGAATTGCTTAAATAAAGTGAACAGCATCATAAAATAATTGTTTGAGTGCATAATGCACTGTTAGAGTCGCATGCCGAATGAATTCCCAAGTCTGACCAGAAGATGGCGCCTACAGCTGAATCATCCATTTTCCAAACCGCTGGTCCAATGTGGCTACAGTGTAATACCATACAAGCATAAATTATTTTTTACTTGATCATTAAATTGTTTAATTAAAGGTCCCATGGCATGGCATTTTTCTATTATTTTATAATGTTTCCTGAGGTGTACTTATATTGTTAGTATGATTATTACATCATAAAATGTCATAATTTAGAAATAAAAGGCATTTTTTCTATACTGCTGTTTGCCCTGTGGCTGAATGCCCTGCTTCAAGAGGCGTGTCTGCTGTGAGACTTCAGTAAAAACGCCCACTGTTGTGATTGGCTGACATCTTTGCATTTGAAATTAGCGGAGGGGGCGTGGTTTAACGAGGTCTACGACGCACGAGCTGCTGCCAGAGAGACGGATGGACCTGAGTTCACTTCACATTAGTTCTCAGCATGTCTCAGTTCAGGGTGAACTGTTGTAGTTACTAGAATATACTTCAGGTTATTATTTATTTTAAAATCGTTTATTTCTAATCGGAATTAGTTTATTTCTAATCGGAGGGGCTGTCACTCATGTCAGAAAGTTAGTAACTTTAGTAAATTAGGGATCAGCGCTGACTCGAAACGCGAACCGTTTAGAACGATTCAGTCCGATCTGGTGAATATATATATATATATATATACTTATTTTATATATCAAAATAACATAGTTTTCTTAAATATATACATATGTGTGTATATTTATATATACCTAATAATTATACACAGTACACACACATATATTATGTAAATGCCCAGCACTAGTAACATTTATTTTTAAAGGTTGAAGTATGAAGGTTTTACAGACAATATGCAGTTGGAAGAAAGAAAGAAAGAAAGAAAGAAAGAAAGAAAGAAAGAAAGAAAGAAAGAAAGAAAGAAAGAAAGAAAGAAAGAAAGAAAGAAAGAAAGAAAGAAAGAAAGAAAGAAAGAAAGAAAGAAAGAAAGAAAGAAAGAAAGAAAGAAAGAAAGAAAGAAAGAAAGTCAACATAATTAGGGCAGGTCTTATTCAAGGAATATTCAATTATCAACTTTTTTTAAGTTATGGGTATTAAGAATAATAATTTATTTTAATGTGATGTAGTTAAACTGAATTATGCATGATTACAAGCAAGTAACTCTAAGCCAAGCAAGTAAAGTCAAACCTAACCTTAACCTAAACATGCAGTTAATTAATATAATGTGTGTAATTACAGTGTAATCAGTAATCCAAATTGAATCATGCACAAAATAATCGGGAACATGCATTAAGAAAGTAAATGGGGTCGTTTTTGATTTAAGGTTGACTTCACAGGATGTTCCATGTGGGTGTGCTTTTTTTGTTTTTCTTTCTAGCACATGAAATGTATTTGGACAACATCGGGGGTGACAGAAGTGATATTTTCTTCCAGAGGGCTTAGAAAGGTCCTTCATTTCCAGGCCACTTCTTGAATCCACTGGCAACACTTTCCCGCTGTCCACAACACCACGTGGCATAACCAATTAAAGCGCAGCCATAAACATCACGTAAGGGATGACAGCTAGAACCGCCCCCAAACAGCAAACTAACAACCTGGAAGAGACATTCCACGTCTATAAATGATGATGCATCAATTAAAGAAGCCCTCAGTAACCTTGGACATAAGCACATTAGGAATTTAGCTTTCAAGTGGATTTGTCCTAAAGGGCATTTTTAAAAGCTTTTATTTCTGCGCTATAATAACACTCTGCTCTCTTTCTTTTACTCTTCCTCTCTGAAACGTGGTAACGCTGAAGAATTCAGTGTGCTGTGAAAGTAGTCCCCGGATATTTCAGCACATCTGAAAGCCTTCTATGCGTGGGGGTGATTATGTCTAACTCATCACCACAATAAGATTCAATGGCGAGATGTTCAAAAGGCGCTTATATGTAACATTTGTTGGAAATTGATTAATTCTCTCTGCCTGTGCGAGTTCGCATATCACCCACAAAAAATTTTATGTATTAGTAGCTGCTTTATAAATGGAAAGAGGTTTGTTGGCCTAAACTGAAAGACATTTGGACATCTGGAGAAGCGTTCAGTCTTTCTGCTCACAAATTCTGCCATGTAAATAGCAATTCCGCCATGATGCAAGTGCAATCTCAGGAGACAGGAAGTGAAGCTTTATATATCAAAATAACATAGTTTTCTTAAATATATACATATGTGTGTATATTTATATATACATAATAATTATACACAGTACACACACATATATTATGTAAATGCACAGCACTAGTAACATTTATTTTTAAAGGTTGAAGTTTGAAGGTTTTACAGACAATATGCAGTCGGAAGAAAGAAAGAAAGAAAGAAAGAAAGAAAGAAAGAAAGAAAGAAAGAAAGAAAGAAAGAAAGAAAGAAAGAAAGAAAGAAAGAAAGAAAGAAAGAAAGAAAGAAAGAAAGAAAGAAAGAAAGAAAGAAAGAAAGAAAGAAAGAAAAGTCAACATAATTAGGGCAGGTCTTGATTTTAGGAATAAGGAATATTCAATCTTCAGCTTTTTTTTAAGTTATGGGTATTAAGAATAATAATTTATTTTCACGTGATGTAGTTAAACTGAATTATGCATGATTACAAGCAAGTAACTCTAAGCCAAGCAAGTAAAGTCAAACCTAACAAACCTGTCCAAATGTCTTTCAGTTTAGGCCAACAAACCTCTTTCCATTTATAAAGCGTGGGTGATATGCGAACTCGCACAGGCAGAGAGAATTAATCAATTTCCAAAAAATGTTACATATAACATTGAATTCAGACATGCCTTGATGCATTCCTACTTCGGAATATTTCCTCCAAATGCAGCATTTTTAAGCTTTCAGACGCAGCCCATAATTAACATAAATTATGTTAATAAGGCAATTTCACGTTTTTCTGTAATTTATTTGTGTTATTTGTGTTCAATTATTTAAACGTAGTAAGGATTTTGAATTAATTGTATGCATTAATATACACCGATCAAGCATAACATTATGACCTATATCCTAATATTGTGTTGGTCCCCCTTTTGCTGCTAAAACAGCCCTGACCCGTCGAGGCATGGACTCCACTAGACCCCTGAAGGTGTGCTGTGGTATCTGACACCAAGATGACACCAAGCAAATCCTTTAAGTCCTGTAAATTGCGATGTGGGGCCTCCATGTATCGGACTTGTTTGTTCAACACATCCCACAGATGCTCGATTGGATTGAGATCTGGGGAATTTGGATGCCAAATCAACACCACAAACTCGTTATTATGCTCCTTAAACCATTTCTGAATCATTTTTGCTTCATGGCAGGGCGCATTATCCTGCTGAAAGAGGCCACAGCCACCAGGAAATACCGTTTCCATGAAAGGGTGTACATAGTCTGCAACAATGCTTAGGCAGGTGGTACATGTCAATGGAACATCCACAACGATGGCAGGACCCAAGGTTTCCCAGCAGAACATTGCCCAAAGCATCACACTGCCTCCGCCGGCTTGCCTTTTTCCCATAATGCATCCTGTTGGCATGTGTTCCCCAAGTATGTGATGCACATGCACCTGACCATCCACAACGTGATGTAAAAGAAAATGTGATTCATCAGACCAGCATTTGCTTCTTGAGCAATTTGAGCCACAGTATCTTGTCTGTTCGCTCCCCATGTGCATCAATGAGCCATGGCCGCCCATGACCCTGTCTCTGGTTCACCCCTGTTCCTTCCTTGGACCACTTTAAATAGATACTGACCACTGCAGACCGGGAACATCCCACAAGAGCTGCAGTCTTGGTGATGCTCTGACCCAGTCATCTAGCCATCACAATTTGGTCCTTGTCAAACTTGCTCAAATCCTCACGCTTGCCCATTTTTTCTGCTTCTAACACATCAAATTTGAGGACAAAATGTTCACTTGCATCCTGATATATCCCACCCACTAACAGGTTCCATGATGAAGAGATAATGTTATGCCTAATTGGTGTATATACTGTATATTCCACTGACATTGGCCTTTTCAAATACATAAGCCTTTGACCGTTCAGAAGGTTTTTTTTTTATTTTTTATCTGCGTAATAAAATTAATTTTAGGTCTTCCATTAAAGTGCTTTATTTCAAGAGGACAAAGTTGTTATATGCTTAACAAGATTGTTATGGTACTATGAGTAATTTGCCAGTTCATGCACAAAGCAATACATTTGTAATACCAGTCTGGACATGATTACTACTATAATCTATTAATGGTACATATGACACGACTGAGACTGCTCATCTTTTTGCTGAGTGAATTAGTTTGCTGGGACGGGGAAGGTGACATTGTGCACAACGGAAGAAGGTGCCCCAAGGTCACTTATTACACTAATACAATTTCCACGTAATTACAGTTAAACTCTCACATCCTCTGGCCCGTCCTTGAACCACGCTTACACATTTGCAAACAGCGACAAACACGGCCTCCTCGAACCCCACCATAACAAAGCGGGGCCAAATCACAAAACAAAAAAAGCAATCAGGGAAAAATCAATGCTTTTCAGTTTCATTTTCACATCTCTGCTGACCTCTTATCTTTTCCTGGCAATGGTGTTTGGGCAATCATCTGTTGTTTGTACCTGTCTACATTTCGAAATTCTCTATAGTTTATTGCCCCCTACACTTGGTCAATACTCCTTTTCCTCTTTACAAAGTGCTCTCCTTTATTTTCCAATGAAAGACTAGATGGTCTAACCGGCATGAATTTTCTTTTCCTATCCCATTTGTTATTTCTGTCTATGGTTCCAAACATTTCGACAGCAGGTGACTTTCAAACTGACAGACAAACAGATAGATCAAAGGAAACAGAGCAACGGTTATGCTGCCTGATAGAAAACACTTGACTTTTTTTCATTGTACAAAGGAATCACTTGTGAGCAGCACGTAGGGATGTCAAAGTGGTCATGAGTCAAAGTATGTTTGTATTGCATGAATGCAATAGTGATAATTGCAGTTTGCTGTAAGAGGGTAATGATAGTCCTACATGTCACAATTGAGCTGCCAAGTGCCAAATCATTGCACATCCATCACGACTGGGCCACTCTTGAGCTTATGGAATTCAAAAGCTGACATTTTTAAATTAATAAATAAATAAATAAATAAATATACAGAAATATATAGAAATGTAAGAAAAAAATACATAAATATATACATTAATAAATATACAAAGAAATGTAAAAATATATATATATTTTTATTTATACTTTTATGTCCTTATTTATGTATAGTTGCATTTTTTTTACATTTATTTATGTATATTTATATTTATTTCTACATTAATTTATTTCCACATTTCTTTCTCCATATGGTAATGAGGGGGCCTGTTTGACCTCAGACACAGCAATCAAGGTCACAATGGCAATGCTGAAGCTTTGAGGCTACAGTGACACCTTGTGGTATGACCAAACAAAACATCTCGGGTTATTCGCGTAAAGCATCTGAAGAATGAATGAAATCAGCCCAATCCTGATTGGTGTTGCGTGATGACAGCATACCCAGAAGATACAAAGAGACGTCTGAACACAACAGAGATAGGGTTCTTTGCGATGAACGAGGAACGAGTACCCACTATGCTGCACCAATCATACCCAACCCAGTGTGAAGCTGGAACCCAGGCACAACTAGGGAGCGAGTACTCTAGCGCCAGGTGTCTCAGGGAGATGCAGACTATAGTACCTAATGAAGGTGTGCGGGGTGGCCCACCCAGCCGCCTCGCAGATCTCTTGCATAGAGGCTCCAGAAAGGAGGGCCACCGAGGAGGCCATGCTCCAGGTGGAATGAGCCCTCGCTAACGGTGAAGGCAAATTAAGCACCTGATAAGCCACGGCTATAGCCTGGACAATCCAGTTACTGATTGTCTGTTTTGAAGCAGGCAGCCACTTCTTGGGTGAACCAAAACACACCAACAACTTGTCTGACTTTCTCCACTGACCTCTCCAGGTAAATCCTCAATGTCTACACGGGGCAGAGGAGGTGAAGTCTGCTCTCTTCCACCGTCACATGAGGTGGAGGATGGAAGGCCTGAAGAACCACTGACCATGCCACATTAGATGGCACCTTGGGCACATAGCCCGGACTGGGATGCAAGATGGCCTTAACTCCACCAGGGGCAAACTCCAGGCAGGTTTGTGTGATAGCCAAGGCCTGGAGTTCCCCCACTCTTCTCAGAGAAGTGATGGCAAGGAGAAAGGCCACCTTAAAGGTCAGGATTCTCGCCTCAACCAACTCCAGCGGCTCAAAGGGGGCATCAGCCAACCCTCCGAGCACCACTGCCAAGTCCCAGGTTGGGACTCTGGAACGAGCCGCAGGCCTCATCCTCCGAGCCCCACGGAGGAATCGTACAACCAGATGGTGTCTTCCCAACGGCCCATCACCTTAAGGTGCATGGAAAGCCCCAATGGCAGCCACAGCCTCAGCCTCGGCCACGTCTGCGCCATGGCATCCAACCCCAGCGGGGCCGGATGGGTGAGGGAGAACCACAGTGGGCAGTGGGACGTCTCTCGAGACGCGAAGAGATCCACTTCCACCAGGCCAAACCGCTGACAACCTCCCCTGGGACCACAGGAGAACCTGATGCACCAGTCTGCAAAGAGGGCGTGACCTCAGGCCCCCCTGGTGGTTTAGATACGATACTGCCAACATGTTGTCGGATCGTATTAGGACATGGTGGCCGCGGAGGTCCGAGAAAAGCTCCTCAGACCCTTGTAGACTGCCAGCATTTCCAGGCAGTTGATGTGCCGGGAAGAATGCCGGGTCCCCCACAGACCTCTGGAAAAGCGGCCTTCCATGACCGCGCCCCAACCAGTAAGGGAAGCGTCTGTTGAAACGGTCTTCCGGCAACAGGACGCTCCCAGCACTGGCCCCTGGGACAGGAACCAAGGTTTCTTCCATATAACAAGGGAACAAAGGCATCTGCGCATTACCCTGATCATACGGAAAGGATTTCCCCTGGGGGAAAACCCCTTGGTTCTCAGCCACCACTGGAGGGGTCTCATGTGGAGCAGGCCGAACGGTATCACGTTGGAGGCTGCTGCCATGAGACCCAACAGTCTCTGGAACTGCTTCACAGTGAGGCTGCGGCCCAGCTTTTCTATCGAGACCATCGCCAGTATGGACTCGACGCGTGCGTGGGACAACTGTGCCCGCATCAGCGTTGAATCCCACACAACCCCCAGGAACGTGGTCCTCTTCTTCATGTTGAGTCTCAGTCCCAAGCACCCTAGGTGGGCTAGAACGGCATCTTGATGTCGAACCGCCATATCGCGCGACTGGGCCAGGATGAGCCAGTCTGTTTGCATTGTGCGAATCGTGCAATTGTAAGCATCCTGAACCTGTATCTCCTCTGAGACCGGTTCAGATACCTGAGATCTATTATTGGACACAACCCACCATCCTTCTTGGGAACTATGAAGTACCGGCTGTAGAACCCAGTCTCCCTGTCTGGCGGAGGAATATGTTCTATAGACCAGCAGGGAGCGTACTTCCTGTTCCATCACCCGCACCTGCCCTGGGCCGACGACAGTCTGGACCACCCAGTTGAATTTCAGGGGAGGGAAACCAAACTGCAGCCTGTAACCCCGTTCCACAGTATGCAGGGACCATGCAGATATACCCGGAAGGCATAACCATGTGCCGAGATAATCTACTAAGGGAACTAGCCTCTCGAGGCCAGTCTCGGGTGTTAACCGAGCCTCCTCCCCGACCCCCTGAAGCGGCTGACCTGCAGGGCAAAGTTGGGGAAGAGATCCGGCAGGCGCACGCGATTGCTGGACCGCCGCAGGTCTTATTAGAGGCGATTGGAACAGCACGCGCACGCTCCCTCAGGTCGCCCTTAGGCTGAGAAGGCTTCCTGCGAGAGCGCCGTCTCCTTTGCCAGGCTCCCTCAGGAGGGGCGCAGGAGGCGACACTCTAATTTTGCACCTCGCGGCCCACTTGGGACCGCTCTCGCTGAGGAGGCCGAGCGGAGAGGGATGAACCTCTGGAAGGTGGCCGACTGCTTCCTCGCCGACTGCTTCCTCGCCTCCTGAAACCTCTCGATGACGGTATCAACCGCACCGCCGAAGAGGCCAGAAGGCGAGATCGGGGCATCAAGGAGAAAGTGTTTCTCCCTCTCCTTGATTCCCAACAGCGTCAGCCAGAGATGTCTCTCGACGCATACCAGACCAGCCACAGCGCGGACCGTCTCCTTGGTAATGCGGAGAGACAAATGTCGCCTTCTGGAGCTCAGTGACATCATTCGGGGATGGTCCCTCGCCCTCATCCAGCTCTTTGAGGAGGTCGGCTTGGTATGCCTGCAGGACCGCCATGGTGTGCAGGCAACCAGCAGCGCAACATGCCGCACTAAACGCTTTGCCGACCAACCCGGCGGTATCACGGCAAGGTTTAGTGGGCAGCGTCAGGGCCTTCAATGATGCAGCGGCCCCGGGTGAGAGGTGGCCCGCGAGCTCCTCTTTAACCCGCGGCAACACTGCATAACCCAACTCAAGTCCAGCACTGGGGGATTGGATAAACGGGCTGAGAAGGGTCTTTCCCATGATTTACACAATTTGTTGTGCAAATCGAGGAAGAAAGGAAGGCCCCGCCGTGAAGGCTGAGCCCGACGCCTGAAAAAGCTTTCATCCAGCTTTGATGGAGGCTGGATGTCCACTATTTCCTGTGGCCAATATAAATTAAGCTTGGCCACGGTGTGGGTTAATACCTCCACAAGCTCCTCAATAGCGGGCGTGTGGAGTGGCGAAGGAATCGGAGAGAATCGGATCATGAGAATCGGATCCTCCACCCCGCTCCCTCAAGAGCGGCCTGGGATTGCTGCACACCGAGACACTGCACACAAAGTTGATGTGTGTCCGTGCCCGTAATGTAGCGTGGACACGCAGGCTCACACAACCTGAAACACTCGCTCGCCATAATATTGCTTTGTGATAACAACACCAACTTTACTTTCAGACTCATAACACAGAGCGCTAACGCTGAAGAGCAAAAAAGCTATCTCAGTTGTGTTCAGACGTCTCTTTGTATCTTCCGGGTATGCCATCACATACTATGTCATCATGCAACACCAGTCAGGATTGGGCTGATTTCATTCATTCTTCAGACGCTTTACGCGAGGGGCGTTCCCCAAAGTGTCGTCACGATGACGCAGTTCGAGTTCCCTCGAAGGGGAACACCTTTGCAAGTGACACAGGCAGTGAATGACTTAGAGATGGGCAATATGGCCAAAATCTTATATCACGGTTTAAGTCATTTCCAAGGTTTAGGAGTGTGTTCGTTGGAATTTTTTACCATTCTTCTAGAAGTGCATTTGTGAGGTCAGGCACTGATGTTGGACGAGAAGGCTCGCAGTCTCCGCTCTAATTCATCCCAAAGGTATTCTATCGGGTTGAGATCAGGATGCAGGCCAGTCAAGTTCCTCCACACCAAACTCGCTCATCCATGTATTTATGGAACTTTACGGACCCACAAAGTTAAGAGCATGAAATTGTCCAAAATGTCTTGGTATGCTGAAGCATTAAGAGTTCCTTTCATTTGAACTAAGGGGCCAAGCCCAACCACTGAAAAACAACCCCACACCATAAAACTTTCCACCTAACTTTAAACTTGGCACAATGCAGTCAGGCAAGTACCATTCTCCTGGCAACCACTAATCCATCGGATTGCCAGACAGAAAAGCGTGATTTGTCACTCCAGAGAACACATCAGGAAGATTAGACCGTTCCTAACAGAGCACGCAACACAGCTTCTTGTCCAGGCCCTGGTTATTTCTAGACTTGACTACTGCAATGCGCTTCTGGTTGGACTCCCCTCTTGTGCAATCCAAACACTTCGAATGATCCAGAATGCAGCAGCACGTCTTGTCTTCAACGAGCCCAAAGGGACCCACGTCACACCTTCATCTCCCTGCACTGGCTACCACTCGCTGCTCGCATCAAGTTTAAGGCGCTGATGCTTGCATACAGAGCCACCACGTGCTCAGATCCTGCTTACTTTGACTCCATTCTACAAATCCACACCCCCACCAGAAGCCTTTGCTCAGCAAAGGAACGACGGCTTGTGGTACCATCACAGAGGGGGAAAAAATCCCTTTCCAGAACATTTTCATTCAACGTTCCCAGCTGGTGGAACGATCTTCCCAACGCCATCCGAAACGCAGAATCATTGACATCATTCAAAAGTCAACTTAAAACTCAGCTCTTCCGTGAGCATGCGATGACCCCGCTTTGTGATATTACATGGCCTACCACTTTGTGGCTGAGTTGCTGTTCCCAATTGCTTCCACTTCCATGCCTTGAATTCACTAAGCTCCTGAGAGCAACCCATTCTTTCACAAATGTTTGTAGAGGCAGTCTGCATGCCTAGGTGCTTGATTTTATACACCTTTTGCCATGGAAGTGATTGGAACACCGGAATTCAATGATTTGGAGGATGTCCCAATACTTTTGGCAATATAGTGTATATTGGGTGACCATACATACTCTTTATCCTGGACATGGCCGTAAAACATCGTCTGGTCGGAATTTCTAAAATGTCTTACATTTACATTTCTTGGTGTATTTATTTATTTATTTATTTATTTATTTATTTATTTATTTATTTATGTCAGCTTTGGAATTCCATACGAGGTTGCGTGCTGGACTTTCATTTGTAATGCCAGTTTTGCATAAAATGTGTATCCCAGAAAAGGAGACAGTTCAGAAACCTGACAAACTGTTTGGAGGCTGAAAGGTAGGACACACACTTTCAACCTTTCTGCATTAGAAATGACCTGTGGGGTTGTAACATTCGCACTTAGCCAGACCAAAACATGCTAATTCTAAGTGAAACATCCTCGATATTACTGTCGTGTTTTCATATTCACTAATGTATGCTTGTGTTTATTCTGCCTTACAGCTAACTGGGAGATTATTAGCTTTTTCATGTCTCCTAAATGAGTTGTCAGGCAAACCATGAATATGATGCAAAATTCCATTACAAGTGTGACAGAATTGAAATCAGGAAGGTGTGTAAACTTAAATTTCATCAGTTACATAACTAGTTGTAAGTAAGCTCTTATTTTAAATTTAAAATGGTGTTTATTTTCACTTAATTTCAGTTGAACTGGCTTAAAACAATAAAAGCTAAGCATTACTGAGATTGGACAAAGCATTTCTAGATGCCAGAATGCTTAGTGTTTAACTGGACTGGATCTACATTTGTGTTCATTGATCAGATAATATAATAGCTACTACTTACTATAAATGATGAGAACTTACCATGAAAATTTTAATAATTAAATTAAATTAAATTATTTATGTTTGTGTTCATTGTACATCAGGGTTTACTGTGTTGGAAGGTCTCAAATTTGAACAGTTTTGGCTCTTTATTCTGGTGGGGGTGTGACATTGAAAATATATGCCTTGAGATGACATATGACTTGTAAGATGAGTTTTCCCCCTAATAAAAAGTGGACTTCACTGCTAGACCACCCCTGGGCGATGAGGGAGCGTTGTCTTCAAGAGCAAAACACACACTCACTCACTCATTAAGTGTCACTCTCCCTGCCAATAACTCTTTGTGCATTCAGTGGCACACGACACATGTCAGTGTACTTCTTCACCACTGGCCTTTAAGGCAGTTACAGTTCCATCTTCTTGTCACTCTAGAGGGACCCTCTATGCTTCAACTTAATTTGGTGGGAGAGCAGAGCAAGAGATTTTCCACCAACCTGACAGGGCCTTGAAGGAACACTTAGGGACAGCAGAAGAGAATCCACATTCATTTGTCTCCCAGCAGGCCGCGTCCCCGGTGTTGTCGCTTTGCGTCTTGCACATACGCAGTAGAAAGCTTGACCTTACTGTGCATTGAAATGCTTAATCTTGTGAGACAGAGGCTGAGTGGATGAATCAAAGCTTATATATAAAGGTCAAACAGATAGTTAATCTACTGCAGCGTTTCAGTGGACCTTGAAAAAACACTTGCGAAAAAGATTTCATCAAAGATGGACTGAAAATGTAAGCATGAGCTTTTCTGAATTAACTTTTCTGAGCCTTTTTTGCAATGACTGGTGTCAGGGGGATTTTTAGTGGATGCTTAAAGTCAGTTTTCCCATCACGTTCTCACAGCTGTTCTAGCAGAGTAAGGGCCTTGACACCCTTTGGGCAATTTGACCCTCTGTGAGAGTCTGTCGGGTTAGTTTTTACGGTGTGTTCCACACATCTGCTCTAGTTTCAGCATGTTGAATCGGCATTGGTGCCGTCGGTGAGAGAGATTGCTCTGATTGGATGTTTAATTAAGTCATTGAGTCAGTCAAAGTGGAACAGAAAGAAGGCAGTTTTAATTTTATGCCATTTTACCATTCCAATACGCAAATATTTTAATAACAACACGAGTCGCCTGGAATGAATAAAGTGATTGATATTCAAAAAGTTAAGAAAGCGGCAATTTGTTTACGGTTTGTATATCTGCAGTCCTAGTTACAGTTTCCCTTTTTGAATGACAAATATAGACCTATAGATTATGCTGAACGTTCGCCAATTCCCACCTCCTTCTTCCCTTATCAAAAAAACTTTTTTACATTGGTGCTGAAACCTGGGAGGAAGGAGGAACGTGCTGTCATAGAGCCCTCGCGTCTCATGGAGGAGCTCAGGAGGGATAAAAGGAGGAGTGATGACAGTAAAGGATGAGAGAGGACTATATGTTGTGTTTTGTGTTATGTTCATATGTGGCAGTCGTTTTGTTGTTTATTTTATGATTAAAGTTTATATCAGTGCATGAAAAAACAATGGTTTTGTGCCTTACCGTAAACATTTAAAGAGTGGCTTAGAACACTTTCGCACACAAGTTTAAAATATTCTAGCTGAGCCTCCAGTGTGATTTTCTTAAGGTGACTGTTATTTTAAAATGCATTACCTTATTTTTTCCATGGCGGAGCATCATACTTGCCACCTGACACACCGAAGCCACAATAGTGCTGTATGACAGATGTATTGCTTTTATTCCGTTTTTCGTTTTTTATTGAAAATATTCCCATACTTGTTAACTATATCATGAACTACCTAATATTCTGATTCTCAAATATGTGTGCGTGAAGGTGTTGTTTAAAAACCTTTTTAATGATCATGATAGTTGATTAGTAATGCGCAATGGGCCATGTTAGTTTGCACCACAATTCAGAGAATCGGATCTGTCCGATTTACATCACTGAAATTCACTTACTTCCCCTGAAATACATGAAAGTAAGTGACCGGTGAACTGGGAGAAGAATAGAGTAAACTATATAGTTACCTATGTGTATGATATGAATAAAACAATATGACATGCACTGAGTGTGTCCGTCTCTGGCTCAGCGCCAGCCGAAGTGTGAAAACACATTTAAATTTAGCAGCTGATCACGTGATGCGCTGAATGCTCTAATCACACCGGTGTGATCGTACGCATCAAAGGGTTAAGTGTCCAAATGCTGTGTGGAGTCTTTCTGTGTGATTCTATCTATATTTTGTATGCCTTTAAATGTTTAGCAGTAGGCCTAGAAGCAATACAGCTTAAAAAAATTAAATAACCAAGGTTCTTATGATGAGCATTAAAAATGGGTAAGGATTAAAGTGGACCAAATATTTTGCAGTGTCAAAAATGTATTTTATTCTTACAAAGCTATTTCCCAGACTTAGCTGTAAAGTGAACTAGTTTTAACAGGCTTTATTTAGCAGGGTTTGGAAACAGCTGGAAGTCCGCCCTACAGGCTTATTCTTATTCTGGTTGAACCCACTGCAGAGCGAATTCCAGCTGCTTCTAAACTTTAAGCTTTTAAGCATTACCGAAAGACTGGACCTTTCAGAAAACATACCACAATGATTCATGACAGATATGCTGTTTTCATGTGTGAAAAGAGTGTTTTTTTGGCAACACAATAAAAACAGCACCGTTGTAGAACTAGCGACGTCATCGTGCAGGGTGTTCAATCTAACAACCTTTTGATTACTAACCTGAACTTTACCCATCAGATTAAACTAAGTCAAAACAAGTCAGTCACTTATTACTTGTAAAGAAAATAATACAGGTCTGGAACGACATGACGGTGAGTAAATGATTTAAATTTTTGAGTGAAATATCCCTAAAAATGACATGGTGTAACCCAGTAAACAGAAGTAATAAAGTATTTTCTGTACACCTTGAATACACGTGAGTGTACACATCTTAATCATTTTTATTTTTACGTTTTTTTATGAAATAATATAGGTTGTTGAGTAAACATTTAAATAGTTGAAAAATGAACCCAGGACAGAATGGTCACGAGCAACGATGGCAATACACACCTCAGTCAAAGTCAATTTGGTCAACTTAGAGGTGTATACTTTCATACAGATGGACTTAAAGCCTAAATCGATTTTGATTTCATAGGGTCTTTAAGGACAAATAATAATAAAGCAGTTTTGGTGTTATTTAGACAGGCTCCCCCTTAAAGTGGCCTAGACTGGCATGTGCGAGAGAGATGAGGCAGTGCAGTTTCAGCTTTTTTTTTGCCTATTTCTCTGGTGGCCTCATTAGCTGTCTCTCCACCGCCTCAGCAGAGCTGCAGCTCCAGCCCAGCCTGATGCTGACAGTCGTTGCTCCGTTCCAGTCCCATGCAGATCAAAACTGGTCTTATTCCCTTAAAACTGCCTCTCCCACCGGCATGTCCAGGGAGTGTCGAACAAAACCACGCCGTCCCAGATAGGAAGTCACTAAAACATCACCATTAGGCTCAACAACCACGTCGACAATTTGCTTGGGAAACTCACTCGAGACTCTTTGTTAAATCAAGACTGAGTAGAAGAGTTTCCCCCTTAGAAACCTTCACTTAATCCTTTAGTAAACCACACCACTGTCAGAAACTAACTTTAGTATTGATTTGATCGCACAATTTTCTCAAAGCCAGTGGAGGCAAAAGCCATTAAATAAGGTGCATTGTATGCTGTACCACAATACAAGCCGATGTTTCCTTATAATGACTCACCCGAGATAAGAAGAAAAAAAAAAATTGTTTCGTAGAAGCGCATTGGTTTTCCCTCAGGAGAAACAAAGAGAATATCGACTCCCTGTGTATACCCTAAATGGTGTAGAAGATTCACAAACTAAAACATTACAACAAGCATTTTATGAACAACACTGTCTAGAGTCTTTCAAGTCTTTTATCACCTGATAATTGTTGCATCTCCATTTAGCTGTCCGATAGAGACAAGTGTTATTCTCATCTCAGACAGGCTGAATCACTGCAACGATACAGTATATACAATATATATATATATATATATATATATATATATATATATGCAAACAAGACAAATACTGTATGTTGTCTGTAATAGGCTATACATTTCAGAACATCCAAATTGTAGCATTCGAGTTACTATAATTTTGAGAAGGGAATGTGACCAGAAATTTTAATGTTTCGGAAAGTTTTGATGAAAACGCAGGGGCAGGTCTGCCTGTCGTTGAGTTATAACTGCTGTTGACTCATCATTTTTCCTCCTCATATGCGACAGTCGTAAAGTCACACAGGCAGAAAAAGCTGACAGTGTAAGAAAAAAAAGGCAGTGTTTGGCTTTTTCTGTAATCATTATGTTGCATATCAGTACAGGTATTTGTTCATTTTGTTCAAAATTCATTTTGGCTTTCATAAAATGTTATAAAAACCACATATTGAATATTTCAATGACATGATGATCACAACTATAAAATTCAACCCTTTTCTCTTGTTCTTCTCCCCTGTGATTGATTAAAAGTAGCTGGCTTTAATCACAGAAACATATTTCATGAAACCAACATGAAAATCAAAGCTGATCCTTTTAAACTGTCTTACTAAACATCCCTGGACGAATAGAGCATAATCATCAGCATTCATCATTCTTTCATTTATTTTAGATGTAAGTCTAATTTCATGTATAGCCGATATGCCATGTATAAAATGTATTATTTTTTAGGTAATTCTTTTAGGTAATTAATTATGAGCAATTCATAATTTAAAATAGTAAGAAATTATTTTGGTAACACTTTCTATTAAGACCATGCTTATAATGAATTATAGACCCGTTCAGAGCTGGCCCAAGGCATAAGTGAACTAAGCGGCTGCTTAGGGCCCCCTTGGCCACCAGGGGCCCCCCGAGAGCACATGACTTATTGCTGTAGCCTATATGTTATTTTATGATGATTGAAATCGCGAAATGGCCTTAAACAATTACTAAATAAACTGCAAAAAGTTACGTTTTCTAATATATGCACGGATTGATTCTGACAGCGCTGCACAAGCTCGCGGTGCCAACGCTATTCGCTTGTTAGCCAGGGTTCAAAGTCCAAAGTGCAAGAAAACAAGCGCTAAAACTTTTACAGTCTATGGCTAAAACGTAGTCGTCAGTTGCCTGGTAACCTTTTTATGAATGGATGGATTTGAGAATGCGCTGTGGTTTGGTGCGAATATCTTGTCTGACGTGCTGCATGTTTTGGACGGAGTACAGCATAGCTTCCAGTTTCTCAGTAAATGTTTTTTTCTGCGAGTGCTATATCGTCCCCTTGGAATTATAAGTTGCGTAGCCTACATTTTGGAAGTTTTATTTAGAAAATTAAAAGGTTCTTTCTACACAGTCAAATGAAATGCAAAAAATAAAAATTGTATTTGCCAAAATAAAAGCTCTGTGTAATGTTTGAAATAAATCAACATTTTTTGTTTTTAAAAGAAGTCTCTTCTGCTCAGCAAGGCTGTATTTATTTGATTGACAATACAGTAAAAACAGTAATTGTGAAATTACTGAAAACAGCTGTTTTCTATGTGAATATATAGTAAAGTGTAATTTATTCCTGTGATCTAAGCTGAATTTATCATCATTACCCCAGTCTTCAGTGTCACATGACCCTTCACTAATTATTCTCATATGATGATTTCATGATCAACAAACATTTATGATTATCAGTGTTAAAAACATTTTATTTACAATATTTTTAGGATTTTTTGAAAGCTTTCTATTTCAGAGAAATGCTGTTCTTTTGAACCTTCTATTCATCAAATAATCCTGGGGAAAAGTGAGCATATTCAGCATAAGAGACTAGGCTACTTAAAATAATAAAAATAAATACAAAATAAATAAAAACATTCATATCCCAGTTTGAACTGTAGTACTATAAGGCTTTGAATATTAACACCTGACCACTCTTGTGGGTTTGCTACTGTCACAATTAAAAACCGTATAAGGGTAAAAACATGACGGCCAGACATGATGTAAGCAACACAGCTACAACTACTAACATTGATATGCGAATTATCAAGAATTGAAAATAGTCAATTGTATTGGTGGCGCCGAGGGGCCCCCCAAAAAATTCTGCTTAGGGCCCCATAAGGGCTTGGGCCGGCCCTGGACCCGTTTATACTTTATAAGTAAGTATTACTATTCTATAAATATATTTATAAAGACTTAATACTAGA
The DNA here is from genome assembly GCA_023566225.1 of Romanogobio albipinnatus. Classification (NCBI taxonomy): domain Eukaryota; kingdom Metazoa; phylum Chordata; class Actinopteri; order Cypriniformes; family Gobionidae; genus Romanogobio; species Romanogobio albipinnatus. The sequence goes on along the minus strand of CM042255.1, from coordinate 13,624,638 downwards.
CCTATACTACATCAGAACAGTTAAAGTTACATTTATATTATTTTTTATAATTACTTATAAGTCATGCATTTGCTTTTTCAATGTGCTTTTTCATAGTCCATTAAACACTGATTTATAAATGATCAAATATAAAATAGTTCCAGAGACACTTGTTTGATGTACCAATTAGTTATTAGTACCAATTATGTGACTAATGTTTGCATTAAAACTCATGAATAATTTTGTTTTGTTAAAATGTATATTGTATCTCCTCATGGTATTGCTTATAGAAGTTTGGAATTATACATATAAAAAATATTGTTGCAGTGTTTTTTTAGTATGTAACATTACAAATATATCCTTTTTTTTCAACTGTTTGTATTAATGATTTCATTATTTTATTACAGGAATTATTGTTCATTAGTTACATTTACAAAAAAAAACAACTTATTTCTTAAAGGTCCCATGGCATGAAAATGTCATTTTATGAGGTTTTTTAACATTAATATGAGTTCCCCTAGCCTGTATATGGTCCCCAAGTGGCTAGAAATTTTGATGGGTGTAAACCGAGTTCTGGCTGTCTTTCTCTGCCTTTGAGAAAATTACAGCTCAGACGAGCTGATCTTGACTTTTCCTGTTATGACGTCATACCAGGAAAGGTTACCTCCTGTTCCTCTGCTTTGCCCACCCAGAGCATTCGGAGAAAATGGATTCAGTTTATGTCAGCACAGGCTTTACAAACAGACTATACGATATGGATTCGACAGCACCGTGACAAACAGTGAGTAACAGTGTTCATTAATGTCTGATCTGTGATCAGTGATTTCTGATGTGTAGCTAATCATTCAAGTTTACTCAGACTTCCTTTCTAGATCGTTTAATGATCACCGTCTAGATGCCATAAGCGTAATGCATAAGTGAATCAAGCCTTTGACTAAAACAATCGTTTCTGTTAGTAGCATGCAACAAATCCGTTTTTTAAGTGATTAAACTACAGAGATCGATCAAAGAACACTCTTTATAATGTTCGGATCTGTCAATCACACGTTGCAAGTGTATCTGCACACTTGCCCAAACTGACATTATAATGAATGACTCTGTTATGCAGCACAGCGAAGCTCTTACTGTATTCGTATCGACGTTGTGTTTGCTGTTAGTTGTGGTGAAAACATTTTGTGAGAGAGAACGCGTTGCAATGACGAGATCACTGCATTCACGCGATCGACAGACTGTCTACTCAATGCTCATCACTGCAACCTTTCATGTGATAGGAATAGATCACATGCCCTGTCAGTCTCTCTCTCTCTCTCTCTCTCATGCATGCAGTGCCTCGCTAAACCACGCCCCCTCCGCAACATAATCTAACACTCATTTCAAATGCAAAGATGTCAGCCAATCACAACAGTGGGCGTTTTCACTGAAGTCACACAGCAGACACGCCCTTTGAAACAGTGCATTCAGCCAGAGGGGTAATAACAGTATAGAAAAAATGCCTTTTATTTCTAAATTATGAATTTTTTTTATGTAAAAATCATGCTAACAATATAAGTACACCTCAGGAAACATTATAAAATAATAGAAAAATGCCATGCCATGGGACCTTTAACATTTGCTTTATGAAAATTGCATCCAATGTTTTCACTTTACGTAAAGCCATCAATGATGCATTAAGTTAGTAACTGTATTATCACTCACAATAAATGTATAAGAAGACAACATGGCTATTAATAATATACTCACTTATTTGACAGAAAAGTCTTGTAACTATAGTATAACAACATTATAGTAATGCAGGCCGCATCTTTATAAATATATCCATGGAACCATACAACTGACTAATATAATAATACTAATAAATCAGTGTATAATGGATTATGAGCATACACATCGAAAAGGCGAATGCATGACTTATAAGTAAATATAAAAATAATATTAATGTAACTACAATAATGCAGTGTATGTCTTAATGAGTCTTTATAAATATATTTATATAATAGTAATATTTACTTATAAAAAAGTATAAATGAAGCTAAATTCGTTATAAGCATGGCCTTCATAGAAAGTGGTTATTCTTATTTTCTTTTCTTACAGTATGTAAGACTCAAAGGTATAATATGGCACACATATGATTGTGAGAATTAAGTAATTCCATAAATTAAAATGACTTTCAAAAATGACACCAAAACCTTACAGAATAATTGTGATGGTAATCAAAGACAGAGACTATAATAAGCTTTTGGTGCTGCTTTTGTATGTGTGTGTGTGTGTGTCTGTGACTAATAGCTAATAGCTACTTTCATGCTTTATGACTCACAAGAAGAGACTCGTTTGTGTAAGAAACAAATGAATACAAATAATTATTTACCACCAGTTACAAGAAAAAGCCTAGCCAATTACACATGCTTAATTAACTGAAGAACTATAATTTTCTGCTTTAAAGTGTTCATCCAAAAATGAAAATGTGGCATCCTCACATGACTTGCTTTCTTCAGTAAAACACAAAATAATTTAAGTCTACTGGGATCATTTTCTCATGAGACCTTCTTTTGCTCTCCATTTCATCTCATTCGTGTCTTGAAACTATTGCAATGTTCAAAATGTTGTGTGATTTTCCTTAACGAGCTTCTCTCTGTTTTCTGCATTCTGTCAGAAAGCTTTAGGTGTTTTTTTTGTTTGTTTTTTTACAATTTCACCACACAATTGCGAGTCAAAGACAAGGAGGGCTTGAGATATAGGCTGAGAGTGTCCCTCTCAGGATATATTTAATAGCCTTCTCTAACTCTCAAAGAGCCTTTTCTTGCTCTGTCTTTCTCTCTCTCTCTACATCCTCACGTTGCTTGCCACAGCTTCGGTGGTTGGATACATGAGAAATAAAAATGTAATTCTTTGCCGCTCTTAATGGAGCTCTCGGCCTTCATACCTCAGTCTTTTCATAGGTCGCCCACCCCTTAATTAAGGTATGTGGAAAGCTCTCAAAGCATTGTGTGAAGAGGAAACTCTCCTCCACAGGACATGCCTAGCAGCTCAGATAGGCCAAAATTCAGCTCTGATACAGCTGATAGGAAGTCATTAGGTAGGACGGCACTGAAAGAAAGCAGCAGACTGGGAGAAGAAAGCCAGACAATGAGCAAAAAGCACTGGGTGAATGTGAACCATGGGTAGTCAAGCTAACCAAAATGCCAGAGACAATGAGTGTCAGCTGGAACTGCTGTTCTCTCTCATTTCCTGTGCTGGCCTTTTGATAAATATGGTATGACGGCGACCGAACACAACCGATTCGAACCCTGATTGTTTATAATTCCCTTCTCAAAGGAGATTTTTTTTTATTTGATTTAGCAGTGCTGGGGATTGCATTGCTATATTGTGCAGAGTGGTATGTAGAAGAAAGAGGAAATGGATATAGATCTGACAACAAAAATAATGGACCGAGTTATAGTCATTCACTCAGAGACGGAAATTGATTGGCGTGATAGGAAATAAAAGCAGTACAGCTTACACAATGCCTTGTATCAGATGTTCATTCCTGCAAATTCCACTTAGCAGAAATGCAAATTAAATGAAAGTGAATCACCCTTTCTGAGCACGCCCTTTTTTTCCCTGTTCTTCCCCCGAGATTGATTGAATACATAAGTAACAGAAGCTGGCTTTAACTTTGGAAACATCATATTTCATCTTCAGTATTAAAGACAACATGAAATCAGAGATGATCCTTTTAAACTGGGTTAATAAACGTCCCTGGACTTATCAAGCATAATTCATCAGAATCAGCAAATTGAAAGGCCCAATTTTACAAGTGTATTCCATGTGTAGTGTTCCCTATCTTATCCAATATATATATATATATATATATATATATATATATATATATATATATATATATATATATATATATATATATATATATATATATATATATATATATATATATATATAATATACCGATCAGGCATAACATTATGACCACTGACAGGTGAAGTGAATAACACTGATTATCTCTTCATCATGGCACTTGTTAGTGGGTGGGATATATTAGGCAGCAAGTGGACATTTTGTCCTAAAAGTTGATGTATTAGAATCAGGAAAAATGGGCAAACGTGAGGATTTGAGTGAGTTTGACAAGGGCCTAATTGTAATGGCTAGATGACTGGGTCAGAGCATCTCCAAAACTGCAGCTCTTGTGTGGTGTTCCCAGTCTGCAGTGGTCAATATCTATCAAAAGTGGTCCAAGGAAGGAACAGGGGTGTACCGGCGACAGGGTCATGGGCAGCCAAGGCTCATTGATGTACATGGGGAGCGAAGCCTGGCCCTTGTGGTCCGATCACACAGACGAGTTACTGTAGCTCAAATTGTGCAAGAAGTTAATGCTGGTTCTGATAGAAAGGTGTCAGAATACACAGGGCATTGCAGTTTGTTGCATATGGGGCTGCAGAGTCGCAGACCAGTCAGGTCCACTGCCGAAAGTGCCAACAGTGGGCACTTGAGCATCAGAACTGGACCACGGAGCAATAAAAGAAGGTGGCATGGGCTGGATGCGTGTGCGTTGCTTACCTGGGGAACACATAACACCAGGATACATTATGGGAAGATTCACCTTCACTATTTCTCTCAAAAATGATGATTGTGTTGGTAAGTACCCTGTGTATCCTTAAATTCTTTTTTACAACACCGGCAAAGCTCGTTTACACTCATCTTCTTCTTCTACTTCTTCCAGTATGCGTGCAGTTGAGTTCTGTTGACAACTATGCGTCGCTCCGTTGCTCTGATTGGTTGTAGGTCTATCCAATTGAGTGCAGAGGAATTTTATTTCCTGGTTGAAACACACCTCATAATCACAGCCCAATGGAGCAGTATCAGACTCATATTCTGACTACAATCTGAGTATGACGACGTCAGAATAGTCAAGTCAGTCAAGTCAACTTTATTTATATAGCGCTTTTTACAATGCCAATTAATTCAAAGCAGCTTCATAGTGTTAAACAGGAAAATAATGCAGCAATTTCTATTCGGCTGTACAGCTGCTTTGGAGAAAGCAATGTCATCAGCTCATTTCAATTATCATACAGTGACAATGTGGGCAGATCAGTAATTTAGTTGATGTATTTAATTTAGTTTAGTAGTTACATTTATTTGGATATTTAGTTGAAAATTGTGTGTTTCCAACTGAGCAAGCCAAGCCAAAGGCGACAGTGGCAAGGAACCAAAACTCCATCAGGTGGCATAATGGAGAAAAATAAATCTTGGGAGAAACCAGGCTCAGTCGGGGGGCCAGTTCTCCTCTGGCCAATTAACAAACAGTGTATGATTATTATTCTGGCAACTTTACAGATCAGAGGTCATATTAGATCGAAATATTCGAAAGATCGGAGTCATCACGCCGGAGACGGGTTTATTGAGGATGACGTGTCAATTAACTAATTATTAAATAGGAATATTCGAAGGATCGGAGTATCATGCTGGAGACGGGTTTATTGAGGATGCCATGTCGGTGAGGCAATTTCAGGGGGAGTCTAATTGACACGGTCTCTGTAGACACTTCAGGGATGCGTTGGTCATGTCTGGGCGCAGGTTCACCATCTGATCTGGATACGGCCCGGAGTAAAGAGTGCTATAGTAAAAAGTTCTGTTTTTAGTCTAGATTTAAACTGACAGAGTGTGTCTGCTTCCCGAACAATGCTAGGAAGACTGTTCCAGAGTTTAGGTGCTAAATAGGAAAAGGATTGACCGCCTGCAGTTGATTTTGATATTCTATGTATTATCAACTGGCCAGAATTTTGAGACCGCAATAGACGTGATGGAGTATAATGTGTTAAGAGCTCGCTCAAGTACTGGGGAGCTAAACCATTTAGTGCTTTGTAAGTAATAAGCAAGATTTTAAAATGTATGCAATGTTTAATAGGGTTGATATGGCCAGTGCAGTGTTGACAGAACCGGGCTAATATGGTCATACTTCCTGGTTCTAGTAAGAACTCGAGCTGCTGCGTTTTGGACCAACTGGAGTTTGTTTATTAAGCGAGCAGGGCAACCACCCAGTAGAGCATTACAATAATCTAGCCTTGAGGTCATGAACACATGAACTAACTGTTCAGCATTTTGCATTGAAAGCATATGCCGTAATTTAGATATTTCTTTAAGATTTTAGAATGCAGTTTTACAGACGCTAGAAACGTGGCTTTCAAATGAGAGATTGGTATCAAAGAGCACACCCAGGTTCCTCACTGACGACGAGGACTTGACAGAGCAGCCATCAAGTGTTAGATAGTATTCTAGATAACTACTTGTGGAGTTTTTTTGTCCAATAATTAAAAATTCATTTTTTTCTGAATTAAGTTGCAGGAAATTACTAGTCATCCAATTTTTTATATCAGCTATGCATTCCGTTAATCTTCTGAATTGGTAAGTTTCGTCAGGGTGTGAAGAAATATAGTGTCTAGTGCAGTCCATGCCTTGACAGGTCGGGGGTGTTTTAGCAGCAAAAGGGGGACCAACACAATATTAGGAAGGTGGTCAAAATGTTATGCCTGATTGGTGTTGCCACTTATCATCATGATTGCTATCTTACCAGAGATGGAGAAAAATCCTTCTCCAGTAAGTAAATGTCCCTGTCTCCAAAAATGCCAAAAATGTTGGTACTCAAAAGTGCTTCCCTCCACATTTTCTGCTGTGCATCGTTTACTTTTACAATGCATGCACACCCACAAGTTAAATGTGGAGTAAACTTGAATCGTCTTTAATATCAATCACAAAAGGTGTAGAGAGTTGCTCCTAAACAATGGCAATTATCATTACATACACAAGTATCTGTCTTTTCTCAAAAGAAGGCGGTTTTATGAGAATGTATTGTATTGTGTTTGCAATTCACATTATCATGGCAGGCAATCAATTAATTTTAAATAATACCCAGCCTATGAGGTTCGTAAGGTGTCTTTTGTAACAGTAAGGCTAACTAGCCTTGTTGTTTCTTGAGCCATTGATTTAAAAAAGGCCCATCGATGGCAATCATACTACCCACACCAGGGCGGCATGATGATTATAGAGATCAGCAGTTAGAAGCAGGCTTTGAATGTGGAGTAATCTTGCTTGAATGCTCAGTCACCGATAGAAGGCACCAAATTGGGAGGGTTCGTTCTCCCCACGATCATATGGCTCAGGAGATTACTGCTGGCCCATAGGGAAATGAAGAAGCTTTCCTTAAATCATCTCTCTCTATTCACTCCAAAAATCCCAGCCGTCGCTGGAAGGCTTTATGCGACACCCTCGACTAATGTGGCCTTTCCGATGACCTTTCACAGCAAACTGACACAATCACCTTTTTGCGTCAGCGTCCCATTATGTGCTGGTGATTTTCCCAGCACCCTGCATGATGAAGACAGAGTATCTGTGCACAGTGGAACTAAAGAGAACGGAACATTTCAGGTCAGAATCTTTGAACGAGTGCTAACTTGAGTATGCCAAAGCTGTCCGCTGCAACGAATGCCTGGAAACTATATGTGCGCAGTGAATACAAGGCATTAGGCTTTATCGCAGCTTAAAATACATCCTTGCAGCCTCAAGGGTGGCAACAGTGCACTCCGTAGAATTTCAGCAGATAAATGTTTAAAACATTGACAAAATGTTATTTGTTGACATTTAACCACAGAAGGTCCCAGAAGCTTCAAGCTTGACAGGCTACCAGGCCAAAGCCTTTAAAGAGTGCCAAGAATGGGCAATATATATGCATGAAACACAAAGCCCTTTCAGGATTTTAAGGCGTTTTGAGATTCCATGTTGTTTTGGTTAAAGTAGGGCTGCTCTATGTACTGAGATGGCATTTTTCTCCTGTGCACCTTTGACAGGTGAAGCTCTCTACTTCCAGAAGGTCTTAGCATCCTCCCCGTCTCCATCTGAAATCATTGATACTGATTTCCTGGGGCTGTCATATTGATTTTTTTTAGATTTATGAGTGCTAGGCTCCTGAATAGAGGTCCCTGGTCTGTTCGTCCTCATGTAGCAGTCATTCATTTGAACACTGTCTTTGACAGGCTTTGTCCAAAAAAAGTCAACATTTTCTAATAACCTTAAAGGGTTAGTTCACCCAAAAGTGAAAATTCTGTCATTAATTACTCATGTCGTTCCAAACTTTCGTTCATCTTCGAGGGTCCATCATGAAAGAAAAAAAAGTTTAAAACAAATGTGCCAAATTCTTAGATATGTGTACAGTTTTTGAAAAAATGTAATGATTCTAAAAATGTCATGTGGTGACAGAATCATCAGATATTTTAAGAGACTTACTGACTTTGGCACACAGTCATGAGTGTCTTCACGTGACTATGTTGGTTGCACCAAATGACTTGAATGACTTCAAATATTAACCCTTAAACACATACCTCGGGTGTTTAGTGACCCGGGACGTCATTCACTACTCTCCTCCTCACTCATTTTTAATCAACCTTATTAGTATTCCTCAATTAATTCATTATAAACAATATAACAAAAATATAAAAGAATACCTGTTTTCTTACCCCATTATTTTTTTGTATAGGGTTGCTTACGACCCGAGGTGTGTAACAATGTAAGTATATTTTTTCTGCACAACAATAATTTAATCTTTGATGACTAAATAAGTGCAATTCACCTTTATTCCACAATGTATGATACATAATGATTAAGTGACGTTTCAGTCATAGTTACCGCAGACAGAAAACAAAAGATTAGGAAGTATCATCAGCAAAACCTGAAATGGCTCAGTGATTTACAACAGAGCAAGTACTGAACAAATTAAATATTACTGTCACTTTCACTTGATGGTGGATCTGGTAAAGAAAATGTCAGCAATCAAAATATTGATTTTTGAAGTTGTTGAAAATTATAGTTTTGAGAATATGTTTGAGATGGTGAATATGCCATGATACCGAATTTACTGGGAAATGACCTCTGATGATGGTATAAAACATCTGCTCAAACTGAACCCTTCCAAGCTTCAAAAGGTAACAAAATATGCTTTATTTTATTCTTCTGTAATTGTTAGACTAATATTAGGAGAGTTTTATATTATTACGACAGGTAGAGATCCATCTGTGTTAGATATAGATCTGGGTCGCTAAAGACCTGAATATGTAATAATGAAACATTCATGCAAAGTGTGAATAAGCAGTGAAGCTGTTTTGTTAAATATGTACAGTGTGTGTGTGTGTGTATATATATTAGCGTCCTTGTTAGCACAACCACCTCTCATGCCGGAGACCCCGGTTTGAATTCAGCTTAGAGTGGATTGAGTAAAACAGGTTACATTTGGTGCCGTGACCCGAATGGGAGAGAGTTTTAGGGTGGTGAGTGTAACGGACATAAGCCAGTAAGAGCTGTGTGTCTAAACCTCACTCCCCTGGCCTCAAGAGGCACGCTAGCAGCTACGGACCTTAGATCCCGGTTTGAATCCCGCTCGGAGCGGGTCGAGTAGGACTGATTACATACTGTATACACCTGTATATAAAATACAAAAATACAAAAAAAAATATTTTAATCTTAGAAGAGGTATATTCAAGTCCAATATGTTTGAATTGCATTTTAATGGATCCAGACAAAAAAAATGGAGTGTCATTTAATTGACCCATAAATTGTGTCTAAATGCCCAACTGGTAAATGACAACGACTAAAAGTAACATACAGTATTTATTAGTGGGGTTGAAGGTGTCCAAGGTCCACCGAATAAGATTCAGGCGTATGAACAGAAAGGTCCTGGGTGACCTGTTCGGTAGGAAGGCTGTGTCTGTCGAGCTCTGTCAAGTGTAATTGCTGCAATATCAGTCGCAGAGGGTTTCCAGCTCACTTGTCAATGTGTTGTGTATCTGTGGAGGAAATGGGTTCAGCAAAGAGCTTATGTAGGGACTGATGGTGCTATCAAGAGAGGTCACTGTCAAGCCTCCCACCGCCCGGCAGCTGACAGCTTTAGTTTAGCGAGTGTAGATGACTGGCTGGCTTTTCCTGCTGCTGGACTAGCGTGGGCTACAAGAGACCGTCATCTGTGAGAGAACCGGACCGTTTCAATTAGCTGGATTATCATTGATCCAGAGGGGGTGACAGTCATAGAGCAGCAATAGAGGTTACATGTCTTTCATTTTCAACATGCAACAATGTAACTGACTGTACTACACCTGTGCACTTTATTTGATGAATTGTGTAAGTGTCATTTGGCTGAGGATGAATGGCGTGTCCAGACTGGGGAGGCTCATGTTTATATCACACTGGCACTTCAGTCCAGACGGTTTACACAAGTCCCATACAATCCTTCTCCAAATATCTAACAACTTTAACAAAACATTTAACAAATTTCACCATGCTGCATGGCCATCGTACATGTGCAACAATGTGTTCTGCTTGTCCGTCGAAGTTCTTTTCATATTTATACAAATGGCTGTGGGTTTCACTTGATGGTGATACAGTATTTCAAACTTCATAATTTAGTTTAGCCATATAATTAGATCAGAAATATGCATTTGTTAAAATATTTTAGATGTTATAATAAATAATAATACATTATTAAAATGGAATTTTATTCACCAATCAAACACTAATTATCACCGTCAAACTAAAGTGTTTGTCTGCTTCCAGATATGATTTAAACCAAATATATCTTATTTTTTTATCTCGCCATTGACTTTACCCATTTTGGTCCCACTTTATATTAAGTGTCTTTAATTATGTACTGCCCCCTTTTGTTTTGGTACAATTTTCTTATTCTTTATTACACGGCTCTGTGGAATACTTGATTCTGATTGGTCAATCACGCATTCCAGCGGTATGTTATTCCCAGATAACATACCTCCGCTTCGCATAGGGGTCCTGATCACTCTGTCCGGGTTTATTCTGCGATAACAACCGGCTGGATGTACATTATCCCTTACATATATTTTGTATTGCAAAACACATTTGAGGTTAGATACATGAAAGGTTAGGACAGGTTTGGTGGTGAACCACATTATTAGACAGTTTTCAAAGGCTGCACAATATATTAAAACCATTTAAAAATCGTAAAATAGCATAGTGCTATTGCTAAATCACAAAGGCTGCGATTCCGTTCAATATACACTCTGCAAGTTTAAGGGTGACATAAGGGCAGATTACAATCTTTCTTTCATCTCAGAGCGGCTTGGTTCACAGTAAATGCTGCTCGACACGCACATTGGGCCCTATTTTAACGATCTGAGCGCATGGTTTAAAGCGCATGGCATGTCCGAATCCACTTTTGCTAGTTGAACAGCAGGAAAAATTGTCTGTGCGCCCACAAATTGTCTGTGGTCTAAAAGGGTTGTCCCTATTCTCATAATGAGTAATGAGTGTGTTTTGGGCGTGACATGCAATAAACCAATCAGAGTCTCAACCATGGCGGATTCGTTATTTACATAGCGCAATATAGACACCCTCAACCTGACGAGTCAGTTTAAATACATGTGTGTATTGCCAAGAGTGATCAAATAATTAGCCAATTTAATTTGTCATTACTGCAAAATAGGTCATTCTGATACATGCAATGACTATCCATTATAACATGTAGGCATTTTTATCCTTATGTACACAATAATAGTCTTTTACATTGTAATCCTTTTATTTGTAATATTACGTGTAGTGCACCCGCCAATAGACACACCCTTTAAATAATGCAAAAAATGCTACTAATGACTTTGGACCAGGTTTCAGTTGGTCAAACGCAATCTATTTCAGATGCCTCAAAATAGCAACGCGCCAACAATGTGACTGAACATGCCTCGTTTTCAGACCAGCACGCCCATCTGTTTGCAAATGTGCATTTGCTATTTAAGCCACGTGGCACAGGAAGTGAAAATGATAACTGGGTCGGCTGAAACTAGCAAAAAAAACTTGCGTCGTTCCTGCCGCCGCATTGCGCCGGGTATATGAAAAGGCCCTTAGTCTCTGCATATGCTGTTTGTTTGGGTTTCCAATAAAGTGCATTTGGGAACACATAAAGCCTGACACACTGTTGTGTTTCATGCTTTGTTGCGCTTTTCTCATTTACATACGTGGAGCGCGTCTTAGCAGTTCGGTTAACAAACTCAATTTTTGCATATGCTGCAAGTTTGGTTTGCTTATAACATTCATCTTGGAATGCACCGTGTGCCTTTTCATCAGATTTACAATGTGAAATCATTTATAAACCTTTGCCAACACAGGAGAATACATCAATATGTTTCTAAATATGTGAACTGTTGCTCATCGTGATTTCAAAGTAAAAGTTTAAACCCTCGTTTTGTGTGTTTTGATGTCCATAATTTCTTGTTCAAGAAATTACAGTGAACTGAACTTATTGCAAACAACATACTTCCAATGCATCTTATGCCAGTTTCTCTTTTTATTGATGTTTTACAACATCTAGTCTTTGCACTCTGATAGGGTCATGAGCTTTTTCTTGCTGGATTAATCATAGAGATGTTTTCTGGAGAAAGAGCTGGTACGTTTCAAAATTAATCTTTGTAGTTAAAATGCCAGCCTGTCAAGGCAGACCCTGTACTCCTGACAGGCAGATTTGTCACTGTACTGGGTGGCCCAGCCAGTGACACAGTGATGGATTGTGGGATAGAAGGCCAGGATGTCGGGGTGCATGAATAGGGTGCAGGCGTTCTTCTTACTCTATCTCGTGTTTATTATCATGCCTTCATGTGTCATCGTCCTCTCGTCTTTGATCCACGTGTGAGGGGAGTGACATTTCCTCGCTTGCATGTGTTCGCAAACTTTTGAGAGATCTCCCAAAGCCTTTGTTTCGCGGTGTTGGGGCACGGAAGGCACACAAACATCCTTGTTTTGATGTCCATTAAATGTGAAAATGTCAAAAGTCATGGCGGATGAAAACAAAAGACAAACATCATTCGCACCAGATCGTCGTAAGACCTTTCCTACGGATAAAATCAAAAGCCAAGCCTTAGACCAGCCTGGAAAAGGTGACACTGTCTCGGTTATGAAATTTACACATCCCTGAGAGTAAACTGACATCCAACGCGGCTGTGTGACACCGCTGACAGAAGCTTTCTGAATACAGAGAAAATGTTTTTCTTCTTTGGATAATTAGTTCTTGCTTTCCAGCAGAGTCGCGTATCACACAATCAGTGTCGCATGGCGGTTATGAATGGGGAAAGAGTGCCCTGCTGGGTGAGGGCTTGTCAACATGATCCAATTCATCTCAACAAAGCCAAATACAAATCTAATGTGAAGATTTTCTGAGAGCTACTGTAGTAGACATAACACTTGATTTGTTTGATTTTACACTGATCATTTTGTATTTATTTTGGGTTGCAATAACACATTTTTGAAATCCAAACTTGTAAAGCTGATTGTTTCCCTTTCTTTTAAGGATAGACACAATTGTTAAAGGATTAGTTCACTTTGAAATTAAAATTTCCAGATAATTTACTCACCCCCATCTCATCCAAGACGTTCATGTCTTTCTTTCTTCAATCAAAAAGAAATTACGTTTTTGAGGAAAACATTCCAGGAATTCTCTTCACATAATGGACTTCAATGGCAACCAAAATGTTGACGGTCCAAACCAATGCAGTTTCAAATGGCTTCAGAGGCTCTGGACGATCCCAGCTGAGGAAACCTCTAGTGAAACCTTTCATTTTCAAGAAAAAATAAACTTTTATATACTTTTTAACCTAAATTTCTCACCTTGCGCTGCTCTTTTACGTGCCACGGATTGCGCAATCATGTCGGAAAGGTCAAGCTAGACGTAGGCGGAAGTACCACTCCAAGCAAACGTGCGAAGCCTAACAAACGGCCTTTACAAAAAAATAAAAATCCATCTCCAATTTCAAAATCCTCCAACATCGTTGTTTAACCTTTCTTTGCTAAAGGATGTTTGTATTAGTCTTTGCATGAGCGCTTTGGAAACACGAGGGCGGTACTTCCGCCTACGTCTAGCGTGACCTTTCTGCCGTGATTGCGCAATCTGAGGTGTTTCGCAGAGCAGCGCAAGATGAGCAATTTAGGTTAAAAAGTATATACATTTTTTATTTCATTTTAGAAAATGACAGATGGTTTTGCTAGATAAGACCCTATTCCTCAGCTAGAATCGTACAGAGCCTCTGAAGCCCTTGGAAGCCCTTTAAAAGTGCATTGATTTGGACCTTCAACATTTTGGTTGCTATTGAAGTCCATTATATGGAGAAAAATCCTAAAAATGTTTTCCTCAAAAAACTGAATTTCATTTCCACTCAAGAAAGAAAGTAATCTTGGATTGCATGGGAGTGAGTAAAATATCAGGAATATTTTCATTTTAAAGACACTCCATTGGTACATAGAATTAGGAGAAGTCACTGGTTGTCCATAATTCAAACTTTTTTTGACATACACAAGGCTTGTTTTGTTCTTGTTTGAACGGTGCATATTACATTTTTGAAATAAATATTACTGAATCCTTTTAGCTCACACATATCACGCTGCAGCTGTCTAATACTGTAAAATATGTACTGTTGCCACAAAATATTTAAAGGAAAGATTCCACTTGTGAGGATTTTTATTTTATATTTTAGACCATCTTCCACATGAACATCGAGACCGTCAATGGTGCTTCTGTGTTTGGTAGAGATCAGACCCTACAGCGAGTGAAGTGGACAATACGCCCACATTAGATGAGGGCACTCTCTACGAATCATAACGATCACATATAAATGGCTCTTTGTGCTGCTCTCCTTTGATGTGATTAGTCGCAAGGGCAACACGGAGATAGCATCCGGTAATATATTCCTCTCTCAGGAGCGTATATACAGTGCCACCGTGAAGTGAAGCTGGAGAAGTAAAAATAGAAGCTGTCATGGCCGCTGACCTAATGGATCGGAAAACAAATAAACGAGCGTGAAGTGAGGGGGAAAATAAAAATGAATGAATGAATGCATTGCAAGGCCATGTTAATGAACCCCACCGGTGGCCTGGAGTGGGGCTATCATGCAGCTTTTATAAGATTGTTTTACAGCACTGCTGAAACTTCAGGGGGGTCATAACCAGAGATATGCTCCCTTTGTGCAGTGGGTTTGTAGTATAAGCTGCATGCTTATAATGATGTAATTTAACACAAATCGAAGCTACCGAGATTCTATAACTACTAGAATGGTCATAGCATTCATACTAGACTGCACCGAATGTCATTTTTGTCATGTCATATTTACATTCAAAGCTTCTATTGAGGTTTTAGAATTAAGCTTTATATACTGCATGTCTATCATCATATTTTATCATGGCATCACCATAAAAAGTGTCAAAATCCTCAAACAAAATCCTTGAACAACATGGATTAAATGGGGCACCGAGGGCCAAACTGACGCAGATTGGTTTACATATTACAATCTTTTTTTATAATAGAGCTACTAGATTGTGCCCAAAGGTGTGCGCCTCGCTCTGTGTGTGGCAAGTGGGAGAGCAAAGTTTGTCACCACAGTGTAAATTTTGTTTTTGAAAGTCTGAATGCCAACAAATATGGACTGAAGAAGAATATTTTGTTAAACATATCTTTTTTCAATACATTTTGACTTTTGGACTTTACAACCCTCTAGAGTTATTGGAAATATTTGGATCATAGGAATCGGAAACTGGCTCTGAAGCAAGACTAAAACCTCTGCGCCAGACAATCTCTTTCTTGCTGACATTTCAAAGGTAAAGCTATGTTTTAGCTTAGCAAAAGCATATAAAAACAACTAGAAAGTTGCTACGCATTAGTGACACGCATCTTCACTGGCGGGGAAAACTAGCAAACACTGTAATAAAGCGCGACGTACACCGTCTGTAATGTGCATGGTCAATTTGAGTGTTATGGCTATTCTAGGTAGAAATACTCTTTTGTCTTTTGTCATTTTAATAAAAATAACCATATTAGAACAAAATGTTCATACATTTAGGAAAGGTCAGGGTACTATAGCTATGGGTTTAATTTCAACAGCTATTACATTGAAAATTTTAAACAACGGTAAAAATGACAGCCTTGTTTGTTCTAGTGTTAAAGGGTTAGTTCACCCAAAAATAACAATTCTGTCATTAATTACTCACCCTCATTCCCAACCCGTAAGATTCATCTTCAGAACACAAATTAAGATATTTTTGATGAAATCCGAGAGCTCTCTGACCCCACATAGACTACAACATTATTACCACTTTCAAGGCCCAGAAAGGTAGTAAAGACATTGTTAAAATAGTCCATGTGACTCCAGTGGTTCAACTTTAATTTTATGAAGTGTCGAGAACACTTTTTGTCCGCAAAAAAACAAACAAACAAAAATAACAACTTTATTTAACAATTTATTTTCTTCTGTGTCAGTCTCCTATGCTGTTCACGTAGTAAACACAGTGGATTCTAACATAGAACCTGGAAGCGCTGCAGTGTGCTTACAACATGCACAGCATAGGAGACTGACGCAGAAGAGAATAAATAGTTTTTTTGTTGTTGTTTTTTTTCACAGAAAAAGTATTCTCGTCGCTTCATAACATTGAGGTTGAACCACTGGAGTCACATGGACTATTTTAACGATGTCTTTACTACCTTTCTGGGACTTGAAAGTGTTCATGTTTCAGTCTATGTGGGGTCAGAGTGATTTCATCAAAAATAATCCTTAATTTGTGTTCTGAAGATGAGCAAAGGTCTTACAGGTTTGGAACGACATGAGGGTGAGTAATTAATGCGAGAATTTTCATTTTTGGGTGATTCATTTTTTTGATTTTCATTTTCCTGCAGTGTATCTTTTTTAAGTTTTAAGATTTTAAAATGAAAGACTTTTCAAATATAGTACTCTATATTTTATATATATATATATATATATATATATATATATATATATATATATATATATATATATATATATATATATATATATATATATATATATATACATATATATATATATATATATACTGACTGTGCTAAATGTTTTAAAAGGTATGATGTGATATTCTCATGTCTGTAGCTTTTTTATTCCCAATGGTCCTTTTCACTACATTCAGGGCTTTCATATTATAGAACAGACAGAAATATAACCTTCATTTCTCTACATAAAATGCAACATTGTGCCTGAGAGTCTTCAAGTGGCATTCTTTCTTTAGGTTTCAAAGGGAAGGTTAAAACCGTTTTTCATGCACCACTGCTCTCTTAAAACCGACATTGCACTTATTTTCTGTCTTCTAGTGCTGTCGGGGACCTGTCACTACTCCCACCGGGTGGTCCGAGAATGAAAGACTCAAACGACAACAGATGCCAAGCAGTGACATCTCTGTCGAGTGACAGCCACATCCTAATGAATGTGAGTGGACGTAGCTTCTCTGTATTGTCTACTCTTCTAAAGGCGGCCATGTTCATCTCAGTAGATCTTACAGTCTCCTTGCACTATTTTAGAGTAACATGAACAGTAGGAAGGGTGGGCATCACTTTAACGTACTACCCAGTACTTCCTCTCTCCATCTGATTTTTTAACTCTAAACTGCTGCCAACACCTGCTGCTTTGTTCCAGCTGTCAATCACAGCGAAACTGAGCTGCCCTTCCATCGCTGTCCTCCAGAGTTCGGTTCTATCTCAGTGCTTCTCCGAACTAGGACTTCACTGCTGGGTGCAGTTGTGATTAATGGCACAGTCATGGTGTAATCAGCCAAGAACCATGTTTGACCTTCCTCTATCATGGTACAGAAGTCCTAACAAAAGCTCTAACATGGAAAAATCCAATTCTAATGTTGTAACTCGAGGGCATAGTGACCTTTCTGTCTTGTTTCAGCACTTGCACTGCACTAATACGACATCGAGACATGAAGATATTATTGTGCGTGTGTTCATCAGAGAGTAAGTATAAAGAATATCTCTACAGGAGCCACTTTGTAACAATCAACCGTCCATTTATCACATCATTTAAAAATTCTGGAAACCCATTAGTTTTCCAATTTGCCTCAAAATAACTGCAATGAATCACCTTGGAGCCATTGTTCAACACCTAGAGCATCAAAACTACCATTCCAGGAATAGTTCACCTAAAAATGAAATATCTGTCATTATTTATTCAACCTCATGTCATTCCAAACCAGTCTGACCTTCGTCGCAGGGTTATTATAGTTAACTAAAACTAAAATGGAAGCTTGTTTTCGCCACAGAATAAAACAAGAAAATTGAGCCTTTTTATCTCACAATTGTGAGTTTACATCTCGCAATTCTGAATTTTTTTCTCAGAATTGCGAGACATACAGTAAAGTCGCAATTGCGAGTTATATAGTCAGAATTGCTAGATATAAACACAGATAATTAAAAGATAATTGCGAGTTTATCTCGAAATTCTGACTTTATAACTCGCAATTATCTTTTAAAACCTGCAATTCTGACTTTTTTTTCCTCGATATTGCAAGATTATATCTTTCAATTCTGATTTTATGACTGATGACTGATGGTTTGACCGATTTCGAAACACCGCATCATGAAGCTTCGAAGCGTTATGAATCAGTGAGTCGATTCAGCGGTTTGGATTGCCAAAGTCACGTGATTTCAGCAGTTTCGCGGTTTGACACGTGATCCGAATCATGATTCGACTCGCTGATTCATAACTAGGGATGCACCGAATCCAGGGTTCGGGTTCGGATTCGGCCGAATATTGGGCTTTTTGACTGGGTTCGGTTTCTGCCGAACCTCAGAATTTATTTCCACCGAACCCGAACCCTAGGCTTGCACTATACGCGCCCCGCTGGTCGAACGTAATGACGCCGCTGTTGAAAGTGAAAATGGAACTCATGAACAGAAAACGGGGCAGTATACTTTAAGTCAAAAGAAGGCGATTCAAGTTGAGCTACGCGTTCAATTTGCGATTTGTCTCGTGATGACAAGGACCCTAAACAACAGCCGCAAAACATTTGCATATGAAACATCCGAGAGAATACGAGTTGTGCATGAAGGAATCTACAGACAGCCAAAATGTATTTTATTTTACCGTGCAAACAGCCTATAGATCTATAGATCAGATAAAATATTAATAAAATTAATAAAATATATAGGCCTACACTAAATATTTTTCACTTAAATAATTACCAAATTAAGATGACAAAACGAAAATACACTGAATCCGTTAGTTTTGAAGAACCGGAATTAGGTAAATAGGTAGATAATATACTATATATCTTTTATTTACATAAATACTATTCTCTTAAAACCATCATTTCGTTATTTTTACTAACCCAAATAATGATTCATCCGCTAGGTTGCACGTGAGGGGGAAAAAAATAGGTTCCTTCCACTTAAGAGTTGAGCTCTTTTTATTTTGAGCTCTTTACATAAATACTATTTTCTACTTTTTAAAAAATAATTTCGTTATTTTACTAACCCAGTGTTTTGTATGTGAATGCTGTTTGACGTGAATATTACCACAGGAGTGAAGCACAAAGCTTTGTTTAGCCTAGAAAGGAAATAATGGTCAGAGAGCACTTTTTCATTCTGTTTTGCAATCTGGATATGGTCACTCGATTTTTCCGTGAATTTGAACAATAGGCCTAGTAGTCCATTTTATCCCAATGGACATGGACATCTCGTTTCTTTTCCCAACTCTTCACTCGCGTCGCACCCATGTTCGCAAGGGATTCTAAACGTCTCTTCCTTTCGTTTGCTTATAATTAAGTCTATTATAACTATTCACATCCTTTACTGTGGGAAAGTATAAAAAACACTGTAAGACGAATACCTTTTTACTTCAAATTTTATTTAACACAGTTTGTTCTTGTTATTAAACTTGGTAATGCGCGTCAAGTTTGGTTTATTTGAATAGCGCATTTCACACACGCCGGTGATTTTAGTTTTGTTTTCTCTGGCAGTGAATAATCAAACAATGCCTAAATGTCTTGACCCTGTGAAAAATAAAACCCGCTCTTCAGACCTTTTACAACAAGTGTTGCTTTGCAACATCAGCAGAACATATGAAGACGAAGATATTCAAGGTGTCTATTCAGTGTCCCATTCCTCTCAAAGCGCAGAGCGGTATAGCCTATATGACACATCTTTGCGGGGAAATAATAGTATGAATCAAATATTTTTCTAACTAATATTTAATTTTCATATATTCTTGAGGTTACCATTATTTACTGAAAATCGTTTTTGTTTTATAGGCTGTGTTGTTTCACTGACGGAAGTGCTAAAATAAACACGCATGCTTATGGATGTTTCAGCCTCAAATGATTTCAAAATGTAGGCTATATATCTGGCATAGACTACAGTATTTAAAATAGCATATATGCATTAGTTACATTCTCAATTTAATTTACAGAGCTATCCCTGCTAAGTTTTTAGTTTAACTAATACTATAGAAGAGGATTAGTGTGTCGCACACAACACAACAGACTCGCAACGGGGGCGTGGCATCACGATGGTGGCACAACCCTAGCGCGCGCCTCCTGCGCTCTCCGTTGGGTTGTTCTTTGAAACGACAGAGGACGACTCGGGGTAATTTTTCTATAAACCATCATGAAATAGCGACAATGTTTACTTTAGTAAACTTGACCAAAACAGTTAATGGTCAATAGCATCCCTACACTGCTGTGGACGTTGTTAACTTCATTAATGTGTTTACTGTGATAATGGACTGCGGATGGGAGTAGGATTCGGTATTCGGTTTCGGATTCGGCCGAATCTTAACCAGTGGATTCGGTATTCGGCCGAACCCCAAAAATCTGGATTCGGTGCATCCCTATTCATAACGCTTCGAAGCTTCATGATGCAGTGTTTTGAAATCGGTCATCACTATATAAGTCGTTGTTTAGGGGTTTTTTTGTGGCCAAAAACTATTCTCGTCACTTCATAAAGTTATTGTAGAACCACTGTAGTGAGATGGACTTTGTAACGACGTCTTAGTACCTTTTATGGTTCTTGAGAGTGTAAAGTGCATTGTGCCAATGGAGGCTTTTCTGAGCCACGGACTTCAACTAAAATATCTTAATTTGTGTTCCGAAGATGAACGGAGGTCTCACGGGTGTTGAATGACATGAGGGTAAGTAATTAATGACAGAATTTTCATTTTTGGATGAACTAACCCTTTAAGGTCTTCACTCAAAATTAAAATTGTATATTCACCGAACATATTTAATTGTGCTCAGTCAATCTATGAAGTCGAAGTGAAAAATCCATGTTGGATGAACAAGTCCTACGTCCGAAAAACTGTATACGCATGCGCAAAATGCGCCTGAAGAAAACCGTTCATGTGGAGATTTCAAATCTCCGAAACAAACATTCCCAAGAGAATAGAGATAGAACATTGTTTTTACTTGAAATAAAATAAAATATGAAAAACTTGTTGTCAAGGCAACATTTCTCATTTTAGTTAAATTTTACTAAATTAACCAAAAATAAAACCAAAATAAAAACCAGAAGGCGATTTCTATCACAGAATTGTGCTATGCCTCTGCTTACAGCTGCAGAAGAATTATTAGGTAAGTCATATAGATTATTTTAATGTTATGTTTATGGTTCTTTTACATCATTTTGAAGCTTCCGTCTCCATTAATTGTAACTGGAAAAGAGCAACAAGTGCAATCTGCAGAGTTTCTCCTTTTGTGTTCCACATGCAGTCATACGGGTTTGGAACAGCAGGGTGAGTAAATAATGACAGAAGATATATTTTTGGATGGGATGGGGAACTATCCCTTCAATTTAGCAAATAACAGATGAGAAACATCATTACTATTTGTTATTCTCAACTAGTCCCGTCAAACTTACAATGTTCAGCATTGGGGAAAAACGTGTGATCTGATCCCTCTGACACAAACTCAAAAGTGTAACAAAATATTAATGCACTTTGCACCATAAAAGGGGAACGGAACATAAGAGCTACAGCACCTATATAAACAATTAATGAGACAAGCACCATGGCAATTCAAACAGTTGAGCAGAAGTTGCCTCAAAGTGTCAAGAATATAAACCACCTGCTGTTCTAAAGATGCTTTGCCCATCTACACAGAATAAATGAGGGAAAAAAACAGTTTTGGATCATTACAAGGGAACTGATGTGCATCATTATTTTGACTCAAACATCAGATAGTTCAGGAGTGTATTTCCCATCTTCGGTTGCTAAAGCATCACTGTCTTGCGTGAATCTGATGAAGACAAATTATATCAAACTTAATACCGCATTCTTTCCTCCAGCAATCCCAACTTTTGCTACAAAAAAGTTTCAGCTTATGACACGTACCAAAATTGATGGATGGGACTTTCTCATGCAAAGTATCCACATAATAATGTTAGAGCTTCATCCTTGCCATTCCATTTCAAAGTTATTTTTCTGAATTCATAATAATATTTTAGAAAGTAAGGTTGGACTTTTATGTGCAATATTTAAAATACTATATAAAATAAATTCACTCAATATTTGTCCATTCAATTTCATTTGAAATGATTATTCACCACTCTCTCTCTGAGCACAGTTGATGTGCACAATGCTACTGTCCTTCGCTATGATTTGCTAACCTTGCTGCATATTAAATGAGCAACAATGCATAATACTCACACTCTAAAAAATAATGTGTTGGCTCAACAAAATAATTAACGCAACAGTTTGCATACATTTTTTTGAGTGAATTTACATTCAACCAACAAGCTACATTGAGTTAGAGGAACTTAATAATCTGTAGCTTTTTTTTTTAAGTTGATTACTCAAAAAAAGAAAAAAAGTTGCTCCAACTACCAGAGTTGTAGCCCTGGAACCAATTAATCGTATCTATTTCAGTTAAAATCAACAGCTATCATAACACATGCTAACATAACTTATTTAACATTTAATGAACAATAAGATATTACTTGTCACTGGCATTAGATAGTCCAGTTCGATCATTAATAATAATCATTTTAAATAATATATTATTGAAAAATAATAATAATAGTAATAAATATAATTAAGTAATAATAATTATAATAATAATAATAATAATAATAATAATAATAATAATAATAATAATAATAATAATAATAATAATAATAATATCTATCATACTTTCTCCTTATTGGCCTTTTTGTCGTTGTTGTTTTGTCATGTTTCAGTTGTATTAATGGAATGCAGAGTTCCAAATTCTGAAACGTTTTAAAGTTAGAGTATGATCAGGGACATTTCAAGGATAATTAGATTTTCTACAACATGACCCCCTTAATATGTGAGCAGTGAACTAAGATTGTTGAGTTAATTTCTTGTTAACCTTATTGGTCTGTGCACCATTATTTTATATGGGTCAGTAAACTCAGTGTTAAGTGTACAATTTCGTTGGATCTTTGGATCTGATAATATTTTATAAATATTCTGTTCATTCGCCTGTAACTTAAATTCATAATTAGAGAGTAATCAGCCTCTGAGGGTGGAAAGGAGCTTATTGATTCAATTACTGTCAACTTGAGCCTACAAACACTACAAACCCTATTTGTTTATATATATATATATATATATATATATATATATATATATATATATATATATATATATATATATATATATATATATATATATATATATATATATATATATATATATATATATATATATATATATATATATATATATATATATATATATATATATATATATATGCTTAGTAGGTGGTACGTGTCAAAGTAACAACCACATGGATGGCAGGACCCAAGGTTTCCCTGCAGAACATTCCCCAAAGCATCACACTGCCTCCACCAACTTGTCTTCTTCCCATAGTGCATCCTGGTGCCATGTGTTCCCCAGGTAAGTGATGCACACGCACCAGGCCATCGTGATGTAAAAGAAAACATGATTCATCAGAACAGGCCACCTTCTTGCATGGCTGTTGCCCACTGTTGGCACTTCGGTGGTGAATATATATATATATATATATATATATATATATATATATATATATATATATATATATATATATATATATATATATATATTCATTCAGAAATATGCAGGCTGTATGCAATGTTGCAGTGCTTAGTCGTTCAACAATTTACAACAAAATAATAAACTGGAAACTACAATGTTGACACTAAAAATACACACTTCAGCTGTAAATAAATAAGTTTAACTTCAGTCTGAACCATCAAAATATCCCACAAATAGAAAACACTTGATAAATAGCATCTGGTCCTGTCTATTTTTGTCTGAAATGAGAAAGAACAGGCCAGAAACTTTTTTTTTTTTGTCTCAATCAGACAGACCTGTTTTAAACTGTCGAGGGAAAAGCAATTCCCAGATTAATCAAGCATAATGCATATGTGCATCAACAAGCTTGGCACCTTCTCAGAGAGCATACAGTTTACGGCTGCTACAGCTAATCAGCCTCCGACCAGCTTGTGGACAATTTGCGATCCTTGACTTTGAATGTTTTCTCCAGTCCCTGGTTCTCTGAGCTTCGAAATGAATTTTTAGATTTTAGCATCTATGCTCAATTTTATCTGACTTAATCTGCATTAAAAATGTCCATATGATCCTACATTATAGAAAAAGCCATAGTCTCATTAAATTCAGCCAGTCCTCTGAACATAATGGCACTCACTTCATAACACATAATTAGAAGTATTGAATTAGGTGCCACTTTATTCAAATAATGTATCATTAGACCATTATCAATAATTGCTCTTTTACTTAATTAGCTGCTTTCAACATCAATCAGGCTATGCTAGGTTTAAATTTAAAAAAGTAGGTCTTCACACCAGGAGCTTGGAGATAAAGGATGTGCAGTAGACGAAATCAAGGCGTGAACTTTCTGTTGCTGCCCTGACTTTGTACCTTGAGAAATGCTGCGTTCTTACTTTTCGGTGCCTAATCCTGTTATAGAGCGTAACTGTGCCTCATTATGACAACATTATCAGCCATTCCACACATATTCAAAACCTTTTGTGCCTTTACGGAACTCAATTTCTGCTCTTTTTTTGTTGCCAGGCACTTTTGGAATGAAATTAGAACAGCATCCACTTCAAAAGCTTCTCGCTTTGCTCTGGGTGATTTCTGAAGCATTGTCTAACTTTGGGAAAAACCCAAGTGCTGGCATTGACTAAACTCAGCTGCTAAAGCCACACAGGCAGTGCAGAAAATGTGCAACACTGGTTTATGGTTTTGCTTCTGTATTCAGATTTTACATTTGTTTTTTATACAAAAGTCGCCTTTGAAATTTATTATTTTTACTACAAACTGCATTTGCCCATGTATTCAAGTGAGCGAGTGTGTGTAGAAATCACACTTATAGGGCCAGATTTACTAACAGCTTGCACCCTCTTTTGGCGTTAAAAACTGTTAAAATTACTGTTAGGACTTACTAAAGACACGCAGTGATAAATTAGCGCTGAAAAGGTGTGGACAGGGTTATTTTTGCGGTTGACCTTATAGCATATGTATTTGTTGGAGATTCCCTTTCAGGTGCAAAATGTATGGGAGGAAAGTATTTAAATTAATTTTTAAATTTGCACTAGTAAATTTACAAAGGTTTCTTAAACCAGACGCTAATGGGTATATTGCGTTGGTCAATATTTGCCAGCGCCAAATTGTTTAAATAGCAAATGCACTCGCGCCCATCTGTTCGCCCATGGGCGTGCTGTTCTTAAAACTAGGTGTGTTCAGGCACATTGTTGGCTATTTTGAGGCAACTGAAAACCACTGTGCCATTGACCAAATAAAACCTGGTCTAAAGTCAATAGTGCAGAAATTTTTTTTGTTATTTATAGGGCGCGTTAGTGATATGCGCCTATAGGCGGGTGCACAAAACACGTACACTCTGCTTATTACACACACAGGGATGCGCAGCAGCACACAAACATGCCAAATATTACAAATAAAAGGATTACAATTACAATGTAATATTATTATCGTGTACATAAAGATAAAATTGCCTACAAATGGATAGTCATTGCATGTATCAGAATTACCAATTTGCAGTAATGACAAATTAAATTGACTAATTATTTGACCACTCGTGGCAATACACGTGTTTAAACTGACTTGTCAGGTTGTGTGTTTATATTCCGCCATGTAAATTCCAATCCGCCATGGTGCAAGTGCAACTGGCTTTTAAAGGGAATGGGAGATGAGACTCTTTTTGGTTTATTGCACATCAAGCCCAAAATACACTCATGACTCATTAAGAGACTAGGTACAACAGTTTTGAACCATTTTTTTCCATCGTTAAACGAACAAAAGTGGATTCGGACACGCCCTAAGTGCACCTGCGCCATGCGCTTCAGACCATATGCATATATATGCATATATATATATATATATATATATATATATATATATATATATATATATATATATATATATATATATATATATATATATATATATATGAAAGTTACTGAACCCTTATTAAGTATTGAAGATCATTTTTGAAGGTTTAAAAAGTATATCTATTTGCTGCAAGATTAAACTTTTCAACATTATGTGGTTAGCTGCATCTTATTTTATTCCTGCAATCCTACAAGAATCCTATCAGAACAGACCTGCAACCCATTTTTAGGTGATGACCCACCAGTTGAGAACTAAACAACTTCCGATGAAGTCTGGTAACTACTCATCTAAATAGACTTCAGAGGCAGCAGTTTTTAAAAGCTGCTAGCTGTTTATCAGCCCACCATTTGGCAAGCTCCATCGACGACAAGAAAATAAGTGCACCAGCTAGAGGGGTATCGATCCAAATCAAATAAATTGCCATCGGCTCAGTTCTGTGTTGATGACTCAATGATGCTAGATTGTCACCGAGGAACATTTGGGTTCTAACTAGTGCCGAGAACACAACTCCACTGCTGGATCTATTAAACCAATTTGACATTCTTTATGGTGGAACCCATTTCCTTTTGCTTTTATGGCCGCTTTTATTTCGGCTGAGAGAGGGGCTTAGCATACTTATAAATGACGGAAAGTACGAATGTGAAGATAATGGCTCCTGCTTGACTGTCAGAGAATAAACAAGCAAGAGGACTTATGCGTTCAGGGTGACTGCAAATCACAGAGTAGAGGCAGAGCCTCTAAATGAAGTAGAAAGGCCCCCGAGTGCAGAGTCAGGAGGGAGGAAGAGTGACAGGTGTGCTTTAAGCCTGGTATACATTCAAAGACGAGCACAGCCTGTCTAGAGCTCATGGGAGCATCACAGAGACAGAAATAGCATCTATCATTTCTAGTACATCGGTTGTAAATATGTATTCCAATCTTCCAAATCTTTATGGTGGCGAAAGCATACATTTTTGGGATTTCTGGGGTTGTGTTTAAGTTGATGCAGAATTCAGTTTGTGTGGAGCAGAGGTTTCAAACAAAACCAATTTTTTTTTTTTTTTTTTTTTACAGTATTGCATCATTTGGTGGATCTTTAGGAAAAAAACAACTGTCCCTGGGCAACCCAGTTCATTGTACATCAATATTGAACCGATACAAGGACAAATATTTATTACCCCTAACAATTTAATGATACAGTTATTTCCAAACACTCATTGAATAAGTACTAAATTTGACCCATTATAATACTGTTATAATATTATTTTCTATTCTAGCAATAAGTCTTGAGAGGCTGTGCATTACAGTAATTTTACCATTGTAAAACATTTAAAAAAAAAATAATGTAAAGTATCAATAAATAAAATATGAACAGAGACAAAATAATATTATATTATATTATTATTAATAAGTAGAAATATATATTGTTATTAAATATTACATGTATATATATATATATATATATATATATATATATATATATATATATATATATATATATATATATATATATATATATATATATATATATATATATATATAATTATACACAGTACAAACACATATATTATGTAAACACAAACTTTTATTTTTGATGCGTTAATCGTGATTAATCGATTTGACAGCACTAAATATTATATTATTCCAAGTGTACTGATATTTACTATTGCAGCCTTATCATATTTATTGTAATGTAAAGTCAATGTCACTTTGATGTTGTATAAAGATCAAGTACACAAAGATATATGTGTTGTTGTTTTTTTATGGGGGTCAGATAAACCTCATCCAATGGGACTGATCTACAGCAATTTGCAGTGTACCTGCAGTCTCTCATTCTGGATAACAAATAATGAATCCACTTGTGTTTTAGCCCAACAAGTGTTCATGTTGATTGTTTTCCTGGCACAGCTGGTCATCTCCTTCTCTGATTCTGTCTGTGAGCTCCTAATGAGATGCAAAAGCAAACCCCCAGAGTATGTGCCCGACATTCAGTGCGGCATTCAGAGTGGAAGGAGAGCCTGAGACACGTAGCCTCTTCACTCCGCTCTCATTCTGCATGGCCACACAAGCACTCCGGTCATCATTCCGTCTGCCCCGCATGCCAATGGAGTCAATCTGCCTCGTCATGTCGATCACAAAACTTTCCCCTTCTCACATCCCTGTCTGAAGCATTTAGATAGATAGAATGATGAATTTTCTCTTCTTTTTAGAATTTCAGAAATTCCTGATCTGTTTCAGACAGCTGTAAGTAGTGTAAGCTGTAAGTTATTTGAGTGCTCATATCAACAGGTTAAAGCATCAAGCAAGGTGCAGGATTCCTCAGAATTATGAGAGAAATGTTTTAACTTGTGAGTTCCAGGCCTGATAAAGTCATATAAAAAGATACACATTTTAAAAAGCAGCAAACATTTATGATGACAACGTCGTCAAAAGGATCCCGTTTTGTCAAAAACGATCCCCAACTTCGCCAAAACCCCCCCTCAAAACACTGTATTCTGCTTCCAGGCCAGTAGTTGGCAATGTCACTTTGTAAAGAAAAAATGCATGCCTATAGACTGCATACGTAATACACATGCACATGACGTCACTATTTTCACAAATGCATGTTTTTGTAGTTTACATAGAGACAATAACGGTATAGTTTTCAAAAACTTGCACTTTGAAACCAGTTTTCAAAAACATTTCAGTTTTTAGTTGAAAACAAATAGTGAGGGAAATGTGACAACTTGAACATGAAACCATTTTATTTCATTTACTTTCCAAGGCCAGAGTTATTATAATCAAACTATAACCATAAAAATAAAAAATATATATATAAATATATATATATAATATATATATATATATATATATATATATATATATATATATACAGTATATATATTTTTTTTTTCATTACTTGAACTAAAACAAACATTAACAGAAATAAAATTATATATTTTATTTATAAAGACAGCAACGTATTTAATTTCTGTTTAGTTTATCATGATGTACAAAAATCAAACTACTCTCGGTTACTTATGCTAACCCTCGTTCCCTGAAGGAGGGAACGGAGACGTACGTCGGTTGTCCCGACGAATTGGGATCACTTCAGAGAGCCCCTATCAGCTTTGAGATTTAGAGAACAGGCCAATGGGCCATTGGCGTGCGAGATTTGCATCTCGTGCTCCGCCCCGCAGGTATAAATAGGAAGCGAGAGCAACACACTGACGTTTTTTTTACTGAGGAGCCGAACTAGTGACCATACGTAACCGAGACGTTCCCATTCAGTCGGTCACTTCGACGTACGTCGGTTGTACCAACGAATTGGGATCCCTTTGGAAAACACCACAGTTACTACCACTTCCAACGCCCAGCGAGAGCCCCTCAGACCCCGTTCTGATGCGGGCAGGGAAATTCACGCAGGGAGAGTCACACTGCTGTTCTGCAAGACCCACTCAGCAGACTTATTGGATAACGCTGGGACAGTGTGCCCAGAGGGACGCTGCGGAAGCCACATCATGCCCAGAGGGAGTTACCATGTGGAGAATACACGTATGGACTGGCCTTGTGCAGTGCAACATACGGAAGTCCCAGGGGTGGCCCCGGCCTGTTGCAGGCGGGGGAACGACACCGTACTGAGACGGCAGAGGAACTCTGCCGAGGGAAAGACACGAGCTTGCCGTAGGGAGCTGTACCGTGGAGAATACACATATGGGACCGCCGGTAGGGGTCACAACATACGGAACCCAGCTTGACACAAGTTCCATCAATGCATACAAGTGCCAGACCTGGCGTCGCACAATCCGCCACATCCGACTGCCGCGGGTTGCGGAGGACTCTGTACGCTCAGGCATGTGAGACACCTATTGTGACCGTCAGCGGGCGAGAGGGAACGACCGCATCCAGAAACGCACAGGTGGAATGACATCTTGAAAAAGACGCAGTGTCACACCCATGTTGCTCTTTTTGTGAGGAAACGCTCTTTTTGGAAAGTGCTGAAGCACCTAGGGACAACCGCGGCAACACACAGGGAATAATGCAGCCTGTGTTTGCACTCACTGAGAAACCACGCCCTCACGAGACCAACAGTGTTGCTGTGAGAACAGCAGTTTGTTAAATGCAGCAGTGGTGAGCAGTCGCGCTGTTGTGTGCCTTAACGCCAGCAGAAGCGCCCTCTTCTCTCTCTCTCTCTGTTTAGCTGAAAGCAGCAGTCTGTAGCTCTTCATCAACGCCGTTCGGCTCCGAAGTGAATGACGTCAGTGCGTTGCTCTCGCTTCCTAGTTATACCTGCGGCGCGGGGCGGAGCGCAAGATGCAAATCTCGCACTCCAATGGCCCATTGGCCCGTTCTCGAAATCTCGAAGCTGATAGGGGCTCTCTGAAGTGATCCCAATTCGTCAGTACAACCGACGTACGTCGAAGTGACCGCCTGAAAGGGAACTAAATATACACTGTAAAAAATGTAAGGCCTCTCCAATTAAAAATTTTCTAGTGATTTTTCTAGTCTAAATTTTTCAATTAGCCAAATTGAATTTCTGTGAATTGAATTTTATCCATTGTGGCAACAGTCTGTTAACATGGGCTCAATTACAAATAATATGTTGAGCCAATGGAAAAATGTAATTTACCACCACTGTAAAAAATATCAGGCCTCTCCAAATTAAAATTTTCTAGTGACCGATCACATCTAAATTTTTCAATTTGGCCAACTAAAAAATGAAGATATGATCGGTCACTAGAAATTTTTGAATTGGAGAAATGTTTTACAGTGAAACTGTGTGGTTGGTCCAATTAAATATTTTAAATTGTAGTAACAATTGTTTATTTCTCACTGTCCCAAAAGACAAAAATGACTAAAAACATAAATATATTAAGCAAAATACAGAACACAGACAACACGGTTGACATTTTATCACATTACTTTATTAACAAGTAAATTCCAACACAGGATATTTGGTGAAAATACCTTATTTTCAATAAGGAAAAACTCTGAATACATTCAATAAGTCTTCTGCATAACAGGATGTCTTAATGTGGTGAAGAAAACGTGGCACTGCATAGGCTAAAAACCTGCAACAAAAAAAAAAAAACTAACATTAATGGCAAAGTTTCCCTGCATCACATCTGGCAAATGACAGAACAGAAGTTCTTCATTATATAATGAGGATGAGACGAATTAATGGATGAATAAGAAAATTGAGCTTGACGTGTTTGATATTAAAAGGCAATAATTTAAGCCCTGAAAGAGGCCGACACCAAATGCAATCTCTGGCACTGTGTTCAACGGTCGCATGCCGCATATATCACACAAATGACTTAATTTACTTATTACCTATCATTTTAGACATATAAGACATGAGGAAAATAAAACTATTGGCTGCCATTAGATAATTATGTGGTAAATGAGGACACACTCATGAAACCAATGAATGCATGAACTTGTGATTATACAAAATGTCTCTTAAACTTCATACCGGGTCATGAAGCAAAACTCTGGAGAATAATTTCAGTGCTCAATACTCACCAATGTCTTGTGACGATGAATATCTCTCTATTCTCTTGGGAATGTTTGTTTCGGTCTTTAGCACCGTTTGGCTCTGCAGTCTGGACCCGCTCGAGCTCCCGCCGCTCCTGCACTCCGCATTTGAAATCTCCACACAAACGGTTTTCCTCAAGCGCGAATGGATATTTCACTTCGACTTCATAGATTGACTGAGAACAATTAAATATGTTCAGTGAATATATGCATCTTTTTGCATGGGGATAATTATTTGGAAGTCATTTATTGGGCCAATATGTAATGATCAATTTTCAAAAATTCCCCCCCCAATTTTTGGGGGAGTGTACTGAAAACTAGCTTATGAACAAGTTTATGATATATTAGATATATTTAATAAAACACCCTAATAAAAATGATAAAATAATAACACTCTAAAATTAAATGAAAATAAATGAAACCAGAAATAAAATAAACAAATAAAATCTAAATTCAAAATATTAATTACAACTGTAATAGTACATCAATGATAATAATAAATAACACTGGTCAAGACAACATTTAAAAACATGTTTTTTTAAAAGCTCATATTTTATTTTATATATATATATATATATATATATATATATATATATATATATATATATATATATATATATATATATATATATATATATATATATATATATATATATATACACTCACCTAAAGGATTATTAGGGACACCTGTTCAATTTCTCATTAATGCAATTATCTAATCAACCAATCACATGGCAGTTGCTTCAATGCATTTAGGGGTGTGGTCCTGGTCAAGACAATCTCCTAAACTCCAAACTGAATGTCAGAATGGGAAAGAAAGGGGATTTAAGCAATTTTGAGCGTGGCATGGTTGTTGGTGCCAGACGGGCCGGTCTGAGTATTTCACAATCTGCCCAGTTACTGGGATTTTCACGCACAATAATTTCTAGGGTTTACAAAGAATGGTGTGAAAAGGGAAAAACATCCAGTATGCGGCAGTCCTGTGGGCGAAAATGCCTTGTTGATGCTAGAGGTCAGAGGAGAATGGGCCGACTGATTCAAGCTGATAGAAGAGCAACTTTGACTGAAATAACCACTCGTTACAACCGAGGTATGCAGCAAAGCATTTGTGAAGCCACAACATGCACAACCTTGAGGCCGATGGGCTACAACAGCAGAAGACCCCAGCGGGTACCACTCATCTCCACTACAAATAGGAAAAAGAGGCTACAATTTGCACGAGCTCACAAAAAATTGGACAGCTGAAGACTGGAAAAATGTTGCCTGGTCTGATGAGTCTCGATTTCTGTTGAGACATTCAGATGGTAGAGTCAGAATTTGGCGTAAACAGAATGAGAACATGGATCCATCATGCCTTGTTACCACTGTGCAGGCTGGTGGTGGTGGTGTAATGGTGTGGGGGATGTTTTCTTGGTACACTTTAGGCCCCTTAGTGCCAATTGGGCATTGTTTAAATGCCACGGCCTACCTGAGCATTGTTTCTGATCATGTCCATCCCTTTATGACCACCATGTACCCATCCTCTGATGGCTACTTCCAGCAGGATAATGAACCATGTCACAAAGCTCGAATAATTTCAAGTTGGTTTCTTGAACATGACAATGAGTTCACTGTACTAAAATGGCCCCCACAGCCACCAGATCTCAACCCAATAGAGCATCTTTGGGATGTGGTGGAACGGGAGCTTCGTACCCTGGATGTGCATCCCACAAATCTCCATCAACTGCAAGATGCTATCCTATCAATATGGGCCAACATTTCTAAAGAATGCTTTCAGCACCTTCTTGAATCAATGCCACGTAGAATTAAGGCAGTTCTGAAGGCGAAAGGGGGTCAAACACAGTATTAGCATGGTGTTCCTAATAATCCTTTAGGTGAGTGTATATATATATAGATTATGCCTTAACGAAAGCCAAATTGTATTTTTTTATCACAGCGTGTAATATTAGAAGTATATGCCCTAACGAAAGCCACATTTTTAGCAAATAGATCTTTATTAATTAATGCACATCCATACTCTCATTTTCTTCATAGTAAAGTGTCAGGAAATATGTTATAGACAGTATATTTAAAACGGAAATTGTAATGCAAGAGCACGGAAAAAAAGTCCTGCGAGAACATGAACAGTTTCTCGTCAGTATATATTTTTTTATTTTAGCAAAATTCCCTTTAGGGGCACTGTAATAAACTCACAATTACCCTTTTTTAATTAATTATTTTTTATTCAGTTGTGGAAATGAGCTTCCATAGAATTAGAATGGCATGAGAGATACATGATTACAGATTTTTGGATAAACTATCCCTTTAGGAACAGATACATGGTCTACTGAAATAAAAATAAAGCCCTTCTTATTATTTAAGTTTTATTAAGTTTTATTAAGACTGTTGTTTGGATTACAAAACATAAATCTGAACAGGGACATGATGTTAGTTTGAATGCTTTGGGGACAAAAGTCAAGAATGAGGTGTGAGTCATGAAGTAAGCTTCTATAATTGTTTTAATTTTGAGACTGTTATTTGTCTTCTTAATAATTCTGTGCTCACTCTCCAGAGATGATGAAAGCCAACAATGTTTACAAACCAAATATGCGTCATTACAGCTCATGACAATTAATTTTTACCCCGGAGAATGTCAGAGTACACTTGATTCATGAAGCACTGTTAGGATAGGAATCTTCAAGAAATAAAGGGAAAACCGGCCTGAAGATGCTGAAATCTTCCTAAAACTGAGATGTTCATTCACACAGAGAAAAAAAAAATATGCCTGTTAACCTACAGTGAGTAAGGATGGGACACTCACAGTTCTAGCTCTGGGAGGAGACATCATTTCAAGCTTGAGTGGCCGCTGCACTTGTATCCTGCCAAATCGAAACAACGGCTGTATTCCAAATTTCCTGACCTTTCTGATTAATTCCCCTAACCACTGGCCTGTGTACACTATCCTCTGGTCACTGTTTCTCGTAAAATGAGCCAATCTATGTGGTTGGTGGACCGACCTGACATCAGATATCAAGTAGTGACCAAATTTTTATTTCTCATACAAAAATAATGAAAATAAAACATACTATTTAATAATATTTATTTTACCCTGCATAGTTCAGTGCATGGCATTTGAGGACGAGAGAGTTTTAGTCGGTTGGCATCTGCTTAATTAGGCTGCTTCTGCCAAGTGACAGATGACATTGTGCCAAAATACAGCAAAGTTTGATTGGACCTATAACATCAACTGCAAAAGATATGGAAAGTATTTTGTCATCCCTTTGAAAGCATCCTACACAATCCAACCATCCATCCATCCATCTATAAGAAAATACTGTGCATAAGTAAAATGAAAGATTTGTCAGTACATTTAAAATGGTTTTTAAAAGAAGTCTTTTATTAATGCACACCCAGGCTGAATTATTATTATAATTTTTTTTCAAAAACTTATGTGTTATGTGTTTTTTTTTTTTCCAAAAACACATTAAACACTGTAAAATAAAAAATTTCTGTGATGGTAAATCTGCAGAATTTTTCAGCATCATTACTCCCATCTTTAGTGTCACATGATCCTTCAGAAATCGTTCTGATTTGATCCTCAATAAACATTTCTGATTATTATCAATATTAGAAACAGCTGTGCTGCTTAATATTTTGGAGTAAACCAGGATTTTTTATGGAAAAAATTTATTTGAACAGCATTTATTTGAAATAGCTTTTTTGTAAGTCACTTTTGATCAATTTAATGCACCCCTGCTGAATAAAAGTAAAATCGTATTAATCCCATTTCTGAACAGTAGTGTGTATATGTGTATATGTGTATGTATTTCTATGATTTAAGAATAGTAAGAAAAAATATATAATAGATTGTCAAAGGGTATTATCCAAAGGCAGCCATTTTTAAACGCCTCTCAGGCATGCAAGTGCAGCTCCTATCTCTTTGAATGGGGAAACATCAAATTCTCCAAAACTGTTCGCCAAGCTTACGATTAAATTTCATATTTGAAACCACCAATGAAATCTGAGAACAACTGTCTTATACATTTTGTTGAAGAATACTTGAATCTTAACAAAAAATGTGCATAGCCTGGGCTAATGCACATGCGCAGTCCTAATACACGTGTCTCAGAACACTGCCTATCCCTATAGCAACCGGAGCTTCTAACGGCAGCTTCTAACGCGATGACTTTACTAATCAATGACTGGCTCTTTCATTTAGAAGGCGGGGCTTATTCGCCATATTTGGCATTGCACTTTCTCCCATTCATAAGTAATCGGAGTGCACCATCTTCCTATATATAAAGTCTTTAGTATTATCACACAAAGTACATATGAACTGACTAAGGCCCTGTTTACACTAGGTATTAAGATAAAGTTGATCACACTAAATACAGGTGTAAACAGGGTCTAAAACGTTTTGAGCTTGTCCATTTTCGACCACTTCCAGAGGTAGTCGAAAACATTTGACTGGAATTGCTTTCATAGTGTAAACCCTCATGTGGTCAAATATGTGTGAGAAACAGCCACGAATGATGCCTACTCTCTGCCTACTGACCTAACATGTAAACATTATGGGAAGCACACTAGACATTTGAACTTTGTCGGCTGAAGACCCAACTTTGGTTTGAAGATGAAAACATACCAAGCACAATGTTCTCTCACCACCCTGCTTTGTAACACATTCTCACAGCGTTCGGCATGGTTTTGTGGCTGTCAGAGCAGAAACGAAAGCTGCTGCTCTCCGTATGTTGCTCCGTGGTCTCCGGGTGCATTTATATGTAAATTGCGCAAGCTTATTTTTTCTATTAGATTGAAAGATCTTAAAATCACATACATTTACCCGCCCATAGACTCTCCCCTCAAAGAAATCAGGACAGAAGTGGATGAAAGTGGACAGAAGAGACGGAATATGTCTCTCTCGTCTACTTGTGATCAAATCGTCCAAAACGCATCTTAATACCAGGTGTAAAAAGGGCCTAAATTTGATTTGCAAGCTTTGCTTAGCATCTTATAGTTACAGACAAACGAAATGCAGCAATACAGCAAAAGTTGGAGAACTTTCCATTATTGAATTTTGTTTCTGTAGCATACTGTGTGTAGTAAGACAAAATGCCTCTGAATTAAGTGCTGTGACACACCTGGCTGCTCCTCTAACTATATACTGTGTCGAGCACAAATATGCTTAACCAGTCATAGCTCACGACCCATGTCTAATAATTGCCCAGATGGTGACTACCATACCCGATCTTGCACCATAATTAAAACCAAAGAGAAAAACAGCCACACTCACTCTTCCCCCCCTCCATGTTGGCCTTGGATGACCTAGTAGCCGTCCGCCCAGCGCAGGAGGATCGCGAGGCAGTAATAGCCCACCTGTTCGTCCACACGGCCTTTCCCTGTTAGACCCGAGGCCCTGTCGTCCTGCCATGTAATAAAACGCAGACAGAGGCTGGTGCTGTCTCCACTAAGGACCTTCATTAAAACTCTGGAGTTGTTTGAAAGTCAACAAGTTTGGGGCCACAGAATGGTGGCTGGAGCTACAGAAAGGCCTCCGATTGGAAGACCTCTAAACCAGGGAGGAACAAACATCCCGAGTGGGGGGTTTACATGCCCCATAGGCCATACCCCAATCAAACGCAGTGTTATGAAGACAAAGGCTCTTTGCAACACAAAGGGAGTTGAATTAAAACAAGGCCAAGAGCAAGATCCCAGTGGGCTGTGGCATTTGAATAATATGGACTCACATCAACAAGCTACAGTGTGCTGTGGGCCCACTGCTTGTTCTGTCAAAGGCTTTCTTGTGTGTAAGTATCCAGGGTCATAGAGAACTCTGGATAATTTCACACATTCAGAGTAGGAAAATATAGGAACATAAGAGATGACATAAACTGTGAATAGGCAAAACTAAATAATAAAAGGATTGCAAGGAGGCTTTCATGAACAAAATACACAGTGTACTTTGCATTAAAGTGTCCTTGTTTCAGCCATTACATGTGTACTTAAAAGAATGGCTTTTTGATTTGTTTGCATTTATTTACAACACAACAAAATTAAGGACAAAAAGTTGGATAAAAATAAGGGACAATCGTGGTTCTTTATAAGGCACACTCAAAATATTTGTACTGTACCACACAGTGTATGTTATTTCAGTGTCTGCAGTTAAGTGTGTGTATAAAAGACTCTCAGATATAAACACATTTGATTTGCTCAACCTATTAATGCACAATTTAATCCTAAAAATAATTTTAACATCATAGAAATGAATGTCAATTGTTACACACACACCATCGAAAGCTTTTGTAGCATTATACACTATACCGTTCAAAAGTTTGTAAGAATTTGTTTTAAATTAATAGTTTTATTAATACTTAATAATTTTTAAGTATTAATTACAAAAGCTTTCTATTTCAGATGCTATTCAGCTATTCATAATTCAGCTATTCATTAAAGAATCCTGAAAAAAATTTACACAACTGTTTTTAACATGGATTTCTAATTACAGTATCACTGTGAATGACGATTTACTGTGAAATAATGATTTATTTGCAATATAATCTACAAATGCTTACACAAACAGATGTTCCTGCCATGTCTGCTGTTGCTAAGCTTTTTTATCTCGCTGCGGCATAGACACACATTGAGCGTAACGGCGCCGTTGCTGTCTATTTGAGCGCGCTTGTCGCGCATCTACATTTAAAATAACGCACTTGAGCGCGCAAAAGAACAACATATGTGTACAGCCCCTTAGTCAGTGGTTACATCAGCGTAGCGGTCAATAAACGGGACAAGTGAGGTCACGTACAGGACATTTAGGCCCAATAAACAGGATGTCCCGGCTAATACAGGACAGTTGGCAACCCTACTTTTATATCATGCTGTGTTTAATATTATAGAGCATATAAATATCCTCATGTTGTACGTGTATCTTTGTTTAGCATTGAAATGTTGCCTACCTATTTCATATTTCAACATGTTTCCATTGATTTCACACATTTTAGTCTGGCAATAGTTCAACTAGTAGCCTACAATTTGAAGTTTATGCATCAATAACGCTAATATAGCTAAGTGAGAAGAAATGTTTTACCTTAAAATCGCGTTCTGTTTCTTCTGAGGTAAATCTAAGGTAAACTCACAATGTGTCTTTCTTCATTTCTCCGCTGAAGAAACTGTACCTCTCGCTGTTTTCATACGGATTACATAAACAAAGAATATGTTTTTTATATAAATTAATTTAAAAGTAGACATTCCAAGCTTTATAAAGATATCTGTCATGTCTGTGTGGCAAGTATTCGCTGTGTTACAGTTCATTTTCTGACGCATTTCAGAATGGACTTCACGGGGAGACAGACGGGAGAACGCGCATCCTGTTTGTTTTCTTTATTTAGCGAAAAGCACAACCTTTCGTTTTTATTTTGAGTGTACATAAATAAAAGTAGACACTTTACGCTTTGTAAAGACATATTGTTCATGTCTGTGAGGACAAAAATTGACGGAGTATTTTAAGTTGTTTTACACTGTCATGAGGAAAAATAAGGCAAAACGGTTAATATCAACACCTTATTCGGTAACACTTTATTTTACAGTGTCCTTGTTACATATGTTACATGTACTTACTATAGTAATAACAGTAAATTATGCATATTACATGCAACTAACCATCACCACACCCTAATTCTATCCTAACCCTATAGTAAGTACATGTAGTTAATTAATATTACTCAGTGTAAATTACTCATAAAGTGTAACCCTTTTTTTCTTTATTATGACATTGTAATTACTATGTAGCATGATAACATATTAAAAAAGTGATCAAGATGATGTACTGTATGATAGCAGTGTCCTGAATGCACTCTGTATGTCTGATTAAAACGTCCTCGATTCCCCTTCACACATTCAGAAGAAATTTACATGGAAATCTGTTGAGGTTTCTGAATATCAACACACTTTGCAATAGTAACGGTATGTTTTGGAGGATGTCATTTGCAATAATGTGGGTGATATCAAGCAGAAAATTAGCTGGCCCCATCTGGCCCAAAGTCAATGGCCTCTGAATTTTCCTTTCAGGAAACTTGCTGTTCAAATACAGTCATGAAACCCACAACTTGTACCATCTCAGGTATTACGGATTAATTTGTGATAGATTGCATACCCTAATTCACCTCATTCTAATATTTGCATAAAATGTACAAGCAACGCGGAGTTATCTTCCTGCTTTGTTTAATGCTGACAGTACACGGTGCTTAATACCTGTTGAGGAGAAGGAGAAGAAGAAAAAAAACCACTAAGCACTATGCAAACATCATGTTGAGCCACACAGTGCTGAATAAAACTCAGCTTTGGCGGAACAATAATGGCATAGATTACCCGCCAAATGTCATACAAGCAGGCAGGGTTAGGATGCTATGAAGTGGGATTCACTGCCGGCTTGGCAAACAGAGGTGCGCTTCTCGCCTCGTTTGATAAATATGCATTTGCCAAATTGGATTTAGATAGGATGTTCTCTATCTAAGGTTCTACAGCTCATTTGCATGTAAGTTCAGTGTGGAGGCAACAGCATGGAGGGATGAGAGATTTCCCTCACAATAATGTAGAACCGGCCATTCGCACCTGCAGTCGCTTGCGTTTTCATATATTTAAATCTGGCATGAAATGCTCTTCCTCCTAAACTGAAAATATTGCCCTAAGGTATAACAGATATGACAGATACATTTAGTTGTTTATCTGCTAACCTAAGCATCACTTGCCAGAGATTTTGGATGGCTACTGTAAAAAATAATCATAATAACAAATAAATAAAAATGCTTAAATAAATAAATCGCTAATATTGAAATCAACTAATATTAAAGTTTAATTGCTTCAATTTGTAAGAGATTCACATTTCACTGCGTCAACCACTTTGAACTCTTTTCCTGCCGTTTTAGAAATTTCCATAATTTATGAGAAAACAGCCCAATCTCACGGCAATTTGTCCAGTTGGTCAATTCGTATGATTCGTATGAATAACCTACCCCTAACCCTGCCCCTGCCCCTAAAACCTACCCATCACTGCAGTTTAGACAAATCGTACGAATTCAGGTCGTACAAATTTGTAAGAATTGGTCGTGACATATAGCGTTGGAGACAAAATCATGAACTTCCATAATTTATGAGACAACGCTTCCCTGCCATTAACAGAAAATGTCCAGCTTTCTGTGTTTTCACTGTTATACGGTAGGGGGCACTATGACACATTTTCTGAAAGAGTAAAGAATCTCCAGATCAAAAGACATGTGAAGAAGAAGCAGAAACAAGCAATAACACATGTAATCATATGCATATGTAAAACAACACGATCATCAATATTTAACAGCATATAAATCAAAACTGCCTAATGTTATTAAGGGAAATGCAGGGATTACTGATGAAGAAAACAAAGTTGAAAACTTCTGACAAACAATAATGATGATGAATTATATTTACAATATAGCCATGAGAACAAGTAGTGTGATGTTAAACATATGTTTTATTTGATAAGTATCCACTGCTATATTTCAAATCAATCTCATGCGAAAAACAATATTTTATGAGGCTTTGATTTTGAATTAATTTGTGCATGTGATTTGAACGAAAATATGTTTGTTTGTTTTTTAGAAAAATAAATAAATATGAAAGTCCTTACCCCTAAATCCATCAATGTGCAAGTAGATACAAAAACGTACAAATGAGATCATGCAAATTTGCATGAATTAGCCATCGATTTGCCAAAACATAACATGGCTATATGAATTGCCTTGCGAGTGTGTTGCAATGCAGCACCAAGCGCGACGCAAGTTTTTTTTGCTAGTTTCATCCTGACATAGTTATCATTACAGGCAGGCGCACAACACACATACACTCTGCTTATTACACACACACTGCTTATTACACACACGTGCAGCAGCACACAAACATTTTTAAATATTACAAATAAAAGGATTACAAAGTTACAAAGTAAAAGATGATTATTTTGTACATAAAGATAGAAAACTACATGTCATAATGGATAATCATTGCATGTATCAAAATTACCTATTTGCAGAACTGACGAATGACATTGGGCTAATTATTTGACCAATCGTGGCAATACACGTGTTTAAACTGACTCGTCAGGTTGAGGGTGTCTATATTCTGCCATATAAATAGCGAATCCGCCATAGTGCAAGCGCAACTGGTTTTTAAAAGGAATGGGAGATGAGACTCTGATTGTTCTCTTACGAGAGGTTCTCTCGTATTGCGTAAGTTCCTTACGCTACGGGAAAGTATTCTTTCTTCGAGATTTCTGAAAAACCCAAAATTATCCTTAATTTTGTAACATTGTCAACGCAGTGCGGCAGCCTGGCAGACCATAGCAGGCTATTCCAGCGTGCCATTGGCTGCTCTGCTGGCAACTGCAGCAGCCTATCGGTGAGCCCGCGTGACGTGGCGACCAATGAGGGCGCTTCGCGCCCACCTGGCTTCATTTGCCTACAGGTGGGGCGTGGCCACGTGTATATAAGCAGGGCTCACGGCCTGCATATTCGATTTTCTTTTCTTCAGC
Source organism: Romanogobio albipinnatus (assembly GCA_023566225.1). Classification (NCBI taxonomy): domain Eukaryota; kingdom Metazoa; phylum Chordata; class Actinopteri; order Cypriniformes; family Gobionidae; genus Romanogobio; species Romanogobio albipinnatus. Next base: position 13,582,416 of record CM042255.1, on the reverse strand, counting down.
GAAGCCCTTCGCATCGCTGGATCTGGAACCCGCCGCCGTTGAACGTGCAGACGAGCAAGCAGAGGACAGCGCCTGAAGAAGCCGGCAGCATCGCGCCACCTTCAGCCATCCGTGCCTGCTCTGCTATCCGGCAGCATTATATCCTTTCATTGCACGTGTTCTCGCCGTTGCGTCACACGTTTCATAAAAGAGCACGAGCGTTTTTATCAAAACGCCTCGTTCCACCTGCGGCTCATGCCACGTGCAGCTCAGCACCAGAGACCGCCATGTGTCTGCGCTCTCTGTCTGGGCCGTGACCACGCCGCCGCCGCCTCCTCGCGGGCGAATGCCCCGAGTGTGAGGAACTCTCTATGTCGACCCTGCGGGCTCGACTCGAGCAGTTTTATGACGACATCACTCCGCTGTTCCCCCCCTCTATTCAAGCCGCGCCACCGCGCCGCTTACAAGAGATGGTTGAAATGAACGGTCTCGGAGCGAGCCTCCTCCCCCTCTGTTCAAGCCGCGCCGCTTACAAGGGATGGTAGGAATGAACGGTCTCGGAGCGAGCCTTCTCCCCCTCTATTCAAGCCGCGCCACCGCGCCGCTTTCAAGGGATGGTAGGAATGAACGGTCTCGGAGCGAGCCTCCTCCCCCTCTGTTCAAGCCGCGCCACCGCGCCGCTTGCAAGGGATGGTAGAAATGAACGGTCTCGGAGCGAGCCTCCTCCCCCCCTCTGTTCATGCCGCGCTGATGCGCCGCTTATATACAAGGGATGGCAGAAATGCACGGTCCTGCAGCTCTCTTTACGTTACAAGAGAGCTGTTCCACCCTCGCGCACATTTTTCAGTCCCCTCATGAGTTCAGGCGACTGGAATTGTTCATATTGCTGTACACGAGCCTGTTAAGACACGCACGCCAGCAAACATACGCCGTCATAAGACATGACGCTGACATATGCTCTCCAACGAACCCGCACTCCCCCCTCTTGGACCGCGCAGATTGCGCCGTTCACAAGGAATGTGAGTGCGCTCGGTCACGAGCACGTTCAGCGCGCGCACGTGCACGCGCCGCACTCACCGGGAAATTAACAGAGGGTGTTTTCGCCCCGCTGTGGCCGGACGAACCGCCATTCTCTAGCATTTCTCAGCCCCCTCTCCAGTTCAGGCGGCTGGAAATATTACTATTGCAGTAACGAGCCTGTCTTTTATGCACGCACGACTGCCAACAAGCACGAGGACGTACTGCTGTATGCTCGCGCTAACTGAACGCTATTGTGTCCCTCCCGGTAGCACAGTGGCAAAATCAGCGGCTGAAACGCCGGAGACCCGAGTTCGAGCCCAGCTCTCGCGGCAGATAAAAATGTTTTACTGTCCGCTTCCCCAGGCTCGCGGCCAGCTTTTCTTACATACAGAAAGCTAACTCGCACCACGTGGTGCTCGAGTATTTTTGGACGTCTATACATAAGGAGAGAAAAGACGGTTAAGTCCCGCTGCGGCCGGACCACCGTTAAAACTCTGTTTTTCCTGTCAGTCCCCACTCCTGTGGCTACTGCAGATGTTTTCCACGCAGCCTACGAGCCGGCGAACTCGCCCTCTCGCCTGTTTCCAACTGTAGCCCCTCCAAAGTCCTCCTAGCAGAGGGGGGAAGCGACGGTTAAGTCCCGCCGTGGTCGGACCACCGTCAAAACTCTTCTTCCTGTCAGCCCCCACTCCTGTGGCTGCTGCAGATGGCTCTCACGCAGCAAACGAGCCGGCAAAACTGCCCTCTCGCCTGTCTACAACCGCCGTTTTTATGACGAACCAGAGAAATCACGAAGTTGCCTTTTTTCTGGTTGCACGGCTCACGCCGTATGTGTTTTCAAATGCAGTAAACGTGCCCACTTTTGTGTTCACCCCTGCACCCAAGCACCACAAATCCCGTGTCTCTCACTCACATAAAGCGGCCACCGGCCGCTCGAGTGCTAGAGTTAGGTCACGTGTCCGCTTATTTGCGCCCACGCCTAATCACCACACGCGCTGTCACACAGCCACTCTTAACCGGTCATGTTCCACGCGTAAGAGTTGTGCCCGCTCAAACGCGCTCACACATTTTCGCGAACATTCTGCCCCCGGCGCCATGCGCCGCGCCACACACCATTTGTTCTCCGCCCAAGGTGGCCGGAACGACGAGTGTAAGGCCACACACAAGCCACTCCCTGCTCGAAGCGGCAGAGATACAGTGTGTAGGGCGGCCAGCCATCGCGAGCGATCGGCTGGCCCACAGCACAGAGAGCGCGCGCACTGCGCCCGCCCCTCCTATACAGGCCGTCGAACCCGCAAAGCGCGGCGTTTCGAGCCCGGAGGCCGTTCTATCCCGTGTGGCACACGCGAGAGCGTGGGAAGCCATTCCAGGTGTATCAGAATGGGTGCTGAAAACAGTGAAGCACGGCTACACTCTGCAGTTCGCTCGCCGCCCTCCGCGCTTCTGTGCGCGTATAGAGACGAGAGTGAGCGAAGAAGTAGCACATCTACTTCGAGCGGAGATAGCCACGCTGCTGTGCAAAGGGGCTATAGAACCGGTTCCCCATTCTATGAGCGAGTGAGGCTTTTACAGCCGTTATTTTCTCGTGCCAAAAAGGGACGGGTCGCTCAGACCGATTCTGGATCTGAGGCGTCTGAACAAAGCTCTTTTGAGGAGATCGTTCAAGATGCTTACGACCAAGCAGATCCTCGCGCATATTCGCCCGAGAGACTGGCTAATTTCCCTAGATTTGAAAGACGCATATTTTCAAATCAAGATAACGCCGCGTCACAGGCCATTCTTACGATTCGCCTTCGACGGCCAGGCTTATCAATACACCGTCCTTCCGTTCGGCCTGTCACTAGCACCCCGTACATTTACGAAGTGCGGCCCTCGCTCCCCTGAGAAACCGGGGGATGCGAATATTGAACTACTTGGACGACTGGCTCATCCTGGCGCAGTCAGAGGCCGAGCTCCTCGCCCACAGGGCAATGCTGCTCAGCCATTTGGACAGCCTGGGGCTCACGGTCAACTGGACCAAGAGCTCATTAGTGCCCACGCAATCAACCTCATTTCTGGGTTTGAATCTGGACACTGTGGCTATGTCTGCCCGCCTGTCACCACAACGCACGCGCCAAGTTCGGCGCATGGCTGCGTACTTCCGGCCGGGCAAAATCGCACCTCTCAAGCTTTTTCAGAGGATGCTGGGACGTATGGCCTCAGCTGCAGCTGTGCTCCAGCTGGGCTTAATGCGCATGCGCCCGCTGCAACGCTGGTTAAACGCCCGAGTGCCTCACAGAGCCTGGGCTGCCGGAGGTTTCAGGATCAGAGTGACTCAGGGCTGTGTTGCAGCCCTAGAGCCCTGGTTAGTAGCCGACTGGTACCAGCGGGGAGTGACAATGGGAGCCATCTCACACCGCAAAGTCATCTCGACGGACGCCTCCACCTCGGGTTGGGGCGCCGTTTTCGGGGGCAGACCGGCCTCGGGCCTCTGGTCGAGCGGAGAAAAACTCCTACACATAAACTGTTTGGAGATGATAGCGGTAGAGAACGCGCTCAAGCAGTTTCTCCCGTTTATACGGGGACACCATGTGTTGGTCCGGTCGGACAATACCACGGTGGTGTCCTACGTGAACCGGCAGGGCGGTGTCAGGTCCAGGTGTCTGGGCAATCTGACGGAACGCCTGCTCGTGTGGGCACACAGCTCGCTGCGCTCGCTGAGAGCGGCGCACGTTCCGGGCCACCTCAACGTGGGCCCGGACAAGCTGTCCAGGGGCCTCATTCTCCCAGGAGAATGGTCCCTGCACCCCCAGACAGTCCAGCTGGTATGGCGCCTATTCGGCAGAGCGGAGCTCGACCTCTTTGCAACAAAAGAGAACGCCCGCTGCTCGACGTTCTTGTCCAAAAGCGAGGATGCGCTGTCCCAACTTTGGCCCAGCCTCCCGCTGTATGCTTTCCCGCCGATTTCCCTATTGACCCAGGTTATAGCGAAAATCAGGGAAACGCGCCGCCGGTGCTCCTTATAGCGCCGCGCTGGGAGAACCAGATTTGGTACCCAGAGCTGGTGAAGCTGTCGCACTCACCCCCCTGGCCAGTTCCGCTGAGAGCAGACCTCCTCTCTCAAGCAGGAGGGTCAGTTTGGCATCCCCATCCAGAGCGATGGTCTCTGCATGTATGGGTGACCAACGGATACCCGTTGACCTGCCCGAAGGGGTTATGAACACGATCTCACACTCTAGAGCCCCCTCGACGAGGCGGTTATATAGTTCTAAGTGGTCGGTGTTCACTGAGTGGTGTGCTTCCAAGGGATTGGAACCGCAGCAATGTGGGGTCCAGCGGGTGCTCTCCTTCCTCCAGGAGCTCTTGGAACTGGGCAGGTCCCCTTCCACGCTCAAAGTGTATGTAGCGGCTATAGCAGCGTTCGCCCAGACGACGCTAGGCAGCACGCTAGGAAGGAACGAGCTCATCATCCGTTTCCTCAGAGGAGCTAGACGGATGAATCCCCCGCGGCTCCCATCGGTTCCTATTTGGGATCTGGCCTTGGTCCTAGAGGCCATGAAGGCTCATCCCTTTGAACCGCTCGGGACTGTGGAACCAAGGTTCCTTTCGCTAAAAACCGCGTTCCTGATAGCTCTGGCTTCAGTGAAACGCGTGGGGGATCTACACGCGCTCTCAGTGAGCCCGACGTGTATGGAGTTCGGTCCTAATGACTCTAAGGTCATTCTCAGACCGAGGCATGGTTATGTCCCCAAAGCGATCGGCACTCCTTTCAGGGCGCAGATTATCTCCCTCTCGGCTCTGCCAGCATCCGACGAGGGGGACGGTGGCAATATCCTCTGCCCTGTCAGGGCATTGAGGGTTTATGTCACACGCTCCGCCGCCTTCAGGCGTTCTGAGCAGCTATTTGTTTCGTTTGGAGGGCGCGCTAAAGGTCTCGCCTCCTCGAAACAGACCCTGTCCAGGTGGATAGTGGACGCGATTGCAACTGCATACGCTTCCAAACACCTGCAGTGCCCGCTAGGTGTCAGAGCACACTCCACCAGAGGCATGGCCTCTTCGTGGGCTTGGGCCAGAGGGATTTCCATCCACGATATTTGCGTGGCGGCAGGCTGGGCCTCCCCGTCTACGTTCGTGAGATTTTACAATCTGGAAGTTCCTGCCTTACAGGCGAAAGTGTTATCAGTTCAATAAGGCTGTTGGTTCTGCCCGGTGATTCTGCGCAGACATAGCTCACATACTGGTAGTAAGTTCGGTACAAGGCTTATGTAAATTTGAAGGAGACCGGCGGTACCGTTCCCTCATTTACGAAAAGAGCTATTGTGAGTCTGAAGGTGACCGGCGGTGCCGTTACCTCACTCATATGACAAGATATTGTGAATTTGAAGGCGACCGGCCTTGCCGTTCCCTCATTCATGAGACAAGGTGTGGTGAATTTGAAGGCGACCGGCAGGTGCCGTTCCCTCATTCATAAGGCAGGGTGTTGTAACCACCCGTTGTAACCACCCGTCAGTTCAAACGAAGTGTCCGTATATGTGGTGGCCCGTTTCCTTTACCGGCCACCCTGCCCGAGCAGTGTTATGGTCCCCGGTTCCCTGGGATACATATGCTGTATGCGAGGCGCGCACGGCGTTGACAATATGTTCCCGTAGCGTAAGGAACTTACGCAATACGAGAGAACCTCTCGTAAGAGAACGATACTCGGTTACTTAACGTAACCTCGGTTCTCTCTAGAAGAGGGAACGAGTATTGCGTTCCTTGCCGTGCGCCCCGCGGGCTTTTACGCTTCAGAACTACGAAAACCGAATATGCAGCCCGTGAGCCCTGCTTATATACACGTGGCCACACCCCACCTGTAGGCAAATGAAGCCAGGTGGGTGCGAAGCACCCTCATTGGTCGCCACGTCACGCGGGCTCACCGATAGGCTGCTGCAGTTGCCAGCAGAGCAGCCAATGGCACGCTGGAATAGCCTGCTATGGTCTGCCAGGCTGCCGCACTGCGTTGACAATGTTACAAAATTAAGGATAATTTTGGGTTTTTCAGAAATCTCGAAGAAAGAATACTTTCCCGTAGCGTAAGGAACTTACGCAATACTCGTTCCCTCTTCTAGAGAGAACCGAGGTTACGTTAAGTAACCGAGTATCGGTTTATTGTATGTTATGCCCAAAACACACCCATGACTTATTACAAGACTAGGTACAACCCTTTTAGACCATGCTCCAAGCGCTCCAACCATTTTTCCCACCGTTAAACTAGCAAAAGTGGATTCGGACACAAGTGCACTTGCACTTGCACACAGACCATGCACTCAGATCGTTAAAATATAGGGCCCTTGATGTTTAATCTTATACAGATGGTACTCAACTGAAATATGTTTTTTTTTTTGCCGCACAGGTACTGCCACCATTTCTGCAATTTCTGCATTTGACCTCTAAGTGGCGAGGCTATAACTTGTAGTAGTCTGTGCCAAATTAAGTTCCGTTATGTCAATAGTAAATCATAAACCATGTTATATTTCCTTCCATGCTTGTTATCAAAGCAACACGAAAGCTCTGGTGGGTAATTTGAATATGATTATTTGCTATATTGGGGAACTATGGGGGCTTTGCCTGAGGGTGTAGCAGTGAATCAAAGAACTTTAGAATTTGTTTACGCCAATTTAACGAACTTCAGGTTATGTTGAGAGAGACACCGATATCCTAACTTCAGTTATTCTATACAATACATGATTTCCCTGAACTGCAATGTGTGTATTCATAAAATAATAAATTCCTCTTGTTCATGCACGACTATTGTTTTTATTCTTTCCTTTTCCTCTGACAAGACAGAATAGGTAACTTTCAATGCACATTCATTTTACCTGAAGATTTTCACCCTGTCATGTCATTCTCTTTTTATATTAGCCTGGAATTGATCTACACCAACAAAGACGTGGATTTAACAGAAAGGGAAGCATAAGAAACCATGACAATGAAGCCGAGATTGACTTGACAGTACAACAACATCCAGAGCCTGCTCTAAAAGATAGCTCAAATATACGTTCAAAGACAAACATCCATCAAAACTAAAGGAGATAGAAAGGGCTGAGATGAAATGTCTTCTATATAGTCAAGGGAGTAATTGATGAAATCGTTCTAAAATCGGAATTCAGTTTGATGCTAAAATGTAGTCTAGTGCAGCAAAATATCTTATATATGTCAGCTATATGTTGCAGTTATAAACTATATGATGGTTTTAAACCACAAATGTTTTATATCATGGTATGAGCAACTTGCGAGGTTGATTGTCTGACAGCAATAACCAACCTTCAGATTGTGAAAGACTTCACAAACCAACTAAACTTTTTTTCAGACTGCAATTTAAGGCCCAGTTGACAGATGCATTGACAAATGCCTGCAGGAAAATTTGAAATCACATTAAATCATATACTGACATTTTCAACCAACTTAAGACTTCACCCACTTCAGAGAGATTTTTTAAAGGAATATGAGTCAAAATTCCATCATATTAACTCCTTCCCCGCCAGCGTTTTTAAAAAAAAGTTGCCAGCCACCACCAGGGTTTTTCATCATTTTCACAAAAATATAATGGCCCATAGAATATTTTGTTGTATGAATATCTGAACATGCAATATATCAAAAGAAAGAATAGACCCTCTACTTTTAAACAAACAAACAAACAAACAAACAAACAAAAACAAAACAACATTTAGTCTAGCTGTATCCATTCCTTTTTCATCAACACTTAAATATGGGTAAGTTTCATAAAAAAACAAAATTTAAAACAAAAAGGAGAGGAAATCACGTTTTTGTCAAAGACTACATCCAGATCAGATTCAGAGCTATGATCAAACACAGATGGAGTAGATGGAGTCCATCAACACCCCTAATGCTTGCACAGTCCTATAGCTCGTCTTGGGTCTAACATTTCATTCAGTAACATTAGGCAGTTTTGATTTATATGATGTTTAATGTTGATGATCACGTTATTACATATGCATCTGCTTACATATGATCACTTGTTTTATTGCGTCTCCTTCGCCTGTGTTTTGATCAGGAGAGTATGTAACTCTCTATATAAAGCTTTATATAATGTAAACGAATGAGTTATAAAAAAATTCACCCCCCTCACAAGGGCAAAATTAGCTGAATAGACCAAAACTTTGTACCAGGCTGTAAACATGTTTTATTCTGCTATAAAGTTGGGCATTTTAACATGGGGCTCTGGAGCCTGTCCCTAGTGGCCAGTCGATGAATAGCAGTTTATGTCACTTCCATATTGGCTTCAAGAGAAACGTCTCGGTTACGGATGTAACCCTCGTTCCCTGAGGAGTAACATTAGTGACTAACGAATGGGGGTTTCGCTTAGAAGCCAATCATCTTTGAGATTTTAGAAAATGCCCAATGGCGTGCCAATGCCATGGGCATGCGGAATTTGCATACGTAACTCCGCCTCCCCGCGTGAGTATAAAAAGAAGTATGTGGCAATATCGCATTATGTTACCTGCTGAGGAGCCAAGACTGAACTCCCGGCCGTTCCAGCAGTACAGCGGATGTGGCAACGGGACGTTACGTCTCCATTCCCTCCTCAGGGAACGAGGGTTACATCCGTAACCAAGACGTTCCCTTTCGTTCAGTCACTACAACGTAATGTTAGTGACTAACGAATGGGGGTCCCAATATAATCACGCCACTCGGCTGTCTTTCAGTGCCCTGCGCAAGTGCGAGTTCCCTGTCATAAGACTAGTACGGATGAAGGACTCACACTTATCACAGGAATATCAAGGTACACTGGGAGGCATATTCCATATGCAAAGATGCCTACCCGTAGGGAGGACTTAGAGAGTACACATATGACCCGCTAAGGGCTGCATATGGGAAATTCCAGGGTACCAGCCGAAGGTGGATTTTTAACCCTAGGGGTGGCAGGGACTTGCCAAGGGAAAGACACCTGCTCACTGCGGAAGCTTATGGTGGAAATACACGTGTGGGGGTCGCCGGAGGTGAACAATGCACACGGGGCACCTGGCCGGACACGAGGGTCTGGGCTCGTAAGAGGGTATCGACGTAAACAGTGCTGGAGGGACTCAGGGCTTTTGGGAAGCTCACCTGAGGAAAAATATTGCACGTATCCAGTCCGTGGTGTGGAATGGTGAGTAAGCGAAGACACCTGATCCTGGCCCATTACCGGCCCCTCGGGGGGGCGAGTACATAGTCGGACACTGGCTCCACTCGGAGATTATAGAATCTGGCGAATGTGTTCGGTGTCGCCCAGCCTGCAGCTCTGCAGATGTCTGTTAGCGAGGTGCCATGTGCTAGAGCCCAAGAGGAGGCCACACTCCGAGTGGAGTGGGCCCGAACCCCAAGGGGACATGGTCGACCTTGCTGCTGGTAAGCCAAAACAATTGTGTCCACTATCCAGTGAGACAGCCTTTGCTTTGAGAGAGCTCTTCCCTTCCGCTCTCCACCATAACAGACAAAGAGCTGGTCTGAGATCCTGAAACATTGCATCCTGTCTACGTAAGCGTGGAGGGCGTGTACTGGACAGAGCAATGCCAAGGCTGGGTCTACCCCCTCCATGGGCAGCGCTTGCAGGTTCACCACCTGGTCTTTGAATGGAGTGGTGGGAATCTTGGGCACATATCCAGGCTGGGGTCTCAGGATCACGTGAGAGTTGGTCGGCCCCAATTCCAGGCACGCTTCATCAACCGAAAATGCCCGCAGGTCCCCGACCCTCTTGATGGAGGCCAACGCAGTCAGGATCGCTGTCTTCATTGACAAATATTTAAGATCGACTGACTGCAAAGGGAGGCCTCTGCAGAGCATCTAAAACTACTGAGAGGTCCCAAGAGGGTACGAGAGGAGAGCGAGGATGATTCAGTCTCCTCGCTCCCCTCAGGAACCTGATGATCAGGTCGTGCTGACTTACCTTTTTGTTCTCCAAGAGATCGTGGTGGGCAGATATTGCGGCCACATAAACTTTAAGGGTGGAGGGAGACAGCCTTCGCTCCAACCCTTCTTGGAGAAACAAAAGCACAGACCCGATCGGGCATTCCCAGGGTCTTCTTGGCGGGAAGATCAGCAGTGACTGCGTGCACTCGCTGGTAAGCAGCACGCACATGGCGACCGAGTCAGAAACCATACTGAGAAAAGAGATCCTCTGCACGGGGCAGAGTCGCTTTTCTCCCATTTGACCCGAAGGCCCAGACGGGCTAAGTGCCGGAGCACTTGAACTCTGTGTCTGCACACCTGCTCTCGAGAGTGACCCAGTATGAGCCAGTCATCGAAGTAGTTCAGGATGCGAACCTTGTGCTGCCTGAGTGGTGCAAGGTCTGCCTCGATAGACTACGTAGAGTCACGAGGGGACAGAGCTGCCCGAATGGGAGGACTGCGTACTGAATGTCGGCCCCTCGAAGCAAACCATAGGAATGGGCAGCGTCGAGGAAGGAGACATGGAAGTAAGCGTCCTTCAGGTCGATCGCTGCAACCAATCTACCGGACGAACGCGTCCGAGGAGGCAATCGCTAACGACATCCTGAATGGAAGCCTGTGAAGGGATCGGTTCAGGATGGGCAGGTCCAGGATTGGCCGTAACCCACCGGTTTCCTAGGGTACAATGAAGTAAGGGCTGAGGAAGCCGCGTGATATCGTCATGCACCTCGGGAGCGAAAGGCATAGGGGGCGGGGTCAACAGCTGTCGGGTGCCGCCCCCAAAAACTGATCGCGCAACCACGAGCACTCGTGACAGGGCGTAGTTCCACACCAGCGCGAGGCTCGCGGCTGCCCGAGATAACATGGCTGTCAACTCCAGGTCGGATCAGGCAGCGCTGGCACACCCGAAGGCGGAGCACAACCTAATCGTCATCCCCAAAGGACTCTAGCCCACCTTGGGATGCGGCGATCGACATCTAAGTGCTATCTGGAGTGTGAACGAAACGAACGAGGCGTCAGAGACGGCCCGCTGTTTCAGTCCAGCACTCGCGGGAAGCGATGTGCGAGAGGGGGCGTGGCCAGAGGAATGTATCGTTGGGGTTCTTAATACCACAGCACTGCCCTCAGGTCACCCTGGCCACCAGCCAAAGTACCACCTCTCTCAGAGATGGTAGATTGGGGTGTGGCAAAGGGGACTCTCTCTCCTCACGGAGATCACTGAGTCTTGACCGCGACATCGCGATGGTCACGTTCCCGCAGTGGGAACATGACACATCCACAATCACTGCCCGAACGTGCTGAAGCCCAAACACGTCGAGCAGTGAATGTGCCCATAGACAGCAATGGAGATTGATCGCACCCGGAAGTGCACGGGCGAACAGTCTTGAAAAAGACGTGCCACGCGCAAGCTCTTATTATGAGAGGAAAGCTCTGCAGAGTGCCGAAGCGCCCAGGGAAAACACACACAGCTGTTGCAGATCACTGCACAGATCAGCAGGCAGGCAATGTGAGATCGCTGGAACACGCCTTCACACCAACACTCTGGAGAACCGCTCATCTCGAAGACTGAAGAGAGGACTTCAGAATTCAGGCTTGCAAGATGCAGAAACAATGCGATATTGCCACGTACTTCCTTTTATACTCACGCGGTGAGGCGGAGTTACGTATGCAAATTCCGCATGCCCATGGCATTGGCACGCCATTGGGCGTTTTCTAAAATCTCGAAGATGATTGGCTTCTAAGCGAAACCCCCATTTGTTAGTCACTAACGTTACGTCGTAGTGACTGAACGAAAGGGAACTGCGGGAGGTTGCCGCTTGGTCTCAAGGAGAAGCTCATACGCATAGAAGGAGGAGCAACGACAGTGAAGGACGAGAGAGGCTCAGGCATGGACTTTACGTTGTTTACGTTTTATTATGTGTGTGCGGTAGACGTCCGTGAAGGGCTGTCTGCATTTTACTTTCAGTTTGTTTATTTATTATAGTCTTTTGAATGTTCGCCGGGTTCCGCATCCTTCTTCCCCAAACAAAGAACTGTATTACATATTACCCATTAATATGTAAAATGAATTAGATTACTTTTTCATTAATTCATGAATTAATTGATTATAAAATGTTGTACTCTATGTGTACAGTCAACTCACCTTCCCCTTCATGATAATGAGCTCAAAATGTATTATATTTCAAAAACAACACATGCAATAAACAAATACGTTTTTATTTAAATCAAAGGATATGTACAGTATTTATTTATATTTAAGATCGACTGACTGCAAAGGGAGGCCTCTGCAGAGCATCTAAAACTACTGAGAGGTCCCAAGAGGGTACGAGAGGAGAGCGAGGATGATTCAGTCTCCTCGCTCCCCTCAGGAACCTGATGATCAGGTCGTGCTGACTTACCTTTTTGTTCTCCAAGAGATCGTGGTGGGCAGATATTGCGGCCACATAAACTTTAAGGGTGGAGGGAGACAGCCTTCGCTCCAACCCTTCTTGGAGAAACAAAAGCACAGACCCGATCGGGCATTCCCAGGGTCTTCTTGGCGGGAAGATCAGCAGTGACTGCGTGCACTCGCTGGTAAGCAGCACGCACATGGCGACCGAGTCAGAAACCATACTGAGAAAAGAGATCCTCTGCACGGGGCAGAGTCGCTTTTCTCCCATTTGACCCGAAGGCCCAGACGGGCTAAGTGCCGGAGCACTTGAACTCTGTGTCTGCACACCTGCTCTCGAGAGTGACCCAGTATGAGCCAGTCATCGAAGTAGTTCAGGATGCGAACCTTGTGCTGCCTGAGTGGTGCAAGGTCTGCCTCGATAGACTACGTAGAGTCACGAGGGGACAGAGCTGCCCGAATGGGAGGACTGCGTACTGAATGTCGGCCCCTCGAAGCAAACCATAGGAATGGGCAGCGTCGAGGAAGGAGACATGGAAGTAAGCGTCCTTCAGGTCGATCGCTGCAACCAATCTACCGGACGAACGCGTCCGAGGAGGCAATCGCTAACGACATCCTGAATGGGTAAAATGAATTAGATTACTTTTTCATTAATTCATGAATTAATTGATTATAAAATGTTGTACTCTATGTGTACAGTCAACTCACCTTCCCCTTCATGATAATGAGCTCAAAATGTATTATATTTCAAAAACAACACATGCAATAAACAAATACGTTTTTATTTAAATCAAAGGATATGTACAGTATATGTATCTTGATTTCTGTGGTAACAGTTTTTGTCTTGGAAACACTGATTCCATAAATATTTTCAATAATCCTAATTTCTTCAAAAAATAAAAAAATAAAAATGTTTTAAACACTGATGATATTGCATCAAATCATAGTATTAGAATGATTTCTGAAGCATCATGTTACACTGAAGACTGGAGTAATGATGCTGATAATTCAGCTTTGCCATCACAGGAATAAAATACATTTTAAAATATATTCAAATTTGAATATTCAAATGGTTATTTTAAGTTGTAATAAAATGTTGATCATTACAACATTACATCAACTTAATATTGTCAGTAATTATTTACTATTTACTATATTAAATATAAAAAATATAAGGTTGTAGTAACTTATTGAAATTGTCTTGATAACTTCAGAAATTCCTGAAGCATGCTTTGCAGACTGGACAAGGAGAATAAATGTTGAAATGAAGTGTTCATTTATTTGTTTTTAGTGAAGGGAAACACCTATTAGTGTTTAATGCTGCTATGTTTGCCATTTAAAAGAGTTTTTGTAATGTTGAAGTTTTTTGTGGTTACCATTGTGCTGAAGAGTATATACATGAAGGTAAAGACTACATTGACTCAATAAGCAATGACTGTTTTGTTATCATATCTCAAAGAAATTATGCAAACCGTTGCGTTAATAATTTTTTTGGAGTGTATTATTCACATCAACGGTATAATATTGTTCTTTTGCGAACAAGCACAAAAACAAGAGGCAAGATTTATCACACTATCCAATCATGACCAATCATTGTGCGATGGAGGCATTGCTTCCTCTCACGTGACTTTCCCCTATTCATTCTCAATTACCCTCCACCAAACCCACCACTTTAGGGGTCCTGTTAAAGCACAATGGGCCAAGGGGAGGCAAGAGAGATGGAGACTCACGCTGTTGGTGTTGCCATTGGACAATGTTACAATATATATATAATGTGTTGCTAATGTGTTGCTAATGTGTCTGGTCTGGGTGGCAGTACACAATATCAAGATGATGTCTACCACCGTCTGCCAAACAAGTCACACCTCATTTGCATCAGGTCAGCCTGCCGTGTCCATTTGACTCACATGCGCAGTGACCTGAATTTAATTTAATTGGTGCTAAAACATTCCATCTGTCTTATTAATCATGTGAGTCTCCTCATCTCACCTCCATATTTGTCCAAAACTGAGTGATTATTAACTGAACAATTTCCGACGGCCTGCATAAGTCTGCCCAAAGCTCCAGGGTTAATTGAATCCAATTAGCAATAAAATGCATACAAATGGATTGTTACCTGGACTTCACAAGGCGTGTCTTTGCTGTTTGAGTGTGAGCAATCGGTAACAGGCTTAAACAACCAAAAGATAAACCCTTTTTCAAACAGTAGCTGGTCCTCACAACCAAAAACACAAATTGCCTTGTGCAGTCTTTTCTTTTTTCGTGGGCTGATCTGTCAAAGTACATCAGTTTTCAGCCTTTTCTTCTTCAACAACCAAAGTTATCACCTTAAAATAAATTGGTGGGATAAAACGATTACGCTCTCTTGGGTTTCTGGTGTTCCCAGCACCCTGGCACGTTTGATCTGGAATAAAGCTTCAGTGAAATGGGAAGCAACCCAACTGTAAAGGAGAAAGACAGTTGTTTAAATGAGGTTTCTTATCAACCAGCTGTTTATTCAGTCTGCCTGGAGCCCATTGGGACCCTGATAATTCCACCCTCATGGAAAGATGTTATTTACGGGGCCATATGGGGAGCACGGCCCTCAGGAGTACCTTATCGGGTGACAGGGTTATAACGGCGTAATCGCAATCACAAAAAGCTGTTAACCTTGCCCGTGCTCACTGAACTTTCTTTGAGAGAGATGGAGACATGGAATAAATATGTTAAATTATAGATCGCAATCACAAAATTACAGTATTTACATTGTGCTGATTACTGTAATAAATGTCTAATGGCAGGAATTTGTCAATGATTAGAGCAATGCTTTCACAAAACAATCATTATAGACACACAGACAAATAAACCGACAATTACATACAGGCCTAAATTAATAGCAGTGATGTCAAATACATATCATTTTTATTAAATCATACAAAATTAAAGCATTCAGTTCCCAGCCTTAGTTTAAATTAACTGCAAGAGGACACTTACTTTGCATTGCAAGTAGGTTTATCCACCGATCAGGCATAACATTATGACCACAGTGTGTTAATAGTGTGTTGGTCCCCCTTCTGCTGGCAAATTCCCCAGGTAAGTGACGCACACACACCCGGCCATCCACGTGATAACAAAAAGAAACTGTGATTCATCAGACCAGGCCACCTTCTTTCATTGCTCCGTGGTCCAGTTCTGATGCACACTGTTGGTGCTTTCGACAGTGGACAGGGGCCAGCATGGGCACCCTGACTGGTCTGCGGCTATGCAGCCCCATATGCAACAAACTGTGATTCACTGTGTATTCTGACACATTTCCATCAGAACCAGCATTAACTTCTTGAGCAATTTGAGCTACAGTAGCTTGTGTGTTTGATCGGACCACACAGCTCCCCACGTGCATCAATGAGCCTTGGCCGGCCATGATCCTGTTGCCCATGACCCTGTCACTGGTTCACCACTGTTCCTTCCTTGGACCACTTTTGATAGACACTGACCACTGCAGATCGGGAACAACTCACAATATTTGCAATATTTATAGTTTTGGAGATGCTCTGACCCAGTCATCTAGCCATCACAATCTGGCCCTTGTCACACTCACTCAAATCCTTACGCTTGCCCATTTTTCCTGCTTCTAACGCATCAACTTTGAGGAAAAAATGTTCACTTGTTGCCTAATATATCCCACCCACTAACAGGTGCCGTAATGAAGAGATAATCAGTGTTATTCACTTCACCTGTCAGTGGTCATAATGTTATGCCTGATTAATGTATGCCTACACACTATATAAGTAAATCATCAGTTATTATTCATACATTTAAATAAATAACGTTTTTGGAAGATACACCACATGATGATATTCAAGTCACAGTATATATGAAGTGCATTTCTATTAAATATTTGTAACAATTTCAGACAAAACATTAGAGGTGTGCAAGAACTACATGAACCCAAATATTCCAGTTCATTTTTAGACCAGGTCTTTGATCATGTGCCAACTCGACAAGCCCAATTTCTGTAGCTCTTTATATGCTCCTATGAGCAGTGATATAATTAAATAAGAATGTCGGATGCTAAAAGACACAAAAATACCTCACCCCTCACCAGCACCCCTCATAATAATTTTGAAAACATTCTCCACTCCAATAATCTAATGACCCATGACGGAACCCTGGTGCACGCCAGCAGCTAAATCCAGCCCCTGCTTTTGGCAGTGTCTTGAAATAACCGCTGTCACTGACGGAGTGGGCCAGGTGGCACCAGCTGGAATAGATGCCACTGTTGATTGATAAAGTGCCGCGGGTGTCGCCGGACCAGCACTTCACTCCTGCCCCATGCATACTCCTCTTCTGACCATCACAGGGTCAGCCAGGCCAGCACAACATTAGCTTCAATACACCAGCATGAAGTGTATTGGCCTGTTGGGATGTACATCTAATGTACAGTCCCAGCATGAGCAAAATAATGACGGAAGACAATGAGGCATTAAAATGTAATTTGGAAGAAACTGCTGTGTGATTGTGGAAGTCCAGTTTAGCCCAGTTATTATGCCACATTGTTCCTCCCTCCACTTTGGCGGTTTAAATAGTTTAGCGTCCATTATGCAAAAAAAATGTTTGACCTCAGCATGTCAAATGACTAATCAGGATTAAGTATTCCAAAGAGACTTGTTTTTTAATTAACAAGTTTTTAATTCATTTTTAATTATTTTCTTTAATTAACTAAATAAAAGAAAATAAAAAGTATAGTTGACGCACAAATCAGATTTTTTTTGCACATTTTTGTTCACTTTTCTGACATTTGAAGGTTTATAATTTTGATTTGGTACTGTACATATTATAGTGAATTACATAGTATAAAATAATTAATTACAATGTATTATTTACTAATAAATGTATCATTTATTGTTTACCAATTATAAGATCTATTATGTGCAAATATTTGAATGAATATATTATAAGGCAATAACACCAGGGTTATTATTGTTAAATGTAATTAAAACTACAAGCATAAAAATAAAAAAAAATCCTTAAAATAAATTAATTGAAATAAAATCTTAAACTTATTTTATTTCAGCTAGGTGCCAAGGCAACATTTCTCAGCTTTGTTTGGTTTAGGTTGAAGTACTAAAATAACTAAAACTAAATACATTAATAAAACTAAAACTTATAGACATATTTAAAAAAAATAAAAAAATAACAAAAACACAACAAAATACTAAAACTTTACCTAAAATGAAAACATACAATAAAAAAAAATCTAATTAAAATTATTAAATTTCATTTTGTAGTCAATAGTCCCTGTAGTCAATAATTGTATCCCTATTGTAACTAATCTTTGATCAGCAAAATGACATACACTATATTGCCAAAAGTATTGGTACACCCCTCCAAATCATTGAATTCAGGTTAAGTCCATTCGTGAAATGTCCTCACTACTAAATATTCCACGGTCAACTGTTAGTGGCATTATAACAAAGTGGAAGCAATTGGGAACAACAGCAACTCAGCCAAGAAGTGGTAGGCCACGTAAAATCACAGAGCGGGGTCAGCGCATACAGAGGCGCACAGTGTGCAGAGTCAATAGCTACAAACCTCCAAACTTCGTGTGGCCTTCAGATTAGCTCAAGAACAGTGTGTAGAGAGCTTCATGGAATGGGTTTCCATGCCCGAGCAGCTGCATCCAAGCCTTACATCACCAAATCCAATGCAAAGCATCAGATGCAGTGGTGTAAAGCATGCCAGGGGGGAGGGGGGGGGGGGGTTTACAGTGTGGGGTTGTTTTTCAGGGGTTGGGCTTGGCCCCTTAGTTCCAGTGAAACGAACTCTTAGTGTTTCAGCATACCAAGACATTTTGGACAATTTCATGCTCCCAACTTCCAAGAAGAGTTGAAGCTGCAAAGGGTGGGTCAACTCCATATTAAACCCTACGGATTACGAATGGGATGTCATTAAAGTTCATGTGCATGTAAATATATGTATGTAATATATGTTCATGTGCATGTAACAATGTATGTAAACTTATAAATCGTGCCTTAAAATAGCATTAATGTAACTCTACACCTTGCTTCATTTAGAACGCAGAACTATGAATATGCAAATTATCCCCGCCTCCATTCACTCACTCCAGCAATGACTTTTCACATGGTTTGTCTTAAAGCATATTAAAATCACAGAATAGACATATAAACAACATTAAAACTCGATTTTCACCACAGGGGGCTTTAACAAAAACTATAATGATGGCCTTTGTCAGCTAAAACTCTATTAAGCATCATCCTCTGTGCTGGAGGACATCCCATAGCCTTTTATTTCATTAAATGCTCGCCAAGCCTCTCTTAAACAGGAAAACAGACGGACACCTTCTAGAGGAGACGTTTCATGCATTTCACCTGATGAATAGCCTCAACCTGAGATGACATCTGATTGGTTGGTCAAAGCCCAAATGCCTCTGAGGCAAATCAAATCAATCCTGTTTTTTTTTTTCAGGTCATCTCCTCAATCAATCAGAGGTGATAGGCTCAGTAAAATCAATATCAATTTCAAAAGTGTATAGTACATCCTGCGTCAAAATACAGGGACCATTTGCACTACGATGCAAAATAATAAACTGTGTAAACATACAAAAGAATAACTAGCTCATCATATAATAAAAAAATATATAATATAATTAATATATCTTTAAAATGTGGAATCTTTAATTCCACATTTGACCAGTTTATTTTTTTTCAGTTAAAATGTATTTATATTATATTATATTATATTATATTATATTATATTATATTATATTATATTATATTATATTATATTATATTATATTATATTATATTATAATTTAAACAGTAAAGGGAGTGCAAATGCTTGCTTTACACACAAACACGCACAAACATGAAGAGGAAAAAAAAAAAAAAAGACCCAAAGACTGCCTTTACTGAATATTAGTTTTTATTAAAAACAAATTATATGTTGCCCTAATGCACAAAATGGTTAAAACTTGACAGTGTAAATTGTTCATTACATCAATTGTTTCATAAAAAAAATAATAATTACCAGCCTATAATATAATATAATATAATCTCTCAATTTATAATTAATAATTTATCTTTCAAAGTTTTTTTCCACATTTGACCAGAAAGTTAATTTTCTTTTTTTTCATTATATATGTGCTTTATATTATATTATATTATATTATATTATATTATATTATATTATATTATATTATATTATATTATATTATATTATATTATATTATATTATATTATATTATCATATAAAGGGAGTGCAAACGCTCCATGCATGTTGCCACCATGCATGAAAGGGTTAAAACTTGACAGTGTAAATTCATCGTTCATTGCATCAGTTTTTCACTGCAGGTTTTCTAAATATTAAACCCATGAAACAGTACTGTATACCAAAAAGTTTTGATTAGTTTGCTAAGATTTCTAGAAATGCAATGCCTCTCCAAACAAAACTCAAACAGTTTGCAAAGGGGATGCATTTGTCCTCAAATCCATAACCACACAAATAAAATAGGAACGTATTGGTATGCAGACTTTTTTTTATGAACACTTTCCAACTTCAGATATCCAATCTACTAAAAAGCAGTGTGGATACGACCGGCCAAGCGGCTCACAGCACTACCTCATCTTAACATGGATTTTTTTTTATTTTATTTAAAAGTGAAGCGAAAATTAATTTGAGCCTCAAAGATAGAGCTACCACTCATTTATACATGTCACTACGTATGCGAGTTGTCCGGTGTACCGCTTTATCTCGTTCCAGAGTGGGAGCACAATAACACATCCTCCGGAAGCCAATGATTCACAAATTACATTCTCATGCAGGGAACAAAACTGGAGGAGAAAGGAAAGGGGAAAAAATCTCATATAAATGATACAAATTAGGAAAAAGGCACAAAACAAAATATGATACATGTGGGTTGCATTCTGCCATGTAGGGATATTGAAATTTAAATGAAATCACATCAAGCTTGAAA
This sequence comes from Romanogobio albipinnatus, assembly GCA_023566225.1. Classification (NCBI taxonomy): domain Eukaryota; kingdom Metazoa; phylum Chordata; class Actinopteri; order Cypriniformes; family Gobionidae; genus Romanogobio; species Romanogobio albipinnatus. The sequence goes on along the minus strand of CM042255.1, from coordinate 13,562,149 downwards.
AATAATATAATATAATATAATATAATATAATATAATATAATATAATATAATATAATATAATATAATATAATATAATATAATATAATATAATATAATATAATATAATATAATATAATATAATAATGTAATATAATATTTATACATCTATAATATAATTGTGGATAAAAAAAAAATACATGGGTTACTTAGGTCAAACAGAACTGGGATTATTTATTTTCTATCAATCTATGTTTAAATGACAGGAGAGCTGTGCAATACATATTCATATGTAGATTCAAACTGCCAGGGGAGTGATTGACAGGTGAGATGTATGAGGGGTGTTTCTGAGCCATTGTTTCATAATACCTCCCAACTTCCATTCAGACAACACAATATTCCTTCAGTTAATTGCTTGTCAGGAAAGCACACAGGTCTGAGACAGTGATATAATGCCTTTGCTTTGTTGACTGGCAACAAGATCCGTCTGAAAACTTGCTAATGAAATAGATGCGGGGAAACTTCCAATTCAAGAATGATGACTTTGCCACTCATTTCTAAAATGCACTTACATGCACAAGTACGGATGTACTGTGAAACAGAAGATTGGCCAGTTTAAGCCAAAAGTTGCTGGCGCTGTATAGGATAAACACCTGTGGAAAATTGATGGCTGATGGCGCTAATGAAACCATTTTAAATGACAATATCTATGTTGTAACTTAGGGTTAGTTCACCCAAAAATGAAAATTTGCCCATGATTTACTCACCCTCAAGCCATCTTAGGTGTATATGACATTCTTCTTTCAGACGAATACAATCTGAGTTATATTAAAAAAGTCCTGGCTCTTCCAAGCTTTATAACGGCAGTGAATTGTTGTTTTGTTTTTGAAGTCCGCTATCAAGCTTCCACCAGATCGTCTCCCATATTCATCTTACGGAAAAAATGTAGTGCCTTTAGCAGTTCAAAATGCTTACGACATTGCTCACAAGTTACGTTTTTTTTTCCGATATGGCGGAAGCTAGATATTTTACTTTATAAAGTTTTAAATATGGATATATTTCTTACACAAATGCATTACTTCGCTTCAGAAGGCCTTTATTAAACCCCTGGAGCCGTGTGGAGCAGTTATAGGATGGATAGATGTACTTTTACATTTACGCATTTGGCAGACACTTTTATCCAAAGCGACCTTATTACAGGGACAATCCCCCTGGAGCAACATGGAGCACTGGTGGTGACTGCTGGGATCGAACCAGCAACCTTCTCAGTTCCATGGTTTAACCCACTGGACCACCATCTCACACTTTTATGGACTTCAAAAACGCAACAACAATCCACTGCCATTATAAAGCTGGGAAGAGCCAGGACTTTTTTAATATAACTCTGATTTTATTCATCTGAAAGAAGAATGTCATATACACCTAGGATAACTTGAGTAAATCAAGGGATCATTGGGAATCATGGGAAATCATTTTAATTTTTGGGTGAACTAACCCTTTAAGTTTAGAAGTCAGAAAGAGAGCTGTCAAGCAAATTCTTAACTGCTAGTGAATGTATTAGATTTCCTTTGATGCCTCTAGTGTGATCTGTAATTACTATAGAATTTGCCTCATTCTGTACCTTATAATTCACAGTTTGTGATTAGATTGCTGTGCAAATTGACATCAACAGCTGCGTTCTGTTACATAACAAACATATGGCCTTCCAAAGCTTATGAAAAGTCAGATCTATACAATTATGAATCAGATGAGTGCATGTGGATTGAGGATTTATGATTTAAGAACAATCCCAGATTCATTCCAGAATAAAAGTGTCATGTGTTAACACTGAGGTTCTAAGAACACAACACAACTACCGTAAAAACAAAAGGCTTAAAGGGATAGTTCACCCAAAAAATAAAATTCTGTCATCTCACCTCAAGTTGTTCCAAACCTGTATACATTTATTTGTTCTGCTGAACACAAAGAAGATATTTGGAATAATGTTTGTAACCAAGTAGATCTCAACAAATACTATGGTAGTCAATGCTTGTCGAGATCTGCTTGGTTACAAACATTCTTCCAAATTTTTTTTTTTAGAATTTTTATTTTTGGGCGAACCATCCCTTTAAATACACTGAGATGGTCATTAACGGAAACAAGGAATGGGACAACTAATTATCCATCCATAGTACTACAAACTAAACAGAACATGACAAAGAAACTATGAAACTCAACAAGATATGATTGTGACAAAAAGTTATATTATCTTATGTTATAGCACTAAAAATAAATATTATATTTTAAAGGTGTTTAGATAATTGTACTGATCTTTATTTATTTATTTTGTTAGTTATCATTGTTACTTTTTTGCACTGAATAAATGGGGAATTAATTATTACATTTAAAAAAAATATTAAAATCTGGTTAGTAATATGGTATGCGGCAACAATAAATCAACTGATGAGCACAAGTTTTTTTGTCTAAATACAATACTGTCAAGCATCAAATTTATACATTAACACTTTATTTTGTTACACATTTTGCACATCCTTGTTTTTACATGTTACATGTATAGTTACAACAGTAATAACAGTAACACTTTAGGTCACAGTGTCATTGTTACATAATGTTACATGTAGTTACTATATTAATAACTATGATTGTCTTAATTACATACAACTAACTCTAAACCAAACATAGGTAACACTTTATTTTACAGTGTCCTTGTTACATATATTACATGTACTTACCATGCACTGTAAAAAAAAAAAATGATTGTGATTCTAACGGTATAAATGTAAAAATGCTACAGTGAAAAACAGTTAATTGGTTAACAGAAAGTTTCCGTACTATATACGGTGAATAACTGTAATAGATCTAACCTTAAATTTAAAAGTTTTTGGAAGTGAAAAATGTGTAATTAACAGTGAAAAAACGTAAATTGACATTCCCAGAATTCCCAGCGTGACACTTCACAGATTATGTATTTTCATTTAAATAACTATGTTTCTTCGTATTTGTTTTTTCTAATCAGTTATGTACATTAGGGTTTTATGTTACATCTAATGTTGTTAAATTAATGTTTATTGCATTTTTTAAATATCATGTGTTACCATGATGGTGTTTAGTGTTTGTGTGAATGACACTGTACACCTTCTATATAATAGTAGTTTTAGTCCTCCTAAAACCTGCTTGTGATGAACTTTGATTCATCATGTGACTCTCATCACCACTGTGTTTGGTGCAGAGTATGTGAGCGGAGTGGAGCGGCAGCAATTTCCCCTCCACACTCTAAGCATTCAATAATCACTCCACTCCAGCTCCGCTCCGGGTTCACCACGTCTAATTAAGTAAGCTCTGAAACGTCACAAAAAGTTGCTTTATAACATACATTAAACAAAAAAAGAAATAAACAATAGGCGACAGTTTCAACGTGGTTCATTGGAACATAGGAAAGACCTCAATTGGATAGACCTACAACCAATTAGAGCAACGGAGCGACGCATAACGTTAGTTGTCAAATGTCAACAGAACTCAACTGCACTGTGTTGCCAAGTCCACAGGTTGAAGTGACCCCAATTATGTGATATACATGATTACGTCACTGTTTATCATATGTCCATCATCGTCTAAAGCCCGCCCTGACAATTTCATTGGTCCGAACAGTTTCTGTTCGGGCATAATTACTTCTCTACGGATCAAGTCCAGACCGAACTGCCCGAGTTAAAATGTTGTGGGTGGGGCTAAGTTCGGCTGGCATCCAGGCTAACAACATGCCAAGCTCATTAGGTTTTATCAGCATTACAAGTTAAATATCATTGCTGCTTTTTGCAGTGCAAATTTAGTTTGGAAAAATAAAGATAGTAGGCTACTACGTTTTCATCCATTATTTTATCTATGGGTCACTATACATTACAGATTTCTACTCATTCAAAATCAGATACAGATAAGCAGATAAGAACTGTAAGACTGTATTTGTTTGAATGCATTAAAGAGAACGCTTGTGTGTGTGAATAAGTGCTACCTGTTTAAAATGTGCTTTCACCCGATCATATTCAGTATGTAGAAGGTTAAAAAAAAATCCTTGAACTATAACATCCCGCTCATGTCCGTCGCCATCATCATAACCTTTACATTAACCTTTGTGATTTGAATGATACATCTGTATCAAACTAGTCAGTCCCTGTTAAGACCCTAAGGTTCTGTTTGCTTTCATCTGTCATTGTCTGTGTATACTTTTTCTATATGTATAGTTGTGTCTGTGTTCCAGGTGGGCGTGGTTTCCACTTACCGGTTGGGTAACACTGATTGGTCCAGCTAAGCACCTGACCAGTACTTAAGGACCGCCCCAACACTCAGCCTTTGCCTCATGCCTCATTGACTTTGTGCTATATCGCCATCGTTATTCGCTTCCATTGTCATCGTTTGTTTGAGAGCGTCGTGCCAGAGAGATTGTGAGTGTATTAGGAGGTTGCGAGTGTTTGTTTCTTGTTACTATTTCCGATTACCCAGTTTATAAGATAGGTAAGTTGAGCTGTATTTTGTTTTCTTTATTTTTAGGTGAGGTAATTTAGGTTCTGAGCACAATAATTAACATTATTTCAGTTAATCAAATATGGCAAACGCAGGTGACCCCTCCGCTCCCTCTCGGACAGCAGCCACCCCATCTTGATCCAGGAGCACGGCAGTGAGCGCTCAGTCCCACCGGGTCTTCCATCGCTCCAGCACCACCGCCTCGAACAGCCACTCGCTGTCTTCACTCTTCCGCACTGCCCGACCACCTCAGGAGCGAGGGCTCTCTGACAGAATGTCCCTCCTTCCTCCCGGGTTTCAACACCAATGTAACGGGGTTTGTTTTTAACAACTTTAATAAATAAATAAACAAAATTATAGTAAAAACGGATACTATCGCGCACCGGCCTCGCGCCACTCTCTCGCGGCTCTCGCCCTTCCTGCTTGTCACAACCACATTTTCTACTGTGTTTTAGTAAGGGAGTTAGGTAATAGCCTTTTTTAATATCCTTAAAAAAATAAAAGAATGTTTTGTTTGTTGTTTTGGCCTCTCCCCTCCTGAATGTTAATTCCCGCCATTTAATGAATCTTGTTATTTTGAAACTGGTGTCATTGAGCATTTTGTATCTGCCCTTGGACCTGCAGTTGGGCAGTTCTCTCATTCTCTCCCCTTAACTGTTGTTACCCTCCTTTCTTGCCCCTAGACTAGAAAGGAGGATTGTAACACATGCAACTAGCCTCAACCAAACCCTAATCCTACCCTAACCCTATAGTATGTAACGTAGACTAACCATGTTCCGTACACTTTTTGCCATTTACCGCACATCCGCGACCACTCCTCCGTTGATGAGAGCCAGACAACCATGTTTGTTACCCCTTTTCCACCAAGGCAGTGCTAGAGCTAGATCGGAGCCAGAGCTAGTCCCAGTTCATAGTTGGTTCAACTGAGGAGCCTGCTAAGAACCGTTTGCTTTTCCACAGGCTAGAGAGCCACAACAGAGCCAGGTCTTACGTCACTGTATACATCTCATCTTTCTCAGCAACGCTAGCGGGAAACACAAACACACCAGGTTTGTTCGAGATGCATCGGCGCTGCGCAGACCGATCCACGTATAATATTTTAAAAAACGCATGAGTGAATCAAAAGCATAAGGAGTCGTGTGCTCTCGCTGGACTCGTTATCATACGGCGATCGGTCTCTTCACAGCACCCCTTCGAACAAGCCTTCCATCAACAATGCAAACATTGCGTTACTATTGATTCACATGGCTTTACGATCCTACATTGGCATCAAAACACAACAAAAACACAGTGAAACCAACGCATTCATGCAGTTCGCCGTAATTTGTATAGACGGAGATTACAAACGAGCAGCAGCTGTTAGCTCCATTAGCTGCTATTTCAACAATGGCGGATCTCAAGTCTGTGTTCGTCTTGTTGACCCCGCCCCCAGCGCCTGACGTAATCGGTTCTTACTTCTAGCCCTGTTCTAGCCCAGCAATGTTTTGGTGCTACTTAAGAACCACTTTTCCTGGCTCGGAGCTGGGGCTTTGGGTGTGGAAACACAAAGAACCGATTTGAAACTAGGCTCTGGATCCGATCTAGCTCTAGCACTGCTATGGTGGAAAAGGGGTATGTGTGATCATTCCCTGGGTGAATACCCATTGGACAATCCACCCTTTGATTGCTGTCTTTTGGACCAATAGTATTTGAGAAAAGTGGGGAAAAGTACCTCCTCCGCTGGTGTATGGAAGATGATAAGCGTTAACGGTGTTCCGTACAGGCTTACAATGATGTTCCGTACAGAGCGCATAACTTGATTTCAACTGTGAAAATGTACATTTATCCGATCAATTGTTAGCTGTGCGTTTATTTTAACCCCTTTGCAGTCAAAGATCACAGACGGTCCCAGATTACTATTGTTCAACTTTCACTTCTCGTTAAAACATCACACTCTTACTTTATCTGGACAAACTCTGTATCATTTGACAGATTAAAGACTCCAGCTTCAATATTTGAACACTGTGTATGATAAACCTGGGTTGCAGTGACAATAATTTCTTAATTTATGTAAGGAGTGCAAAATAATGGATCTGTAATGAACGATACTTTGAATGGAATATCACATGTAAATGAATTCTCTCTAGTCTGCTGCGGTTACGTTGTGTCCACACAGCTCATATTTGGAGAAAAAAAATTTGTATCACGTTTGCAAAATATTTTATCATACAGAATACCATTTCTATTAATTTCTCACTGAATTATCCGATCTCCATACAGCTGAAACATGTACATAACTCTCTCTGTCTCTCCTCTTCCTGTCCTGATTTGCGTCAGATATCAGTCATCATGCGCTCATTTGCTATCAATCATCTTACATGCTCAATCCTGCCCCCTGCATGACGCTCTTCTGTCTGTTTACTTCCTCATTCTGTCTCTGTGAAGAACGAACCAATTCTACATTTCTACACGTGAACTAAGAAGCTAATAAACACACGATAACTATGGCATAAGGTTTTTGAGTGATCTTTCATGTGATTTTTGCTATTTTATATCAATAATGGATGTTTACATTATAACTGCTACCAGGTGTAGCGATTAGTTCCATATAAAATGCTAAAAATAACATGTTTTAACATCACCATATGAACGAAATCCACATTATATCACGTCAGGAAACTAATACAAACACTCGATGGTGGTCTAAGTGACATTTTGAGTGAAAGTGTAATTTTATTTTATTTTTTAATTGTGTTATGTAGCTTGATGCTAACTGTAGCTCTAATGCACCTGTTGGACAAGGAGCTTTGTGTATTTTCTTACAATAATTCACATAAGGTTCCAAGGATGTGCTTTAAGTTTATTTTTTATTATTTAGAAAGACTCCAGATAATATGTGGATTGCTTTAAACGGATTATTGTGCTGTTAATGGGCCATTAGAAAAGAACAAAACAAACAAAAGAATAACGATTATAGTATAATGAGGATTAAGTCTCATACTCTCAGAGGTGTAAAACGATCGTCGAGTGAGCACATTATGGCATTAATTGAGCTGTTCTCCTCGCCAGACATTCGACAAAAGACTGCAAATGTGTGTTTGCAGGCCAACAGCATGTTTGATACATGTTGATAGCATCCCGTTGCCCAGATAGCACACATACATCTCGGAGACGCCTATTTGATGTGCGTGTTTATATCTGGACGACGTATTTTTTTGAGTGTTTGCTCATCTGCAATACGTCTATTGGACGTTTCCTGTCAGATGCCAAATAGATGTTTAAACAATGTCTTTAAGATGTTTATGATTTAGAATGTATGAAAAACTGACATCTTAAAGACGTCTATCAGATGTTTGTAAACAGCAGATGCTTTCCAGATTAAGTGATCATTAACAGACATCTTGCAGACGTACGTGTGCTATCTGGGTGATAACATGTTGATAGCATCCCGACATGGTCTTAGAAAATGTTTCATAAAATTCATAGTTTTGTGCATAACAGCCTCAGATTTGAAATGAAGCATGACCACACTTGTGGCTTCACTTTAGTTGTGATTATAAGTTATACTACATTCAGGTACTGTTTTTATACATTTAAAAATATATTCTTAATATATTTATTATTTTTGTTTTTATGTTTGAGCCTATATATCCATTTTAATAACTGTCTGAGTAATTCTGAGTATTCAGCTGTAAACTCTCAAGTTTTGGCTTTCTATAAATATATTGATCATGTGTCTATTCAGAATAACTTGTGGGCAGCAGCCTTTTTACTATGGGTATGTCAAAATGCCATACTTTCCAAAATTGGGGTGACAGGCAACGGGTTAACTGAAGAAAACATCATTTAAATGAATAATAAAGGTGAATACCTTTTTAATTGGTTAAAATGTAAGTTAATTGCAGATTCAATAAGAGGACCATGCGAGTTAGGCATGATTGCGTTGTGATATTAATTATGGCATGTGAGTTAAGCATGAACTATGTAAACCATTGGGGAATAACATTACCATATCTTTCTGAAGACAAATAAGGGCAAACAATTTGCATTGATTTAAGAAATGTAATGATAAACCAATCTGTAAACTTGAAAACTCTGCCTGTCTCAGCCTGAGTGGAGTTTGCATTTCAAAACATTTATTCAACAAAAGGTCATCGATCAGCGGTAAAAGTTAATATGTACGGAACATCGTTGTGTACGGAACATGGTTAGTCTACGTTACATGTTAAAGGTCCCATGGCATGGATTTTTTATTTTATTTTATAATGTATTCTGAGGTGTACTTATATTGTTAGTATGATTTTTACATCATAAAATATCATAATTTAGAAATAAAAGGCTTTTTTTTTTTATACTGATGTTTGCCCTCTGACTGAATGCCCTAATTCAAAGGGCGTGTCTGCTGTGAGACTTCAGTAAAAACGCCCACTGATGTGATTGGCTGACATCTTTGCATTTGAAATGAGTATTAGATCTCGTAGCGGAGGGGGAGTGGTTTAATGAGGTCTACGAGGCACAAGTCTATGGGCACAAGCCTGCCGGAGAGATGGAACCTGAGTTCACTTCTCATCAGTTCTCTCAGCACGTCTCAGTTCAGTGAACTACTAGCATATACTTCAGGTTATACGTTTATTTCTAGTCGGAGGGACTGTCCCTCATGTTTTGAAAGTTAGTAACTTTAGTAAATTATGGATCAGTGCTGACTCGAGATGCGAACCGTTTAGAACGATTCAATCCGATTTGGTGAACTGGTTCGACCGCTTCACTAAAAAGAACCGGTTCAAAAGAACGATTAGTTCGTAAACCGGACATCACTAGTGGACCAGAGACGGAGCGGTTGCTAACAAAGTTATATTGTAACTACTGAGTTGTGAGAGCACTGTCAGCATGAGTTTATTTTGTTTGTATCTGAGAGTTTTGAATAAACACAAGTCCCAGTCACGCCGAGCCCGTCTTCCTCCTTATTCTACCAACTTTGTAACACATGTAATGTACCATTACAGCTGTCGAGATGAACGAGTTACGAGTAAGTGTTGATTATAGCATTATTTTTAGATATTTTCCTATCATGTGAAAAGCGTCAGTGACGTGCATTGAGCACACAGTGCAAACAAAGACACAACAGCGCAGTAATCAAATGTAATCCAGTTTATTGTGGGGATAGCTGGCTAGCCTAGCCGGATACCCTCACGCTTACCCCCCTTCTGCTTAATCTCGCGCCGTGTATGGCGCCTCCGCTGTGGGCGAGATGCAGTAGTGGGGGTCAGTGATGTTGAAGGCCGACCGGTCAGTGCAGCCCGTGCTTCGGCGTGCGTGGGGTTTATCTCTAAAGATGTGGCTCTGCCGATGTTGAGCAGAAACTCACGAATGTACGCACATTTTAGAACAGATGACACATTTTAGAACGCGACGAGGATGTATAAAAACACTGACTCACAAGGTAGCAAACATGAACACACGTTCTGTCGGGAGAGAGAGAAGCCGCAACGCGTGCACAAATAATAAAGTTCTGTGTGAACTTGAATAATTAGCTACACATCAGAAATCACTGATCGCAGATCAGAAGGAACTGAAAAAAGACTTATGTTTTTATTTGTACATCCAAACACTGAGAAACTGCCAGAATTCAGTTTTGAAACATGTACACAGGGAAAGGGAGGTAATCGTTCCTGTTATGACGTCATAACAGGAAAAATATAATTACACTGTAACAATGACACCATAAAATAGAGTGTAACCCAAACCAAACTCTAATTCTAACCCTATAGTAAGTACATGTTGTTAATTAATATTATTCAGTACTTAAATATAATTACACTGTAACAATGACACCTTAAAATAAAGTGTAACACAAACCAAACTCTAATCCTAACCCTATACTGCCGTCCAAAGGCAAAGCGCAGTAACTACACATTTGGTCAAAATTGAGTTAAGACTTGAAATGGGCTTTGTGACATCTGTTCTGTCTTGTGACAAAGTTTGCTGGTTCAATTTTGTCCAGTTTTAGAGAAACGAGCGTGTCAAAATTGCAGTAACTACAAAATCCACGCCAATACCAAGGCAAACCGCAGTAAGTGATGTTACTGCGTTCTAGCTTTGTTTCCCCGTTTTTGACACAGCAGATACTGCGGTTTCAGCATTGTCACGATGGGGATTGTATGCGGTTTGCACCGATCGTAACACACAGAAACAACAAGCCAACCATGGCACAATCCCGCAGCCATATGATGGTTGAACTCGTGTTAAAACGCAAATATTCAAAGACTGGTAAGGAAGATAGCAAAATAACTCATAGTAAGGCAACTGACAGCTTTATAATCAGTTAACATTGACTAGCCAGCCGCTAGCAAATTTTGACTTGCCTGTGCTGCTCTATTAAAGGCAATATCCTCTGACAACGTAATGATAATCTGATTTAATCACGTTGGTGTTTGTTGATTCGGACATCTCTCAGTTTCAGGCAGCTAATCCAATTGTATTGACAGGGGTTACTCCTTCAAAAGTTACCTGGGTCTGGTAAAGTTATCTTGTTAGACAAAGTTACTCTAAAAGTTAGCGGCGCCAGTCAGCAGGTGACAACCGGACGAGCGCAGCCGGGCCGACAGCAAGCACACTAGGTGAAAAAGTACACTTGCATAATGTACTGAAAGTACTCTGTTTTCACGCACTAATTTCATAGGCTACTTAATATTAAAAAATAAATAAATAAATAAAGTGCCAATCAGTTTTTTGGATTTCACAGATAGGCTAGCTAAGAATACATAATAATTATATTTTAATTATTAATTATAGCTTTAAGGGTGTTGATAGTATAAACAGGACATTTACATGTTTGAGAATAGCTTAGAAGTTAGGCTAAAGGGAGAAGAAGCATACGCAAGTTAACTTACTCTCTAACCTCTAATTCTAGGAATTTATGTATGGCCATATTAAAGGGATAGTTCAACCAAAAATGAAAATTCTTTATTATATAAAGTTTATTATTACTATAAACATGTATTAAGCATGAAAAAAAGTTGGATGAACACATTTAGTTTGTAGATACTGCACTTTGCCTTTGCAATAGTGTTTTAGTTGTTTAAGGTCATCCAAAGGCATAGTGCAGTATCTGCATTTTGGGGGTCAAAGATCACATCGGTGGTTATGTTTTTTATCTATAAAAACTTTCTTCCTAAGAAGGCAATACATGAATGCATTACCACTAATCTATCCACAACATGTTTGACTGGCTGGTGTAAAAACTTTAAAGTCATTTTTCTCAGTTTCAGTGTTTGCGTAGTTACTGCACTTAGCCTTTGTAGGGCAGTATAGTTACTTTATATTACTCTGTACTTAAATGTATGCAGTGTAACAAAGACACAGAGTTATGCATAATTACATGCAACTAACCATATAACCAAGCTCTAATCCTAAACCTTTAGTACAGCTAATTAATATTAATACATACATGTATAATTACACTGTATGTGTAACCATAACTTCTGTTCTTATACTACTTCTTTTTACCCTCAAAGTGCTTATGCATTGCAAGTCATTAATCCTTCTCACCTTTATTAAGCATCACATATATGATTTATTAAAACCTGCTGAATAAAAGTGCTAAATGTATCCAGTTGAAGTGCTGAGCACTTAGCGTCTCTGTTTGCACATTCTGAGCAGAGAAGATGACAGCTCACTAATGCAAAGACCATGTTTCTTCTTTGGAATCCAAGAAGCAAAACTTGACCTTCTCCGATGGATCTTGTTAGGTCATTTGTTGATGTAACTGTTTCTATGCACTTCAAAGGCATCCTTGATATCTGCAATTACTGCCGAGATATTCTCAACCACTGAGCATGCTGGGATTGCTTACAATAGCCTATCCTTTTCATCCATTTCAGTCCCAGCCACGGTGAAGCCAAAAATGCCTTGTTATTCATCTGAAAACGAATCGCAAGCTTCAACAAGCAATGTTGCAGCAATCTGTCCTGTTCAATTTCATTAAGCACCCTATTTTCATAACAATTAGAATCAAACATTATCTCTTATACTGATAAATGCCTCAAAACATAAAGCATAATGAAAGTCATCGGGGTCCAAAATAACTCTGGATCCCAATTACTTTTATTTTATGAAAAAAAAGAAGAAAAAAACAACTGTTAGACCTTCCTCAAAATATCTTATTTTGTGTTTCACAGTGGAAAGAAAGTACTAGAGGTTTGGAATGACATGGAGCAGTAGGGTGACCACCTGGTTATTTCTCTGTTGCAGGACAGTAGATGTAGGGCTTGGAATCGATTACGATTCCTGGTTCTGGAATCGATGGAGTTAAGGAAAGATTGAAGGAACCTAGTGACCACACGATATAAGGATTTAGAAAGTATCCTACATTTCAATAACTCTGATTAATTTTATATTATGGATGCCCCTGAAACGGCACACTGTCCAGCAGTAAATGCGCTTAAAAATCACTTCATTCAAGGATGTGCATTTATTGCATGGATAGAACGAGATGGCATGTCTAAAATGCATGTGCACATTTCAGTTAAATGACAAAGTTTACTTTAACTATGTGCTTTAACTGTGCAGCAAACCACAGTATTAACAACACTGAAATAAGAGTGAGCGGCTTATTTGTCAGAGACAAATTAATGATTAACTCTGTTAAACAAAAAAGCAAAAAAGGCCTTTTAAAGGCCCCTTTGATGGAAGGAATCGACTCTCGATTCCCAATGCCTTGGAATCGAGGAATTGATTCTTTTTGTAATGGATTCCCAGCCCTAAGTAGATGTGATTGTGCGGGACAATGTGGGACATGTGAGTGAGAGATACATTTAATATTACTATAGTAAATATTAATTTACATTAGCTGGAAAGCCTAATTGCCATCACATTGGATGATAATACTGAAAATTGCCAAATGAGCTTCATTAATTGTGATTGGCTCTGTGACTTTTAAATTTGATTACATTTTATGCTAAAATAAATTTCCTTAAAGGTATGGTTCCCCCAAAAATGAAAATGCTGTCATCATTTACTCACAATCATGTTGTACATTTCTTTGTTTTTATGAACACAACGGAAGATATGAAGAATGAGGGAAACTGAACAGTTATGGGGCACCATTGACTTCCATAGTATTTTTTTTTCCTACTATGAAAGTCAAGGGTGTTCCAAAGTGGCCTGGTTACATATTTTCTTCAAAATATCTCCCTTTGTGTTCAGCAGAACAAAGAAATGTATACAGATTTGGAACAACATGAGGGTGAGTAAATGATGACAGAATTTAAATTTTTGGGTGAACTATCCCTTTAAGTAGGGACTAGTTTATTTTCCTTTAATATGCTATGCAAACAATAAATGCGTACCGGATTCAGTGCATCCTGAACTTCTATTTTTGGGATGTCCCGATCAAGATGTCCTAGCTGGTGTAGCTTTTTTGATGAGATCCACATTATTCCATTTACATGGTTGTCGTCAGCAGAAAAAAACCCTTTGAATGCGTTGTCTGGATATTTTCCCGCTCTAGCTAGAGCATAATTGCTGCGCAAATGGATTTTAAACCGGCAATCACATTTTTTGTATTATATTTCTTATTGTGGTATTGTAATTTCAGGGAAGAATACAGAATTGCAAGACATTGCTTATTTCTTGCAGGATGCGGGACAAAGCTCCCAATTTTGGGACTCCCACAAAATGAGGGACAGGTTGTCACCCTATAATGGAGGGAGAGACATGAAGGACTCCGACTCGTCAGGGTGATGCCCACTACAGCAGTTTGCCATGCCCTTCCACATAGCATACAAGTGAATTTCTGATTATCAGAAGTGAAATGCCCGGTGAGTGGCTCCAAAAGGTTAATGCTCAGTCGCGTTCGAAATAAACGTACAATCTACATTAAACCCCAAGCCCAACTGATAGTGTTAACATAAACAAATGTGAGATAAAAACGCATTTGCTGAAGCAACCATGCTGTTTTTGCTTCTACACTGAAAAAAATTGTGTTGGAATTACATGATTTCATCTTCAAATCCACATCAATCAATTTAGACAAGTTAGACAAACTAAATTTGTTTACATCCTTTCAACATCATGGAATGAAGCCTTAAATGGCTCGTTTCCACCGACCGGTGCAGTATGGTTCAGTACAGTTCAGTACGATGTTCAGTAAACCCTGATCTGGCTTGCGTTTCCACCGCCAACACTACGCTAATGATAGGTGTGGTGTAGCAATAAACGTCATTATTGTGCGAAGAAGAAAGCTACACAGTAAACAGCAAAGGACAACATACAGCAGATCTTGTTCACAGCTGAAAAATCATGCGCAAGTGATGATTCTATGTCAACCAATAAACGTTCTGCAGTGAGTTTAGCTCCACTCTTTTGTACCGGACTACTGTACTAGGTACCCCAACGGAAGGGTGCCAAAAAAGTAGTACGGTACGGTTCGGAATTAGGGTACCATTCACAACTTACAATGGAAACGGCAAAAATTGTTTACCGTACTGCCAATTAAGTAGTCTCAAAATGATTTTAATATGGTTCCCTAACAGGATTAATTTATTAAATTGCTTATATTTTTTGTGTTACATGACTAAATTATAAGACTGTTAGCTAAATGCTAAGCATGAAATGCTTAAGCAGAAATAATGTGCTGTGTCAATCCACAGCCTCTCCACAATGGTAACTCGGTCATTTAAATGGTTCTAATAATTCCAACATAATTGAACATTAAACACTATTAAACACTATAAAATGTTTGCTCTCCTCATTAAGTCCCAAGCAAAGCATACTGTGAACTACAGTTTCAGAAAAAAAAAAAATTCAAGTACTTGATTGGTTCACATTCGCCCCAAATAATTCAATCTAGTACATTAGTCGAAAGCCCAGAAATCAAGTTTAGAAGATAAATACAATGTTGTTTTGTAGATTGCAAAACGTATAATATGGGCCCTCTAATATGTCTACACCCAGCGCAATGCAACATCAGGTGCGACGCAAGTGATTTTGCTAGTTTCAGTATCATTTTCATGTCCAGTGTCACATTGTTTAAATAGCAAATGCATTTGCTCCCATCTGTTCGCCCATGGGCATGCTGGTCTGAAAACGAGGTGTGTTCAGGCGCATTGTTGCCACGTTGCTATTTTGAAGCAACTGAAAATGACTGCCCAATAGAACAACAAAAACCTAGTCTAAAGTCAATAGCGTAGTATTTTATTTAAAGGGTGCATTAGTAATATGCGCCTATAGGCAGGTGCACAACGTGCATACACTCCCTTATTAAACTTACCTTAAAGCTTATTAAACACACCCGGCAGCAGCACACAAACATTTTTAAATATTAAAAATAAAAGGATTCCTCTCTGGAGAAGCGTTCAGTCTTTCCACTCACAAATTCCGCCATGTAAATAGCGAATCCGCCATTGTCAAGTCAAGTCAAGTCAACTTTATTTATATAGCACTTTTTACAATGCAGATTGTTTCAAAGCAGCTTCACAGTTTTAAACAGGAAAATAATGCAACAGAATTTGATTCGGCTGTACAGCCGCTCTGGAGAAAACGTTGATGTCATCAGCTCATTTCAATTATCATACAGTGACAATGTGGGCAGATCAGTAATTTAGTTTATAGAGTTAATTTAGTTTACTAATTAGGTTCATTTGGATATTTAGTTGAAAATCTGTGTCCCCAACTGAGCAAGCCAAGCCAAAGGCGACAGTGGCAAGGAACCAAAACTCCATCAAGTGGCATAATGGAAAGAAAAAAAAATAAACCTTGGGAGAAACCAGGCTCAGTCGGGGGCCAGTTCTCCTCTGGCCAATTAACAAATAGTGTATAATTATTATTCTGGCAACCTTACAGGTCAGAGGTCATATTAGATCGGAATATTCGAAAGATCTGAGGCAACACGCCAGAGACGAGTTTATTGAGGATGACATATCGATTAAACAATTATTAAATAGGAATATTTGAAAGATCGGAGTCATCACGCCGGAGACAGGTTTATTGAAGATGACATGTCGATTAAACAATTATTAAAAAGGAATATTTGAAAGATCAGAGTCATCACGCCGGAGATGACTCGGCGTGATAGTGCATAGTGCAATCGCAACTGGCTTTTAAAGGGAATGGGAGATGAGACTCTGATTGGTTTATTGCATATTAGGCCCAAAACACACCCATGACTCATTAAGAGATTAGGTACAACCCTTTTGGACCATGCGCCTGGCGTGCCGACCGTTTTTTTTTTCATCGTTAAACCAGTCCTAAGCTCAGATTGTTAAAATAGGGCCCTTTCAGCTCTTTTATTGTGGCTTGTTTCTCACAGTAATCATAGCAAAACTCTCTGCATTGTAAGTGCAGTGCTGTACCAGGTGAGCTACAGAGCAAGATACTACATCAGAACAGCCATATAAATGGAGCTTATTATAGTTCACCCAGCTGAGTAAATGATGACAACATTTTCATTTTTAGGTAAACTATCCCTTTAAGTTACACCAAAATGTATTAGCTTACAAATTTGTAATAAGTAATGAGTTTCACTGCCTCTAATGTCATTTCAACTGGAAACTGGAAATTAGCTTATGTTGAGATATTCAGTATAAAATTATAATTACAAATAGAGTAAATCAAATAGGTTCAAACACTTTTTTTACAGCACTGTAACCCTAAAATCAGGTGGAGCTGAAATGAAAGGAATGTTGCTCCAGGAATATTTCGTACTTGTGCAAATCACGTCAAGCCCAATGTACAGCCGGAACAGCTCTGCACATGGTTAGCTGTGTGTTGTAGCAAAGAAACACTAACATATGTAAAGACCAGATAAATTCCTAATTGAAATTCTAAATTATGTACCGTACCTCATTCACAGGTATGTAAAAATAACGTTGTGGAAAGAAAAAACTAGCAAACATTCCTGCTGTCTCCTTGACAGCATTTGCTCCACATTGTCTATTCTGTCAGCCTTTGCCAAAATATGTTTTCTTTCTTCACCCGCTCCATGAGCACACCAACAAACTTCCAATTAACTAAAGAAAGCCAGGAGAATGCCATCAATAAATCTAAAGAGAGCTGACACTGAAATGTTTCAGAGATGTTTTTTTCCCTTCCTCTCAATTGCTAGGGTTCGTAGATGGATGCCAAATAAAAGCCAGGATGACATTGCAGAGGAGAGGAGATTCTAATTATATGGCAAATGGGCACGATGGGTGTATGTTTAGCACACCTGTGTGAACCGGGACAGTCGTTTTTAAATCCCATCTGCCCTTATCGCCGACATTCACGGTCATTAACACACTTCATTCTGGGATATGGGAGAGTCAATCAAGTGTCTTGTTGAGGGAATGGACCTTAGCTTTGGGACTGAAGAAAGATATTCTATGTTACCGGTCGGGGTGGGATAATGCAAGCATCCTGTTAAATCTTCTTCTGCGGTATCAGACCTGACATCTTTGATTGATGATGTCACAGCATTGTAAGAGCCATTATGCTTTATTTAAATGTCTGTTGTAGTTCCACTGTTAGACACCGGGTGGAGTGTGGGTAGGGCTGGACAATAATTTGATATTTCCAATAACGGTGATATGATTTTTAAACACATTTCTGATATTTCGATATACATTGACTCACTGACAGGGCTAAGTGCTTTGTGCCGCTCTGTATTGACTATGCACGTGATGTCACCATCAGCTGGAGTGACTGTGGTTATGAGTCGTGATGAACCGTCCGATTTACACCCCTGGTGCCGACTAGCAGCGGGAACACATCAAATCTGCTCCACCATCTGAAGCAGTTCCACCCGATAGAATATTCTGAGAGTCATAAGATGAAAATTATGTTTTCAGCAAATCTGATCACTTTTCATATTCTTTATCCTGGCTGAAGCACTTTTGTTTGAATCTATATTAAGAATTGTATAATCAGCCCACGTTTTAGTTTAAAGTTAAAGATATTAATAAAGTGAGTGAGAGTCTTATGTTTATTTGACAGTATTTATAAATACAAATAAAAGGTGAACATTAATTTATTTGTACCATTTTAAAGGGATAGTTCACCCAAAAATGAAAATTAACCCATGATTTACTCACCTTCAAGTCATCCTAGGTGTATATGATATTCTTCTTTCAGACGAATAAAATCGGAGTTATATTACAAAAGTCCAGGCTAATCCAGGCGTTATTATAGCAGTAATAGTTGCTCTGTTTTTGAAGTCCATAAAAAATGCATCTGTCCGTCAAATAGCGTGCTCCACGCGGCTCCGGGTTGTTAATAAAGGCCTTCTGAAGCGAATCGATGTGTAACAAGGCGCTACCCTTAGTGTTTGCCAGTGTGCTTTATAGTTTCTGGGTCTATGACGTCACCCGCCTATGACGTTCCGTCTCTCTATTGGACTGATGACATACGTGCTTCACGACGCAATCACGCAGAGGCGGTGACGCAAGAAGTCCTGAAGCCTCTGGGCCCAGGACAGTGAGGGTGATCCCCTCCGCAGGCGCACGGTGCTTACCGCTGTACACGGTACCCGTACATCCATGGTGCCCCCACGGGGTCAATCCGCCAACCCCACCCGAGTTCCCTCTTCGGAGGGAAACTATGCCCTCGAGTTAGTTGTTCCCTGCCAGTTCGCCGCTTCAGGGTGCTGCACTCGTGGTGCAGAGTACATCAGAGGCCAGCCTCGAGAGGCTGGTACCCTTAGTAGATTTTGTGTCAGAGTGGGAGAATCTGCCTCACATATCTCGTTGGGTCCTGCGATGTATAAATGCGATGCCATTCAGTTCATATGCCGTCCCCCCAGCTTTAACGGGTTCCTTTCCACTGTGGTGGACCCCGAGCAGGCTCTAGTGATGACTCAGGAAGTACAGACTCTGCTGCAAAAGGGGGCTATAGAGAGGGTTCCCGCCCAGACAGGGAGTCAGGCTTCTACAGCCGGTACTTCATAGTGCCAAAGAAGGATGGAGGGCTTCGCCCCAACTTGGATCTTTGCGTCCTGAACCGAGCCATGGCAAAGCTCAAGTTCAGGATGCTAACACTCAAACAGATCTTGTCTCAGATCAGGTCTGAGGACTGGTTTGTCACGATAAATCTCAAAGATGCATATTTTCATATCTTCATCCTTCCGCAGCACAGGAAGTTCCTGAGGTTCGCTTTCAGGGGAGAAGCGTACCAATATCGGGTGCTTCCTTTCGGTCTAGCTCTTTCACTCCGCACGTTCACGAAGTGTGAAGGCGATCCGCATACTCAATTACATCGACGACTGGCTGATACTAGCGCAGTCAGCGCGTCTTGCGGCTCAGCATCGAGATGTTGTTCTTGCGCATATGAGGAGGTTGGGGCTGAGGCTCAACTCCAAGAAGAGTGTTCTTTCTCCTGTGCAAAAGATCACTTATCTCGGTGTGAGTTAGGATTCGGTTTCTATGCAGGCCCGTCTGTCAGAGCCTCGCATAGGGTCGATCCTCTCAGCCATGAAAGGGGTGAAGCTAGACCAGCCGCTCTCTGTAAATCAGTTCCAGAGACTGTTAGGTCTGATGGCAGCTGCGTCCAACGTGATTCCTTCGGGCATGCTGTTCATGAGACCATTACAGTGGTGGCTCAAGACCAGGGGCTTTTCCCAGAGGGGAAACCCCTTTCGCGTAATCAAGGCAACGCAGCGGTGTCTCCGCACCCTGGTTATGTGGAAGGACCCTTGGTTCCTGACCCAAGGCCCATCCCTGGGGACACCGTGTCAGCGTGCATCTCTGACCACGGATGCCTTCCTGACGGGCTGGGGGGCAACCATGAGTGGTCACTCGGCCCAGGGTCTGTGGCAGGAACACCAGCGTTCGTGGCACATAAATTGCCTGGAAATGTTGGCGGTGTTTCAGGCCCTGAAACACTTCCTGCCACATCTCAGGGGTCATCATGTGCTTGTACGCACAGACAGCACATCGGTGGTCTCCTACATCAACCATCAGGGGGGTTTACGGTCCCGTCGCTTATGGCGCGCATTATCCTCCTCTGGGCTCAGGGAAAATTGCTGTCAGTCAGGGCAATGTACATCCCAGGGAGTCAGAATGTGGAAGCAGACATCCTGTCGAGGCAGGGGCCGAGGCCCGGGGAGTGGAGACTCCACACAGAGGTGGTGGAGCTCCTTTGGGAGAAGTTCGGCAGGGCCCTGTTTTGAATAGGGAACGAGACGCTGCGTCACCCTGCCATACTCCTCGCATGCCCGCAAGTGCCTTGTTTCAGGCCTTCTTCAGAAGCTGATGGCGTGTGTTTGCCGGTGTGATTTATAGTTTCTGGGTCACCCGACTATGACGTTCCGTCTCTCTATTGGACTGATGACATATGTGCTTCACGACATAATCACCCAGAGGCGTTCCCAAAGCGGTGACGCAGTGTCTCGTTCCCTATTCAGGGAACTAAGGTTACAGTCGTAACCGAGACGTTTTTTGAGGTTTATATAATAAAGGTTGTGAAATAAAATAACTTTAGTGCTGCAAGGATATTGCACAGCACCAAGACCGTCTCATCTGAGCTGCCTCATTGGTCTGTCACTGCTCATCAATGTCAAAATAATTTAGATGACCAATCAAATCAAAGTAGGTGGGGTTTATATTCACAGAAGCTGCTGAGCGTGAATTCCAGAGCAGCACGACGTTTCAGTTAAATTTTGTCATTAAAATAGGCCTATATTATTTAATACACTTAGCTTCCCTGGAAGCCTTCAGAAATGAACGTGTCTAAGAAAATGATTCATAAAACTTACAGATATCAGTTGACCCTATTTTTACTTTCCTCACTGACACAGATGAAAATGAAAAGACCATCAATCAAAGCTCAGCTTTAGGTGGGGAAGAGACAGGGCAAGATAAGGAGAAAAAGAAAGAGTGATGGAGATGAGGAGACATGGTTTAAAGCTATTGTTATCTGAGTTTTTGGCCTTAAAATGTCTTAAAATGCACATACAGTAGGCTATGTAGACCAGAGATGTCCAAGTTTTCTTGGAGGAAATGAACTACTTCAAAATTGGGACCTCGTGGCTGTATTATGTTGCCAGGCCAGTAGTTGGTGATGTTATTTTGTAGTGAAACACTAGGTGCCTACAGACTAAACATGTAATACGCATGTATTAAAATGTAGCATTTCTTTAGTTTACATGGAGATGATAACAGTATCATTTTCAAAAACAGTGTTGTATAAATGGCCCCACAGATCAAACATGACATGTTCCCACTAAGCCAGGTTTATTAAATCACTCCTGTCTGCCTTGCTCTTATGATACGTCATCATTATTCATTTTTCTGATCTCCTCTAAAAGCATATTTAGATGCTATATAACAATTGCTGAGTGGTACAACTGTCTTGAAAAGCATAATCAAAAGAATACAATTATTGAAAAACATATTACTTTAAAAGAATAATAGTAAAATAATAACAATAATAACTAGTAGCAATATTTCAAAATATTGTATTATTATTATTATGACAAGGCAAGGTTGTAAAATGTAATGTGGTGCAACTCTCATAAACGGATGTTGATATGATGCTGTATATGTATAATCATTTTGCACATTGGTTGGCTTAAGCAGTTGATGGTAATATTAATATATTTAATTTGTGTAATTTTTCAAAATTTAAATAATGTGCTGGTTGGTAATATCGTCACTTGGTAATATCTTGTCAAATCTGGGTTGTGAATCAAAACCAGTAAAGAACCATTGCAATACATTACATTACACACAGAATTTGACTGCGATGCATGAATCATCCTTTGCAGTATATCTAATATTCTAAAATCTCCACAGCAGTAGGATAAAAGATTTGCAATGCTATGCAAGATATCTTCCTGAGCTGAGGTCCTTCAAAACAGTGCAAGGGCCGAGGTGAAGACATAAACTACATTAGACAGTGGACAGAGAGTATCCTTCACAAAGACAGACCTTCAGGACAGAGAGAGAAAAGAGAGGGATAAAGAAAGCAAAGTATATGAGCTCCTCCGAAGGACATGGAGGGAAATGAGAAGAAATCAAAAGGCTTAGGCCAAGAGCCAGAAAAACAGAGACGAAGGCTGTGAAAGCGCATCAGGGATAAAAGAAAAACATCATTCTCCAAACGTGACAACATAATTCAGAAAGGAAAGCTTCTCCCACCCTCTGGGGCTCCTCACTGAATGAAACCTGCAGAAAAATATCAAATACTGGGCTTTTTCATACCAACATCACTGTTTTTTTCACATGTGCACAAGACACTGCATTCAATATCTTTGCAATCAATTTTCTTAATCAATAATTTTGTCTTTTTTCCTAGAGAAAATATCAAAACATGCTTAAAGCAAGATACATTTAAGAATCTGAAAATGTCATAATAAACTAAGTTTTGTTTCTTAATAATAATATATATATATATATATATATATATATATATATATATATATATATATATATATATATATATATATATATATATATATATATATATATATATATATATTATTTTATATATATAAGATTAAGTAAGATTATTTCTAACCCCATTAGCAATTCTTATTTTAAGCATAACCCCAAATTTATTTTGTTAGATTTTATATATGTATAAAATAAAATAAAATACAAATAATTAAATAAAAAATACTAATAGAGTAATAATTCACTCAAACAGATATGGAAAAAAAAATATTTTTAAATATATATATATATATATATATATATATATATATATATATATATATATATATATATATATATATATACACTCACCTAAAGGATTATTAGGAACACCATACTAATACTGTGTTTGACCCCCTTTCGCCTTCAGAACTGCCTTAATTCTACGTGGCATTGATTCAACAAGGTGCTGAAAGCATTCTTTAGAAATGTTGGCCCATATTGATAGGATAGCATCTTGCAGTTGATGGAGATTTGTGGGATGCACATCCAGGGCACGAAGCTCCCGTTCCACCAGATCTCAAAGATGCTCTTTTGGGTTGAGATCTGGTGACTGTGGGGGCCATTTTAGTACAGTGAACTCATTGTCATGTTCAAGAAACCAATTTGAAATGATTCGAGCCTCGTGACATGGTGCATTATCCTGCTGGAAGTAGCCATCAGAGGTTGGGTACATGGTGGTCATAAAGGGATGGACATGGTCAGAAACAATGCTCAGGTAGGCTGTGGCATTTAAACGATGCCCAATTGGCACTAAGGGGCCTAAAGTGTGCCAAGAAAACATCCCCCACACCATTACACCACCACCACCAGCCTGCACAGTGGTAACAAGGCATGATGGATCCATGTTCTCATTCTGTTTACGCCAAATTCTGACTCTATCATCTGAATGGCTCAACAGAGGTCTTCTGCTGTTGTAGCCATCCGCCTCATGCTTTTCTGCATACCTTCTCTGCATATGAGTGGTTATTTCTGTCAAAGTTGCTCTTCTATCAGCTTGTATCAGTCGGCCCATTCTCCTCTGACCTCTAGCATCAACAAGGCTTTTTTTCCCCACAGGACTGCCGCATACTGGATGTTTTTCCCTTTTCACACCATTCTTTGTAAACCCTAGAAATGGTTGTGCGTGAAAATCCCAGTAACTGAGCAGATTGTGAAATACTCAGACCGGCCCATCTGGCACCAACAACCATGCCACGCTCAAAATTGCTTAAATCACCTTTCTTTCCCATTCTGACATTCAGTTTGGAGTTCAGGAGATTGTCTTGACCAGGACCACACCCCTAAATGCATTGAAGCTACTGCCATGTGATTGGTTGATTTTTTTTTTTTTTGAGAAATTGAACAGGTGTTCCTAATAATCCTTTAGGTGAGTGTGTATATATATATATTAGGGCTGTCAAAAGATTAATCACGATTAATCACATCCAAAATAAAAGTTTGTGTTTACATAATATATTTGTGTGTACTCTGTATAATTATTATGTTTATATAAATATTCATGTATATATTTAAGAAATATTTGCATGTATATACTGTATACATTTATATAATTTATATTATATATAAATAATTTTAATAATATTTTTTCTTAAATATATACATGCTTGTGTGTGTTTTTATATGTAAATAATAATTATACACAGTTCACACACATATATTATGTAAACACAAACTTTTATTTTGGATGTGATTAATCGTGATTAATCTTTTGACAGCCCTAATATATATATATATATATATATATATATATATATATATATATATATATATATATATATATATATATATATATATATATATATATATATATAAATTATTATTGACAAAAATAAGACAAACAAAAAAACTAAACAAAACAAAAAACACATTTTTGTTAACTGAAAAGAAATTAAAAATGCATTAAAATAAGACTAACTAAAATCCAAAACGAAATAAATAAAATATAAATGTATTTATTTTTTATATATATATATATATATAAAGGTATAGGCCTATTATAAATATTGAAACCATTACAACCTGCATGCATTAACATGAAATTGCCACTAAATAGTAATTAAATATTAACACTAGACTCTATTGCCATTACAAATCTGTAAATATTACCATAAAATTTAAATATAAACCAAAGAAACTGGAAAAAAAGACAATTGGAAAATAAAACAGAAATAAGACATAAATTAAAAATTCTATAACAACCCTGATCCAGACCTTTTGATTCAAGACAGACTTGTTTCTGCAGTTTCTGCAAATGCATCAAAGGCTGCATAATATAATGTAATGAATGTCAGTCCAACAGAACTATGTGTGCCTTTAAATAATACAATTGCTGCTTCCGAAATCTAACACTTCCCCTTACTATAAAAGTGTAGTCTGAATACATAAGTTGTGTCCCAAATGATGCACTATGTACTCAACTGTGACAGTTGAGTGCATGAAGAGTCCACACTTGAATTTGGATGACAAATGCCCTGTAATTAATGGGCCAATCAGATGTTTTGTGATTACCTCTCCCCGCGGACCACCACTTACTTACCCCGGAATAGGGGGGCTTTGGACGCCTATAGGGAGTGACCTCGAGCTAAAGAGACTAAAAGAGAGCTCCGAGGACCCTTTGAATGCCCACTTCTCATGTTTTACACTGGTAAAAAGGTAAGTCGGTTCCAAATACCAAAACGTCCGTTCTCCCATTACGTGAATGGTGTTTTCATTCCGGGGGGTGGGGGTCAACACGTTCCCCCAAATCACTATTTGTCCGTCTCTCCATTGGTCCCACCCGGGGGTCCGCGGGAGGCCACAACCACATCCCACAAACTCACTATTTGTCCAATTACCCACTACATTTGCCGCGGGAGGCCACGCACACATCTCACAAACCCACTATTTGTCCAATTACCCACTAAACCTACAGGAAGTACCCCCCGGTGGTCCGATGGGGACGTGCATCTTCGTCTCTTTTTTTGACACGAAAACACCATGGGGCAGACGTACGCGACCCCTCAAATCTGTTAAATCTGTATCTCCCCCATGTTAAAATGCCCAACTTTACAGCAGAAAAAAGTATGTTTACAACATGGTACAAAAAGTGGTTTTGGTATATACAGCTAATTTTGCCCTTCATGACAACTGTGAGGGGGGCAATTTTTTTTATAACTCATACGTTTAAATTATATTAAGCCTTAAAGTTCTGCATAATTAAGGGCGTGGTAACTTGAGTGACAGGTGGATTGCCACTATGGTCAAGCTAGGTGGGCGTGGTTTCAGCAACCAGGCAGGGTGACGCACTGCCAAGATGGCAACAGCCCACTTTAGGCTTCAAAAATGCTCTTCAGAAACCTATGGGTGTCGTCACGGAAACTTTGTCCATATTTTTTTACAGACTATGGCTGTCACCATCAAATCCTCGGCTTTTCTCTGCATGCTTTCCAGTCACACTATAACACCTCTCACCAGGCCTTCATAAGACCACAATTATTTTAGCTTCATATACACATGCACAACATGTTCAGGCAGACGGCTGCAAGAAAAGGAAAAGAAACAAACAAACAAAACAATAAAAAATAAAAAAACGGTAATATACTTAAAGAGACATGAATAGCCAATCTGTCAGTTCATATAATAATAAAAACTCTGTGCCTCTTCTGTGTGTATATTTTATGGCTTTTCATCTAGTCTCTCAAAGCGACTATGTGATTATTATGCAGCCACTCGATCTCAGCATTTATGGGTTTCCTTTCCTGCAAGCATTATCCTCCAGAGGTGATCTGACTGCTATACACTGAGCCCATGAAAATGGTCTTATTTGCCATAATAATTTCTCCTAGGACCATGCCAGGCTTGTTTAATTGGACTCAAAGGCACCTATTCCTTAATTTTGGAGTCATGAATTTGAAATCAATAAGCAATGAAAATGAAAGGAAACATAAGGCTGAATTAGTAATCCTTAGACAGGGTGCTTACAAGGGAAAGTCTAGGCTACCCAGGGTAATTATGAATATGCCCAGAGCTATTCATTGCATTGTTACGTAATTAGCCAGATGAGAAAGGCGTAATACAACGTAGGTGTAAAGGCATCCTGGTATATGGATCTCTACGCAATATTGAATTACACTTTTGCACCAGATATTGCATTATACTGCATTACCTGAAGGTGCTGTAAGTGATTTTTTTTGTTTTGTAGGATACCACATAAAACGTCCCTACGTGACAGATATCACTGAAATAGGTGACTGTGGAAATGACACCTGTCTTCCTAACAACAGAAGGCTCTATGATGTGTAAAAAAGGTCAAGATTGTCTTTTCTATCCATATGAAAACTAGCCAATTAGAAACACTCTCGTTTTTTTTGTCAGGTTTGCTAACATTGGGTTGGCTTACATATATTTGGAGGGGTGAGCATGAGCGTGGTCAAATTTACATTTGCAATAACAATAACTATGAAGTTTGAATAATCATTCTAATTCTATGAGAATAGGGAACCACGTAACAATGACAGGACAGAGGAACAAGATTGGGTTACACTTTATTTTAAGGTGTCTTTGTTACACTGTAGGGATGTAACGGTACACAAAAATGACAGTTTGGTATGTACCTTGGTTTTGAAGTCACGGTTCGTTATGGGTTTGGTACAGCAGGAGGTAGAAAACTAACTTAAAATAGCTTTTAATGTTAATGTTAAATAGCTAACTTAAATGTTTGTTTCTTTTTTATTAAACTGTGGTTTACTGAACAAATTGTGTCTCTGTCTTTAAATAAATGTAATTATAATGACATTTTTCTTTTCATCTCTGATGTAAACTATATAGGCTATAAAGGGCAAGGCCGTAACCACCATAGACATTGAATAATTCGAAATTTTTCATAATTATCCAATTTTTAGGTTGGTCTGCCCAGTGGTCTAACAGCCAGGCATGTGTTTTTGGGTTTTGGGTGCTCGAGCCCCTGCCCTTTTTCAAAATGAATCAAAAGTGCCCCTCTCAGACAAATATCAATGATAATATCGTGGTCAATAAAACTAAATAAATGTGATTATTATAAAATGACAATGTATACAATAGTAACGAACGGCTCAAAAGTCGGACAATTTCTGTTGAGGCGTTGCCATATCTCTATGGGTTGCTATGGGTTGCGTGCGTTTTGATTGACTGCTGATTTTCCACTGTTCGGAAATGGCTCTCGAGCCAAATACGGTCCTTTCAGAGAGCGTGTGGCCTCACGGGAAAAAAGTAAACCAATATTTTTTTTTCATCCATAATCAGAGCTAATGTGTTGATTTAATTACAAATCTATATATTATATATTTTAAAGTATTACACAATTCACCAATGCCCATTTGTCATGTATATATACCAACCAATCGTGATCTGGCAAAGCAAGTTCAAATTCCATTGGGCGATGTGAAGTGGAGCGGTAATTTTCTGTTCTTATTCATAAATCGGTTGAAAATTACATGGACAGACGAACTAACGTTTGTGGAACGATTTCCTGCGGTTTGTCTCATTTTATAAATTGCATCACTGACAAAATGGCTTTTAACTGACAACAAACAAATCCCTGCACAAAACCATGCAGCAGCAAAAGTCGCATTAATGGTAAGCGTTAAATTCACTTGTATTTATGTATATTGATACACCGTTTACTATTTCATGAAACTATCAAAGTTAACAAAACCCAAGTGCCACCGGCACCTACAGGCCTATTATGTGAAGTGTAGGCTGGCGAAATGGTTTCGTGAAAGGACTTTATTATATTACCATTTTTGAATATTATGCAGCATTATGAAAGATGTCTCTTATGTTCATCAAGCCTGCATTTATTTGATAAAAAAACAGCGATATTGTGAAATATTATTAAAATAATGGTTTTCTATTATAAAATAATTTAAAATATAATTTATTCCTGTGATCACAGCTGGATTTTCAGCATCATTACTCCACTCTTCAGTGTCACATGATCATTCAGAAATCCTTCTAATATGAGGATTTAATGTCAATGATGGAAACTGTGATACTCTTTTCAAGATTCTTTGATTAATAAAAAGTTAAAAAGAACATAATGTAATAATATTTCACAATATTAGGCTACTGTTTTTTCAGTATTTTTGATTAAATAAATGCAGGCTTGATGAGCATAAGGAGATACATACATATTGCCCCTTTCTTACATTTGAGCCCCTGCTCCTGAAGAACTCTCTGCACGGCCCTGCTAACAGCGCTCGTCACTGTCAGAATGAGTGAGATGGCCAATCAAATCAAAGAAGGCGGGGCTTACTGTTAGTGCGAATTCCAACGCGACACTTTAGTTATAGCAGTGAAAAAGTCATAATATGCTAAACATTTAATATTTGACAACTGTTTACAACCGTAATAATGATGCAAACTACTTTGCATTTTTGATTAAAAATTTCACCATTTTGAATTGAAAATATGACATTATTTGTGTATCTTAACTGAATTGGATTTTGTATTTTTCCATATTAGGCAGACAAAAACAAGAGTGAATATGTGCATATTTAAAAAATATATTATCATAACTAGAACTGGAACTTTTACAGTTCTTATTTATTTTTCTTTATTTCCTTAAATCCCTTTAATCATTTAATAATTAAATTAATTTAAATAAACCAATAAGACCAATAAATTAAAACACTGATAAATGCTAAAAACACAGATAAAAACACTGACAGCCAATCAGAATCCAATGACTCTAAAGAGCACCATTCACTGGGCAGTCTTTTTAAGATACTCAAGGGTTGTTCTGAACCTGTATTTCCCCACTTTCCCACCTTTCGTTTTGTGTCATTGCAGAAGCTGAGTGCTATGGCCCAGAGGATCTGTGGCACAACAAAAAAAGAAGAAGAAGGAGCAAGACAAACGAAAGAGCTACTGAAAGGCACTCAACCTGCCAGCTGGCTCCAAACAGCCTCAAATTGGCGAAAAAGCGCCTTGTGCTAGTTGCCAAACATATTTCTTCAGCCGAGGACAACGCAATGACGTCCATCCAGTATCTGATACAGTCCTTATTGTTATTTCTGACTGAAATCATCATTTACTGTGGGGGATATTGTACAGTGGGAAAGCCGGCAAGGCTGATGAAGGGTGAATGGGCTGTCTGTTCGCTGTCAGAGCGGGCATCACGTCCACTGCCAGAGCTTGCGGCCGGCCTTAAATGAATCTGTCGGCGTAATTGCTCTGTGAGTGTGCTGCTGTGTGAGAAGACTACATTCCATTAGGCTGAGAAGACCCTGGGGGGAGACGGCGGGATCTTGGCTAGATGTGTTTGTGTGATAGGGCAGGACATCGTAAAGTGAGTGTTGTAACGTCTAGGGATGAGAACGCATAGGAATACGCGTCTGCCCATTGATGGGGTGTAGTCTAGATGTTCCGGTTAGTGGAGAAATGTCATTCGCTCATGTGTGAAGTTAAATCATTCCCGACGGTACGGATATGGTTGGCTTTTTCATGGGAAGACTGATTTGTACATGTCAGTGGGAAATGTAGTGCATGACATGTAGCCTGTACTGTAAAAAAAAAAAAAAAAAAAAAAGAGGTAGGTAACACAATTTGTTTGTGGAATTAAAAGATTCCATTAAAAATATTTAAATAAATGATTTTGAATTAATTTGATGCATTAACTAATGTTAATTCATATGCTTTAAATGATACTCCACCCAAAAAGTTTTAATCATTCACTCACCCTCCAGCCCCCCTCTATGTAAAATACTTTCTTTCTTCAGATAAACACAAACCAAGATTTTTAAGAAGAATCTTTAAGGAAATACACTGCAGTTACGGTAACACTTTACAATAAGGTCTCATTTGTTCATATTGGTTAATGTATTAACTACCATGAACTAACAATACGTTTGTTACAGTATAATTTTAGTGTTAGTTAATAAAAAATAGAGTTCATTGTTTGTTCATGTTAGTTCAGAGTACATTAACTAAAGTTAACAAATACAACTTTTAATTGTATTAACATATTAGTAAATGTTGAGATTAACATTAAATAAGATTCATAAATGATGTAGAAGTATTGTTTAAGGAAACCTTATTGTAACTTGTTACCACAGTAACATTCAACATGAAATGAAAAATAACCAACATGGAAAAATATTGAATGTAAAAAAACAATGAATCATCCACAAAATGTCTAAAAATCAAACACTATCTCATGACCAATTTGTACATATTTGTAAGAGGTGGCTCATTTGTACGAATTCATACAACCTCACTCGTATAAATTTGTACGATTTTTCTAAACCGGGTAGGTTTAGGGGCAGGGTTTGAGATTAGGTGATTCGTACGAAATCATACGAATTGGGCAACTTGTCAAATACGAATTTGAACGAGCTCACTCGTACGAATCCATACGAATTAACCACCTTGTAAAATATGTACGAATTGCCGCAAGATCGGGTCGAAAAACCTGTATTAACGTAAATAGGCCTAAACGTAAATGTACCCTTTAAAACTCATTTTTAACATTGACTACGTTTACATGGACAGCAGTAATCGAATTATTGACCTTACTCTGAATAAGACAATAATCTGATTAAGGCGTTTACATGAGTTGCTTTTAGAATATTACGTTCATGTTCCCATTTTACATGTTACAGAACATAGCTCGATTAATAGTACGTCATTACGTACCCATGCCACGCTACGCTGTCCGGCGTCCAATCATAGCGCGACTTTCGTAGGTCTGTTCAAATCAATGGGCTCAGGCAACCCGCTGTAACTTTACCTGCGGGTGTCGCTGTTGGACAGTGTGACTTTATAAAAACGAGTGACTTTTATACTTTTTAATGTATATATATATATATATATATATATATATATATATATATATATATATATTTTTTTTTTTGTATATATTGTGTCTTTCAGTTTTTTTTAAGAGACACTGCCCATCTTGCCTCCTTCTTGACAGCCAACATTTCGAATAATAGCTTTGATTAATGATGAAAATTAAGGTTTCAAAATCGTGATTGTTTGGATTGTTTTTTTCTGCCATCGAGCCACAAGCGCTCACTGAATGGCCATATGGCTCGCGAGCCTAGAGGTTCCCGACCGCTGTTGTAAGCAGACAATTATGAATCTGGGATTACAGATACAAACGTATTGTATTTTACTTTTACAATGAGCAGAATTATTACAACACAAAGAAAAAAAATATAGAGGAGGCCATGTCCGAGTGAGCAGTCAAGCAAGACACGCAGTCACGCACCATAGCAACACGTCATGGCAACGACATTTCAGACTGAAAGATACATAAAAGATAAACGGGAATTTGAGCGCATTGTTACTGTTTTGTACGCGCGGTTATTTAATTATAATTCAAATTCTGTTTTATTTGTCACAATATTATTGATGATTGTTTAGAGGGGCACTTTATATACTTTTGATACGAGCCCCCAAAGCCCTCCCCTCTGCACTTGCCTGATGTGTGTGCCTGGTGTGTGTGTGTGTGTCCTGTCACAAAATGCGGCGAAAACTCATACACGACGTTAATAGTTAGATTAAGGTGTGTACATGTCTACAATGCACTTGGATAATGCGACTAAAATAGGCATAGGGGAGACCGGGGATGGTTGTAACACGGGTCAGTTGTAGCAACTCCAATCTCTCTAATCAGGAACTAGTTACAAATCACCTGATTCACTTCGCACATGCTGAGTTTAGTCCTTATTCCACATTTGAAAAAGTAGAGCTCTGTGGCAAACATAGCAGATGCTAGTGTGAAAAAAACATTTTTGAGGTAAGAAAGTTACTTTTTTTACTTTGTTTATTTTTGTTATGGGAATTTCTGCTTTGTAGTTAAACTCATCAAATGTAAATTATGTTTATTGTGTGTCTGTGTAGATATTTTTCATGCAAATTGTTAGTGCTAATGTTTTAGCTGTTAGCTGTAAGGTGAGCTAGTTCATGGCTACATGACTCTGGGTTAGTTGTAACAAGACTCGGGGTTAGTTGAACCTAGCCCAAGAACATTTTTGTTTAATTAATTTATTTTTTATTTGAATTTCAGGGGCGAGGTAAGTAGGGTAAAGAGTAGAAATAATGGATAAAATAGACACACACAGACACACACACGTTCAAGTGGTCAATTTCAATATTTTACTATGGCCAATACTATGAGTGACAGTAACAAACGTGCTTACACACAATGTTTGTGTTCAAGTTCAATTTATTATGGTCAATTACTATGACTGAGATGACTGACAGTTATATTGTCAGTCAGTGTTGAATAAAAAGCTTTCAAAATATTTTTTTTTGTCATAATCCTTATTTCATTGTGTTACATATCACCCCGGTGGATATCATAATGTTACATCTCACCCCAGGGTATGTTACAACTAACCCAGACTATGGGGTGAATTGTAACATTTCACTCCTCCTGTTTAAAACTAAACCATGCATTTTCTGTTTGTGTTGAGAAGATAATAGCTATGTAATTTAATAGCAGACACTTGTAACTAGTTTAAATCACATTTTGAACACACTGGCTTAAAAGTACTCTAAGATATAGACAGAAAGGTAAAAAATGTTACAACCATCCCCGGTCTCCCCTACTCCACATGTCTTAATTCGATTTTTGTTTAATTCGAGTATGGCTTTAACCGGATTAAGGTAATTAGAAATCGCTGTTTACATGGTAGTTTCTTAATCAGAGTATGGTCTTAATCAGATTAATATCGGAGTATTGTTGTCCATGTAAACGTACTGATTTTGTGTATGATTCATCAGTTCTTCAAATAAAATAAATAAATAAAATACATTAATATATACATTTATTTCATTAAATTTTTTTCATTATCCACCTTAAAACGCGTTGGTTGATATCAGAAATCTGGTCATAATCAGGTAATTAACGCCCACTTTTTGCAACCTTGTCATTTTCAGATGGATAAAACGTCAGGTTGCAGAAGGTTACAGTGGACTGTGAACTGCATTTTACATTTTTTTTTTTAATGACTTGGTCCCAGGGAAAATGTAAGTTAAAGTAAAAGGCCATTTGCATCTGTTCTGTGTTCTTTAAAGTGTTCTTTAAAGTAAAGCTGCATCAACCTCAGGTAGATGTCTGATTGAGTGCCATTCTAATGTGGAAAAATTGGCAGCTTTCTCACAGCCCAGCTGCAGTAAGAAAGACATTAGCAATCAATGTTGCTTGCTACCACTCTGCATTTCAGATTTGTTATTTATAGATTTGGCTAGCACGCATTTTGGTAAAAAAAAAAAAAAAAAACCTCTCAGCAACAAATCTGACAGGCTTTAGCAGTTAGACAGGACACCTGAGGCTGAAGGTGCGGCTGAACATTGATATGGGTCTGTGTAAGTGCACAAGACAGCAGTCACTCCAATAAGTTTCAGACATTCCCAAATTATATAGACAAACTGTGTGGAGATCAAAGTCATGCAAGCGTATATAGAGATGTGGGTATTTATTTGACTGCCTTTAGACTAGAGATCCTGAAGCTTGTCATTGCAATCACATTTCATTAAATCAGACTACCCAGTTCCACCTAGTCAAAAATGGAGCATTTGCATTTAAATCTTTTTATTTTAAAATTGTTTGTCATTTAAATATACAGATTGTACAGTCCAATTTAAACACATAATGCAGTTCCACCAATACCCATCATGCATCATGGCATGAGGACACTGGCATGTTTAAATCTTCGGTTTTCTCTAATGTTCAGTAAAAATATATTTTGAAATTTGGAGCAATGTAACTAATCTTAAACTCCTGATAAACAATATAAAATCTTGTCTCAATTGTTGGCCGACGTCTTTTTGCGCAGTCAAATCATCTTCAGAATATTACTTGCATTTACAGAATTTGAATGTGAGCTATACATTAAATTCTTAAGGTGATGATACATGGGGCAACTTTTTTCAATGTTGTTGGGCAATGTTACAAAGCAATGTTGCTTGGCCCCTTTCCCATTGGGAATGGGCAACACATTTCGATCTGGATACTTTAGATCGGTCATGGGCCCTGTGTCTTACCTGGTTGCCCATTGACAGCAACATTGCCTAGTTTAACATTCAGTTAAACATTAAAAACAACTGAAGTGAGATATTTTATGTTGTGTGTGTATAGCCTACATACCATTCAAACGTTTGGGATCAGTAAGATCGGTAACACTTTATTTTACAGTGTCCTTGTTACATATGTTACATGTACCATGCTAATAACAGTAAATTATGCATAATTGCATGCAACTAACCCGCAACCAAACCCTAATCTTACCCTAACCCTATAGTATGTACATATTTTTAATTAATATTAATCTGTACTTAAATATATAATTACACTCTAACAATGACACCGTAAAATAAAGTGTAACCAATCCTTTATGTTATTAAGAGGATTATTTACCAAGTCTGCTCACCAAGGCTGGATTTATTTGATAAAAATACTGTAATACAGTAATATTGTGAAATATTATTGCAATTTAAAATATATGCAATATATATATATATATATATGCACATATTTATAGATACACTACCTGTCAAAAGTTTGGAAACTGTACTATTTTGATTGTTTTTGAAAGAAGTATCGTCTGCTCACCAAGGCTGTATTATTGTGAAATATTTTAACAATTTAAAATAGCTTTTTCCTATTTGAATATATTTTAAAATGCAATTTATTTCTGCAATTCAAAGCTGGATTTTCAGCATTATTACTCCAGTCTTTATAGTCACATGATCCTTCAGACATTATTCTAATACGATGATTTGCTCCTCAAGAAACGTTTATTATTATTATCAATGTTGAAAACAGTTATGTACAATTTTGTGGATAATAATCTATTTGTTTGGAATAACGCAACAAATCTACCCCCATACAAAACACAGCAGCAGTTTGCAGGTGTAATCCGTTGTTTGAATGTTAAATCTCTTCAACCATTCAGTTCTGCAGAATAAAGGGTTAAATAAATCTAACTCCAGAAGCTCATTAGTCAATGCAGCCAACCATACAGCAGGTAAATATGACCATCACTCACACAGACAATATTATCCATAATCCATTTGCTTACATTAACATACTTGAAAATATGCATAAACCCCTGATTATTTGTGTATTTACAAAGGGCTCCCATCAGCTCATTATAAAGAAGTGTTTTGTGTGCACGCAAATGGCATTTACAAAAACATTATAAATAATACTGATTATTTACTTATATTTTAAAATTTAGAAAATACTTACAGGAGGGTCAGCCTTTTAAAAGGATCTTCTATAGGTCATTTTCAGTGCTCAGTCTGTCTCAGATTTGTCTCATGCAACCCTAACTGCATTTTAGTATCCCTAATACAGTTAACCAAACATTTTTTGTGATGTACTTGTACCTATTTTGTAAGTTTAACTCCCTTATGATTCTCCAAGCTTTTGTTTTGACTTCCTTCGGGGTGGTTCAAACCTTAATTGAGTTGGTGAGACCCCTACAAACTCCCCTGTCTAATTTGTACCATTTTCTCCAGCAAATCATGGAGTTGGAGGCTAGCAGATGTCGGCAGTATAATAAGGTGACCCTCATTCTACATTATGTGTCAGTCACGGAGGATCACCCTTAAGCTGAGCCCCAGAGCTCCTGATTTCATTCGTGCAGCTGTGCAGGTCTGCATCAAAACGATACGCGGAGTTATTGTGCACTTAATGCCGTGCCGGAGGCCCACGTGCCGCATTTATTATGGCTGAGAATTCAGCAGGCGTTACGTATAAGATGGCAATCAAATAATGAAAGCGTTTGCACCCACACGGTCTCCGCTGTTCGTCGGGGCCAGACGCATGCGAAAGCGGGTGGCAATTCTTCATGTGACGCCTTCCGAAAGGTACAAGCATCTCTGTGACACAGACGGGGAGGTTGACAGAGGTTTCATTCTCCCACGTGGAGCAGCTGGACAGCTTTGTGCGAGATAACGGATTTAAATAACCAAACAGAGAACGCGAGGACTTCTTCTCACAGAAGTAGAGGCATTTTAATAGGCAAATGTGGCAGTTTTGACAGTCGAAATGGATTCACATCCTCTCCGCTTTGGGGGACTGATGTGTCAAACATTGTTCTCCTGAATAAATCCCAAGGCAAACATAAGACCTCGTGTGAAGGGTAACGTGTCAATTTGAGGATTGGGCGAGGAGGGATTTAAAGAACAGGACACTCCACTGGCCTTTCAATCCCTATAATATTCGACAGGTAATAAGTGCAAGTCATTTTTCACTGTCGGGTTTTATTGGCCAGATATCATATTTTAATTGGCCAATCTATACAAAGACACTGTTTAAGTTCAAGGCCGTATATTTTAGAAATGATACCACATCTGTAACCAATATAAATGGATATGGAGCAATAGTAATGGTTGCTTTGTCATTTGCCCCTTACACAGCAAAAAAATAATAATAATAATTATATATTTTTTTGCCACTTATACTGCAAAAAATCTGTTATTTATATATATATATATATATATATATATATATATATATATATATATATATATATATATATATATATATATATACACACACTCACCTAAAGGATTATTAGGAACACCTGTTCAATTTCTCATTAATGCAATTATCTAATCAACCAATCACATGGCAGTTGCTTCAATGCATTTAGGGGTGTGGTCCTGGTCAAGACAATCTCCTGAACTCCAAACTGAATGTCAGAATGGGAAAGAAAGGTGATTTAAGCAATTTTGAGCGTGGCATGGTTGTTGGTGCCAGACGGGACGGTCTGAGTATTTCACAATCTGCTCAGTTACTGGGATTTTCACGCACAACCATTTCTAGGGTTTACAAAGAATGGTGTGAAAAGGGAAAAACATCCAGTATGCGGCAGTCCTGTGGGCGAAAATGCCTTGTTGATGCTAGAGGTCAGAGGAGAATGGGTCGACTGATTCAAGCTGATAGAAGAGCAACTTTGACTGAAATAACCACTTGTTACAACCGAGGTATGTAGCAAAGCATTTGTGAAGCCACAACACGCACAACCTTGAGGCGGATGGGCTACAACAGCAGAAGACCCCACCGGGTACCACTCATCTCCACTACAAATAGGAAAAAGAGGCTACAATTTACACGAGCTCACCAAAATTGGACAGTTGAAGACTGGAAAAATGTTGCCTGGTCTGATGAGCCTCGATTTC
The DNA here is from genome assembly GCA_023566225.1 of Romanogobio albipinnatus. Taxonomy (NCBI): domain Eukaryota; kingdom Metazoa; phylum Chordata; class Actinopteri; order Cypriniformes; family Gobionidae; genus Romanogobio; species Romanogobio albipinnatus. The sequence continues at coordinate 13,524,116 of CM042255.1, read as the reverse complement.
TGTTGAGCCATTCAGATGGTAGAGTCAGAATTTGGCGTAAACAGAATGAGAACATGGATCCATCATGCCTTGTTACCACTGTGCAGGCTGGTGGTGGTGGTGTAATGGTGTGGGGGATGTTTTCTTGGCACACTTTAGGCCCCTTAGTGCCAATTTGGCATCGTTTAAATGCCACGGCCTACCTGAGCATTATTTCTGACCATGTCCATCCCTTTATGACCACCATGTTCACTGATGCACCATGTATGGCTACTTCCAGCAGGATAATGCACCATGTCACAAAGCTCAAATCATTTCAAATTGGTTTCTTGAACATGACAATGAGTTCACTGTACTAAAATGGCCCCCACAGTCACCAGATCTCAACCCAATAGAGCATCTTTGAGATGTGGTGGAACGGGAGCTTCGTGCCCTGGATGTGCACCCCACAAATCTCCATCACATCTCCGCCACGTAGAATTAAGGCAGTTCTGAAGGCGAAAGGCGAAATATATATATGGTTGCTTTGTTATTTGCCCATTATACTGCAAAAAAAAAAAAGTTTTTTTACCAGAAAAAAAGACAAAAATATCTTTAAAGAAAGATCCATTCATACTAAAGATGCAAAATAACATGATATATGTTAATTGTTTTTAGAGTTCTTGAATTTTCGTCTTTCCACATTATCTTTTTTTTCCATCAGTCTAACATTTGGTTAGCAAGATTTATGCTTAAAAAAAATTAATTAAATAAATAAATAAATAAATAAATAAATAAATAAATAAATAAATAAATAAATATATATATATATATATATATATATATATATATATATATATATATATATATTCTTTTAAAACAAGTATCTTGTAGTAATGTTGTAGTAGCATGTTTAGGTATTTTTATTGGATGTTAATAAAAATAATAATAATTGTTAGTATTATTATTATTAGTATTATTATTATTATTGTTGTTGTTATTATTGCACGTCTTTACATTTATAATGTTTCTCACTGATGATGTTAATAAAAAATAAAATAAAATAAATAATAATAATAATAATAATAATAATTATTATTATTATTATTATTATTATTATTATTATTATTATTATTATTATTATTATTATTAAACAGATAATCAAAAAACACACATATACAGTTTCACCTGTATACGTGGCCATGTACATTACCACTGTTTTTTTCACTGAATGTGAGACAGAGGCAGATAAATATTTGAAAAGAAACCAAGTTTTTGTAGTGGATCAGCTCTAGATGGCTTGAATACCCATCTAAATGCATCAGCACGACACAACATACAGTACAAGAGACAGTCTGCTTGCAAGAAAAAAAAAATCAAACAATCACACACAAACACGTATACATGTGTGTGCCGGCATATGCGTTCAGCTGGATCGGAGCGCAAATGACAGCAACCAAATTCGGTACACATTTCTGAGCACCTTCTTAAGAGTCAAATATGTCCTCATTTTTAATGCATCATGGTCCTGTAGGCTCAGATTACATATTTATTCAAACAGGATTCCTGCTTGATTTGAGAGCACAGACCCAGCTTCTACTGCCTTCACATCCTGCCTGGTCTTTTCCCAAACCACTTCAAAAGAATGTTGACGGATTGTTTAGTTTTTTACATATTCATTTCGTTTCACCCTCCTTTTAGCCTTTTTTTTTTTCTTTCATTTCTCAACACATCAAATGCAAACTAGGGGCCACCAATTAAGTTGGAGCTTGTAGTAGACTAATTAGAGTGCAAAAAATAATCCTCCCATTTCCTGTCTCTGTGGAGTCTGCTGTTGATATACATGCCTCCCACCCAAACAGAATTAATAATCTCTATAGAAGCCCTTACACAGATGTGCTGTGTGGCACAGAGCTCTTATGCTAATATAAGGGATTTCAGCAGGAACTCATTTCACACAAGTTAAAGAAAGCAGCAGTGATTGAAATGTATAGCAGAGCCTTGGGGGACAACAGGGATAATTGTAATATTTAATGAATGTAACAGACAATATTTTGAAGGGGAAAAAATGTCCCAATTATTTTTTTTTTCAATGATTAAAAATGTTTAAAATGCCTTAATTTGTGTTCCACAGAAGAAAAAAAAAGTCATAGCTTGCAACTGCAACATGGTCAGTAAAAGATGACATAATTTTAAGTTTTGGGTGAACTATCCCTTTATCTTTTTCATTACTAATTCTCACTCTAAAAGTTATATATGCTTTGTGATGTTTTAGGCCTAATTTAGTAGAAATATTACAATATTCCTTTCAGCATGAATGTATCAGCTGCCTTTATAGGCCTGTGGGAATATGCATGAAGAATACATCCCAGAATGTGCCATAACTTTTTTATATTAAAGTGCAGACGAATGTGGTTTTCAAAATGCTGTTGTATTTCACTGATGCTCTTTTCCATTGTTTGTGTTACTTCAAGGTCTAAATATCTATATGGGCATAATTTTATATGTTTTTCCCATCAAATCTGGTTTGTCTCAATTGCTATGTGTTTTCATTTAGTCACTATCTAAATCGTTATATCTAGTGTTATTCACATTACAGAACTTTTTTTATTCTTATTTTCATCACATACCACTGTCATACTGTTATACAGGCTGTGAATGTAATACTGACCTTTGTGTGCTTCTATATATTTATTTGACTCAAGAAATGACTGCTAACATGTCAAATATGTCTAATGCAAAACAAATTAGCAAAGAAAGTGTTAAAATTATCCCTGCTCATTTCTATTTGGTAACACAAGCAGTTCAGAATAACAACATGGTGTATATCAATGCCAAGAATAGTTAAGGGGCATTTTATAATATTCTGTAATATTCTTCTTCTCAGAATGCACATTCTATGTAAAAATGTTGCAAACACATGATGGTTTCGAAAAACTATTATATTTTCTGTTGCCATTGCTGGGCTTCAGATCTGACAAACAGGTGAGCAAAACAGCTAATTTCCTTTTTTTCCTGACAATTAATTCTGTTGAAATCTATAGAGGGATTTTTCCATCCCCTGCCCAGACAGTCTGTCAACCTGCCCTCAGGTGTTCATTAGATCTCCAGGACAACTGACTAGTTAATGGCACATTTGGCCCAAATATACACATTTAAGATGCCTGCACATCTCCACAATGACCTTTGGCAACCAGAAAGACCTTTTTAAGTGGAATATGGGGAAGATAGTACTTTATAAGGTGCTTGAAGAGATGTGTGGGTGGGAGAGAGTGGATATAGGCTGAATGGCACTAAATAAAAAATTATTGGAAAGAAACTGGCAGAAAAGTGCCTTCTGGCTAAACCAAATCATTGAGATGCAGCAACAACTCCCCGAAAACAAAGATTCTGCCATACAACACATCTTCCTTTTCAGAAGCCGGATATACAGCCTGCCATTGTGGATGGGAAATACGCCACGGCTCGTTTGGCATTTGTGAGAGTGGCTGAGATGTTTTGGCAGAGCAACAAAACTGGTTTCAGCCGATGTGTAGCCTCAGTCTCTTGGCTCAGAGTAATGAGCTACCTCAGCAGGCATCGCACATCACCTGCGTCCACAATATTGCAAGAAGTCACCATGTGGTTCTGCTCGGTGAGTCTAAAGCAACACATATAGCTCAAATGAGGGTTCCTGAACGTCTCTTCTAACCCAATAAAGCAAATTTTGGAGTCTTGGAGTCCTCTTAGTTTCCGCAACAGCTACAGAATAACGAGAAATGGAGGGTATCATAACACATCGTATTAAAACTTTAATTTTAAATCTAATACAGCTCAAGAGCATCCGAAAATATCCCAAAATACCACATTGCAAATTTACTGAACCATCATGAGCAATGCAAGTACAAAAAGTGCAGTCAAAAGCACGGAAAAAACTAAATCGGGAGAGACAAAATGTTTTGAAGTCCTACCTCTTTATCAGATGCCAAAAATCACAGCCTTGATAAAGTCAGAAAACCATGGAGTTGATCGGCTGCCAATGTTTCTAATCTCTTTGCCTCTTTGTCTATTGCCAAGCACAATTGTGGAGTGGACCATCTACCATAGGGATGGACTCCATGGGCTCCTCTGTCTGGCAAGATCAGTGGTTCTCTGGCGGGTAGGTGGAAACAGTGAGAAAAGTCTAGTAGTCCTCGCTGTGTGTACGGCAGCGGCAGGAGTGCCGTCAGAACAGAGCATCCTTCAGTGGGCAAGAAATCCAAAGGGAACGTGCATGTAATCCCCAGACTGGAAGCATGCGCTGAAGATAAACAGGGGAGAGTTGCCTCAACATTGTTCTTTTTCCACTGCCAGCAACATCTCTCTTCTCCCTCATCCTTCTGACGCTATTTATTTATGTGGGACCGGAGTGGAGGGAGCGTGAGTGTGAGTGAGAGAGAGAGGGAGAGAGAGAGAGCAGGAGAGAGCTTGCACTGTCAGTGACTACATTAGCAGCTCTGAGTAGGTGGAGTTTTCTTTGCAGCAGAGGGGATCATGATTCGAAATCCAAAGGAGGGAGAGAGAGAAAGACAGATAGAGAGAGAGAAGGCAGCATGAATAGGTTAAGAAGCAGAGGAAGGGATAAAGTAGCGCTGAGGTTCAAAGAAAGGAGGGATAGAAATACATCAGGGGTACATAACCTAGTCGACTAGTCAATTAGTTCTGCCACAAGTCGACATGTCAAGGAGATATCCGCTAGCATTATGATTTAACTCAATGGCCGCTGCTCAGCTGACGCAGGACCGGATAGAAGAGTGCTGTCATCTTGGTACCATAGAAAATTTTGAGCCAATAACCTGAGCTGTAAATGCCATGCGACAAATAACTCTGGAGCTGCAGGAAAATTATGCTGATTGGCTGATAAGACAACAAGAATGTACACAGTTTCAAACCCTTCACTAGCATCTTGATCTGCGATATGATGTGCAGCAGACAGGGGAAAAAAAACTAATAAAAAGTGCATTGCTCACTTTTAAGAGCCCTTCAAAAAAGAATCAGACTCTGATAAGATTTCTAATAAAGTATAATGAAATATTAGTCATTTAAATTTAGAATCAGATGGTGTAGTTGTTGTAGTGTAGTTATCTATCAGCAGGGGTGTAACTAACCATGGGTTGTATCGACTAGTAATGGATCATATGATTTCCAATGCGGGCTCAACAAAAGTGCAAACTTATCGACCACAAAGGGGGCGCTCACGAACACCCTTCTGAATCCTAACATGATAAATGGGACACCCTACGGTCTCATGGACTTAACAGATACGTGCATGCGGCAGCCATTCTAAGTCCGAAAGTGCATATGAAGTGTGTATTTTTGCCCCAAGTGTTCAAGTCTGTGTGAATGTGTGTGTGTAGAAATTGAACTGATGGGACAAAAAATGCTTAAAAAAAGTGCAATACTTCTAAATGTCTGTTCACTAGTCCCTATGTTTAGTAATTTGTGATGCTTGTAAGTTGCAAACATTTTATAAAATACACATACTCATCTCTGCACCAACTGCAGAAATTAAATGTAACTATCTAACTATTTTGATTTACACATGGAACGTTTTCCTTGAATTCTTATGAATACGGGGCAATTGAGTTTCTGAACATGATAGGATACGCTTAACCTTAAATACCGTTTATTAGAGGTAGTGTGGATTTAAGCCCAAAGTATGCTTCAGCCGCGTACTGTCCGTGCAACGTAATTTTCATCACCAAGAGTGTCAGTTCGCATACAAAAGCACATGTGAAAGTGACTTGAGTCTTGCGATTTACTTTCTAAAGCACGCAAGTAATCTCAATTGGCCAACTCCGCAGGTGTCAGTATTGGGACTTGTTCTACATAAGGTGTGTCCAATCCTGGGCTACTGTCCAGCAAAGTTCAGCTACAACCCTAATTAAACACACCTCAGCCAGTTAATATCTTTAGGATTTCTCAAAAGTACAAGGCAGGTATATTGGGGCAGGTTGGAGCAAGTTAGTTGACAATCATTCTGTCTTAAAACTGTGTGCAAATCAATTAAATAAAATGGAGGGTAATGTTTTTTTCTTCTCAAAAATTCAAAAAACTACAAGACATGATACAACAACAAAGAAGAAAGAGAACATAACCTCTGCTTTAAAAAAGTTTTATTCTAGCTTAATGCGTTTTTTTTATATATCAACACTTGAACGTGGGTAAGTTTAATTAAAAAGCAACATTTTGAGCAAAAAGTTGAGAAAAACAAATTTTTGTCTAAGACTACATCCAAACGAATTCAGAACAATGAGCAAAACATAGATGGAGTCGATCGAGTCCATCAACATCCCCTAAGGTTGCACAGTCCTATAGCTCGTCCTGGGTTCACATTTCAGTAAGGCAGTTTTGATTTACATTGTGTTTAATGTTGATGATCAGGCTTTTTAGCTTGTTTTTGCTTCTTTTTTCCTATGTTTTGATCAGGAGATTCAGTACTTTTTTAGAAGAGGTGTCATAGCAGCCCCTACAGTACAACAGTGAAAACACAGAAAGCTGGAATTTCCGTCAATGGTAGAAAGCGTTGTCTCATAAATCAAGAAATTCCCATCAATGGCGGTGAGAGACTTCAATTTAATTGCAATGCAGAGAACAAATAATTCAATGGTCTGAATTATTTGTTTGCAAGACATAATTCTACTGTCATGAACCGAATCAAGTGTTGTCTCACAGACACTTAAGTGATCTAGACTGTTTTTTAAACCATATGCAATGAAGCAATCTGGCAATGGAGATAAAGACACTTTCATTTCTCAACCGCATCATCTCAACTCTATAGACATTCACTTATATCAACTCTCCATCAGCACAGCTCAGGAACAGCAAAGATCGATGTTCATTTACAGAAGATCAACACTGACTCGTCTATTAGTATTCAAAGACAAATACATGGTAGGAAGGATGAAAATATAGGTTAGAACTAGCCATCTGCTTCTGTGCCCTGTTTTCTCTTGTTTCTAAGCAAAGATTAAATTATTAAAGTCTGTGAGATGACATTATGTGCCTAATAAGTAAATGATCATACTCAGTAATGTTTACAGTCAATAACGACTATGTAACAAGTCAAGAAGCCAATTTATATGTAATTTGTGCAGCTAAACAGAATATTTGATGTCATGATTTCATGCAGGTTTTATCAATTTCAGAAGACTTAACAATTTAACTAAAACATCTCTCATTTGAAATCATCAATGCAGAGTCAGGCTTTAAAACTTAGGCTTTGGATCAAAAAGTGTTTGATTTAGAGAGTATATCTGCAGACTTTATATAAGAACCAAAATTCTGAATAATTCAATAATTCCTTTGCATTGGGGAGATGTAGAAGGAGTTTTTATTCAAAGTGACTTACATGGCACATTTATAGAAACGGTTCCCTTGAAACAACTTTGTTAAGTGTCTTGCTCAGGAACACATCTATGATAGTTTATGGATTATCCATTGTGGCATTTGAACCTGCAACCCTTCTTTTTCCAGCCAAGATATTTGACCACTTGACCACACCATCCCTAGTAGTATCAACACTCTTACCTACTAGGGATGCCACAATTCTCAATATAATATTGAACCGTTCGGTACGGTATTCACGATTCTATACGCGCTTGTGAAAGGCGTTTTTTGCGAATTCGGTTTTGCATTGAATTAATTATTTTTATTTCTCTCCGAATTGGCTCTGTTTGAGTGTGCCTGTGAGTCTACGCGCTGCTATGAGCAAATATCCAATCACTATGCACAAAAGTTAGGGGTGTTTAGCCACACTTGCAATGCTGTTCACACTTTAACAGAACGGTGAAGTGAGGAATCACGAAAGTTCATTTTTGCATGCGTTTTAAAGCCTTGCCAGTTAAACATTTCATCCGTGTGCTTATGCACTGTTTTAAGCCCACACACTAAAAGCTTTTCAAACACGTGTCCTTAAAGGGACAGTTCACCTCTAAAATTATGTCATTATTTCCTCACTCTAATATTATTCCAAACCTGTAATCATTTCTTCTGTTGAACACAGACAGCTGAATACCAGACAGTTGATGGTAGCCATTGACTTCCATATTTCTATTTCCTACAATGGGGACCAGCAACTGTTTGGTTTCCAACATTCTTCAAAATATATTTTCCAACAGAAGAAAGAACTTTATTCAGGTTTAAAACATGAACTTGAGTGTGAGTAATCAATTATATAATATACATTTTTGAGTGAACTATCACTTTAATGTTAATAAAACAACAAAAGACAAAGAGAAAATCACTCACTGAAAACCTTTAATACAGTAGTTTTAATAAGAATCAATGTAGTAAAGTAGTTTTGAAGTAAAGTTTAAAGTTGTAAGTCTTTTAAGTTAAATAAAGAAAGAGTATTGCAACAACAAAAATTACATTTTTTCTCTTGCTGTTCCTGTCGGCTAAGAATAGAATAGCAAAAAAAATAATGTGACAAGCCATCAGAACCAAACCGAAAACCGTTGTTAAAAAACCGAGGTATTGAACCATGGACTAACTGTATTTTTGCATCCCTATTACCAATTTTTTTTTTTTTTATATGGACAGAATTATTCCATTGTGTTATTTAAACAGGATCAAGTAACTGTAAGAGTGGACTCCTGCAGATGGTTCAATCTGCAGGGTTGCCAGAAGACTTAAAGAAACGTTATCAGAAAGATAGAAGAAAACTGTACATTTCTTGTCTATTTCCACCCACTGCAACTTATACCAACGACGGAAATAAGTGCAGTTACAATAGCAAAATATGTGGGAGAGCGTTGCTATAATGTGACTATATTGTATTGCAATAGGGAGCACTTCAAAGTCAATACCAAATCAAAACTAGTTAGTACAGTATTCGTAATAGAAAGGATTTAATGACAAAATCTGGTTATGGTTACACTTAAAATAGTTTCAAAATGGATGTATGAGATGATAAACTTATACCATTAATCGTACACAGCATGAATAAAATGTTACCTGAGAGAGAGAGAGAGAGAGAGAGAGAGAGAGAGAGAGAGAGAGAGAGAGAAGAAGAGAGCAAAGAAGAGAAGCCCCCAATGACCTCAAGAGCCAGAGAGTAAGAGCCCCAGAGGGAAAAGAGCCAGAGGAAAAAGAGAAAGAGCAATAATTCCAATCTCCTTTTATCCCTTTCTCTGACCATGTGACTGAAACCAAATGTGAGATATTTAAACTGACCAATCAGACCAAACTCAAACATGACATTCAAACCAAACTTCGCCCACTATAAAGGTGGGACCCCATGTGGCCTGCAGGCCTCTCTATTGTCTTCCAAATGGCCCTTGTGATAAGCAAATGGGGGTGACAACAGTAAAGCAAATCTCTTTGTTGGATTTCAAATATCAAATATCTTTGATTATTTTCAATTCCTTCATAACTTACTCTCTGTACTAAAGCTACCCAAAGAAACTGAATGTTCTTGCTTAGATAAACAGTGATTATAGTTCCCTTTCAGTTGGTCACGTCCGACGTACGTCGGTTGTACCGACAAATTGGGATCACTTCAGAGAGCCCCTATCACCTTTTATTATTATCACCAGATTTAGAGAATGGGCCAATGGGCCATTGGCGTGTGAGATTTGCATCTCGCACTCCGCCCCGCACTACGGGTATAAACAGGACGCGAGAGCAATGCACTGATGACATTCACTTCGGAGCCAAATGGCGTTGATGAAGAACAGGCTGCCTGCTTTCAGCAAACTATCTTCGAGTCTACAGAGAGAGAAGAGGATGCTTTTGCTGGCGAAAAGGCACACAACAGCGCGACCGCCAACCACTGCTGTATTTAAACACAACTGCTGTTCTCACAGCAACTTCTGTTGGTATCGTGAGGGCGTGGTTGTCAGTGAGTGCAAACACAGGCTGCACTATTCCCTGTGTGTTGCCGCGGTTGTCCCTGGGTGCTTCAGCACATCTCTAAGAGCGTTTCCTCACAAAAAGACTGGCTAGCGCTCCCCAGCCCATCTCGCTGGCTCATCCGTACCATCAGACTCGGCTATGTGATTCAGTTCAGGGGCGTTCACTTCACGTCTGTAACGAGGGAGAACGCCCCTGTGCTTCAGGCGGAGATCGTTGTCCTACTGGCGAAGGACGCGATAGAGCCGGCCCCTCCAGTCGATATGAAGTCCGGGTTCTACAGCCTGTACTTCATTGTACCTAAGAAAGGCGGCGGGTTACGACCGATCTTGGATCTGCGATACTTGAACCGCTCCCTCCACAGGATGCCGTTCTGAATGTTAACGCAGAAACGCATCTTTAGGTGCATCCGTCCCCAAGATTGGTTTGCAGCGATCGACCTGAAGGGTGTGTACTTTCATGTCTCGATTCTCCCTCGACACAGACTTCTACGCTTTGCTTTCGACGGACGAGCATATCTGTACAAAGTCCTGCCCTTCGGGCTGTCCCTGTCACCCCGTGTCTTACCGAAAGTCGCAGAGGCGGCCATTACTCCCATGAGAGAGCATGGTGTTCTCCTTCTCAACTATCTCGACAACTGGCTGATCCTTGCCCAGTCGCGGGATCAGTTATGCGAACACAGGGACATGGTGCTCCAGCACCTCAGCCAGTTGGGTCTTCGGGTCAACTGGGAGAAGAGCAAACTCTGTCCCGTACAGAGGATCTCTTTTCTTGGGATGGAGATCGACTCGGACGCCATGACAACGCGCCTCACTGAGGAGCGCATCCAGTTAGTGTTGAACTGCTTGAATTCGTTCAAACGCAGCACAGCGGTACCACTGAAACAATTTCAGAGGCTCCTGGGGCATATGGCAGCCGCAGTAACGCCGCTAGGGCTGCTCCATATGAGACCACTTCAACGCTGGCTACATGACTGAGTCCCAAGATGGGCATGGCACAGCGGGTCCCACCATGTCCAAGTGACGCAGAGATGCCGCCAAACCTTCAGCCCGTGGTCAGACCCTTCCTTTCTACGGGCAGGAGTGCCTTTAGAACAAGTGTCCAGGCATTCTGTTGTCTCCACGGATGCCTCATCCACCGGCTGGGGTGTCACGTACAACGGGCTTGCAGTTTTGGGTCTGTGGACGAGGCCCCAACTGCAATGGCATATCAATTGCCTGGAGTTGCTGGCAGTTCATCTTGCGGAGGTTCTAGGTGACTTACCACAGGCTGTGGTAGACACCATCACTTCCACCAGAGCCCCCTCTACGAGATGGCTCTATGCGCTGAAGTGGAACCTATTCGTTGATTGGTGCTCTTCTCACAGAGAAGACCCCCAAAAGTGTTCGGTCAGATCTGTGCTCTCTTTCCTTCAAGACGGGTTGGAGCGAAGGCTGTCTCCCTCCACCCTCAAGGTTTACGTTGCCGCAATTGCCGCAAATCATGATATGATTAATGGTGAGTCCTTAGGCAAGCATGATCTGATCGTCAGGTTCCTGTGGGGGGCGAGGAGACTAAATCCGCCTCGTCCTCCCTCTATACCCTCTTGGGACTTGATTCTGGTGCTGACCGCACTGCAGAGAGCGCCCTTCGAGCCTTTGCAGTCAGCTGAGCTGAAAATCCTGTCTCTAAAGACGATACTCCTGATTGCATTGGCCTCTGTCAAGAGGGTAGGGGACCTGCAGGCATTTTCGGTCGACAAATTGTGCCTGGAATTCAGGCCAGGCAACTCACAGGTAACCCTGAGACCACGGCCCGGATATGTGCCCAAGGTTCCCACTACTCCCTTTCGGGACCAAGTGGTGAGCCTGCAAGCGCTGCCCTCGGAGGGGGCAGACCCAGCCCTGGCTTTTCTCTGTCCAGTTCGCACTCTGCGCATCTATGTTGACAGAACGCAAAGCTTTAGGACCTTAGAGCAGCTCTTCATCTGTTACGGAGGCCAGCAGAAGGGAAAGGCTGTCTCCAAGCAGAGGATGGCCCACTGGATAGTGGATGCCATCGTCTTGGCGTATGAATCCCAAGACGTGCCCTGCCCGCTCGGGGTTAGAGCTCACTCCACCAGGGGTGTAGCTTCTTCCTGGGTGCTGGCTCGTGGCGCCTCGCTGACAGACATTTGTAGAGCTGCGGGCTGGGCGACACCTGACATGTTCGCTAGCTTCTATAGCCTACATGCAGAGCTGGTTGCTTCTCGTTTGCTCACTTCCCATAGTCAGCAACACTGAAGTGCCCGTTCTAGTGTCGGCTTGCTGCGCCATTCCCTTCCCCATAGAATGGATACGTGCGTTTATTTCTCCAGTCGAGTTCCCCAGGAAATGGCGAACCCTGTTGAGTCCTCCGCAACCAGCGGCAGTCGGTTGTGGCGGAGTGTCCGACGCCAGGTCTGGCACTTGTATGCATTGGTGGAACTTGTGTCAGGCTGGGTTCCGTATGTTGCGACCCCTACGGTGGTCCCATACGTGTATTCTCCACGGTACAGCTCCCTATGGTGAGCTTGTGTCTTTTCCCAATACAAATGTCAGTTCTTCAAACCACTAGATTGTGGAATGTTGTCTTACATGTAAGCAGTGAATATCCCGATATCACAATAATTTCCTTGGAGATTAGACCAAAAAGTCAATCCAGTGACATTTCTAGCAGTCAATGTGCTATTTCTATATTTAGACAACAGTTAATTACGGCCTTCAAATCTGATAAGTCGATAAGCATTCCAAGACTGCTATTATAAGTCCAAAAGGCACTGAGTCTTTCAGTGTATGACTGTTTGTGTCATAATGTTAGATCAGTAGTAATCTCATCCTCAGATGTCATGCCCAAGAACTGTTGGCTGAATGTCTGATGCATATGACACAAAATGAGAAACACTTTGGGAGTTTCTACTGTCAGTCTGAAGGTCTGTCTATGTGAGACAGTAGTGGTGGGGATTTTTCAACGATTCTTTCTGCAGGTTACATCGTTGCGAGTCTTAATGAGTGAGTCAATTAATAATTCATTCAACCAATTAATTCAAGAATGAAACAAGTGACTGGCTTTATAAGTGAGATATTGAATTACTCATTCAACCGATTCAATCAAAGATGCTCATTCATTAAGTAACAAGACAAGGTAGTGTTTTAATGAGTGAGTCATGTACGTATCATTTGCAACCTCTCAGAAATAGCCGCTACTTGCTAGTTTTAATGTGACTTTTCTATATTAAAGGGGCTTTGTATTCAAAAATTCAGAAACTCTCGCACACCGGTGGCCGCTAAGTGAACTGCAGCCAGCAACTTATTGTTTATGCTCGTACTTGTGTATTCGTTATGCACAAGAGACTGAATGTGATTCAAGACCCCGATATACTCACAACGAATTTGGATATACATTTGCAACAATATACTTAACGAACACCCCGATGCCATCCACAGTCCTATGAGAAACATTTAGATTAATATGTAAATATATACTGTAAGCTTTCCTCTCAATAACAATAAATGCAAACGAAAAATGACAGTGGTGAGATAACATCAGTTAAGAAAGCATCTGATAGTGATGTTTGCAACAGCTTCACCGTCATCATGTCGACAGATGGGGTCATTAACATTACACTGTTATGAAAGTATGATTATAAATTATATTTGAGACTATATAGATCTGGCTATGTGAGACTATAGTTTGAATCAATCCCTTTTCTGTGCATGACACTGATATTACAGTATAGAATGGCTCTATACTAAAATGGTAATACTCCAGTTCCATCAAAGCAATAATTATTCTTTGAGTTATTTGATATTTACATGTTTGTTTTGTCACTGTATAGATTTATGTTATCCTATGCCTCTTAATGGTTTGCCTTTTATGTTATATTTTATCATACATATTCTTAATGATTTTGATGGTGTTGATTATGTTAACATATTGCAGGTATACAGCAATTATTTGTGATGCATAATAACTGCATGGCTTTCAAATATAAAAAATAAAAATGTACATGGTGACATGACCAGGGCCATCAGTCATGGGCTGTTGGTGTTTGCTCAAGTCAACTTCTGTGGGGCAGGGGCATCACTGTTACCAAGCAACCACTTCTGACCCTGGCACCACAAACTCACTCTCTCTCTCTCTCTCTCTCTCTCTCTCTCTCTCTCTCTCTCTCTCTCTCTCTCTCTCTCTCTCTCTCTCTCTCTCAAACACACATTCATACTCAGCAGAATTCACAACTGGAGCCACACACACAGACCTGTGGGACTGTGCATATGATTGCCGTGCCCTGCTGATGGGGTCGTGTGGTTCTCTTTACACAACCCATTCTCACTCCCAAGGCGTCAAAATCCGAAGCATGGTCAAGTGCCTTCCGCGTCACAACGAAGACGCTAAAGTCACCCCTAGGCGTCACTATTTTGATGCGCTGAGTGCTCCATTGATTTCAGTTGTTTACCCAATGCGTCAGATCAAGACGCATTTTATTCTTTGCATTTGTAAAAGCATACATGATTTTATTAATATTTTATTCATATTTAAAGGTTACTTTACTTGCGATATTTTGGAGCAGCTAACCCAACTCCTACCCTAAACCTACCCACTCCTAAACAATATAAAACACACAACAGGCAAATACAAGTACAGTCACAGGTATTTATTGCAAAAACTTACCAACAACAGTATAAAAGTATTAACTCATGTTGCATTCCAAGTCTTCTTAAGTCACACGATGTCTTCATGTAAAGAACAGAGTTGATCTTAATGTTGATCTTAATCGCTGAGCTGATGATCCCGCCGCTCCGTTAACACACTCATTCATATCTCATTCAAATAATACACACGCCTCTTTAGCATGCCGCATTCGGTCACAAGACACACGAGAACCAATGACATTTTACAATCAAAGCTGACATAATGACGCAATTGGTCATGAGAGATACGAGAGCCAATGCAATTTCACTATGAAAACTGACGTAACGGGCGGCAATATTTGAAATTGTATGTGTTTGTGATCTTCTGCGGATGGAGACGCTGATCGCTTTTGGGGATTTCCTTCACACAAATCAATCGCTTGGCCTCGGAATATTTGTATTTTTTTTTAATAAATTGTGCATGCAGTCGACTCTGCCTGTTATATCTGCGTTTTTTACCACACAAATGGGTAGGTTTAGGGATGGAATAGGGTTGGGTTACATGTTAAAACGTGTCTAGATATCGTAAATAAAATGATGCTGGCTGATTAAATTGAGAATCACAGTCCAACATGTCATAATGGCAAAATCATTACCCAATATATGATCAGCATGAGGATAACTTTCCCATGCCCAACGCGTCTGTGTCTGACGCCGAAGGTTTCTCATTGAAAAGAATGGAGCACTCAGCGCGTCGATATAGTGACGCCTAGGGGTGCCTTTAGCGTCTTTATTGTGACGCGGAAAGCACTTGACCATGCTTCGGAATTTGACACCTTGGGAGTGAGAACGGGTTGCTTTACAGCAAACACAGACAGGTGATTGGCTCTGGGGTACTTACTAAAACAGGACATTACTGTGGAAGTTCCCTTTAGAGAGGAACTCCTGAACACAGAGTCTAGGGAACAGCCAACGGATGCAACTACAACAGCATATTTTAAATATATTACTGTCAGGATTATGTTTAGTTTATTTGTCTTTTTTCCCATGGGTTTGTTTCTGGTGGTTCAGTTTAGTCCTGATTAGTCCCTAGTTTATTCCCTTGGTTACTGATTACATTCACCTGTCAATCATTATGTTTCCCTGTGTATTAAAGCCCTTAGTTTCCTCAGTCCATGGTCCGGTATCATCTTTATTTCATGTGGTTGTGTATTCGTTTTCTCCCATGATCTCCTGTGTGTATCTTGGTGGATTAATAAATAAGTGTTTGTTTGGATTATCCTGCATAGTGCGATTACTACAACCACTAGTATGTTACAACACTTTAGTGATATTTCACTCTTCTGCATTAGAAAAAAAGAATCAGTGTAAGTCTAATGTCACAGGGTGTTTTGGTGTTGGTTCATGTTCATGTTTCATGGTTTCAGTTTATGATGTTCAATGTCATGTTTAATGTCATGTTTCTAAGTTTGTCATGTTCTGTCAGGTTTCCTGGTCTTGTCATGTGATTCCCATGCCCTCATGTGATCTTGTCGTGTTCTGTCATTGGTTCATTGTTTAATCAGTGTTCACAGATGTCCCTTGTCTTGTCATTTAGTCTCAGTGTATTTAGCCCTCATGTTTGCCATGTGTCCTTGTCTGTTATTGACGGTGTACAGAGGGCATTGATATCACTTTCCCGTAGAAACACGCCCTCTCAGCCAGACTTAGTGGCAAAAGTGCTGCTGCATAACTGTATTTAATAGGGGAAACTGTGAAAAACGCGACTAAAACAAATGATTATCAGTTTAAACTAAGGCCACTTCCACAAAAAGCCAGAGCTTTCTCTATCCAATCTTTTTTTCCCCTTGTCTCAAGAAATGTCTGTATACACACGAAACCACTGCAACCAACTCAAAGCGATGTTGTATACATGCCAGACCAGTATGTGGCACTGTAATTCTGCCACAGAGACACACTAAAGATGAAGAAGAAGACTTAGAGCATGCTCCAGACGTGGGGTAATGACATCAACGTTTCACAGAATATACAGATTGGCTGTACACCTGAAAATGCGAGGGTGTTATTTTCAGATTTATCCACTCTGGGACAAGGTTTAAAGAAATGGCGGTTTCAGGCTACCAAAACACCGGATCCGACGGTGATGTCATGTGCATACCCTCTATAGCAAACGATAACAATCAAATCGATTCCATATACTTTTCCTCATTCAAGAAGCCATTTCACCCTGATATACAGTACATCACGAAAGGTAAGAGACAATCAAAATTTTATTGATTTCATACCGGAAAATATCTAACACAATTTTATTAGTTTATGTTTAAAGCCCCCCCCAAAATGCTAATGAGGTAAGAAAAACAAAAAAGTTATTTAACATATTACTCAATTTGCTTTTACAGGAAATGTTTCTTGTTTTATGTATGTTTACAAATATATTTATTTGAAGACAAACATAGTATTCAGTGAATAACCTTAAGAAAATTCTTAAAATGTGTGTAATCCACTTACATTTGTAAATGAGTAGTGTACACTGCGAGTATAGCTATGTTTCCATCCACCTATTTTTATGCGCATTTTGTGATATCACATAAAAGAAACGTTGAATGGAAACACAAATTTGGATTAAAAATGTATGCAATATTCAATTGAGTCGGATAAACCTTTTTTTTTTAGCATTGTTCAAAGTGGTTCAGTATAGTTACCTTCCTGATCTGTCTTACACGACTGCGCTCACAAACAGCAGGCATCCACTTCAAAAAGCAAGATAACTTTATTGCGTTTCGTCTGCGTGCTCTGAGACGCAAGTAGATTATTATACGAAAGTGGCAGTTTATCAGGAAGTGACGATTGTGTTCTCTTCAGCTCACTGGATGTAAACGGTTCTTTATTCGCAAATGTTTTAATGCGAACAGTTCCAATTTAGCGGCAAACATACATTCGCAACTTTGGATGGAAACATAGCTTATGTTGTGCTCACATAAGCAACCATGGCTTATTGGAGTGGGGGGACGTGCCTATGGTGAGGTGCCATATTAAGCCTTGTTTCCACCAAAATTACCAAGAACAATTTGCCCCAAGAACTTTTTTCCCAGGAATTTTTTCCACCCCAGACCTGTTGCTGTCTGTGCTGCACTGTCTAAAGTACCGTGAAGATTAGTCCGGTGACATAGGACTGTGTTCAACTTTCCAGTTCCCGCTGGATTTCGTTGTCGGATTTTCTTCGTATTTTTTAAACTCCATTGTTGACTCTTACTGCACGCACCACAACAGACTTTTAAAAATGGTGGTTGAAATAAAATGCTGTGTGGAGTCAACCAATCGAAATGTGGCGTGAACTCAACCAATCAGCATGTTCTAGTGTTCAATTGCCCACGTCCCACCCCTGAAAATTCCTGAAGTTTGAAAAAGTACTACCTCGCAAGCAGGGACCTTCTGAGGGGGACATTTTTAACTGGAACTTCCTTTAGATCCTAGTCCTTGCGGTCGAAACACACAGAGTACCACCCCAAAGTCCCTAGTTCCTGGGGAAAGTTCTTGTGGTGGAAATGCGGCTATAGACACTTTTAAAGTGTAATGCCCAGTGAGTGGGTGCTAAAAGCATGTTCAGTTTTATGGAATTCCAATAATCTGAGTTTGTTAAAATATATTTTTGTGGGGAAAACCAGTGTTTCATCTCTGTTAGCTTTACAGTGCTAAAAAAGGAATTGTTTTTTTTTAAACCCCTGAGTCCTGTGGTCTCAGCAATATCCATAAATGGCATGCATTCACACAATTGCTTTCACTTTGTAAACAAAGGAAACCATAAGCAGACTTGAATGGCTCTATGCTGCATGATGCAAGGTGCAGATGTTCTGTTTTAATTAAGAATTCTAAGCAAGGAGGCAATACGTCAGGCCCGTAGAGTGAGCTACCTTAACGTCTCATCCAACTCAATTAAATTTCACCAGTAATTCTTGGCTCCAGCTCACCCTCAGGTCTTGCCACTAAAGCACAGAACAATAAATCACCTCAACCTTGTTGCATCTCCTGAAATCTAACTGAGACAAAGAACTTTCATTTATTACAGGGTTGGAGTTTGAGGCAGGTGTGGCTACTGCCTCAATTTCCTCACCAAAATTCCAAGTCTAGGTGTGGGAGTTTTATTTATTGGTACAAACTATGGAATATATGAATGACATCATGAAACTCGATGCCAGTTTTCCTCAGATTTGGAATGGATATTGAGTGACTGGTTCGTTCATTTTATCTGCCCAGTAGGTTTCTGCTTATTAAAGAATTATGAGGTCAGTTCTCAATAGTGGTGAAATTAACAGGCTCACAATAGGCTTGATTTAAAGTGCTAGGGTTCCGTATGAAAGCTTAAACCGTTAAATTAGACAATAAATTCACTGTCAAAGACTCTCACTCATAAAGGGCTGCAACACGCTTCTTTTAAGCACTTAAAATGCTTTTGTAGTGGCATAAAGTTGATGCAAGATTGTTCCAATTCCTCATTAAAGAAATAAAACATGAGAGGCAGTGCGTTACAGTGATTTTACCACCGGTATTGAGTGTTCTTAGGCAATTTGGAGGACTAGGAATGTCACTTGGAAATAGTGTGATGGTTATCAACTTTTTAAATTGACAAACAGACATATTTAAACAGTTTAATTCATGTTAGAAAAAAATAATGTTTGGCCAAATGCTTTTATTAATCCATTGTCAACCAGATTTTCTTTGTTCTTTCGCAAAATGCTTCAGTGAACAGTTTATATGTGGGAGCAATTAATGAACTTTTAAGAATAAAAAATAAAAAATTGCAAGTGTCTTAAAATTTTATCAAAAGATAATTGGCTGCA
This sequence comes from Romanogobio albipinnatus, assembly GCA_023566225.1. NCBI lineage: Eukaryota > Metazoa > Chordata > Actinopteri > Cypriniformes > Gobionidae > Romanogobio > Romanogobio albipinnatus. The sequence continues at coordinate 13,504,819 of CM042255.1, read as the reverse complement.
ACCATATGTCCGAACTGTCCAGTGACATGTTTTGACTCAACTGGCAAATTCATAAAGAAAAGCAATATACAACCCATGCTCTGATGGCTGCAGAGTTGCCACATCAGAATCCTCCATCATGGCCGCCACGCCCAAGTCTCCAGCCATCATGGCTGCCACGCCCAAGTCTGCAGCCATCATGGCCGCCACACCTGAGTTTCTAGTAGTCACGTCTCCGGCACCCAAAGCTACAATGGCAGGTATTCTAAGGTATTCTAGACTGACTTCCAGTATGACTGATCCAATGCTCTCAAACCCACCAGTCTTAGCGCTGCCAGTCTTAGAGGTCATTCCCATGTCCTCTGTGTTCCCTGTGATGGTGGTAGCCATTTTGTGTTTGTGGGCTGCTCACTCCTCTCTTGTTTCTCTCGCCGGTATTCTCCTCTGATCTCTGAGTCCCCTGATGGCTCGGAAGCCACGGAAGTCGACCCTGAACTTCCTGTATGCCCTGAAACGACCATGGAGGTCGTCCCTGAACTCCCTGCCTGCCCTGTTATGGCCACAGAGGTAATTTCTGAACTCATTGTGTCCCCTGATGGCTCTGTTATGGCACAGAGGCCATTACTGAACTCCCTGACTGTTTCGTCTTGGCCAGAGTTCTTAGTTCTCCAGTCTCATTGGCTCCCCTGAAGTAGTCTTCTGTCCTGCCTACTCCACTGCGGTGGACTTCACCATCCCTCCCCCTGGTCTGCCTCTGCTCCACCACCCACCTGGACATTTGTTTTGGGGTATTTTCCAGAGAGTGTCTGGAAGCTGCTCTAAAGGGGGTTTCTGTCATATGTTCCCTTAGTTAGGGCCAAAGCACCGATTGTGTGAGGACCCTATTGAAATTGCTCTGTCTATTACTATTATTATTATTCATCGAAATGAATCACATTTTTGAGGGCCTAAACATGCTCTACAACTACACACGCATCAGAAGTGGCGAAAATGTATGTTTGATATGGGTTTCAGAATTTGGTGTGGCAAAATGTCTCGATAGCGCCACCTACAACATTTTAATTAAGTGTTGTTTGCGGTACACACATGTAAAAGCCCAAGACCTACAAAAAAGTCCCTGGGAGCAAAATCTGAAACCCAACAAGAAGTTAGATATTTAGAATTTTCTCTGCAACATTTTTGCAGGTTTTTTTCCTCCTACAGTTTCAATTGGATCAATGTCAAATTTGGTAGGTGTAATCTTAAGGATTTGGCAATGTTAAATTGTGAAGATCTTGAGCTTTCCCTGAAGGGCGTGTCCGTGGCGGCCTGACAAATTTTGATGTTTTGCCATGAAACAGGAAGCTGTTGTAACTTGGGCATACAATGTCCGATCTGCCCTAAACTTCATATGTTTAATTAGAGTCCTGGCCTGAAGACATTGACATGCCAATATTCAGTTACAGTCATAGCGCCACCTGCTGGCATAAGGAAGTGTGGCACATCAAAGTGACTTTGCCATATTTCCCTATATTTACATGCTTGAATGCATGCATCCACTATACACAAGTTTTCTGGGTGCAAGGGCCCTTTCAGCGCTACTTGCAGCCTTAATTTTGGTTGGACTTTTATGTTACTTCCTGTCCTGTGTGCCATGTTGTAGTCCATTGTAGTTTTTCCCTGTTGATTAATCTTCCCAGGTGTGTCTTGCTAATTTATGTTGTTAAGTTTGTTTGCCCCTGTGTAAATATAGCCCTTGTGTTTCTCTTGTGCATTGTCAGTTGATGTTTGGTGCTCCCTGCGTGTATGTTCTCGATGCTCCCTGTGTTTCCTTGTTGTTATATTTGCACTTGTATTAAACTCCTGCACTACTCCCCACTCAACATTCTTTGGACCCAACATTACAGATGCATTTAAAAATGTTTATTTATTGTTATTTAATTACATTTTAAAAAGTTGATTATGTTATGTAACAATACGTTTACAATATTTTTTAGGATTAACATAGCTCATCCAATTAGAATTAAGATATATATATATATATATATATATATATATATATATATATATATATATATATATATATATATATATATATATATATATATATATATATATATATATATATATATATATATATATATTTATTTATCATGTTTATTTTGTATATGTTTTTGACAAATTTGCAAAATGTCAATGTTTTATAGTTTTCAGCACTGTACTGTGCATAGTTTATCAGTTTATGCAAGCAATTATAAGTTGGTATAGCCATTAAATTGTATATGTTATAAATATTTATAATATGTAAAGTTAGAAACAGCTGCACGGTACAGAGAGTATAATGATTGACAGCAGCAATAAGCAGTCCACCTGAATGCATCTCAGCCATGAAATAACTTTGCTTAACTTTAGTATTCTGAATCTATTTCTGTAAAAAAAAGTTTTTATGAATTCAGTTCAGCTGAATACCAATCACTGAATGGCCATAACATGACATAATCGCAGGCAAAAGCAGAGGCAAAACAGGAAATAAGAAAAAAGAGAAAAAAAACGAATTCCCGCTTCAGCTGCTTTTTTGGGGAGGAGATGAGTTTGTTATTGTGCATTTTCCTGGTGCAGTTCTGGCAGCTCCATCCTAACAAAAGCAAGAGACAGCATAGAAAAGAACATAGTGATTCTGATGTTGGGGTGGGCAATATGATTAAAATCTTATATCACGAAAGGAGTCATTTTATTTCACGATTACATTATCACAATAATTATATTTGCTTTTTATGATATAAAAAATGGATACCAATGAAATTTCATAATTCTCATCACCAATTTCAATAGCGCAAAAAAACTAATACTAGCCTAGTATAAAAAAAAAGCTTACTGAAGACAAGTAAACAGTTAGTGATCAATTAAGAACAAGGAAACTAATTACAGGCCACAGGACAACAAACTACAATAGAACAAACAAAGACACAAATGAAATAGACCTATCTGAAAAAACTTCAAGCACTAATTGCAATTGTAACTAATAAGTAATTTAATACAAAAACACTGCATAGTCTTCACTGTGTAAATTGAATACAAATTATTCTTATTAAAGTTACAAAAGTGATTCCATCAGGAGCAGTGAGTGATTTTTTCTTTTTCCTTTGTTGTTTGATTATGACACAGATTACAGCAGGTTTGATGAGGATACTGGCAAAGACGGCCACATTAGTGTGTGTATTTGACCATTCAAGTCCAATAATGCAGCTATAATAACTTTGTTTAGTAATGAGCATTATGAGCAGCGGCTTTATGTGTGTACGTCTCAGACAGCGTTCAGAAACCGTCTCTCAGACAGCGTGCACAGATAAATTTGTTCTCTGTAGCTGCTTATTGCACTTCAAATGAATAAAGTCACTTGTTTTTTGAACGGCAATGCTTAAAAAAAGCATGCAAATGATAAGCATATTAGATTTAACCACGATAGAGCTGATAGTCCCGATAGTCCCTATTGATACATTTGGTTACAACTCGTTAATCATGTCTAGTGGTATACCACCCACTGATATGTACTTGATAAAGAGGAGTCAAAAAGATCAACCTAGACCACCTTGAATCAGAGACAGTCTGAGTATAAGGGAACACTATGTTGATTTGATAATTTACATATGTGAATAAGGGAAACAAACAATGTTGACTATAGAAATCAAGCTATTCTGCAAAACTTCTCATTTTTTGTTTCACAGAAAATCTATTCCTGCCTCTTTCTTTTCCGCACACTTGTGTGCTTGTGGTGCACTTGAATGAGTGTTTACTGATGGTGTGAAGTGAGCTCAGAGCTGTAAGTGTTAGAGGATCTGGTGTTGATAGCTCAGAGATCAGGAGGCACAGGTGAGTCAGAGCTGTGGTCAGAAGTAATTAAAAACAGGACTGTTCATCAGTGGCCAGTAGAGGGACCTTTGGGAACAAACTGACAGAAATAAATATCTTGTTTTCAAACGAATTGAACGTTCAAACACACACAAAACCACTGTTAACACTTTATTTTAGAGTGTCATTGCTACACATGTAGTTAATGTAGTAATAACTATAAATGATGCATAACTAACTCCAAACCAAAACAAACCCTAATCATAACCCTATAGTAAGTAAGTAGTATAGTACGTGCATGTAGTTACTTAATATTAGTACTTAAATGTGTAATTACCAGACATGGGGACTTGTGACTTGGTGACTTGGACTTGAGTTGACTCGAGTTGCTATTTTTATGACTTGTGACTTGACTTGACAAAAAATAAAATACTTGAGACTTGGAAGTTAAAGACTCGGGACTTGACTTGCCCGCTGGCACCAGGTCGCCTGCAAGGACCACATGAGTTGCCCGCGGGTCTGTTCTTAAAATAGCTCACCATAGCAGCTGCGTTCAGTCGCTTCTGTGTTTATTTAAATGCAGGGCTCCAGACTTAAGCCGAATATATAGTAGTGTCTGTAAATATTAAACTGCAAAATACTATTTAAATATTTCTCCTGCATGTTCTGCGTCTGTGTGGATGACGGGCGCCGCGCGCGCACTCGCTCTTGTAGTCTCTGCCGACACGAACGCATAAACCGTCGCTTCATGAGAATTTACCGTTTCATTTGAGAAAACTGGGTGCGTCTCATTCAGCTCCTGGTTCAGTAGTCAGGGCACTGATCAGGACATAAGTCAATGGGCTGACTCCCTGATCAGTGCCCTGACTGAACTAGGGAGCTGATTGAGACGCGCACCCACTGTCATATCATGAACAAAGACACTCAAAGGTATTCATGGTATTCACGGCAACCCATCAAAATAAAAGTTTGGTTTAAATTGACTACAGATTGTAGCCTACAGTAAATTTTTTCTAAGTCTCTATGTAATAATAATACGTCTCTACTAATAATAATAATTATGAAATAAATAATACTAATTATATAATTATTAATGCTTATTTTTCACTTGATCTTTCATTTATAAACAATGTTTACTTTTAAACAGCACACAGCCTTTACATGTTTATGTATTATTTACTTACGATTATCATCATAAATAATAAACATTGATTTTTAAAAAATAGTTAAATAAAATAAAAATAAAAAAACATTTTGCTGTGGTACCAAAATTGGTACAGAGTAAAACTTTTTGGTATTGGTACCGACTACTGGAACTACTACTACACTCTTTCACGTGTAAAACAGTTTGGATAGTTGTTAATATGAGAATTATGATGCATTATTTAAGAGTTTTAAGTATTATATAACATGAGTAGCTCTCTGTGACTTTCATTTTTTTTAAATACTTCCCTTGATCTGAGAGGTACGGGACTTGGCTACTTTTGCCACCTTTACACACACACAGAAAAATGACTCGATTCTACAATGTTAAGTGGGTGAAGAAAAAAAACCTCCTTAATCTTGTGTTTGTGTAATTCAGAGCATTGTTGTTGTTGTTTTTTTCTTACCTGTTTGTTTGTTCTAACCTGTTTATTCTTAGCTAACACATTTAGTTATTGTTACTTATATTCTTACCCGTTTTTGTACCAATTAGTTATTGAAATTTGATGAGTGTGTGTGTGTGAGAGAGAGAGAGAGAGAGAGAGAGAGAGAGAGAGAGAGAGAGAGAGAGAGAGAGAGAGAGAGAGAGAGAGAGAGAGTGTGTGTTTGTGAGTGTGAGTGTGTGTGTGTGTGAGTGTGTGTGGGAGAGAAAGGAGAAATGTAACAAAGTTTAACATTGTACGTAAAATGTGTTTGAGAGAGAAAGAGAGAGAGAGAGAGAGAGAGAGAGAGAGAGAGAGAGAGAGAGAGAGGGGGGGAGGTGTTCAGAGAGGAGTCTGTTGGATGTTAAGCTGTTATTTGTCTTATGGACTCAATGTTGAAAATTAAAAAAAATTCAAACAATGTTGGCAGAAGTAAAAAATACTCATTTTATGAAGTTGCAACTTATTCCATGTTTTTACTGAACATTTACAATGCAAATCCAAATTATTGTAATTTACTGACAGTTACTTATATCTTGTCTTTTCACTTTATTAAGATCAGATTCTGCAGGTAAAATTACAATTCACGAGTTTGTGTGCCCATATAATCTTAGTGAAAGTGGTAAACAGATTTGGCTTGCTGTCTGCTATAGAGGGGCTCGGAGAGCATATTCTACCCGAGCTCCGAATGCCCCCCAAAAACATAAATGCAGAATCAGAATCATAACCCAAACCAAACACTGCATGTTTAGTGTATATTGTTTAAAGTATATGTATATTGTAAGTATGTGTATATTGTTTAAAGCTGTGAGAACTACACTCACATTGTGTAAATTATTTATTGTTTATTGTAGTGTATACTGTGCTGTGAGTAATTGTGTGCGCATCAGATGTGTAATCTGTTGTTGCTTAAATGTTGTACATGTCATGTCATGACTACTATGTTGCTCGGAACTGCACCTAAGAATTTCACCTGCTGTTGCACTTGTGTATATGGCTGTGTGACAAATAAAGTGATTTGATTTGATTTGATTTGATTAAATGCAGAATCAGAGGAGCACTGCAGTGGCAGCATAAAATTGGAGGAGCACTGCAGTGGCAGCATCAAATTGGCGGAGCACTGCAGCGGCAGAATCAGGCGTAGCAGTGCGGCAGCAGCATCAAATTGGCGGAGCACTGCAGCAGAGGCATCAAATTGGCCGGCACTGCAGCGGCATTATCAGGCGAAGCACTGCAGCAGCAGTCTTAAATTGGTGGGGCACAGCAGCGGCAGTATCAAATTGGCGGAGCCTCAAAATGGCCGGCACTGTAGCGGCAGTATCAAGCGAAGCACTGCAGCAGCAGTCTCAAATTTTGCGGGGCACTGCAGCGGCAGTCTCAAATTGGCGGGCACTGCAGCAGCAGTTTTAAGTAAAGGCAAACACTGCAGCGGCAGTCTCAAATTGGTGGGCACTGCAGCAGCAGTATCAAGTAAAGCCAAACACTGCAGCGGCAGTCTCAAATTGGCGGGCACTTCAGCGGCAGTATCAAGCAAAGCATTGCAGCAGCAGTATCAAGCAAATCACTGCAGAAGCATCAAGCAAAGCACTGCAGCAGCATCAAGCAAAGCACTGCAGCAGCAGTCTCAAATTGGCGGGGCACTGCAGCAGAAGTCTCAAATTGGCGGGCACTGCAGCAGCAGTATCAAGTAAAGCCAAACACTGCAGCGGCAGTCTCAAATTGGCGGGCACTGCAGCAGCAGTATCAAGTAAAGCCAAACACTGCAGTGGCAGTCTCAAATTGGCGGGCACTGCAGCAGCAGTATCAAGTAAAGCCAAACACTGCAGCGGCAGTCTCAAATTGGTGGAGCACTGCAGCAGCAGTATCAAATTGGTGGAGTACTGCAGCGGCAGTATCAAATTGGTGGAGCACTGCAGCGGCAGTATCAAATGGTGGAGCACTGTGGTGGCAGCATCGAATCAAGCGAGGTTTGCAGGCATCGGTTGGATTGAGTTTCATGGGGAAACTATCTTAAAGAGTAGTGAGTTAGGTGGCTTGTTTGATGAGGCTGAGGTCGGAACGAATGTAAGTTTGAAAGGCATCTGAGGACCACCAACCCAGAAGTTTAATTTGATGGTCTGACAGTCCTTTTGGGCAGGGGTGGTGGCTGCTCCAATGTGGAAGGAGTGAGATGAATACAGGTGAGCTTGGATACCAGAGTGGGTGAATATGTGCTTAAGCTTTCAATGAGACCAATGCCTGATGACAGGAAGGTTGTTCTCATCAATGAACAGCGGGTCGAGCTGCGAGGAGATCTGAACCTCCCTGTGTGCAAGGGAGAAAGAAAGATATTGAAATGGCTGGATGGGTGTCAGGAGATTGAAGATATGGATGAAATGGCCGTTTTTAAAATGATCAGTTTTGCTGTGTTTGATGAGGAAACGGATGGTGTCCTTGTTTAAAACTTGGAGATCGGAGATGGTTGGATGGATGGCCATAGATTAGAAAAATTGAATGCCGTTGAGCTAGACTTTGATGGTACTAGGTTGGATGGACTTAATCTGGTTGAGATATGAGATGAATTAAGAAAATGAAAGGAGGAAAAAAGTTGGGAAAACTGGTTGTAGGAGGAATGGAATTGTTTGAAGCTCTCCAAGCTGTCCAGTAGGATTGCAGTGTTCTGGCTTAAAATATTGAATCCAGAGATGAGGTGTTACAGTTACTGGAATAACAATTCTGAATAGGGAGGAACTGGGGTTGGAACTGGGTCCGCCTCTGGGGCTAATGCTCTGGCAACCCCAGGCTCCAACGGCAGCAGAAAAAGGAAAGAGTGGGGGTGGCAGGACCGTTTGCGAAGGCAGCCTCACACTTGGGTCTGTGCCGATAGCAGAGGAGAAATTAATGAGAGGGGGGAAGGGAGGGGGGGCATGATCGTTTGCGGAGGCAGCCTCACGCTTGGGTCTGCTCCGATAGCGGAGGAGAAAGGAATGGAAGGGGGGGTAGGGAGGAAATAGTGGCATTTGCACAGGTAGCCTCAAATTTGTATTTATTCCATGGCTAGATGGATTTAACTGGGGAGGAACAGAAATGTTAGAAGCGTGGGCAGGAGAAGCTGTGATAGACTCACCTGTGGCAGGAGGAAAGGTAACAGTCACAGTCGGAGAGGCCACGAAAGTATCGTGGGCGACCGCGGAACTAATGTTTGTGGCCGCAATGAGCAGCGGACGAGGAAGCTGTGGCAGCTGTGGCTGCCGGCTGAAACTGTAGCGGGTTGGAGGCAAACCATATGGATCGTACAGTTGCATGCGTTGAGGCTTGCGTGGTGCTTGGAGGACGTTGGGTGTTTTGGTGAGAGCGCACAAGCAGATCATGAAGTTGCGCTTTTGAATTCTTCCGGGAGAACTGGATACCCGCGTTGGATAACGCTTGCCTGAGCGCGTTGACGGTCCATTTCTCAACAGGAGGGACTGAAGGGCAGTGTTGTGCGTGAACGAGTTCAAAAGAACACGTTCATTGAACACGCTCATTTTTTCGTGAACGTTGAACTGAACGCAACACATTTTTTAATAAAGAACTTGAACGTGAATTAGTTCACATTATGTGTCATGAACGGCAGACATCACTGTAAATGAACGTTGGAATTTGTTTTCCATTGAAAACTGAGTGACATCTGTTTTCTCTTTTGAAACGCAACGAGAGAAAGTTCCTCCCTCCTGTATTCTCGCTGGTGCCGCTTAAATCATGTATCACCAGACAGAAATGGTTTTGACATTGTGTGTGCAATGCATTGCGGGCAACGTAGTGTCCGGCTGAGAATAGTTGAATAGCATACTGGCTTCCGCACAACGTTACCCGTGATGAATTGCAGCAGAGCGGGGTAGGCATAGCAACGCCGCGTAGCAGGCAACGACGAGAGCGCGGAGGGCTACATATTTCATATTATATATTCTTTTTTTAATTAAATGCTGGTAGATTTCATTGCACTAAGTATAGAACTGGTCTACCTTGTCTGTACTGCTGCAAGTTTCATCACCTGGTAAGAAGCCCACAGCTTCAAAGAACGTATAGTGATTTCTAGCTCGTAGTGTGAAAAAAAGTATTTATTTGAATATCTCACGAAAAAAGTAAAATGAACTGAACTTTGAACTAGTTCAGAATTAAAATTGTGAACTTTGAACGTGAACTGTTCACTTTGAGCATGTATGAACTGAACTTGAACTAGTTCAGAAAAGCTGTGAACTGGCACAACACTGCTGAAGGGGCCTGCTGCAGATGATGGTGATGCTGATGATGATGATGATGATGGACGAGATGAATCACCGCGAGGATTAGCCGAGCCCCGTGATGATCTAGATGGAGGAGGAGAAAGAGGTCTCCTTGAGCAAGATTTTTTGTGCTGGTTTGTGGAGCGGAGAGACCGGCGACCTGGACGATCAACAGGTGAAATGTGCAGTGAAGGAGGATTCAAACTGTTGGGAGAAAAGCGTGCAGGTGTTTCTGGCACGTTAGAAAGTTTGTCGTCGGTGTCAGTGATGATGCGGTTTGGGCGGGTCAAATGCTGCAGGAACTAAAAATGGGAAGAGGTAAGCTGCTGGTTTTATACCTTGGTATTAATTGGAAGATTAGATGGGCGTACTCCTCCCAAAATTATGTTTAAAGAGCACCTATCATGGAATTTTGAAATTTACCTTTCATGTAGTGTGTAACATAGATCTAAGTGAACAAAAACATCCTGCATAGTTTGAAATATGACAGTGCACCGTATATATAGTTATTTTCTTTCAAAAGTAAGAGTCGACTCTGAGTCATTTTTAAGAATCGTTAGAAGACCGAAGCTTTTTCTCTGACTAGATGACGTCAACTTGTCAAGTTATTTGAATACGATACGCCCACTTATTGCGCTCCAAGACGCCAGTGAAAACTAGAAAACATCATGGCGACGAGACGCTGTTCTGAAGTGCCACTCAAAAGCAAACTTTTTTCATCTGCCCAAGGATGAGCATTTGAAGACTAAGTGGCTTGAAGACAAACCATACATCGTCGCGATTGAGTGTTTATTAGTCGTCAAATGTATGTTTCGCGATCTCAGGAAGCTTTTATTATGGACTTCTATTATGGCACATGATTCTTCTTCGTCTGTCTGTGCCATATATGGACTACATGTGCACAGAGCGCCCTCCGGCTGCCAGTATGAATTGAAAACAACACATAAGAGACTCAATCGCTCATGATTAGGCTTTATCTGCGCATTTTGAGGAAGTATTGAATAAAAAATACTCCTCTGTTTAGAAATTTGACACAGACATATGAGAATCTATCAATACGTCTCCTCATCTGCACACTTTTGAACTAAAAGCCCTGAGGGAGGTTGATTTGTCGCGAGTCTTCGTGAGGAGAATAGAGGAGTTATTTTATGAATGAGATCAGCTGAGGCTCATATTACAATCAAACGGTACAGACGTGGTTTTCATATTCATAACTCCTGAGTCCTGACACATATTAACAAATTACTGTCACTATAAGACTTTGATGGGCGTTCCGTTTCCGAAAATATCTGCACAGACTATACCAATCACAACTGACTGGGTCATCGGACCAATCACCGCAGATTAGCGTCACGTAAAGGCGGGGTTTTGAAAAGTGAATCACTAAAGGAATCATTTGAGAATCGCTGTCAAAACAGGTAAAAATAAATGCATATTATAAGAAAACTAAAGTCTTTTTTGTCATTGCATGCATGCAAAACTGTTGTTGGGGACTTCTAAAACAATATTTGGAACATTTTAAATGCCATGATAGGTGCTCTTTAATAATTCACTAATAAGGTGACTTGACTTGGACTTAACTTGACCTACTACAGGATTTGACTTGACTTGACTTGACATAGCCTGTGACTTGACTTGACTTGCTCAAGAAAAAAATACATAAGACTTGAAGGTTCAGACTTGAGACTTAATAGGGCGGCAGTGGCTCAGTGGTTCATGTAGGTTGTCTACAAACCGGAAGGTTGGTGGTTCCGGTTCCACCTGACCAAGTGTCGAGGTGTCCATGAGCAAGACACCTAACCCCATCTGCTCCTGACGAGCTGGATGGCGCCTTGCATGGCTGACACCGCCGTCGGTGTGTGAATGGGTGAATGTGAGGCAATATGTAAAGCGCTTTGGATGGCCATTGGTCTGTTAAAAGCGCTATATAAATGCAGTCCATTTACTTACTTCCTTGAGGCATTCACATGTGTGGCTTGGTCCCATCTCTGGTAATTACAGTGTAACTAAACACCATAAAATAAAGTGTAACCAAACCAGTATATAGTAATAACACTGATTATCTCTTCATCACGGCACCTGTTAGTGGGAAAGTGTAAGGATTTGTGCAAGTTTGTCAAGGGCCAAATTGTGATGGCTAGACGACTGGGTCAGAGCATCTCCAAAACTGGAGCTCTCGTGGGGTGTTCCTGGTCTGCAGTGGTCAGTATCTATCAAAAGTGGTCCAAGGAAGGAACAGTGGTGAACCGGCGACAGGGTCATTGATGCCCATTGATGCATGTAGGGAGCTGGCCCGTGTGGTCCGAACAAACAGATGAGCTACTGTAGCTCAAATTGCTCAAGAAGTTAATGCTGGTTCTGATAGAAAGGTATCAGAATACACAGTGAATCACAGTTTGTTGTGTATGGGGCTGCATAGCTGCAGACTAGTCAGGGTGTCCATGCTGACCCCTGTCCACCCCCGAAAATGCCAACAGTGGGCACGAGAGCATCAGAACTGGACCAGGAGCAATGGAAGAAGGTAGCCTGGTCTGATGAATCATGTTTTCTTTTACATGATGGATGGCCGGGTGCGTGTATTACCTGGTGGCTGTGGCATCTTTCAGTAGGATAATACACCCTGCCACAAAGCAAAAATGGTTCAGGAATGATTTGAGGAGCACAACAACGAGTCTGAGGTGTTAACTTGGCCTCCAAATTCCACCTCACAACTTACAGGACTTAAAGGATCCCCTGCTAACATCTTGGTGCCAGATACCACAGCACACCTTCAGGAGTCTAGTGGAGTCCATGTCTCGACGGATCAGGGCAACAAAAGGGGGACCAACACAACATTAGACATAATGTTATGCCTGATCAGTGTATTATATAATATATCATAATTCCATATATAATAATTTTTAGATGTAGGCAATGCGATGTAGGCGATGTGTGTGTATGTTTACTTATGCACATACTATTCCGGTCTTAGCAACGTTCGCGTTTGCTGTAAGGAGAAACTTATATATGAAACTTGGCTAGATATAATAAATGTTTTTAAATGTAAATAGAAGATGGTGGTCTATCAGAGACAAAATAAAACCTCATTCTTATTGTGTACCTCTGTGCGGTAATTCATCAAGATACTCCTCAAAGCCCAGTAATACGTTATGTTAGTGAAATAAAATTGTTGAACCTGAAAACCCAAAAAACATACAGAGAGCAATTACTGATAGTTTGAAATCATTTGCAGTTGATGTTTCATATTGATTGAACGGTTGTAGCAATTACAGACTACTTGCAACATTGCGACACAAATGTTTTCAACATTATGACTATTGTGAGACTGCTTTTCAGTCCCAACTTTATGACTGTGTGCATGTTATGGTTCTGTCCTCAAAGACATAATGTCAGCTATTTACTGACAAAACGTCTCACTGGCAAATTATGAAAAGTCCCCAATGAAATGCAAGGAAGGGTGCACTGTTTTCAGCCTAAACAAATAAATGTTAGCAATCCTCAGTAGGATTTATGCACCGTTTTGAAGAAGTCATATAAATACAACCACAATCAATTACATTGTAGTTGTTCTCTATGTCTTACCCCTGCCATAATATAAGTGTTTTGAAGCAGCTTACAGTAATTATTTTAACCATGTGCATGTTGTACATCAATACATCAACAGTTTATTTACTTTACCACAGTGGATAAACTCCTGCTTTGTTGAACATGTTCAGAATCTTAAATAGTCATGTTACTGTGCAGGAACACAGCATGTATTTTGAAGCAAGTCTATATATAACTTCAGTTGTTCATATTGTAAGCACTGGTAACAGCACGACTCTTGTAGTTTGTAGGCAGTGCCCTTTTAGCTAAGATTATAACTAAAGGTAAAATAAAAGAATATAGAAGAAAGGCAAACATTACTGTGGGCACCATTCAAAGAATGTTATACAGGAGAGAAAAATCAAAGGGCTGTCTGAGTCTCTTTGTCTTCCCACAGAAGTGTCTGGACTGACGGGATTGATGCTACCTCTCCAGTATGACTGGAGGGCTTGTGTAATGATTTTACACAGACAGTCCACCACTCACCCAACACTGATACTAGCATAATGAACAAACCATAGTGATGAGTGATTCTGCCTGGAAAATTATGTAGACTTTATTACTGTAACGAGGTTCGATTTTCTGTTGGGCAGGAAGGAAGAAGGCGGGGTCGGAGTGACTGGGACTTGCGACTTTTATTACTCAAACATTTCAGATACAAACATAAGCAGCGCACGTGGGCGCATAAACACATCAACGTTCACTCAAAACTTGTCAAGACAATCACTCAGGGTCCAACTCTCTCTCTCATCTCTCTCCCGGCAGCGGCTTATATGCGGTCTCTCCACGCCAATTACTGCAATCAGAGACAGGTGTTCGTTATTTGCACTTGACCTACTTACCGACCGTTCGGCTCCGCTCCGCTCTCTCTCTCCCACTACAGACCTCGCAAAACCACGCCCTGAACCCCCCCCCCCCCTGTTATAAAGAGGTTGTTACATGCTAAACTATGTATTGATGTAACATGTGAACAAAGTAGTCCTGTTCAGACGACTTGACTTGGTTTTTATAATTTGTTATAAGTCATACTTGTCACAGTTAAAGCATTGATAGCAAACTAAAGATAAACACACTCACACACACACACACACACACACACTAGGGTTGCCGCCTTCAGTGTGGCAAAATAAGGGACACCAATTCATGATACCCAGACCCACATATTATATTATTTTACATTTGGTTATTTTATTTATTCCTAAAGAACTATTAAGTAGCCCATTTGGTGCACTTTAAAGGGCTAGTTCACCCAGAAAATGTAATTCTGTCATAATTTACTCCCTCTCATGATGTTCCAAATCTGTATGAGTTGCTTTGTTCTGCTGAACACAAAGGAAGATATTTTGAAGAAAGTTTGTACCCAGGCTGCTTTAGGGGCACCATTGACTTACATAGTAGGAATGTATCTTCCTATGTGTTCAACATAACAAAGACATGTATACCAAAAATATGGAACAATTTTCATTTTGGTGAACTGTCCCTTTAATCAGCCATTCTAAACCATAATCACTTGGACAATTCTGAAATTCAGAATTTTTTATTAATTTACTTAAAGGTCCCGTTTTTCATGTTTATTTGAAGCTTTGATTGTGTTTACAGTGTGCAATATAACATGTGTTCATGTTTCGCGTGTAAAAAAACACAGTATTTACTTATCTATATACCGCTGTTTTCACTGTCCTAAAAACGGGCTGATGAGTTCCTTATTCTATGAAGTCCCTCCTTCAGAAATACGTAACGAGTTCTGATTGTGCCAGCGGTTCCTGTGTTGTGATTTGACCGCAGCTTAGCGCACGTTGCCCGGTTCCTGTGTTGTGATTCAACAGCAGCTTAGCGCACGCACGGAAAGGTCACGCCTCTTAACGGGGAGATATATGCGCTCAATGATCTCTACAGCGTCCCTGGGAAAGCCAAACAAAGGTGATTTGACTCCGGGATGAAAATAACAGCGTCTCGACGACATGGCGACAAACACACTCAAACGCAACACTTCCTCTTCTCCACGCAACACTTCCTCTTCTCCATGTGGGAGAGCAACAAGACCACGCCCCCTTTTTCACGTATTCTTGTGGGCGGAGGTTAGTCAACAAACTGTTCTACTGACTAAAGCAGGCTGTACTAGGATGTAGTCCAAGCCGGCCGTTCGCTGTAGGCTTTGAAAAGGAACTTCTGTTAAATAAAATATCTCGCTTGGCATTGAACTTTGAGCTTTATAATTTTACAGGTATTATTTATGCTCTAACAGCAACATTACACACTAACTAAAGTTTGAACAATAGGATCACGAAGAACGGGACCTTTAAATTATGACTATATTATTATGTAATTATTTGTCCCATTGTTATCTAAATATATTTTTTAAATATCATACACTTTATATGACAGGATTATTTATTATGCATGATTAACCATCTGAACCCGAGAAACTTTGTTTTGACAAAAGTTTTGCTTGATTTTTCCTCATGACAGTGTAAAGCAACTTAAAATACTATAATAATAGATATGTCTTTACAAAGCTTAAAGTGTCTACTTGTATTTGTGTACACTCAAAATAAAAAGTAAATGTTGTGCTTTTTGATAAATAAAGAAAACAAACAGGATGCGCTTTCTCCCGTCTGTCTCCCTTTGATGTCCACTCTGAAATGCGTCAAAAAATGAGCTGTAACTCCGCGGAAAATTGCCATACAGACACGTCAGATATAATATGCAGTATAAATATAAAAACGTAGTGTTTATATATTACATACAGTTTCCAAAAATTAAATAATCGGCTTTTATATTCTGAGTTGAAAAGAAAAAATTTGGTTTTAATAAAAAATATTTACTTCATATTATGTTAACAGTGTAACTCTTTACACTATTAGAGTTTTTTAGAGAAAGGTTTAGAGAAAAAAAATGTTTTTTATGGGGGAACAACATTAATGTCAAAGAATGCAATCACAATTTCAGTCATAGGTCAGACCATCAGATATTCCGGCCCCCAAACTCATGCTATGCTAAGCCAATGTTGCTGAATTGGTCGAAATGCTTAAACAAACATGTTTCACGCTTTTAAGGAAAATCAACCTACATATATTATACTATTATACTTTTCTCTGCCTATTAAACTGGGATAGGAAAGGTGTTTTTGAACGGTGCAATACAATATTAACATGCATTTTAACAATTTAAGTGACAGATATACTTTGTCCAAAAAATAATAAGGATTCATATAGTTTGTGAGACTCTATCATTTATGTAAAATGTTGAAATAACTAAAATGCTCCTATGGGGAATGCTGATTTTTGTTGCGCATACAGTATTTATCCAAGGAATTCTGAGTTGACATTTTTGTAATTACTTTAATTTGCAATATGAAACACTCTGGAGTAAAAATCCTATTGAAATGGTAGTGAGGAGACTGACCTCTGGGAAGCACATCAAACAGCACATCCATACTCTGTATACGTGCAGACACTCATAAACACACACCTCCTTACACAGGCCATTACCACCTAACCAACTTGTCTGAAGCAGCAAATAACATGTCAGAATTCCCTATGTGGCCACCATATTTACAGCATTACAGCCCGGCACTCTCTAATGATGTGTTTTATCTCTCTGCTTTTATGGCTGACATCTCCCTGACACACACCCACACACACAAAGACACACACCTATCCGATGCTTCTCACACATCTCATCTGATCGGCAATACTAGGGACTCTCTCGGGTTGACCTTTTGACAGTGGATGCTTGACCTTGGCTTTCCTTGTCACTCAGCCCCTAATTCTTCAGGAAAAAAATCCTCCTATGTTTATCGGGATCTCATTTAGACGGAGTAGAAGATGTAATGCCGAGCCAACGCTCATCAGTCAGAGAGAGAGACAGGGCGAGTGGTGGGGGTTTTCACAGCCGTCTGTCTGACCTACACTATTCATCGAATGGGGGTAAGAATTAGCAAACATTCTAAGATGGGTCACAATGGACAGCTAGTCGACTAGTCATTCAACAGCTGACTAGTCAGTTAATGAGGTTGATTAATTCAGGGATATTGAAACTATTGTGAGAGATTCCTTTTCTTATATACACCACCAATTCATATACACATTTTTCACCAAGGCTGCATTTATTGATAGAAGGAAAGAAGGAAAGGATAGAAGGAAATATTTTTTTAAATAAAAATAAAATGTAATTAAATTTGGTTGTGTGTTTTTTTTTTAAATACCAACAATGTTGACACTAAATGTGTTACATTAAATAAATGCAGTCTTGATGAGAAAAATAAACTTCTTTCAAAAACATTAGAAAAATCTTAAATATTCCAAAATGTTGACTGGTAGTATATACACACAGGCCACTTTATTATGTACACCTGTACACCTACACAAAAAAAAAACCTCATTGGACAAACTCAATTTAATTGAGGGCAGGTTTTCCATCCAATAAATATGTGTGGCCCCAACTCATAAAAAAATAAATAATGCAATTAAATGTAATTGAGTTGGACCAACTTTATCAAATACAGTTTAAATGATATGTATATACGTATAACATAACTTTTTTTTATAATTGTCAAACTTAAATTAAAACATTTAATTGGAAAATCAATTATAAGCAGTTTCATTCATCATCATACACAATGTACATAATGAAAATATAAGAAAAGCGGTGTCACTCCTGACATTAGCATAGATCACTGAGTGCACACAGCTTAAGCACAGGCGGCTCTCTTCAGCATACACTGTAAAAACTAATTAGTTCAGTTTACTTAATTAAATTGTGCAAACTTGTTGCCTTAATTCAATTAAGTAAGCATTACTTAAACCGTTTAAGTTTTGTCAACTTAATTCTATCTGGGATCTGAGGAAGTGTACTCCCAGAGTGCATTGTGGCATGAATAAATGAATTGCTTCGTTTTACTATTTTTGGCTTTATTTTACTATTTGTCTTTTGTCAGTATAACCCTAATAATGACAGCAAGTAAAATAGTAACGGTTGTATTAATAATAAAAAATAAATGAATAAATAAAAATCCTTGTTACCATTGTTGTGTTTTGCATGCTGAATGTTGAAGTCTGTGTGTGACACACTCAAGCATGGTCAAATGATATTGTGACAAATATAGAGGGATTATATCAACTCAATTAAAAGGTTATGCCATAAATATTAGCAAAACTAATGTTAAAAGATCATTATTTGACATGAAATATAGTTATGTTATATATAATTTATGGACAAATATTATATACTTCCCTTCTTTTGATATCATACAACTATGATTTCTTGTTGCATTGCTGCATTAAGGAAGTTAATTACTATAATATGAATGAAGTTCCAAGTGTCCAACCAAAGGGAACACTAATCACAATTATGGTGAGAGGAAGTGGAGGAAATGAGTTATAAGTCTATAAAAAATTGCCCCACCTCAAAAACCCGTTGCCCGCCCGCCCGTCCGCCTGCTTGTTTTTTTGCTTTGGCAAAATGGTACTCAAACCAGTCAAGTAATGTTTACTTGAGTTTTCTAAGTAAAGAAGGCATAGCATGCAAATAGTTCAGATTACTTAATTGTTTTAAGTAAGTTTAAGAAATTATTGGACATTAAGTAAAGTTTACTAAAAAAGTCTTAGTAAGAACGGCGTTACTTTCTGAGTAAGTTGAATATGGAAGGTGGTCTGCTGGAAGCTAGATTTTTAACTTTATAATGTGTTAAATATAGATATTTTTCTTACAAAATCCCATCAATACGCTTCAGAAGGCTTTTATTAACCCCCTGGAGCATGTGGATTACTTTTATAATGGATGGTACACTGCCAAAGTTTGGAAGAGCCAGGACATTTTTTTTATATAACTCCGATTGTATACGTCTGAAAGAAGAAAGTCATATACACCTAGGAAGGCTTAAGGGTGAGTAATTTATGGGATCATTTTCATTTTGGGTGAACTATACCTTTAAGTTATTTTGACCATGGCATGGTTGTTGGTGGCAGACGGCTGGTCTAAGTTTTTCAGAAACTGCTGATCTACTGAGATTTTCATTCACAACCATCTCTAGGGTTTACAGAGAATGGTCAAAAAATAGAAAATAACCATTGAGCAGCTGTTCTGTGGTTAAAAATGCCTTGATGATGCCAGGGGTCAGATGAGAATGGCCAGACTGGTTCAAGCTGATTGAAGGACAACAGTAACTCAAATAACCACTTGTTACAACCGATGTACGCAGAAGTGCATACTTGAACACACAACACATCAAACCTAGAAGCAGATGGGCTACAGCAGCAAGACCACACCGGTGTCACTGGTGTCACAATTTGTATGGGTTCACCAAGATTGGACTTGGTCTGATGAGTCTCGATTTCTGCTGCAACATTCAGATGGAAGGGACAGAATTTGGCGTAAACAACATGAAAGCATGGATCCATCCTGCCTTTTTTTAACTGATCAGGCTGGTGCTGGTGGTGTAGTTGTGTTGGGGGATATTTTCTTGCCACACTTTAGGCCACTTAGTATCAACTGAGCAACGTTTAAATGCCACAGCCTACCTGAGTATTGTTGTTGACCATGTCCATCTCTTTATGACCACAGTGTACCCCTCTTATGATGGCTACTTCCAGCAGGATAATGCGTCTTGTCACAAAGCTCAAATCATCTCAAACTTGTTTCTTGAACATGGCAATGAGTTAACTGTACTCAAACGGCCTTCACAGTCACCAAACCAAAACCAATCCAATGGAGTATGTTTTGGATATGGTGGAACTGGAGATTTGCATCATGGATGTGCAGCAGGCAAATCTGCTGCAACTGCATGATGCTATCATGTCATTATGGAACAAAATCTTTGAGGAATGTTTCCAGCACCTTGTTGGATCCATGACACAAAGAACTGGGTTCTAACCCAGTAATAGTAAGGTGCACCTAATACAGTGGCAGATGAGTGTATATAAAATCAAAGTAAATACTGTATATATTATATATAAACATTAAACATGTATACAATGTAAGAAAATAGTGCTATTCTAAAAACATGTTGTTTGCGAAATTGAATATTTGGCTTAATTTGGACAATTATTTGGATAATTGTCAGTGAAAAAAAAAAAAAAACCTGGTGAAGAGAAATTTAAAGTATGCACATTACAAGAAGGATGAGATGAACACTTATGTGATATGAGTTATGTGTTTTTTTAGGGCTGTCAAGCGATTAAAACATTTAATCTAATTAATTACACAATGTGGCGATTAATTAATCGAATGAATCGCAAATTAATTGTGCATCAAATTTGGCTGAGAAATTACTCCCAAAAGATCATTTAAAGTCATTATTATGTAAAAATCGGATCCATTGAGATCATTGGTTCACTCGATTTGTTCAAAACGCGGATTCAGAAATGAATCTCGGAGTTGGAGACGAACAGTTCTGCTTTGTCTTTATACTTTAAATGTGAGGCCATTTTCAAACTGTCAGTTTAGTTCGAAACGGGACACAGTTCACATGAAAAAGATATGTGAAAGCTGTCACGTGGACCCGGGTGAGCTGAGCTCAGGGGTACCGAATTCGAGACTGCCTGAAGGAGTTGTTCTGAGTTCGGTTGCGCAATTTGCGCTCGATATGTGTCACAATTCACGTGATTGTGAAAGTAACACAGACTCAGGTACCCAAGAAAAGTAACCTGCGCATGCATTTTATCAGATGAGTGAGATGACGATATATTTAGTTCAGTAAAACACAAAAGGGATGATGGTGTTGGTGATTTACCTCAGATACGAGCGAGAGGGAACCTGCAGTGTATTCGTGCATAGCAGCGGCAGGAACAGTTCCACTCGAATTGGTCGCATGCTGTGCTTTATACATTTGTATGGTAAGACAGTTTTGGAAATGTTGTTTATTTAAATTGATCCCCTTTAAAGAAGATTCTTTTTGACATTGCAACACGTCTGATGGGCCATTCCCATCGTTTTTTTTTTTTTTTTTTTTTAAATGTGAACTTCTTTTCACCTTACCACCATTTACCTATTTTTGAATTTGTCATATGTAAAAACACCTGATCAAGGTCTTCTGAAACCAGTCTAAGGCTTTCAGTTAAGCTAAAATTATTCAACTATTTTCTGCCCGTCAGTTTGTAAATATGTAGTTTGCACATCCCAAGCAGTCACCCAAGGAGTTTCGCTCTTCCTAGACTGTCTGGCTCCATACATAGATGTCAATCTTTTATTTATACACATGATTTCATGGATGCATAACTGAACTGATTATTTGTGATGTGAGGTAAAAATAAATGCTACACCCAAGTCAGTGAGTGTATTTATACCTAATTACTGTTATTATTGAAAGATAAAGATGTAATTGTATTAACATGCAGATGTAATGGTTTGAGTTGGCCTAAAACATGGATGGGGTTAAATGCAGCGGACGAATTCCGAGTGTGGGTTACCATACTTGGCCTTGAAATGTCACTTTCCCTTCACTTTCACTTAAAGCCATTTTAGCCTCATGAATTAATTGTTTCTCCTCTCAGAGCTGATTTGTTTGCAGAATAAGACCAAAAAGAAAAGACAACATAACAAAAATGTATTCCACCAAGCTAAAAAAAAGAGTGAGCAGCACATACTTTATATAAACCAACTTTTTGAGATAACCAGCTCTGAGCAATACACTGTATTTCAGTTTTCCATTACAAAGCTCACATACAATCCACAGTGACCAAAATCCAGTGGACTCTCCCAAAACCATTTGCCATCAAAAATCACAGTCTGGCTGAATAAAGCCACAAATGACCTTTGTTTAAATTAATTTGCTTTCAAATTCTGCCCACTTAAGCCCAGAAAGCTTACAAATGGAACAAATTCCCTACCGTTTGATGTTTTGCGTATTAAATCCCTGTTCTTGGAGACCTCGACTGAGTTTACTGCCTGACTGTCTATTTTTAGCGTTTCCTTCCTAAACCGTATTTGGTGGTCTCCACCTACGCATGCTAATTTACCAGGCATAACAACAATTTAAAGCTGGACTCAGCTGTCTGAAGTTGTCACCATGCTTGAGAGTACAGCCAGGCTTCCTGACTGGGACAGTAGGCTATTTAAAGGAGCTTTTTATAAAACACAGCTCCTTTTACCAATGCAGATGCTTCCTAGCTGAAACTACTCTGCCAGAAGATGCCGTAATAATATAAATACTGGAGCTCTGTTTAAATGCAAAATAGCACTGGATTGGTAGTACTCGAAAATTCTGGTATAGGCTTTGTTATAACCCCTAACCCTAATTATGAGCAATAGCAGAGTGTGTCTTCAACTGGGAATTGTGCAGTAAACTTTACAGCACGTCCCAGAAGTAGATTTTTTATAAAACTTTTTTATGTTTATTACATCACATTAGAACTGTCTTGGAAACTTTATTTTTTGCTGATATTTTTTGTATTATTTATATATTATTACAGTATTTATTAATGTTATGAATTAACTTTCACTCGTGGGGCAGTCGTGGCCTAATGGTTAGAGAGTCGGACTTGTAACCGGACTCAGGTCCGGCAGGAATTGTTGGTGGGGGGAGTGAATAAGCAGCACCCTCAATACCACAACTGAGGTGAGACCCTTGAGCAAGGCACCGAACCCCCAACTGCTCCCAGGGTGCCGCAGCAATATGGCTGCCCACTGCTCCGGGTGTGTGTGTGTGTGTGTGTGTGTGTGTGTTCACTATTGTGTGTGTGCATTTGGATGGATTAAATGCAGAGCACAAATTCCAAGTATGGGTCACCATACTTTGCCACACGTCACTTCACTTCACTTTATTTTTTTGGATTTTTCTGTTTTCATTTTTATTTTAATTTAAGTTTAAGTAATTTTGTTATGTGCCTTTATCATTTGTATTAGTTGTGTTTTTAGTTTAATATTTCTATTTAGCTTTTATTTATTTTTTAATCATATTTAGTAACTTTAAAAGGGTGATGAATTGAGAAATCAACTTTCCTTTGAGCCTTTGATATATAAAAAATATAGATATAAGAATATCCTGTAAGTTTCAGAGCTGAAAACGTCCCTGTTAGTCAAAGAAAAGCTTTTATAGACACCAGGCCCAGAAAACGAGAGATCTCAGAATGTGTCGATCACTGACGTCATAGAATGCAGAAGCACCACCTCAAGCCCGTCCACTGACTCATGGAGCTAAACGGGTCACACTACTGAGCAATAAACATGCCGGTTCCAGCTCACGTGCGTAAGACATTGCGCGTTTGTTCGCTTAATTTCACAACAGAATCGATTGTAAATAAGATAGAGGTCGAGGCTGGATTTGCAGACATACTGAGATTAAAACACAATGCTGTGCCTTCTATATTGGATCCGACAGGAATGGTGCAACACACTTATGTGAGTAAAACATGTTTTTTTTTATATATATATGTGTTAGTATTGTTACAGATCGTTTGATATCTATTGATTACCTTAGCACTGTCACAGGCTGGAGAAGGTGTTATTGGTTCATCGTGATCAGACTCGGACTTGTAATGGCAGTGCTCGCAAAGTTCGCAACGTCCCGGGGCTATGTGCTTTTCAGACGGGCCAGCCTGCCGACGGGCTATAGTGAAATAATGTTAAAATAACGTCAAAAATAATTTTGCGAGTCCTGTGAGCGATTCCCTAGACGCTTTCAAAACAATTTACACATGTACTGAGGGGAGCTGAAGCTCATTAAATATGCAAATCTTATCCAATCCTAGTCTTCAGTGCGGCACGCCCATCAAAACTGAGCATTTTTCAGAGAGCCTCAAAACCATGGCAGAAAATAGGAGCGCAGCTGGAAGAAAACAAAACTAGAGGTCTTTCGTAATTCGTGGAAAGAGAGCATGATCACATACAGAAAGGCTGTATATCTGCTATATTTGCTTATTTCTCGACTCTCTTAGAAGAAAACAAACACAACTCTAGGTATTTATTCAATACAGTAGCTAAATTAACCAAAAATAAAGCTTCAACTTATGATGTTTGTAAACAGCACAGCAGTAATGACTTTATACTTTATACTTATATGTATAATAATGACTTTAACTTCTTAACAAGTAAGATTGATAATATTAGGAAGAAAATTTTAACTATGCAGCCGTCTACTACAGTATCACATCAGACCGAGCATTGTAGTGTCACTGAGGAAAAATTACACTCATTCACTGCTATAGGAGAAGAAGAATTGGCTAAACTCATTAAATCATCAAAATAAATAACATGTATGCTCGACCCTATACTGACTAGGCTATTAAAAGAGATGCTACCAGATGTCATATATCCTCTTCTTAATATCATGAATTAATCTTTTTTCATTAGGATATGTACCTAAAACTTTTAAGTTGGCTATTATTAAACCACTTATTTAAAAAACTTGATCCTACAGAATTAGTCAATTACAGGCCAATCTCAAATATACCCTTTCTGTCAAAAATACTTCAAAAGGCAGTGTCCTCACAATTATGTTCCTTTTTTAGAAATAAATGGTATCTGTGAGGATTTCCAGTCAGGATTTAGACCATATCATAGTACTGAGACTGCTCTCACCAGAGTTACTAATTATTTACTCTTATCATCCAATCGTGGTTAACACTGTGTAACACTGTTTAACACTGTGAAGCTGCTTTGAAACAATCTGCATTATAAAAAGCGCTATATAAATAAAGTTGACTTGACTTGACTTATTCTTTATGATGTTTTTGAATGTAAATACCATGCAAACGTCATTAGTTGACCTCAGACAACAGTTTAAAAAAATTAAAAAGTCAGTTCATGACCCCTTTAATACTATGAAAATGAAAATTCACCACACTGAACACTTTTGCTTGTTTATTATTATTGATATTATTATGTGTGTACTTGTTTACCAGCAGTGTCCGATATAAACGTATAATTGTAGAAATATAAGACATTAAAAAAGTGAAGAAAATTAAGTAAAATCAAAGTAAATATCACTTATGAAGAGAATATCAGGATTATTTCCATTCAAGGCAAATTATGTAATTGTCACATGCACACCAGGCTCCACTGCTCCATCCATGCAATCATTTAACTTTCTTGTGTAATTATCACCCACACCTGTCCGTCAGTCTTATTCTAATTCACTCCACAATACAAAGAAGGCTGAATCCGAAATCGCCCCCTAAACCCTCAATCACTATTCCCTATGTTAGTCCACTAATAAAGTTTAGTGAATGAAAACGAGTGAGTGAATTCGGACAGCCGTTGAGCGTACATCGGCTGTACACTTGTTATTGCGGTGCAATGTGGGATAGAATGAGTGCACTCATAAACGTCCACTATGGTTTCATACACCACTACAAATGGTTGTTCCCTCAAATAATGCCCTATATGAGGGTACAGGGGGCGATTTCGGATTCAGTCAAAGTTTCACCTTTCAGTCAGTGTCTGGCCTTGTTTGGGAAAATAGACTCACCTGCCTACATCCTTTCTACTCCAGTGAGTTATCCTATGTCTCTTCAGTTGTCTCTAGCGTCTGCTCCTTACCTGTTTGTCTCCTCTGTTAGCTTGTCGCCTTCTGGTATCCTTTAGTCTCCGTCTGCACCTGGTTAAAATAAACAAGATTCAGTCCAGTTATTTCACGCAAGTGCTGCTTTACTCTTGAACTGAATACTCTGATTGTGCTAATAAACTGCGTGTGGTTCACTTTCCTTTGTGAGTCTGTATATCAGTACATGTACATGTCAACTCATTCTAATAACCCCTAACAGTATATTAATACTCTGAGAGTTAGTTGACATGTAGTACAAAGTTACTTATAGTTAGTAGAGTGTATATAGTGGACTATCAAAATAAAGTTTATCCGGCCATTTTATAACAAACATTTTTAAAATGTAATTTCCACCACCGTGATTTGCATTACAAACTATGATATTAAACAAAATAAATAATATGAGATGTGGTGTAAATGACACTAAAGTAATTTTCATTACTTAATTAATTAAATAAACTAGTGAAAAGGGGAAAAATGCTTTAAGAGAGAAAGATAGAAGAAAAAAACAACCCACCGTTTATTTAATTGAAAATATAACTCCTAACTAAATGCTCTGAGACTGTGTCATTCAGAATGTTCTGAATCCATTTCATTTTTGGCCTGCAGTATTGTTTCCTTCGTATCTGTCTCACTGGTGGGAGCCGTGCCTCTCCTATTAATTGTCAGCGAGGGCTGGAGGGCCAGTGCAGGCAGCGTCTGGTTCATTGAATTATAGACACCAGCCTTCATTTTTATGCCTGGAGGTGCTTGGTTGTAATGTCAAGATGAGGGCCAGCATTTCTGTTCTGCTGGTGTCAAGAGTAACATGACACAGTTCTATTGATTTGGCTCAGTGTATGTACTTGGGAGGTGTTGGACATCATGAAGAGACGTGCAAATAATACTGTCAACTTTTCTTTATTTTTCATTCCAACAAAATCTCCTCAAAGAGAATATCACAGATTTAGATTTGTCCACCCCAGCGACATTTAAGCATCCAAAATTAAATAAAGGCTCTGTTGCCTTCACTAAAAGTATGCATAAACACAGTTTGTAATTCTGGATTTAAACGGTGCACCATTTAAAAAAAAGTTACAAATACTAAGAAATGTGAATGACCTGAAACCATTTTAGCCCACCACCACCACCACCACCAAAAAAAAAAAAACATTTTAGACCAACAAAATTCCCCCCAAATGCTGTCCCAACTAATAAAATACAGATGTCGGAACAAATAATTTTAAATTGAACAATATTACCGAAATGTTAGGGGTTTGTGACTTCCCAGCATGCACTGCAGCATGAATAAATTATGCGGTTACTGTGATAAGATTTCACTGTTTGCTAACTTAAAAAAATAAAGTGTCATATGTAGCTACGTTTCCAACAAAAGTTGTTATGTAAAAAGTAAAGTTGTACATAAAACATTTGTGAATAAAGTGCACTTTATACACTTTATATTATTGTTTCCATCCCATGTGTTCAAAAGCACAAATCATCACTTCTTGGGAAAATGGAAGAACATATCTGTAATAAGAATGGAAGCTGCTGCAATCGGGAAAAGACACCTTGGGTCTTTTCAACCTGCACCAATCTTGATTGGCTGTTGAGAGGTCAGGTGACCATTAAAGTGCACCTACATTACGGAATCCCCAGATTCTAATTGTCTGAAGGAAGCCACACAGAGATGCATAAAGTGTGGCTATGTGACACAGCATCTCATTCCCTTCTCAGGGAACCAGGTTACATACATAACCTGAGACATTCCCTTACGAATGGAACTCCACGCTGCGTCATGGTGTTGATGCTATGGAAACCCCAATAACAACACCGGGAAGTTGTTTGTCCATCAAGGCTGTGAAACACTGCAGACACATGTTGAGCCGAAACACATAAGGACCTGTCATCCCAGGGTTGAATCCATGTCCTGACTTTAAAATCTTATGAATGTGTGCGTAGAGGACCAGCCTGCCACAGCACAAACATTTTGCAAGGATGCACTATTTGAGGACTCACTGAGAGACATTGGGCAGATGTTGAAACAATGCAGCAAAATCAGACAGAGGAATCATTTTCTCAATAGTATTGGTCAGTTCTGACAGGCGAAGCCATTACACGCACCAGAAAAAATGCATCTGTTATCCAATGTGAACGGCACTGCTCGGTGACCACAGACTCTTTTCTGCGACCACCAAGCAAAACCAAAAATTTAGTGGATTTATGCTACTGGCCTGAGCAGTGGATGTAAATCCTGAATCTGAATAGATGAAGCCTTTCATGCTGCTCCACTGATTCATGCGGTGAAGAAGGCCTGAAGTATGACCATATGAGCAGTCGCAGAAGGCTGTAAAACATCTTCGTTTGGATTGGAAGAATTTGCAGAGCAAGCTTCCAAATCCAAAAAGGGATCCTGTTAGTCGGTGGATATAGTAGGAGAAATGGGAACACTCATCTAAAGCTCCTCCTCCAACTCAACCTGTGACCCCCATGATCTAAGCTGCCGTGAAGCAGTTAACCTTATGGAGAAATGCTCACAATGAATACAATCAGCCTCCTCAAGGACTGACCAAGCATGTTTTGAATGTAATCCGGTCTGGGGTTCAAAATCCAAGCAGGAGAGCTACTCTGAAAGATCACCTGCTCTTCTAAACTAAATCAATGCTAATAAAAGAGCCACTTAAAGAGTCAGTAACTACTCTGAGGTTGACTCTAAGGGTTCAAATGGAGCCTCAGATAAACATTTCATGACAACAAAAAAGTCACAAATGATAAATGAAATCACACAAATGCAAATGCAGCTTCCTGAAAATTAAGAATATGGTAATTCCGTGACATATTTGCCCTTTTATGGTCTTGCTGACATGCTACGCTACGTCACCTGACCTCACGTCAGCCAATCAAGACTGGTGTGTTTTCAAACATGCTTCAGACACCGGTCATACAGAAGTGTTTCCATAGCATCAACGCCATGACACAGAGTCAAATTCCATTCAAAAGGAAACAAATGTGTTCCCTTTCGAAGGGAACTTGCACTGCGTCGAACGGCACTTTGGGATATAACGTCACAGTGTGACAGGTGTCTGAAATCACTATCAAATCGCGGTAATCCTATTGACCGGCGACAGCCCATGATGTCATCAATGTGCGACCTGGAAGTATATAAGGGCACCTTGCAAACACACATTCATCTTTTCGTCTTCAGGGACTGTCTGTCTGTAAGGAGCGCTAGTCAAATTACAGGTATAATAAAGAGTACTAAGAAAGCAGAACGCTTTCAGAAGTGTGCAGACTTGTGCCCAAGATTCTTGTCACCGGGTGACACACATGACCTGTGCGTTATGTGTCTGGGAAAAGAGCATGAGAACTGCCTGTGCAAATTGTGAGCGTTTATCATTAAGAACGCTCCGTTCTTGTCTGGCTCTCTTCTCGAGGGAAGAAGGGTCGGCATCTGGACCTCATGGATCCGGTGCCACTCGTGCTGAGGTAGATCGGTGACACGTGTCATGGGGGTCCCAGATGGAGCTCGCCAATCATCTGGAGAGGAGTGTAAACGTCTCAGACGGTTCGGCAGCTGACGAGAGTGAGCTGCAGGACGAGGTGGAAGATAAGAGTCTTCCACCGTGCTCTGCAGCGAGTGCTCTGATGGACAAACAGGAGATGGCTGAGGAGGTGATAGTAATCAGGAAGAGCCTGAATCCTCTCAGCCACCCTGCCCCGCGTATGCTGTTGCTGGATGTTGTGGAGCGTGCTGTGGGCAGGCTGCAGCTGCCTTGGTAGCATGTTAGGGGAGAGAGCGCTCGCGGTAGACTGGACGATCGATTTCTTCACGGCCATAGACCAGCAGCTCAGGCGAGCCTTCCATTTCTCCCGGATCTTCATTCTGAGATCCAGGGGGCATGGAAGAACCCATATTCTGCCCGCATCTAACGACATCAGCGGGCTAGTTACGCTGATGTTGAGGGTATGGGTGAGCATGAGTATGTGTCAATGCCCCCCATGGACGAGACGTTCGCGAACTATCTTGTTTCTGTGCAGACATTGACACTGAGAGCACCAACCCTGCCATCCAAACCGCTAAAGGCAACTTTGCGCATAAGCGAAGAGCATAAGCGACAGCGGGTCATGCTGGTGCTGCCCTGCACACGATGGCAGTGTTGCAGGCGTACTGCTGGGGGATCTCGATCAGGGGGCAGGACTGTCCCCTAAGGCGGTCGCTGAGCTGCACTGCACCACAGATCTGGCTCTCCAGGCCACCAAGCAGACTGCTGCCACGATCGGCTGATCGATGCCGGCGATGGTGGCCACGGAGAAGCATCTGTGGCTGAACCTGGACGACATCGGGAAGAAAGAGAAGGGCTTTCTCCTCGATTCGCCGGTTTCACCCTCCAAACTTTTCGACACCTCCGTGGAGGCGGTGGTTGGGAAGTTCAGGGAGGTGAAAGCGTGCTCAGCTGCATTTAAGACGTGCGTTCCGCTGAGATCCTCGTCCACACCCAGGTAGGTGGGGCCTGGTCCATCACGGCCCGAGGGCCGTAGACAGGACCAGAGAGCTAGCGTCTCCTCTCGTGAACCCCCTCCATGGAGGAGTAGGGCACAGAGGAGACGGGATTCCCGCAGGAAGAAGGATCTGAGGGAGGTGATCCAGGACAAACACAGTCGGCGTTGGTGATGGATCACCTCCCTTAAGGGGATAATATATCTTGGCCCTCTCCTTCTTCCATTTTAATCTCCATTTTTAATTCCCAGATGCTTCTTACATCAGGCCTGAGGTGGGTCTATGATGAGTGGAACTATGTTCTGAAGTTTGGGCTCTGAAGGTTTCCCCTGCCAGTTTTTCAGTCCCTCAGTCTGTTGAAGTGGTTGGTCCCAGGCCTTTGGGCAGTAGGACCTTGTGTGAGGTGCATAAAGGTTCCTCTTGAGGCTTATAGCTTGGGCTATGACCGTAGGGAATGCTGTCACTGACAGCCCAGTGTGACCTGAGGGGGAGTGGTTCAGGCATTTCATGTGAAGTTGCTTGTTCTGACATTTGTCACTGCCAGTGGGCATGCACTCCCCTCAGCATGGCAGCATGGGTATATTGTTCCCAAAGTGTGAGTTCCCTTCGAAAGGGAACACTCTCAGGAGACATATGAAAGCTATGTTCCCTTAGAACAGGGAACGAGACATTGCGTCTCTTTGCCATGCTTTGGGGCCTGCCTGCCAAACAGATCCTTCAGACGATAAGGTGAATGTGTGTTTGCAAGGCGCCCTAATATACTTCTGGGTCGCACATTGATGACATCGTTGTCACCGGTCAATAGGATTACTGTGATTTGATAGTGATTTCAGACACCTGTCACGCTATATCCCAAAGCGACGTTCGACGCAATGTCTCGTTCCATGTTCTCAGGGAACAAGGGAACATAAGTTACATATGTAACCTGAGAGTGTTTGTGTGAGTTCTCTTTCACAAGTGAAAGCAATGCACTGCAAGCAGAGAGAATGTATATCTCATTTCTGCTCATCTACTCTCACATTCTTTAGAACATTTGTGGTACATTTACGGCAGATCAAATCTTTTAATGTTCATACAAATATTTACATGTTATTTAACCGACCGCAAAGGCTCAACGGGAGGCCTCTGCAGAGCACTTAAACCTACTGAGAGGTCCCAAGAGGGTACGAGAAGAGAACAAGGAGGATTCAGTCTCCTCGCTCCCCTCAGGAACCTGATGATCAGGTCGTGCTGACTTACCTTTTTGTCCCCCAAGAGATCGTGATGGGGAGATATTGCGGCCACATACACTTCAAGGGTGGAGGGAGACAGCCTTCGCTCCAACCCCTCTTGGAGGAACGAGAGCACGGACCCGATCGGGCATTTCCAGGGGTCTTCTTGGCGGGAAGAACACCAGGTGACGAAGAGGTTCCACTTCAACGCATAGGCATGCCGAGTGGACTCTGCCCTAGCGGAAGTGATGGTAGCGACACGTGAAGCTTCCAGAATCCGGGGCGCGGGTGCCCAAGGGTGCCCCGTCTCTGAGTGAGGAGGTCAGGTCTCAGAGGAATAGGCCAGGGAGGGGCTGTCGCAAGGAGTAGCAGTTCTGAGAACCAGGTCACACAGTAGTGCCCAACAGAGTGTTCAACAGTGGGGGGACCCCAGTGTACCCTTGGCCGCGGCCCCATCGAGGGCAGAGAGGGCGGAGGAGGCCACCGAACGGTCACAGGAAGCACGGGGACTTCCAGGACCGCGTGATCTCCTCATGCATCTCGGGAGCGAAAGGCATTGGGGGCGGGGCCCAACAGCTGTCAGGTGCCGCCCCCAAAACCAATCGCGCAACCACGAGTGCTCGTGACAGGGCGGAGTTCCACACCAGCCCAAGGCCGGCGGCTGCCCAAGATAACATGGCTGTCAACTCTAGTTCGGATCCGGCAGCGCTGACACACCCAAAGGCAGAGCGCAGCCTAATCGTCATCCCCAAAGGACTCTAGCCCACCTTGAGATGCGGCGATCGACATCTCGCTGCTATCTGGAGTGTGAACGAAACGAACGGGGCGTCCGAGACGGCCCCGCTGCTTCAGTCCAGCACTTGCGGGAAGCAATGTGCGAGAGGGGGGCGTGGCCCGAGGAATGATCGTCGGGGTTCTTAATTACCACCTATTAATTACCAAAAAGTACCACCTCTCTCGGAGACGGTAGATTGGGGTGTGGCAGAGGGGACTCTCTCTCCTCACGGAGATCACTGAGTCTCGACCGCGACATCGCGATGGTCACGTCCCCACAGTGGGAACATGACACATCCACAAACACTGCCCGAACGTGCTGAAGCCCAAACTCGTCGAGCAGTGAATGTGCCCATAGACAGCAACGGAGATCGATCGCACCCGGAATTGCACGGGCGAACCGTCTTTAAAAAGACGTGCCACGCGCAAGCTCTTTTTGTGAGAGGAAAGCTCTGCAGAGTGCCGAAGCGCCCAGGGAAAACACACACAGCTGTTGCAGATCACTGCACAGATCAGCAGGCAGGCAATGCGAGCCTCGAAGACTGAAGAGAAGACTTCAGAATTTAGGCTTGTAGGAGTGAAGAGATGCTCTTGGCTCCAAAGCAGAAACATAATGCGATGTTACCAGCGTACTTCCTTATATACCCACGATGTGGGGCGGAGTCACGCATGCAAATTCCACATGCCCATGGCATTGGCACTGCCATTGGGCGCTGTTAAATTCCCCGAAGGTAACTGGCTTCTAAACGAAACCCCCATTCGTTAGTCACTAATGTTACGTCGTAGTGACTGGACGAAAGGGAACTCAAATTCAACAAAACATGATGCATTTTTTTAGATTAAGTCTTTTTTACAGTGCACACCTAATACAAAAATCTGCAGATGCTTTCCTATTATAAAAACAAGACTACAATATGCAATAAAGACACAACTGATCACAATTTAATATGCAAATAGATGCTGGAAAGTCACTTTTGAAGTCAAAATGTGTTCTTCGGTCACTCATTAATAAGAGCGGCAAATAAGACAAAGTAAAATGCTTTTTTATAGCACAGTGTTACGCATTATATGGTGTGTTATGTGTTTTATAGCACAATAGCATTGCTATTTATTTAAAATTAAATTAAAATGACATAAGTAAAATGGAAGCTTAAAGACAATTTTAAACATAAATAAAAAAAGACATGGAAAAATTTCCTGTGATTGAAATAATAGTTTTAATAATGGTTAAATAAAAGTTTTTAATTACAAATATATTTTACAAAACACAATAATGGTTTAGTCCATATGTTAAATGGTTCGGGCTAATTTAACTTCTAGATAGGGATTTGAACTGTCAAATATTGTGGCTTGTTGAAAAGAAGTGCTAAAAACATTCAGAATGCCATAGCAACACCAAATCAGAACACCAAAAGCCTAGCAACCCCCCAGTACACTCACATATATTCTTTAAAAAATTTAAATATCTTATGTATTATTATAATAAAAAAAATTGTATTTTGATTGGGGTTTCTTATAAGAATTTAAAAGAATATGGTAATGTTTTTCTTTCTTTCTTTCTTTCTTTCTTTCTTTCTTTCTTTCTTTCTTTCTTTCTTTCTTTCTTTCTTTCTTTCTTTCTTTCTTTTCCTTTGGCCACCCAGATAATTGCTTTTGTCTCTATTGCTTTGATGTCAGCTTGAAACGGGCCCTCAGAAAAAAAGAAAAAAAAAGCCAAACTCCTGGAGCAGCGCCCATAGCTTTGCTGATTCTGTTATTTTCTCCTGTCAGCTGTCACGACTGTTGTGAGAACTTCAGGTGATATAAGGTGGGCTTTTGTCAACCAAAGAATCCTAACGAGGCTCAACCCATCAGACTTGATTTATCTAACACATGTATAGAATTGGACCAGCATGGGCTTTCTGTCCCTTCAGGCCTTGCAATGTTCCTCCAGCAACTATTCAGCAGTGACAGACAGAGAAAAATAGATATTCATTTTTATATGGAATAGTATTGGGGTTTCATTACACGGAACATTGTCAAAACACATCAAACTAATTCACACTCTAGATAAATAGCGATTTTAAAGAAGATTATGATTATTAGAGGTGTACATAATCCTTACTGCTGACACCATTGTAGGTATCATTCGATGCCACATATTACCATAGTCATTTATATTAGATGATATCTGTTCTCAGAGCGTGTTTGTTATGGATTAGGATATGAGAAATGAAATGAAGGTGAAAGCAAATGCCCTGGCCGAGTGTGTTTTTAAAATTATCCTTGCAATGTTCAGGAGTAGGAAAAAAATAAGTTGTTGTATTTTTTTGCTCCATTTTCAAATTTTTTCTCTTCACAACCACACTGGAGAAAAAGGGAGAAAAATCTCATGGAACTCATGCTGTCTGATTCTGAGGAGTTGCATGCAGACAGACAGGCGGGTGCATTTAAGGAGCTGCTGGAGGTTGTGACTCGTACTGTGGCCAAGCTGAATCTAGAGTGGCATGACGAAAAGAGACAGTCTAAACTAGATTATCGTTATCTAACATCTGGCCAAGAAAACCTCCCCGTTGCCATCTCCCGTTCTCCTCTAACCTTCACATGAGGTGTCTTGGTCTAGGTCAAAAAGGACAGGGGGCTGCATCCAATTTCTAGATCTAAGGGGCCTTAACAGAACCCGTCGGACCTACAGTTTCAAGGACAGGTTTGTGACAATAGATCTAAAGATTCCACTCTGGTCAGAAGAGAAATTCAAGAGCAGTTTATATTCTGGGGCATGGCAGAAGTATGGCCAAGCGGAAGTGGATTTGTTTGCCTCCAAGGTGATGACCCGCTGTCCCCTCTTGTTTACCCCCAAATCTCAGCTCCTCTGGGTCTGGATGCTATGGTAAAGACGTGGCTGAGGCTGCATTTGTACACCTTTCCTCCGAGTGCTCTGCTCCCGAGGGTTCTAGCAAGGATTTGTCAGGACCCAATCCACCTTCTCCTAGTGGCTCTGTTCTGGCCGGCCTGTGTATGGTTCTTGAACCTGATATCTCTCCTGGATGGCATTCCATGGGATATATTCCGTCTTGGAAAGATCTTCTGTCTCAAGTGCAAGGGATGATCAACCACCTCAAGCCGGATATCTGGAAAATTTAGGTCTGAGCCCCGAGGGGTCCCAGCTTACAGATTCTCGTCTCTCAACTGAGGTTGTTTAATCAATTATTGAGTTCAGTCAGATTAAGATCAAGATGAAAATTGTTTAAGAACGAACAGCTTCATTCAAGCCATCTAACTACTCTCGCCTCACTTTTCTTTGTCACAATGTAGAAAGGACCCAAAAGCGAATGCAGGTTTCAGTTATTTATTGAACAGCAGGAAAGGGACAAAATAGGCTGTCTGCCGGTCACCGGCCGTCTAGGCGGACGCAGATCAGGACAAGGTAACTTAAAGGGACCAGACATCAAACAGGCGGGACGCCTGGTGCAGGGAGCTGCTGTCAGAGAGTGCACCCTGGAAACACCGAACACTCACTTCACTTGGCAGTCACGGCGGTGCAGAAGAGCTGACTTGTAGGCAGTAGATAACAGGGTGAAATCCTCGTCTGCCCCACCCCCACCCCCACATGATTGGCTGCCCAAGACATCAATCCATACACAGCCAATCAACGAACCCCAGAAACCCTCTTTTCGAGCAAAGGACACAGACAAATGGAACCCACAGAGTAACGCAATGAACACAAACGCAAGTAGCCCTCCAGATTCTTAGCTGAACTGGTGCATTGATATTAAATGTAATAACCCCGCCTAAGAAACAATAGGAGGGTTAAATTAATGATTGATGGTTCATTCAGGTCATGTTTATAAAGTGCGTATATTGCTAGAAACTTGGGATTTCATTATTTCACTATATAACTCATAAAACTCATTCTTTCCTCACTTTCTCTCTTTCTGCAACCCGTGTGAATGTGTGTGTGCAGGTGTTTGTGTTAGATCTTAGTTTCATGTGTTAGAATAATCAGTAACACAATAATCAGAAACACAATAAACACATTGTAGAGCACAGCGTATTTTCGACATAATGCTATCCAGTATCCGCTGCAGTTTTTGCAGTTTTCTCTGGTGCCTGCACTCAAAATAAATGGAGGGGCAATATGCTAATGTTACATCACAACGAAATGGCTTGCAACTCGTAAAAAAAAATAGTTTAATTGACTCAGTGTCGACTCTTACTTTTGAGAGACATTAATACGGTGCACTTTCACATTTAAAACTTTGCAGGATGTTTTCATTCAACTATGTAACACACTACATGAAAGGTAATTTTCAAAAATCCATAATAGGGGCTCTTTAAATATTTATTTTCCTGACACTTTCAAAAAAAGAATTAAACAACAAAAATAAACAACAATGATGACCCAATGAAACAAATCAAGGTTCCTTCCAATTGAATGTCCTTGATGGGAATTAACTCAGAGTAATCATAAATTCAGATCAGTTAATTGTCAATTATACTCCTGTTTCAGCATTTCAGTTATAAAACGCAAATACGCAAACTCGTATTTATAGAATGCCTCGCTGGTTCCTTGAGAGGGGAACGAGACACCGTGTTAGGCTGCCATGCCCCTGGCCATGCCTGTGCTCTTCTTCAGACTATTCGAATTTGCCGACACACTGGCATTGCATCTATTTATGGTTGCGGTGGCGTACTACGCTATGTCATCACACTCAGCCAATCCTTGGTTGTAAACACGTGCCTCAGACACCGACTCACGCGAACCGCTCCCATAGCGTCAAACCATGCTCATTCCCCTTACAGGAAATTAAGTTACAGACAAAACCTGAGGTGTTTTTCTTTTGTTTTGTTTTTTCTGACCCCGTTTGCAGATTTTTAAATTTTTTCTTAATTAATTTTGAAAACTTTTTATAGAAAATAAGACGCAATACCTTCAGTAATTTTGCATCATAAGTAAATATATCTTAATTTAAGAATGTTTAGATGTTTGTACTGGAAAATAAGTAAAAAATAGTGTGAGAAAATAATTTTCTGCAGACAATTAAAACATTTTTATTTAATTTTTTTCATGTTCACTGCAGTGACCTTAAGATATTAGGCTGGAGACTAATCACACGTATAACTAATAGAGCAGTATAGTTTGGGCATGTACATCCGTAATTGCTCTCTCACCATTTTGCATTTCCTCATCAAACGTTAATGAGCGTGCAAATGGTTTCTAATAGACACTTCAAAGAGATCATCAAAGCCTCATCTAACAAAATACAGTATGTGCATATTTTATCGACTTGCCAACAACATGGTATAAAGCACTTGCAAAACTGCTGAAGTCTTGATTTTACTGCAAACCATATTTATTTGGTACTGCTCACACCCTCAAGGTTACATGTAACTATGTGTTAACATAGTGCCAAGCACAAAATCTAATAATGTAATTTGCAGATGCCCGCTGATGAAGGATGGCACCTATGGTGCCCAGTTCCTAGGGATGCCCCCTCTCCAACTCTTCTATGACCTGCGGTGCATCATAATTTGTTTCCTACCAAGTTATTAGGCATCCTCTGTGAGAGCTGATCAGTGTGATTTAGAAGCTGATTAGAAAAATGACTTTTACCAACAGGGTTATGTATAAATTATATGTAACAGTGTTACGTAATTAAGGCATTAATCCAAATACATTTGAAAAAGGTGTTGGTAACACTTTAGAATAATGGTCATTAGTTAACATTAGTTAACTACATTATTTAACATTAACAAAGATTAATAATCGCTTTATAAGTGCAGTTCATTATTAGTTAATGTTAATTTCAACATTTACTAATGCCTTATTAAAATCTTGTTAATATTAGTTAATGCACTGTGAACTAACATGAACAAACCATGAACAGCTGTATTTTTATTAACTAACGTTAACAAAGATGAACAAATACAGTAACAAATGTACTGCTCATGGTTAGTTCATGTTAGTTAATACATTAACTAATGTTAACTAATGAAAGTGTTACCAAGGTGTTTTCGTTTCAAAGCACTCTCCGTCCACGCTAGCATTTTCAAGCGTTTTCCAAAAGTTTCTTATCCAAACTGAAACGTCAGAAAAAAAGGGGGGAAAAAATCTCCCTGAGATGATTCTGACGAAACAGACATAAAGTTCTCATGCTATTCTTCTGGCAGAATCATTTTATTTACCAAAATATATCACCATTCACTGATGCGTCCAGGTCGCACTCAGTCATCATTATATGTTTGGTCTAAAACGCAACTGCTCTCATGTTTTGTCACAGGACAGAAATTGCGATTAAGTTTTCTGTCATCTTCAACACAACATAGCACATTCAAAAAGCTTAGTTTTCGCAGGACAACAACGGCATGTAGTGTTGACAAGGCCTAAGGTACAAAACATAACTGGAGTAACTTTTAAAAGTTTAAATCATTTGTAAACATATGAAACAATAGTCAGATTTTTTTAAATGAAACTTTAAAAAAAAAGTTTATTAAACTTTTAGACAAAATAAAAAAAATAAAAAAAAGTTTGCATATGTGTTTTTTGTTGAGTATCATATTTGATACATCAGGATTTTATGGCTTATATAATATGATATATGCAACCACTTGTGGAGGAAAAAACAGATGCCCAAATTATTATTTTTATAGATTTCAATTAAATTTAATTCACATTTATTTGTATAGCACTTTTCACAATACACATTGTTTCAGAGCAGCTTTGCAGAAAGTGCATTACAATTTAGAGTAGTCTGTTATCAGAGGTGACTGTCAAAGTAATGTCCATATATCAAAAATGTACAGTTCTACCAGAAAGACTAGGGAGGCCAGATGATATACGATAAGATAGCAAGTTTATTAACAGACCAGCAAGAATTATAATTAGAGGTTTTTACGTCTGTAGCTCTCGTCTCGGACTCTGCATTTCCTGCCTGAAGATGAAGGCAGGGGCACAGCCGACCCCCTGGGAGGTATAGACGAGGACCATCCTGGTGGTGGTGGGGAGGATGGAGGTAAATGTTGGCATCAGCATCTGAGAACTCATATATGTGTGAGTACCGATCTCTTATATTCTGAGAATTAGAACATGATTGGTTAGGTCTGGATGTAATGAGTGATGTAACATTGAATCTTCCTGGCAGAACTTGCGCTAGAGCTTAATTTCTGAGATAATACTGTAAGGCCCGCTAAAATCATTCCAATGGAGGCTAAAGATCGAGGGTAAAAGTCCGAAAAACACTCTGCTTAAATGACTGGCGTCCTGTTGCTCTGACCCCCATCATCAGCAAATGCTTTGAGAGACTAATCAGAAACCACATCTGCTCTGTTCTCCCCCCCCTCACTGGACCCACTGCAGTTTGCATACCGCAAAAACCGCTCCACTGATGATGCCATTTCATCTACAATTCACACTGCTCTCTCCCACCTGGAAAAGAGGAACACATATGTGAGAATGCTGTTTGTAGACTACAGCTCAGCATTCAACACCATTGTGCCCTCCATACTTGACATGAAACTCCGGGCTCTAGGCTTAAACAGCTTGCTATGCAGCTGGATCCTGGACTTCCTGTAAAACAGACGCCAGGTGGTCAGAATGGGCAGTAACATCTCCTCATCACTGACTCTCAACACTGGAGCCCCTCAGGGCTGTATTCTCAGCCCACTCCTGTACTCCTTGTACACACATGACTGTGTGGCAACCCACAGCTCCAATACCATCATCAAGTTTGCTGACAATATGACGGTGGTAGGTCTCATCACTGACAATGATGAAACGGCCTACAGAGAGGAGGTGCACACTCTGACACGGTGGTGTCTGGAGCACAACCTCTCCCTCAACGTCAGCAAGACCAAGGAGCTGGTGGTCGACTTCAGGAGGAATGAGAGAGAACACCGCCCCATCACCATTGATGGAGCACCGGTGGAGAGAGTCAGCAGCTTCAAGTTCTTCGGTGTCCACATCACAGAGGAACTCTCATGGTCCGTCCACACCGAGGCCGTTGTGAAGAAGGCTCATCAGCGCCTTTTCTTCCTGCGACGGCTGAGGAGGTTTGGAATGAACCGCCACATCCTCACACGCTTCTACAGCAGCACCATAGAGAGCCTGCTGACTGGCTGCATCACCACCTGGTACGGCAACAGTACCGCCCGCAGCCGCAAATCCCTGCAAAGGGTAGTGCGCACGGCCAGCTGCATCATCGGAGGTGAGCTTCCCTCACTCCAGGACATTTATGCCAGGCGGTGTGTGAAAAGAGCTCAGAGGATCATCAGAGACTCTAGCCACCCGAACCATGGGCTGCTCTCACTGCTGCCATCAGGCAGACGGTACCGCAGCATGAGAACACGCACCAGCCGACTCCAGAACAGCTTCTTCCCACAAGCAATTAGACTACTTAACTCCTGATCCATCAGTATCATAACACACACTGGACAGAATATCACTCAGCACAACCCACTGTAGATACACACACATTATATACACATTTATTTATCATACAGCATCTATTGCACTTTGGATTTCAATTTGTGAATAATATTGTATACTATACATTGTATATTATTATTATTATTATAGCATAATGTATATTGTTTAGTGTATGTTTAGTGTATATTGTTTAAAGTATATGTATATTGTAAGTATGTGTATATTGTTTAAAGCTGTGAGAACTACACTCACATTGTGTAAATTATTTATTGTTTATTGTAGTGTATACTGTGCTGTGAGTAATTGTGTGCGTATCAGATATGTAATCTGTTGTTGCCTAAATGTTGTACATGTCATGTCATGACTACTATGTTTGCTCGGACTGCACCTAAGAATTTCACCTACTGTTGCACTTGTGCATATGGTAGAGTGACAATAAAGTGATTTGATTTGATTTGATTTGATTTTGATTTGATTACAAATCAGATTGTGCAGGAAGGAAACAGGGACGTGGACTTCAAATAAAGATGGTATTTAATATAAACTTAGGAACAACGTAGCAAGCAACACAGGTAACATAAACGAGAACGGACAAGGAGTGCAGAGAAGCGTGAACAATATAAAGGGAGTGCTAATGAAGAGGGCCAGGTGCAGGGAATCCAGGGAGTGCGGGAAAGCTGATGAGGGAGTGCAAATACAGGGAGTGCAGAATTATTAGGCAAATGAGTATTTTGACCACATCATCCTCGTTATGCATGTTGTCTTACTCCAAGCTGTATAGGCTGGAAAGCCTACTACCAATTAAGCATATTAGGTGATGTGCATCTCTGTAATGAGAAGGGGTGTGGTCTAATGACATCAACACCCTATATCAGGTGTGCATAATTATTAGGCAACTTCCTTTCCTTTGGCAAAATGGGTCAAAAGAAGGACTTGACAGGCTCAGAAAAGTCAAAAATAGTGAGATATATTGCAGAGGGATGCAGCAGTCTTAAAATAGCCAAGCTTCTGAAGCGTGATCATTGAACAATCAAGCGTTTCATTCAAAATAGTCAACAGGGTCGCAAGAAGCGTGTGGAAAAACCAAGGCGCAAAATAACTGCCCGTGAACTGAGAAAAGTCAAGCGTGCAGCTGCCAAGATGCCACTTGCCACCAGTTTGGCCATATTTCAGAGCTGCAACATCACTGGAGTGCCCAAAAGCACAAGGTGTGCAATACTCAGAGACATGGCCATGGTAAGAAAGGCAGAAAGTCGACCACCACTGAACAAGACACACAAGCTGAAACGTCAAGACTGGGCCAAGAAATATCTCAAGACTGATTTTTCTAAGGTTTTATGGACTGATGAAATGAGAGTGAGTCTTGATGGGCCAGATGGATGGGCCCGTGGCTGGATTGGTAAAGGGCAGAGAGCTCCAGTCCGACTCAGACACCAGCAAGGTGGAGGTGGAGTACTGGTTTGGGCTGGTATCATCAAAGATGAGCTTGTGGGGCCTTTTCGGGTTGAGGATGGAGTCAAGCTCAACTCCCAGTCCTACTGCCAGTTTCTGGAAGACACCTTCTTCAAGCAGTGGTACAGGAAGAAGTCTGCATCCTTCAAGAAAAACATGATTTTCATGCAGGACAATGCTCCATCACACGCGTCCAAGTACTCCACAGCGTGGCTGGCAAGAAAGGGTATAAAAGAAGAAAATCTAATGATATGGCCTCCTTGTTCACCTGATCTGAACCCCATTGAGAACCTGTGGTCCATCATCAAATGTGCGATTTACAAGGAGGGAAAACAGTACACCTCTCTGAACAGTGTCTGGGAGGCTGTGGTTGTTGCTGCACGCAATGTTGATGGTGAACAGATCAAAACACTGACAGAATCCATGGATGGCAGGCTTTTGAGTGTCCTTGCAAAGAAAGGTGGCTATATTGGTCACTGATTTGTTTTTGTTTGGTTTTTGAATGTCAGAAATGTATATTTGTGAATGTTGAGATGTTATATTGGTTTCACTGGTAAAAATAAATAATTGAAATGGGTATAAATTTGTTTTTTGTTAAGTTGCCTAATAATTATGCAC
Organism: Romanogobio albipinnatus; assembly: GCA_023566225.1. Lineage (NCBI taxonomy): Eukaryota > Metazoa > Chordata > Actinopteri > Cypriniformes > Gobionidae > Romanogobio > Romanogobio albipinnatus. Next base: position 13,462,141 of record CM042255.1, on the reverse strand, counting down.
AGTAATAGTCACCTGCACACACAGATATCCCCCTAAAATAGCTAAAACTAAAAACCACTTCCAAAAATATTCAGCTTTGATATTAATGAGTTTTTTGTGTTCATTGACAACATGGTTGCTGTTTAATTATTAATGTTGTAAAATGAATCCTCAAAAATATAACTTGCCTAATAATTCTGCACTCCCTGTAGGTGTGAGGCAGGGAGGATTCTGGGGAATGGAGTCCGGGACAGGAGAGGATTGTGACAGTGTGTCTGAGCCCCAAATATTATCAGGAATATATTCCAGAGTTTAGGAACAAAATATAGTATAAAAAAATATAGTGTAATAAAAATATCCTAGATACTACCAAAAGTTGTGTGACCTTAAAGAGCGTGATAGATTGTAGCGTGATAGAAGATCAGTTAAATACACGAGCTAAACCATTTAGGGCCTTAGCAGTAGCAAGAAAAGTTGCAGTCTGATAATAACACTGTGTGCACAATTTTGGTCCAATAAGTAATACCACAGAAAATGACTGGTCATCCAATATTTTATATCTTTAATACACTCTGTCAACTTGGATAATTTAGAGATTTCTAAGGTCCAGGTCCAGGTTGTAAAACCTCATGAATGGGAGCAGAGAAGACCAGCCCGCCACATCACAAACCTTTTAAGGGAAACACCCGAAACTAAGGCCTTGGAGGCCGACATACTCCTTGTAGAATGAGCTCTGACAGCTAAAGGTGTTGGCTGACCAGAAACTTCATAAGCAAGAGAAATAGCCTCAACTATCTACTTGCTGATTGTCTGATGCTGGAAGACCCTTCTTAGGTGATCCAAAGCAGACAAGCACCTGCTCGGATTTCCTCCACAGGGCAGCCCTGTGGACATAAGTATCCAAGGCTCTCACTGGAAACACAAGGTTCAACTTCTGAAAGGAGGAGGGCAGAAAGCTTGCAACACAATAGGCCATGGTATGTTGGTCGGCACCTTAGGGACATAGTCCGGCTTTGGATAAAGGAATGCCTTGACCATCCCCCAAACTCAAGGCATGTAGTGGATACGGATAAGGCCTGTAAAGTGCCTACTCTTTTAAGAAAAGTTATGGCTAGAAGGAACACTGTCTTAAGGGTCAGACATTTTTCTGAAACAGTTTCAAGAGGCTCGAAGGGAGCCGCAGATGAACCCTCTAGGACAATAGCCAGGATATTAGATCCCAGAACCATGCTGGGCTTGGCTAGAAGTAGACTTATTCTGTCCCAGTGGACCTTCTCCAGAACTCCTGGGAGCAGAACAATCGGGGGGAAATGCATACAGGCACAGACTCGGCCATGTCTGTACAATAGCAAAGCCCCAGGGGGCTGGGTGTGTGAGGGAGAACCAGTGCATGTACCAGTGCATGTTCAATGGACAGTGCATTGTATCCTGAGATGCAAACGGATCCACTTCAGCGTCCTTCCATTACCGATGCCAAACTGCCATCTGCTCCGACTGTGCTAGGAGAAGCCAGTTGTCTATATAGTTCAGAAGGCAAATTCCTTGTTGTCTGACCTGAATGCCTCAGCCTGCTTTTTGGCCTCCTGGAACCTCCCCAAGACTGTATTTACAGTGTCGCCGAAGAGGTCAGGAGGCGAAAGCGGGGCATCCAGAAGAAATGTTCTGTCCTTTTCTTTAAAGGTCCCATGGCATGGCATTTTTCTATTATTTTATAATGTTTCCTGAGGTGTACTTATATTGTTAGTATGACTTTTACATCATAAAATGTCATAATTTAGAAATAAAAGGCATTTTTTCAATACTGCTGTTTGCCCTGTGGCTGAATGCCCTGCTTCAAGAGGCGTGTCTGCTGTGAGACTTCAGTAAAAACGCCCACTGTTGTGATTAGCTGACATCTTTGTATTTTAAATGAGCGGAGGGGGCGTGGTTTAACTTGGTCTACGAGGCACGAGCAGGCACGAGCTGCTGCCAGAGAGACGGATGGACCTGAGTTCACTTCACATCAGTTCTCAGCATGTCTGAACTGTTGTAGTTACAGCATATACTTCAGGTTATTAGTCTATTTCTAGTCGGAGGGACTGTCACTCATGTCAGAAAGTTAGTAACTTTAGTAAATTATGGATCAGCGCTGACTGGAGACACGAACCGTTTAGAACGATTCAGTCCGATTTGGTGAACTGATTCGGTTCACTAAAAAGAACAGGTTCAAAAGAAAGATCGTTCGCGAACCGGACATCACTAACGTACCAGAGACGGAGCTCAGCGATCGCTAACAAAGTTATTTATAGTACCTACTGAGTTATGAGAGCGCTGTCAGTCAGCGCGAGTTTATTGTGTTTGTATCTGAGAGTTCTGAATAAACACGAGTCCCAGTCACACCGAGTCCGTCTTCATCATTATTACCAACTTTGTAACACATGCAAAGTACCATTACAGCTGTCGAGATGAACGAGTTAAAAGTAAGTGTTTATAATAGCATTATTTTTAAAATAAAATAAAAGCGTCAGTGACGCGCGTTGAGTACACAGCGCAAACAAAGACACAACAGCAGTAATCGAATGTAATCCAGTTTATTGTGGGGCTAGGCTGGCTAGCCCGAAAATGCTCACGCTTACCCCCCTTCTGCTTAATCGCACGCCGCGTTTGGTGCCTCCGCTGTGGGCCAGATGCAGTACTGGGGGTCGGGATGTTGAAGGCCAACGGCCAGTGCAGCCCGAGCTTCGGCGTGTGTGAGGCCGATGTTGAGCAGAAACTCATGACTGTATGCACATTTTAGAACCGGTAGACGCGACGAGGACGTACAAAAACACTGACTCACAAGATAGAAAACACGAAAACACCGTTCTGTCTGGAGAGAGAGAAGCCGCATTGTGTGCACGAATAATAAATAATTAGCTACACATCAGAAATTACTGATCACAGATCAGAAGGAACTGAAAAAAGACTTCTGTTTTCATTTGTACATCCAAACACTGAGAAACTGCCAGCATTCACTCGTTCACAAGGAATGATCTCTCGAGCGTTTGCATGGGCGTGCCAGATTCTCTGGGCGGAGGAAAGGGAGGTAACCGTTCCTGCTTGGACGTCAAACCAGGAGACTTCAGGATTGGCTCGTCTGGCCTGTCATTTTCTCAAAGGCAGAGAGAGACCGCCAGAACTCGGGTTTACACCGATCAACATTTCTATCCACTTGGGGACAATATTCAGGCTAGGGGAACTCATATTAATGTTGAAAAACCTCATAAAATGAAAATTTCATGCCATGGGACCTTTAATGTCAGACAAATTATGACAATTATGTCTCTCTGTGTAAATGTCAGACAATTATGTCTCTCTGTGACCACCAGGGCTGCTAAAGACTGCCCAATCACTCTAGCGGTCTCATTGGTGGCCCGACGCAGTTCTCAAACCACTTTAAGCCCTACCTTCTCGCTACCATCCAGGTCCCTCAGCAGATCAGTCTGGTATGCCTGCTGTACAGACATAGTGTGCAAACATGCACCAGCCTGACCTGCTGTCGTATATGCTTTAACAACTAACGCAGAAGATGTTTTAAGGGGCTTAGTGGGTAGCGTCAGGGCCTTCAGGGACGATGCTGAACTAGGGGACAGATAGCTCGCAAGCCTCTGTTCAACCCTAGACACTTGGGGACTGAAAGACGGGCCAAATATGACTTATTCCATGATCTCAATGACTCGTAATGGAGATCGGGAAAGAATGAAAGGCCCTGTGGTGGAGGTGCAGCGGTTGATGACAAAAAGCATGTGTCCAGTTTGCTTTTCAGACAAGCGCACTGCTTCTCGGCTGGCCAGTCAATGTTTAACTTCGACACAGCGTGAGTAATCGCCTCCACCAACTCCTCATATGCATCCTCTTCCCCCACTTCAATGCTCAGCTCATCCACCTCCTCAGAGCTAGTTAGCTCAAACACTTGGCTCTATCCCTGGGTGGAAGAAGCCGCATCGCGGGCTTCCGATCCCTGAGAGAGAGCGCTGGATAAAGACAGAGAAAAGGCTGTGCCCGTCTCTAACCCCTCTGAGAGTTTAATTTGCGAACTCCACGATTACAGCTTCTGTGCTGCCTCAGCAGCAGCGGGGCCAGAACCATGAGGAACACTAACCTGAACACTTTCCTCAAAAAGTAACAGGCGGAAGTGGAGTCTGCGAAGTGACAGCCTCTCACAATGCTCACAGTCAGCCTCCTCAAAGGCTGACAGAGCATGATCCGCTCCCAAACACATAACACAAATCATGTGTTCCCCACCCACAATAAAACTAGGACAGGGAGAAGCGCACAACTTGCTTGCTTATTCGCCATCATTATTTTTTAATATAGTAAACTCACTATTTGGGACAATACAACAGTAATGCAGACAAACAGTTTGACACAGAGCGCTTGCTGAGGCACAGAAGCTAATGCTGGTATTTCCAGATGTGTTCTTGTGTTTCCCTGGTCAGTTTAGTGAGAAGCAATCGACCGACAGGGAGAACAATTACTGTGTGAGTACTGTATCCATTTTCTCATTTGATCTTTAGTTCAGCTGTTATTTAGAACATTGTCTGTGTGGTGTAGTGGGCTTTTTGTTTGTAGTCGCGTTTGTTAACATGCTGACCACGTGATCTCGCGCAAGTAAAGATGTTTCGCTAGGCGTAGCCAGCTGTATTCGATAACGACACTTAAAGTGAGTATAAATTGAGTGGTACTCCGCGGCAGCAGAAGCGGCAGCCCTCATCGTGTAAAGACCATTCGACTCTACTCTGCGCGACTCCACTCGAGCAAGGACAACGACAAGGCACTTGAGTATAGCTTTCTCTTCTCTCTGACACTTTTGTGTTTAGCTTGTTGTTTTCCATCTATTTTTCTGACCCGTATTCACTATGTGCTTTCAAATCTCTACTATTACTACTAACACCCGTAAATCACGCTCTGTACATTCAAGGCGACGTAATCCTAATATCTGCATTGTTTACCTATTTCCTCTGCTTCATTAATGTCCATTCCAATTGGTCTCTGGAATTGCAAGTCAGCTGTAAACGAAGCAGACTTTATTTCATCTATCTCCACTCATTCACATCTCAGTCTCATGGCCCTAACTGAAACCTGGATCAAACCAGAGGATCCTGCCACTCCTGCGGCCCTCTCTACTTATTTCACTTTTTCACACACCGCTTGCCTGATTGGGAGGGGTGGAGGTACTGGTTTGTTCATCTCAAATGATTGGAAATTTGAGCCCATTCCTTCTCTATCTGGCAACAGTTCATTTGAATCACACTCAATCACTATCAGTCACCCTGCTAAAATCCATGTTGTAGTTATTTATCGCCCTCCAGGTCAACTAGGTAACTTCTTGGAGGAATTGGATAAGTTACTCTCTCTCACTTCCCTGAGGATGGCACTCCTCTGGTACTGCTCGGTGACTTCAACATTCACCTTGATAAACCCCAGGCTGTAGATTGGCTTCTGACCTCATTTGACCTTAAGTGAGTATCTTCTACAGTTACTCACTTTAGTTACTCCATTGCACACCTCAGACCACTTTTCTCATCACTATTAACCTCATACTGACTCCTGATACAACACACACTCCTCCCCAGATCACCTTTCGGCATAATCTACGCTCACTCTCTCCCTCTCATCTATCCACTATGGTTTCATCCTCACTCCCTCCACCTGCTCAGTTCTCAGCACTAGACACTAACAGTGCTACTGACACTCTTTGCTCCACTCTAACATCTTGCTTAGACAACTTCTGTCCCGTTTCATCCAGGCCAGCCTGCACCACCCCCTCTGCCCCCTGGCTGTCTGATGTTCTCCACGAACATCGTTCTGGACTGCGGGCAGCAGAGAGGAAGTGGCGCAAAACTAATAACGCTACTGACCATACCCTTTATCAGTCTCTTCTCACTTCTTTCTCTGCAAATTTCTCCACTGCTAAGACTACATACTATCACAACAAAATAAACAATTCCTCTGACTCTTGTGCACTTTTCAAAACTTTCTCTTCGCTCCTTTGTCCTCCTCCTCCTCCTTCATCAGCTGTTACAGCTGACGACTTTGCATCATTCTTCACAAACAAAACCTCCTCCATCAGCAGCCAATTCTCCACACCACAAACCGACACACACATCTCAACAACCATCACACACGCTACCCTCTTTCTCTCTGCTCCCTGAAGCTGAAGTCTCCAAACTCATCCTTTCCAATCACCCCTCTACCTGTCCGCTTGATCCTATCCCCACTCACCTCCTTCAGGCCATTTCTTATTCAGTTACTCCTGCACTCACTCACATTGTCAAAACCTCTCTTCACACCAGAACCTTCCCCACAGCATTTAAGCAGGATCTGGTAGCCCCACTGCTTAAGAAACCCTCTCTGAACCCAGCTCTTTTAGAACACTACCGACCGGTATCCCTTCAGCCTTTTATTGCAAAAACACTTGAGCACATTGTGTTCAACCAACTCTCTATGTTTCTTGAAAAAAACAACCTCCTGGACAACAACCAATCTGGCTTCAAAAGCAGCCACTCAACCGAGACTGCTCTGCTCTTGGTTACGGAGGCACTGAGACAAGTAAGAGCAGCTTCCAAATCCACAGTACTTATCTTACTGGATTTGTCTGCTGCTTTTGACACAGTTAATCACCAGATCCTCCTGTCAACTCTCATGAAGATGGGCATCTCAGGAACTGCTCTCCAGTGGTTCAGGTCTTACCTCTCAGGTAGGTCCTTCAGGGTCATGGAGAGGTGAAGTGTCTAAGTCACATCATCTAGCTACTGGAGTTCCCCAGGGCTCAGTGCCTGGACCACTTCTCTTCTCCATCTACATGTCATCACTGGGATCTGTCATTCAGAAACATGGCCTTTCCTATCACTGCTATGCTGACGACACTCAACTCTACTTCTCATTTCAACCAGATGATCCTATGGTTGGTGTTCGTATCGCTGCCTCCAACAGACATTTCTGCCTTGATGAAGGAACATCACCTGCAACTCAACCTTGCAAAGACAGATCTGCTTGTGGTCTCAGCCAGCCCAGCACTTCACCACAATCTCTTCAGGTGGTCTTTAATGAGCCGAAGAGAGTGCACGTCACCCCTCTCTTCATCAGTTTGCACTGGCTGCCAATAGCCGCTCGAATCAAATTCAAGGCACTGGTGCTCGCCTTCAAAGCAACCACTGGATCTGCACCAATATACCTAAACTCGCTTGTTCAGACTTACACACCCTCCAGGAGCTTACATTCTGTAAATGAACAACGCCTTGTGGTGCCATCCCAAAGAGGCATGAAATCACTCTCACTGACCTTTTCCTGGACCGTTCCCACCTGGTGGAATGACCTGCCTATCTCAATTCGAGCAGCCGAGTCTGTAGCCACTTTCAAGAAACATCTAAAAACACATTTTTTCCAGCAGCACCTGCCCAATCAAGAATAGCACTTATCACTCTATTCATTTTCTGTTTGTCTATTTAATAATATTAAAAAATAAATAGAAGCTATGTGTTCTGTTCTAGATTAATTGAGACTTGTTACAGCACTTGCATATTGTTGCCCTTGACTGTCCTAGTTGCTTCTATTGCACTCATTTGTAAGTCGCTCTGGATAAAAGCGTCTGCTAAATGACTAAATGTAAATGTAAGTCATGAAGTAAGTCATTTGTCATTTTACCGAGTGCAGTTTCTGTGCTATTCTGTGCTAATCCTGACTGAACATTTTCATAAATATCTTTTTTTTTTTGCAAGAAGGAGCACAATTGAGCTGATACAACTTTTTCTAGTATTTTAGACATAAATGGAAGATTTGAAATTGGTCTGTAATTTAACAATTCATTTGGATCTGTTTGTGGTTTCCTAATGAGAAGCTTAATAACAGTCAGACTGAAGGGTCTTTGGACATGACCCGAAGAGATTTAATAACACTGAGAAGAGTACAGGTAACAACTCTTTCAGTAATTTAGTGGGTATTGGATCTAATCAACTTGTTTTTGGTTTAGATGCAATTATAAGTTTATAAGTATTTAGCTTGCCCTGTCCTATAGGTATGAATCACTGCATTTGTTCTTGAGGGGCAATCATTGAGGCTGAAAATTGAGGATGAAAATTTAAATTTTCTCAATTAAGAAATTCACAGTCATTAAAACTGAACTGTGTTGGAAAATTTGGTTACACTTTATTTTGATGGTCCCTTTTGAACATTTGGTTGACTATAAGCTACGTTGCACCTGCATGTCTACTAACTCTCAATAGAGTATTAGTAGTGTATTAGTAGACTGGTAGGGTTAGGGTTAGAATGTTAGAAGTTGACATGTAGTTGCAAAGTTACTTATAGTCAATGTAATGTCTGTTGGAGGACCATCACAAGATGCAGATGCAGATGTTCTACTAATACTCTAGTGAGAGTTAGTTGACATGTAGTAGAAAAGTTACTCATAGTCAACAGAATGTTCAAAAGGGACCATCAAAATAAAGTGTTACCGAAAATTTAGTTCAGGTGACGTCTGTTTATAGCCTGGATGCCAGACGAACTTAGCCCCGCCCACAAATTTTTGGGCACGGGCAGTTCGGTCTGGACTTGATCCATAGAGAAGTAATTATGCCCGAACAGAAACTGTTCGGACCAATGAAATAGTCAGGGCGGGCTTTAGACGATGATGGACAGATGATAAACAGTAACGTAATCATCCACGTCATCAAAGGCGCTTGGGTTGAATTTGTTCTAATCCTAAACGGAGAACTTGTTCGTATATGCGTTCACCTTTATTTCTCTCAGAAATGATGATGGTGTTGGTAAGTACTCTGTGTATCCTTAAATTCTTTTTTTACAACACCGGCAAAGATCGTTTACACTCATCTTCTTCTTCTAACGTGACTTATTCTAGCGTGCGTGCAGACAGGGTTGCCAAGTTTTTACAGCAAAACTCGCCCAATTGCTATTCAAAACTAGCCAAAAACAAGCCCAATAGCTTTCCAGGGGGGTTCTCCGGGAAAAATGGCATTTGGGGGGTAAAATAAGTGTTATTTTGGCTGAACTGCCTGCTAAATTTCGCATTCCTGGGTCTGTATGTCACATAATTGGGGTCGCTTCAACCGCGCTGACTAGGCAACACAGTGCAGTTGAGTTCTGTTGACATTTGACAACTAACGTTATGCGTCGCTCCATTGCTCTGATTGGTTGTTGGTCTATCCAATTGAGGTCTTTCCTGGTTTGGTTTAAACACGCCCCATAATCACAGCCCAACGGAGCAGTATCAGACTCAATTTCTAACTAGAATTGAGTATGACAACGTCAGGCTAGTCTGTTTATACAGTTCCTTGTAAAAAAGTAAAATTAAATTTTGATAGCTTGTAAAGTAAATCAATGAGATTAGTCTTAGTAAGATGATATTTATATGCTTAGTTTTAAACATAAAACATACTTAAATGCATCACAACGATTTAGATAGGTACAAAAATTGGTAATTATATGTAACAAATCCTGTAAAAATGTATCTTGAAGAAAACCCACATGAAAAAATACTATAGTATATTATAGTATACTATAGTATATTACAGTAAAATTACTCTAGTAAATACTATAGTGTTTTTGAACCATACTATAGTAAAGATACTACAGTAAATTGTAGTATATTGTAGTATATTATAGTATTTACTACACTTTGTTAATTTACTGTTGTATATTTACTATAGTACGGTTCAAAAACACTATAGACACTATAGTATTTACTAGAGTAATTTTACTATAATATACTATAGTATTTTTTCATGTGAATGAAGTGATGTACACAAATGCAAGTTCGGGAGGTGTGAACCCATTTAATCTTTCAATTAACCACCAAAGCATATAAGCAGCCTCCTACCTCCTTCAGACATCAGTTGTTTTGCATCCCTCCACCTCCCCATCTCCACATACTTACATTTAGGCATCTTGTTTACCATTCTCTTCTTCCTAGCACTAGTAGTTCCTGGGGGGTAAATTAAGCTCGAGTAGAAGCAGCTTCCTCGAGCCCCTCCACCGCGGACAGCAAGCCAAATATGCTTAAACCTTATTAGCTAAAGAGTTTATGGGTAAACAAACTCGTGAAACTACATTTGATAAAATTGCCTGTCAAGCTAATACATCAGCATAAGTGTCACATATCTGTCTGTTTGTTTGATTTTTCAGTTGTTTTGTCACGTATTCCTTTGTCACAGTTTCCCACCACTTGTCTGTTTCCTTGGTTACATTCGTTAGTTAGTTTAGTTCAGATGTGTCCAGTTAATTATCTATTTTCTGTTTGCTATTTAAGGCCCCGTCCACACGAAGCCAGAGCTTTCCCTATCCGATCTTTTTTTTTTTTCTTGTTTCAAGAAATATCTGTGTACACACGAGAGCATGAAAACAGCTCAAAACGATGTAGTATACATGTCAGGCAATGGCGCTGTAATTCTGCCACAGAAATACACTAAAAACAGAGAAGAAAAGTTGTGGCATGAAGGGGTACAGCAACGGTAGGAAGTGAGGCGAAATCTCACAATAAAATAACAATAAATAAATGTGCTACTTACCAGATGTGTTTTATTAACGCCTACACCTACCCCAACCCTAAACATAGCCTTACAATAATGCAAATACAGTAATTACAGTTTTTTACAATCGCTATGACAATTTCTTCAAAACTTTTAACACATTTCCTAAACTCTTAACACAGTTAGCACAACATCTGTCTGTGTAGGCTATACTATTAACACTTTTATTGTTGCTTTTACACAAAATGCATATAGTTAGTACAAATTTAAAATGCTTGAACTTCTTTTACACACAAGCTCAAACAAGACCAAAACAATTGATTTTTACTGCCAAATTTACCAATGCTTTAACTCTGTATGTCAGAACAGATAACACCTTGTTCTAAACCCTAACCTTATAGGCTAAAGTCAAGGTAAGCAGCTGTTTATATTGAGAATTGAAACCCAAATATATCCCCTGCATTTTATTCCATTGGTACTGATTAACAGCTGATTGAATTTGTGAAAATATATAAATCACATTTGATTCCCATCTAGGAATTGTTCAGGTGTCGATGTTCTTTCAATCACATGACCATATGTTATACAGTAAAATAGGGCCTATTTGGGCTGCTCTTGTGTGAAAAAGGAACAATATAGAGCAACACAAAGAAAGTCAGAAAAAGACCTGCATGAGGGAGAGGAACATGAGTACCAGGACAAGGGAGAGGGATACCTGGACAAGGGCAAGGTAGAGATTGAGGAGTTAGAATGCAGGGTGGCGCTCAAAGAAGGTACTATCATAGACCATGCCATAAACCACAGGCTATCATATAGAGGGGCTGCTGAACGAGTACAGCCAAATCTCAGCCGGGACACAGTGGCATCCATTATCCAGATTTTTCAAGAAACCAACAGGTAGGATATTGTATAAGGGCTTCTCCTACTGCAAAGTGTAAATCATTTTACCATGTATTACAGTGACTGTATGCCTCTGGTCCCTAACTGTATTTTGTCTATCTAAGGATTCAACATCCACCTCCTTCAGGGGGCAGAGGAAAGCTCCTAAATGAAGAACAGGAACTTGTTATTGTCAACATGTGATTGCTGATAATTAAATAAAACTGAAGGGCATTCTATAAAGCTACTCTGAGATGGGTCATTCATTTTTTTGTATTGAATTTCTGCAGCAAAAGAAACAAAATTCATGCATTTAATTAACCCAACAAAACAAAATTTTGGAGAGGCTTCAAAAGACACACAATCTATGATCAATAAAATATACTGTCTATTGTATAAGGGCAGACCTGACACTGTCTATTGTATAAGGGCAGACCTGACACATAAAATAATGCAGTTTCTGTAATTCCATCTAGTGTTAGTGTTTTTATAACATTGTGCTATGATTGACTAAATGTTCCTGTTGGAAGAGAACATGTGTTAGGGTTTTAGTGAATTATCATATTTTGAAAATTAGTTTTGGAGTTTAGTTTACAATGTGTGATTTTGAGCATGAAATTAACCGTTTTGGAAATTGCGTGATGTAGGTGTGTTGGTGCATTAAGAGTTTAGGAAATGTGTTAAAAGTATTGAAAAAAATGTCATAGCGATTGTAAAAAACTGTAAATGACTCAGTATTGATGTGCGCATGCCTAGTGCCCGTAGTTGTATCCCTTCTAGTCATTCAGGACATGGTGTTATGACTTCACCGTTTCACAAAATATACGGCTTGTCTGTACACACGAAAACGCAAGGGTGTCGTTTTCAGATTTATCCACTCTGGGACCCAGTTTTAAAGAATATCGGTTCCCTTTCGTTCAGTCACTACGACGTAACGTTAGTGACTAACGAATGGGGGGTCGCTTAGAAGTCTATCATCTTCGAGATCTTAAAAAACACCCAATGGCAGTGCCAATGCCATGGGCATGCGGAATTTGCATATGTAACTCCGCCCTACCGCGTGGCTATAAAAGGAAGTACGTGGCAATATCGCATTACGTTTCTGCTTCTGAGCCAAGAGTACCTACCTCTTCACTCCTCACAAGCCTTCTGAGACTCTGTCAGCTTCTTCAAGATGAGCAGCTTTCCAGTCGGTGTTGGTGTAATGGCGCGTTCCAGTGATCGCATACTTCCTGCCTGCTGATCTGTGCAGTGGTCTGCATCCAGCTGGTGTGTGTTTCCCTGGGCGCTTCGGCATCGACTGTGAAGTTTCCTCTCACAAAAGAGCTTACACGTGGCACGTCCTTTTCAGGATGTCTCGCCCGTGTACTTCTGGGTGCGGTCGGTCTCTTCCACCTTCTGATGGGCACGATCGTTGCTTGACGTGTTTGGGCTTTCAGCACGCTCAGGCAGCGCTCTTGGATGACTCATGTTCCCAATGCGGGAACATGGCCATCTCGGTGCTATGGTCGAGACTCTGTGAACTCTGTGTGGATGCCGGAGCGAGAGTCCCCTCTGCCACACCCCAACCTGCGGTCTCCACGAGAGGCGGCACTTTGGCAGGTGGCCAGGGTGATCTGAGGGTGACGTGTGGAATCAAGCTCTGATGCTCATGCCTCGGCCCACACCCCCCTCTCATGCACCAAACCCGCCGTGCGTTCAGGCGAGCACAAAGCACCCCTCCAAAGCCTGTACGTTTTCGTCATCTCTGGTGGCGAAGACCTATAGAGCTGCGGGGCAGGCCGCCGCTTCTTTGCACGCCATGGCAACTCTTCAGGCCTACCAGGCCAAGTTGCTGTGTGACCTGCACAAGGGTGGAGCTGACCCGGGACTCAGAGATGAGTTGCATGCCGCCACCGACGTCGCCCTCCGGGCGACAAAGGGGACCACGCACTCCCTGGGCCAGGTGATGTCCACAGCCATGGTCCAGCCCACGAAAAAACACCAGGCTAAGCGGCGCTACTGATGCGGACAGCTCAGGGATGGGCAGTTCTTTCCAGGAGATGGCAGCAGGGCCACTCCTTCCCCCGGTGGAGGACCAGGGGAGAATCTTTTGTTCAGCTGCTGGCCCCCGGGTCAGCAGCACACCATTGTGGTTAAAGAAAGAACTGACACTCCCATCCCTGAGCAACCAGAGTCCGGTGATGACAGTGTGCGCCACCCCCGGGTCCCGCCACTCGCATCCCTCTCTGTTGCCAGCCTCCTCTCAGAGCAGACCCCAGTGGAACGCACGTCCTTCCCAGGTCTCCTCTGTCAGGATGCAGCTGTTAACCTTGCCCCCATACCGGGACGCTACACCTCCCACGTCCGGGCCGGTAACGCTGCCTCGTTGCCCCACCCTGGGTACGTCTGTGGTCCGAATGACCCCGCTGGTGCAGTTCCTGGGAGCCTGGCTTCAGCTTCCAGGACTGTCCCGCTGGGTCGCGAGGACCATCAGGCTCGGCTACGCGATTCAGTTCACGCAGGCTCCTCCCCGCTTCAGGGGAGTCCGCCATACCATGGTCGGGGCCAACGCCCCCGTCATGCATGCGGAGGTTGCCTCCCTGCTGGCGAAGGGTGCGATCAAGCTTGTCCCTCCAGCCGAAATGAAGTCCGGGTTCTATAGCCCCTGCTTCATTGTACCCAAGAAACCGGTGGGTTACGGCCAATCCTGGACCTGCGCGTCCTGAACCGATCCCTTCTCAGGCTTCCGTTCAGGATGTTGACAACGAAACGCCTTTTCGAATGTATTCGTCCAGCCAATTGGTTTGCAGCGATCGACCTGAAGGACGCCTACTTCTATGTCTCCATCGTTCCTTGACAAAGACCGTTCCTATGGTTTGCTTTCGAGGGGCGGGCATATCAGTACGTGGTCCTCCCATTCGGGCTATCTCTGTCCCCTCGTGTCTTCACCAAGATTGTCGAGACAGCCCTTGCGCCACTCAGGCAGCACGGGGTTCGCATCCTGAACTACCTCGACGACTGGCTCATAGTGGGCCACTCTCGAGCGCAGGTGTGCGAACACATAGATCTAGTGCCTTCGGGTCAACTGGGAGAAGAGCAAACTCTGCCCAGCGCAAAGGATCTCTTTTCTCGGTATGGACATCGACTCGGTTGCCATGTTTGCGCAGCTTTCGAGCGAGCACGCGCAGTCTCTGCTGACTTGCCTCCATCAAATCGAGAGCAAGAGTGCGGTTCCACTGAAGTTATCATATGGCATCTGCAGCCGTGGTAACGCCGCTCGGATACGCAAATATGCGTTCCCCCCAGTGAGCCTTCTCGCACAGCACTTGTGCAAGATCAGGGAGGACAAGGAGCAGGTCCTTCTGGTCGCCCCGTACTGGCACGGCCAGACCTGGTTCCCCGAACTCTTACTGCTTGCGACAGCCCCTCCCTGGCCTATTCCTCTGAGACAGGACCTCCTCACTCAGAGACGGGGCACCCTTTGGCACCCGCGTCCCGATCTCTGGAACCTCCACGTGTGGCTCCTGGATGGGACACGCTAGGTTTGAGTACCCTACCACCTCCGGTGGTGGCTACCATCACTTCCGCTAGGGCAGAGTCCACTCGGCATGCCTATGCGTTGAAGTGGAACCTCTTCGTCACCTGGTGTTCTTCCCGCCAAGAAGACCCCTGGAAATGCCCAATTGGGTCCATACTCTCGTTCCTCCAAGAAGGGTTGGAGCGAAGGCTGTCTCCCTCCACCCTTAAAGTTTATGTGGCCGCAATATCTGCCCACCACGACCTCTTGGAGAACAAAAAGGTAAGTCAGCATGACCTGGTCATCAGGTTCCTAAGGGGAGCCAGGAGACTAAATCCTCCTCGCTCTCCCCTCTTACCCTCTTGAGACCACTCAGTAGTCTTAGATACTCTGCAGAGGCCTCCCTTTGAGCCTTTGCGGTCAGTCGATCTTAAGTTCTTGTCTATGAAGACAGCGCTCCTGTCCGCATTGGCCTCCATCAAGAGGGTAGGGGACCTGCAGGCATTTTCGGTTGACGAAGCGTGCCTGAAGTTCAGGCCAGCTAACTTTCACGTGATCCTGAGACCCCAGCCTGGATATGTGCCCAAGGTTCCCACCACTCTGTTCAGAGACCAGGTGGTGAACCTGCAAGCGCTGCCCGTGGAGGGGGCAGATCCAGCCTTGGCATTTCTCTGTTCAGTACGCACCCCATAAATGCCTGGCGCGGTGACCCAAAGCACCCCTCCAAAGCCTGTAGATTTTCATCATCTCTGGTGACGAAGACCTATAGAGCTGCGGGGCAGGCCGCCGCTTCTATGCACGCCATGGCAACTCTTCAGGCCTACCAGGCCAAGTTGCTGTGTGACCTGCACAAGGGTGGAGCTGACCCGGGACTCAGAGATGAGTTGCGTGCTGCCAGTTTCGACCCCGTAAATGCCTGTAGACTCCCGGAAATCTCCCTAATTTTCGGCAGTTTTCGACAATTTACAGGCAGCGAAAGTCGCGTTCTTCTGTGCCACAAATAGTCGTAAACGAACCATGACGTAGGTGGAGCCCCCCGCGGAAAGACCGCGGAGGTGCGACGCCTCTAATTAGCATATGAATAGCAGCGAAACCAGAGAGTCAACGGCCTGACTTGAATTTACTCACTCAGTATTGGCTGAAGCCACTACTTTTAAACAAGAAAAATCCCTCGTGATTGGTTGGCAGATCACTGCAAACCAATCATTATTGGTCACCCTGGCTCATTATAAATGTAAACCCCAATAATAATAATAAATATATAATTTATGTTGTAATAATTTATGTTTTATATTAATGTTATTGTGCTATGAACTACACTATTCATACCATCAAGGAATATATGGGAAAATTTGCCCGGACCGTGCCGTTTATTCAAAGAAAGAGCTTCATTTATAAACACAAAGCTGTTAATTAAAAGAAAGAGCTTTATTATTAAACACACAACTATGTACAGTGCAGCGGTAATGTCTCTTGTGTTGTCCTCCAAAAACGTCAAAAAGAAGTGCCCAACACATTCGTGAAACACAGGCGTATATGGTGAGTTGCCCTGTATTTCGGTATCGCCTCTAATCTGGATTGCAAAGTGGCACAGAGTTCGGAGAGCTCCAGGCTGCAAGAGGGTGGTGGTCGCACAATCCATCCAAACACCCCGTCAACAATGCCGTCTTCCTCATCAGCTCATGAAGCTCCGGCGTATCGATTCATAATACGTCTTACAGGCAGCTGGAAAACAATTAAATGAGACTGGTATTAATAAAAACAGTCACGGTAAAATTAAACAAGGAATGAGAAAAACATTAGAAGTTATACTTACACACAATGTCGTCATGATCAGCAATTAAATCTGGACAGCAGTTTTTCGACTCAAAAGCAGCCAACCTATCCTCCATGGACAGCAACCTGGAGTTTATTATGGCAAACTGCTCAGTCACATTGTTCGTAAGTAGAGTAAGCTGACGAGACAGGCCACTCATAGCATTCAACAGTTTCTTCTCATCGGTCAGCGGACTGGCTGAAAGGGGTTGGTCGCGTCCATGCAGAGTTGAAGGGGAGCTGAAGGAGAGACGGCATCCTGTCATTGTTGATCACGAAAAAGCAAAGCAGCAAAAAAAAGTCCAAAACACGTCTGTTTAAAGCTCGTCTTGTACGCGTCATGGCCATGACCTTGCACATGATTGGATCGGGCTCCTCCAATCACATGCGAGGTCATTGTAGAAGATCTTGCGAGACGTGCTCGCATGCCTATGATATTAACAAGCGCGGTGTACCTATGAAACTCTGTGTGATATCAACACGGTGTGCTGTCAGATGAATGATGGAAGTCCCAAGACTGAAGAAACGACCTCGGCGCTTCTGTGAACATTGCAACACTGAACTGTGTCATACACAGTATTATGAGGCAATTTCAGCAGATATGCCCTGCTCATATGGTGCTGAATTTGCCAGTATTTTAGGAAAACAAATGGTTGGGACTTTCCAATGACACAGCTGATATGCTTTATGTGAAACACAGTGTTTTGGTGTCAGCAGAAAGACTTCTCTTCGGAAACTGTACAGTGGTGCCTCTGTCTCCATTCCACCAGACAATCTTGGATGAGCCTGACAGACATGCAATGTTGACAATGTATCAGCAGATGTACCCTTTTGTCACTGACATTGACTGTTTTGCCATGACATGCAAACGGGTAACATATCTGAATGTAACTTACTCAATTGATGGATTTAGAGCAGAAAGGTCAGCATATGTATATGCTAAGTGGTGTGGAAACACTAATAGTTTTGAGGAACCCATCCTTGACCCTCTAGCCGAACTACGACCAGCCATTATAAAGCAGTTTATAGTTGTTAATTTTGTGTCAAAAGGTACTGCATTCAAACATGTAATTGCACAAGTTTCCTGGCTTCAGCCCCATATGGACAGATATTTTTATGGAAAGCCAATAGAAGTTTGGGCGAGTCAGGGAACAGACTTATCAAACCCTGCATCATTTCTGCCTGTTGAGCACATTGCTGGGAGATGTGTGGTTAACACATCCACTGTGCATTTAAGCATTTAAACTGTGATGTAATTGCACAATTATGGAAAGCCATAAAATGTTGTTTGATGTTATTTGCATAGAATGCACATTTTGAGCCTGATTAAAACTCGGTCATGGAGGGACAACTGCCAAGCAAGGCCCACGTCAATTTCCGTCAATTTCCGGCAGTTTTTGGTGTTGCCTGCAAATTGCCGTGCACAGTCGTAAACCTGAAGTTCCACGGCAATCTACAGTGCCACATACTGACGAAAATCCCACTTTTCATGCAGTGTTGGGCTCTAGCGCATGGCGCCTCGCTAACAGACATCTGCAGAGCTGCAGGCTGGGCGACACCGAACACATTCGCCAGATTCTACAATCTCTGAGTGGAGCCTGTGTCCGACTATGTACTCACCTCTACTAGTGACCGGTAATGGACTAGGCTCTGTTGTCTTCGCTTGCGGACTGGATACGTGCAATATTTTCCTCAGGTGAGCTTCCCAAAAGCCCTGAGTTCCTCCAGCACTGTCGACGCCGACACCAGTAAGTCTGCCCTCTCGAGCCCAGACCCTTGTGTCCGGCCAGGTGCCCCGTGTGCATGGTTCCCCTCCGGCGACCCCCACACATGTATTTCCGCCGTAAGCCTCCTCAGTGAGCAGGTGTCTTTCCCTTGGCAAGTCCCTGCCTCCCCTGGGGTTAAAAATCCACCTTCGGCTGGTACCCCAGAGTTCTCCATATGCAGCCCTCAGCGGGTCATATGTGTACTCTCTAAGTCCTCCCTACGGGTAGGCATCCTAGCATATCTCCACTGGAATATGCTTCCCAGTGTCCTTTGTCCGTACTAGTCTTACGACAGGGCACTCGCACTTACGCAGGGCACTGGAAGACAGCCGAGTGGCGTGATTTTATTGGGACCCCATTCGTTAGTCACTAACGTTACGTCGTAGTGACTGAACGAAAGGGAACGTCTCGGTTATGGATGTAACCCTCATTCCCTGAGAAGGGAACGGAGACGTAACTTCCCTTTGCCACTCCGCTGTATGTGTCTTGGCTCCTCAGCAGGTAAACGTAATGCGATATTGCCACGTACTTCCTTATATACCCACGCGGTAGGGCGGAGTAACGTATGCAAATTCCGCATGCCCATGGCATTGGCACTGCCATTCGGCATTTTCTAAGATCTCGAAGATGATAGGCTTCTAAGCGAAATCCCCATTCGTTAGTCACTAACGTTACGTCTCCGTTCCCTCCTTAGGGAACGAGGGTTACATCCGTAACTGAGATGTTTCATGCTCCCAAAACGCCGGATCCGTGTGGACGAAACGCTGATACAGTACAAAAATTTTACATATACAGCAAAACGCGTCACCTTAGTTCCTCTTGTTCACTCAGTCTTGTCTAGTCATTGTTATGTTAGTGTATGTGTCCCTGCCTTTCTGTTTGTTCCTGTACATCATTATTTAAGTTTGTATTTTGATCTTCTGAGTCTTCAGCCTGATCCTGGTAGTGATGGGCAGACCGAGGCTTTGTGAAGCACTGAAACAGTTGAAGCAAATGTGCCATATTGTTTTGAAGCTTCGAATCAATCCGACACCCGTCTCTACGGCAACACCTAGTGGTCACTTGCATGTGTTGATCTGAAATAACCTTGACAGTGATCCATGTAATAATAATTAAAAAAAAAGGTTTTAACATCTGTCTGACAACTACATGATCTTGGTTTTGTAACCTGTAGCTTACTCATTGTGAATAACTATAGGGGTTTTTTTGGTCATGAAAAATGAACATTAATAAAATAAATAAAGCCACAATGTGTCACATTTGTTTGTTACATAATATTATTTAATCAAAAAATATTATTTGCTCTGCTGTTGGACTTAGCCGACTTCTTTTTTTTAAATATATATATATATATATATATATATATATATATATATAATTTCTCCAGCCTTTGAAAAAATCCACTCACAAGGGACACTTATTTTTCACAATTTTTTTTAGCAAGTAGACACAAATGAGGGAAAATCACTGCTATCACAAAATCACTGCTATCACAAAATCTCTCTCCTCTCACAAAAACCCACGAGGTGAAGATGGATTATCTTCACTTTTAAACTGTGGGGAATTAGTTTCATACATATGTGTGGTTTGTTTCCGCCCCTTTCAATCAAATGCAGTTTCGCCAGGTGCCACCTGATGAAACACTTGAAGCTTCATTTCGCCATAGTCATGTGACATGGGTTTTTAGAATCACAGTTCAGAACAGTGTTTCGAAACATCTGCGCTTCGGGATCTCGACAAAGCGCCGAAACGTCAGTTTCACGTCAGCCATCCCTAGTTCCTGGTTCACCGACCGTTACATATGACTAGACCAACACCAAAAATGGCTGAAGATCACCTCTTCTTCACCATCCACCAGAGTGGTCGTCCTTTGGAGTGGTATGTGGAGGAATTTTGTGAGCATTGCTATCTGGTGAGCTGGAGTGATCAGATGATCAATGCCTGTTTTCGGATGGGACTAGACGATGACTTATGTCATATCCTTTCTCCTGCTGATTATTATAGGTCTGTAACAGACTTCATTATTTACAGTATGTCTTTTTTATTTAAATGGTTCTGATTTCATAGTTGAGGCTATTTATGAGGACAATCATCGTCCGGTCCCTATCCGAAAGCATGTAGGCACTCCAGCTCACCCTAAACCCTCACCCACCACATACCAGTCCATTGAGATGACCACTCTGCCAGAGTCACCCCATTCCACTCCAGCCAAGTGGACCTTTCCTGTCTCCATCCAGAGTCAGTTGACGTCTCCTGTCCCCCTGCAGAGTCCAGTGGAAAATCTCTGGCTAAAAGACTAATTGCTAATTGGAGGCTGGTCCTAAAGGGTCTGTGCCACCATGGCTCCCTGAACTGCCCAAGCCGCCAAGGCTACCTGAGCTTCCAGCGCCTCCGTGGTCTCCTGAGCTTCCGGTGCCTCCATGGCCTCCTGAGCTTCCGGCGCCTCTGTGGTCCCTTGAGCTTCCGGCGCCTCCATGGTCCCTTGAGCTTCCGGAGCCTCCGTGGTCTCCTGAGCTTCCGGCACCTCTGTGGTCCCTTGAACTTCCGGAGCCTCCGTGGACTCCTGAGCTTCCGGTGCCTCCATGGTCCCCTGAGCTTCCGGTGCCTCCATGGTCCCCTGTAGCACTGGCACCACCCTGGAGGCTTCACAGCTATTCAGAAGCGTCCAGATCACCTGCCTTGGTCCTCAAGGACTCCAGTGTTGACAGATGTTTACTAACCTGGCAAAGTTTTTTTCAAAGTTCAGTTCGGTCTTTTACTCAGTTCCCTGATCATTCTGATTCAATTTCAGTGAGTGAAGAACAAATGTATACTTGTTTTATGCGTGTATTATGCATTTCAGTTTTATTACTTCAATTAAGAATGCATGTTATGCATAAATGTTCACAAGTGCTAAAACTTGTTCTCTGCTCCTAAATTATTTAAGACAACTGAAGAGATATCCTAACCTAGTTAGGAGATGCAAGATGGCTCTGTTATGTACAGAGGTGGAGGCCACTCCCTTTCCTAAACAGAATGAATATATTGGATTGATATTATGGCTGGAATTTGGGTCAATGTGATTCGTAGTTGAGTGAACTTCATCATTGAAACCCATCAGCCTATTTTTTTTAGTTGCATCACTTTTCATTTATTGAAACAATGTGGAAGGGAAGGAGTTATTTTTAATATATATATTTTTTTTATTTTAACTATGTATGGGCTATATGTCTAAGAGGGTTTCAACAACTAAAAATTGTATTAACAATTACTTGAATATATGTGTATGAACCTCCTTTAGGGACTTTTAATAACAGAAGAAAAAGCATTTGTATGCATTTATTAAAATGCTTAAAAGAAGATCAAAAGCTTATAAACACATCATTTTATGCAGGGTGATGTGTCAGGAACTTTAACAGATAGCTTGTGCTGTTTAATGTGGTTAAGAGATGTTTATCCGCAGTGCATAACTTACATTGCACTGATATATTCTTATCTTTAAATATTAATTCAAATTCAGTTTCACAAAATGTCTTGTCTGCAAGTTAGTTGCCATTAAACTTCACAAAGCAAGTGTGTACATGTATGGCTAAAGAAATAAAGTCAGAATTTAAGAGAGCGGAAAGTGGAAAAGAAGTGGAAAAGAGGCTATTGTGTTTAAATAGACAGAACATTTTGTATAATTATTCAGTATTTTAGTTGATATTTAGCCTTCGACAAAGCTCTGATTTTGTAATGAGATGTAAGGCAGCTATTTATCACCACAAACAAAACATTACTGACTGAGTTTGCTCTAACACTGAGCTGTGGTGAAAAGCATGCGAGTGAAAAGTTTGGATATAACTTGCTGTGATGGGTTGGTTCCACAATGAGTAGAGGATCAGTTAGGCTTATTGTCACAGGTCGGGGGTACGGTGGCACCACGCCGACCGACCTCCACGTTAACCCCTTGGCAGTGCCCTTCCGAGGAGCTACCCCACAGCCCAGAGACGACAGACGATAGAGTAACAATTTTAAAAGGCTTTATTATTTAAAAGATCCTGTAGTTGGAAGCTGCTCCGAATGTGGACGGATGGTAAGTATCTGGACGCCCAGGTCAGGTCCGTTGGTGGATGAGTATGGCACTGGGGGCTCGACGGGGGTGCTATTTACCGTTGTTCTCTATCTCACAGGATCGGGATTCTGCCAGCCAAGCTAGGCACCACTACAGGAGGCAGGAATTCTTCCGAGGATGGGCCGAAACCAGCAGGGGAAGGACAGGGAAGTGGCAGCACTAATTCCACAGCAACAGTTGGATGCAGGTGAATACACTGACGTTGGGCGTCGGTTCCACAGGATCAGCCTGGACCACGGCCGGGAAGGATCGTCGACTCGGGCAGAAACGGCACTACAAGAAGCTCGGGACAGCGTCAATGTGGGTAAGTAGCTTTATCCTCTATTCTTCGGCTTTAATGTTTCAGGATGAATGCAACAGCATGAAGGGAAGAAACATTCAGAATGTTCAGTGTGACTTCAAAGGAGAGTACTCACAATGGGCGTTCGGCTGTGGTGGCTCAGCATAGAAGACAGCGCTTTAGATGGTGGTGGCTCAGTATAGAAGACAACACTTTAGGCTGTAGTGGCTCAGCATATAGATATCAATGCAACAGCATGAAGAGAAGGGACATTCAGAATGTTCAGTGTGACTTCAAAGAAGAGTACTCACAATGGGCGTTCGGCTGTGGTGGCTCAGCATAGAAGACAGTACTTTAGATGGTGGTGTCCCAGTATAGACGACAACACTTTAGACGGTGGTGGCTCAGTATAGAAGACAACACTTTAGACTGTAGGAGCTCAGCATATAGGGGTCAATGCAACAGCATGAAGAGAAGGAACATTCAGACCGTTCAGTGTAACTTCAAGAGAGAGTACTCACAATAGGTGTTCGGCTGTGGTGGCTCAGCATAGAAGACAGTACTTTAGGCTGTAGTGGCTCAGCATAGAAGACAGCACTTTAGATGGTGGTGGCTCAGTATAGAAGACAACAGTTTAGACGGTGGTGACTCAGTATAGAAGACAACACTTTAGACAGTGGTGGCTCAGTATAGAAGACAACACTTTAGGCTGTAGTGGCTCAGCATATAGATATCAATGCAACAGCATGAAGAGAAGGGACATTCAGAATGTTCAGTGTGACTTCAAAGAAGAGTACTCACAATGGGCGTTCGGCTGCGGTGGCCCAGCATAGAAGACAGTACTTTAGGCTGTAGTGGCTCAGCATAGAAGACAGCGCTTTAGCTGGTGGTGGCTCAGTATAGAAGACAACACTTTAGGCTGTGGTGGCTCAGCATATAGATATCAATGCAACAGCATGTTGAGAAGGGACATTCAGAACGTTCAGTGTAACTTCAAAGAAGAGTACTCACAATGGGCGTTCGGCTGTGGTGGCTCAGCATAGAAGACAGTACTTTAGATGGTGGTGGCTCAGTATAGATATCAATGCAACAGCATGAAGAGGGGAGACATTCAGAATGTTCAGTGTAACTTCAAAGAAGAGTACTCACAATGGGCGTTCGGCTATGGTGGCTCAGCGTAGAAGACAGTACTTTAGGCTGTGGTGGCTCAGCATGGAAGACAACACTTTAGACTGTAGTGGCTCAGCATTTAGATGGATGCAACAGCATGAAGAGAAGGGATATTCAGAACGTTCAGTGTAACTTCAAGAGAGCGTACTCACAATAGGCGTTCGGCTGTGGTGGCTCAGCATAGAAGACGGTACTTTAGGCTGTGGTGACTCCGTATAGACGACAACACTTTAGACTGTAGTGGCTCAGCATATAGATATCAATGCAACAGCATGAAGAGAAGGGACATTCAGAACGTTCAGTGTAACTTCAAGAGAGCGTACTCACAATAGGCGTTCGGCTGTGGTGGCTCAGCATAGAAGACAGTGCTTTAGGCTGTGGTGGCTCCGTATAGAAGACAACACTTTAGACTGTAGTGGCTCAGCATATAGATATCAATGCAACAGCATGAAGAGAAGGGACATTCAGAACGTTCAGTGTAACTTCGAGAGAGGGTACTCACAATAGGCGTTCGGCTGTGGTGGCTCAGCATAGAAGACGGTGCTTTAGGCTGTGGTGGCTCGGCATAGAAGACAGTGCTTTAGATGGTAGTGGCTCAGTATAGAAGACAACACTTTAGACTGTAGTGGCTCAGCATATAGATATCAATGCAACAGCATGAAGAGAAGGGACATTCAGAATGTTCAGTGTAACTTCAAGAGAGAGTACTCACAATAGGTGTTTGGCTGTAGTTGCGTTCAACTTAGACGCTTGGATCCTCCGCCCATCGACACGTTATTATTGCAGTTATTTTCCTCGCTGCAAGCACTGTACTCTACCCCACACGTGCAATCCCGGCAATCTCACTCTCATTAATCGTGCAAAGTTCAGCAGACACCGCAGTATCACTCCAATTCCCCCAAAACTAGAACACTGCTCAAATCCAGCGAGATATTCCCATGCCGGTCGAGGGCGGACATCTAGTGAAACAACACAGCTTTATTCCTGATAACAGTTAAAGATGCTCCTCTACTGTCGCCTTGTTTCTCACAACACCAAGTGGAACACTTATCTTTCTAGTGGTAGCTCCGATGTGTAATCCTTTCCTCTTTAACTCCACGACTGATAACTCGTCACCACATGCACGGATTCCCTGGAAAAAGCTGGCCAGATCAACTGAGCACGTCTTCTCAACACTGCACTTGTCGATTCTTCCCAAGAAAAGCTCACGCCACAAATTGTCCACACCACAGCTTACATCACCACACTTCTGCAGAACGCTGCTTTTATATCCTCCCTCCCACATATCACCCACGCCTTTGTTCACTCACACAGGTGCGGCCAATCTCTCATCATCAACCTGAGCTGTCTCGAGCTCATGCGCACTAGCCACCGGAACCGGACTCGGGGTTTCCGGAAAGACGTCCGGGAGGAAAGGGGCACCGCAAAAGAAACGTTCCGGCTCTTAGTCACTCCGTGACATCATTACCTTATTAATCTAAATAAAATAAAACACTCCAGCTCAGGAGAACTACACAAGAGAAACAAAAACCAACCTTCAAAATAGATGACACCAGACAAAATGCTGCCTTGGAGGACACATTAGGAAGGCATCAAGGCACCTCCGAATCTAATGTTAGCTTCACTTCCTGTCTCCTGAGATTCCTTCATCTGATCGATTTTTGAAGGTAGCATAAATGTATCCTTCACTGCCTTTGATATCCCACAATCTTGTGCGTTCCTTTCTGTGACAGTTGAGCTAGAAAAAAAGATGGTGTCCGAAAGTTGCATTTGATGGTCAGTTTGTGTGTAAATGTATGTTTTTGACCAACATTTTCCAATTCTAGCGAGAAATTACTAATGTAATAATTAAATATTTGTTTAATTCTCACCAAAGCTCTCTCTATTTTGATGTAGATCATTAAACTGTTATGCTGCCTTAGAAATCTGTCCGAAATTAGTTTCGTGAGGTGCCTTCATGCCCAAACGCTGCCTTACAAGTCATTGTCTGATAAGGCAGTGAGGCAACAAGTTAGCTGCCTAGGTTTTCGGACGCAGCCAAAGAATAGAACAAACCATGGGCATTAAATAAACAGGATAATAAGGAACTCATTTTAACTATGGTGTAGCGATTATGGTCGCAGACCTTATAGTTGAATGAACCTTCCAAATGATTCATCAAATGAACATCCCTTTCACAAAGCCCCAATTCAGCTCCAGACCCCCAGGAAATCGATCACGAGGCTCCATTCTGCCTGGAGCTACCACTTCTATATCATAATTATGTGATTTCCTATGGACTTTTGACCAAAACTTGGACAAAGACTCCAAACGCAAATAATACCTCTAGATTTCAAGCTGAACTGGTGCATTAGATCAAATGTAATAACCCCGCCTAAGAAACGATAGGAGGATAAATTACTGATCAATGGTTTCTTCAGGTCATGTGTCATAAATGCATATTGCTTGGGATTTCACAATTTCTTTCTCTTAAGACTTATTCTTTCCTCACTTTCTTCCTTTCTGCAACGTATGAATGTGCGAGTGCGTGTGTTTATGTTAGATATTAGTTTGATGTGTTAGAGTAATCAATAAAGTTTTGTTTGTATTCAAAGATAACTGTTCTTGTGTTATGTGCTTATTTAATGTCTTATTTAATTTAATGTCTTGAACTGCCGATCTAAGTTACCTGGCTGTTAAATAGTGTTTCACTATTGTACGGATATTAATATCCGCTGCAGAGTTGATATTTACGGCCCGTTCAAATGAACGCTCATTTGCTCGGCTGTAAATTAGACTCTCGCAAAATTCCTTATGAATTCATTAATTAATTCATTTGAGCTACATAGACTTGTTTCCCTTTAACAGACTCCCCTTTAAGTTCTTACATATCGGTGGACGAATAAGTTAAGGTGTAAACATTAATTCTGAATTATTTATAAATTATAGCGTAATTCGAGTCTCTTTCATTTTAATTCAAATTCCCCGTTGAGTTATTATTTTATCTGATGGAAACAATGGAAACAAACTTGTGACTAGAACAAAAAGAAACAGGAAAACAAGGAAATCCAAACTTAGGCCACATCCACATGAAGCCAGAGCTTTCCCTATTCAATCTTATTTTTCCCTCGTCTCAAGAAATATCTGCGTACACACGAAACCACTGAAACCGACTCAAAACTACTGTATGTAGTAAACATGCCAGACCAGTATGTGGCCCTGTAATTCTGCCACAGAAATACACTAAAAACGGAGAAGAGTTGTGGCTAGAAGGGGTACAGCAACGGTTGGAAGTGAGACAAAATATCACAATAAAATAACAATAAATAAATATGCAACTTACCAGATTGTGTTTTATTAATGCCTACTCCTACCCCAACCCCAACCCCAACCCCAACCTTATTCCTACCCTTACAATAATGTAAATACTAGGGATGCAACAATACAGTTAGTCCACGGTTCAATACATATACTTTCTAATACTTTCTTTATTTTACTAAAAATATATAATACAGCTCAGAGCTGTACAGCAGCATTTAAGTATGAAATTGAATGAATAAATGTAAAAATAAAACACTACATAGACTTCACTATAAAATATACATTGATTCTTATTAAAGCTACTGTATTAAAGTTTTTCAGTCACGAGCAGTGAGTGATTTTATCTTTGTCTTTTGTTGTTTTATTAATAATTGAATAAAGTTCTTTCTTCTGTTGGACATAAAATATATTTTGAAGAATGTTGAAGAAACCAAACAGTTGCTGGTCCCCATTGTAGGAAATAATAATATGGATGTCAATGGCTACCATCAACTGTCTGGTATTCAACTGTCTGTGTTCAACAGAAGAAATTAATACAGGTTTGGAATAACATTAGAGTGAGTAAATAATGACACAATTTTAGAGGTGAACTGTCCCTTTAAGGACAAGCTGCAACATGTTCACTAGGCTGCTGCTGTCAATTTAAAACCTGCCCGCATCTAATATACAGACACATGCCGATTGTGTTTATGTAAACCTTGTGTGTATTTGACAGTATTAGTGCAGTAAGACTACTTAGTCCAGTATTCACGTGTTTGATAGGCTTTTAGTGTCCGCGCTCAGAAAAGTGCATGTGCATAAACACGCAAATGAAATGTTTAACCGGCAAGGCTTTAAAATGCATGCATATAATGAACTTTCGTGATTGTGAATAACTATAGTGTTCCATGAGTATAACTCTACCACTAACGTGTGATGTGAATGTATGTCGCGTTGTTCAGTATTGGGATGTAGGCAAATTATAGATGTTGTAGAAAAATAATGATTTAAATGCAAAACCTCAAAAATGCAAAAATATTATATTGAGAATTGTGGCATCCCTGGTAAATATAGTAATTAAAGGACGCAATATTGATGTGCGCATGCCCAGTGACCATAGCTGTATCCCTTCTAGTCTTTACGCGGAACGTGGTGTGACGACATCACTGTTTCACAAAATATATGGATTGGCTGCACACACGAAAATGCAAGGGTGACAGTTTCAGATTTATAAACTCTGGGACCCAGTTAAAAAAAATACCGGTTTCAGGCTCCTAAAACGCCGGATCCGTCTGAACAAAACGCTGATACAATACAAATTATTTACATATACAGCTAAACACGTCTCTGTGTTTAGCCGTTTACTCCGTATCTCTCCTAAGAGTCCATAAACATTAAACTGAAACTAACTGTGACAGCTGCAATATTTCCCAAAAAATTTATCATTCCCTGTATTCTCTCCAATAGTATATTAATAAAAATGACAAAAAAGGTTCACCCATAGTTTTTGTGCTCGATAATCTATACATGCAGAATCAAAATGGCGTGTGTGAATTTGAGTTTAGAGGTAAAAAGTTTTACTTTTACTCACTGAAGTTGGTGACAAGTCCTCTCAGATTGAGCTATACAATCTATACAATCTAGCTGTACTTTCAGCATGGCAAACTGAGCAGATAACTGAAAGCATCAAATATGTAATGAAACAATTGCACCTGTCTGATGTTGTTGAAAACTAAAAAGTGCAATGACAACTATGCTAAATTATTTATACAAAAATATGAAATGAGACCTGTGGGGGCAAAGGGATGAATCAAATCAAATGTGAAAGCCAATTATTTGAATCCCTAACTGAACTCTTATCTTGACTAGATGTTTCTACTTGTTTTTTAACCCCAAGCCATTTTTCTACAACAGGCCTCACAGATACAAACTATTCTGGGTCTGACAACCCATGGCGCAAAAGAACCATCTAAACAAATGTGCTTTGATGCTAGAACACCTACATACAGTATTATAGCTAAAATAACAGCAGCTCTGGGAAACTTCAGAGTGTTGCTTGTTTCTGCTATCTCAAATATACACTGTTTGAATGAGAACTGCTCAAATATACTGTATATGCCCATATAGAATAATTCATGTTCTCACAGCATACACCTTTGAGCTTCAGTTTGGCTGCCTGTTACAATCGGTATCAGTGTCAATTACATAATGTCATCTTCTTGAGTCTTCTACTTCCAATCCATATTTTAGTACAGAGTCCTAAAGTGCCATCCACGCAGTACAACAGCATATCAATCCATTAACACGCTAACATGGCAACTTGGAGGAAAAAAAGGGAAAGAAAATTAAATGTTGGAGTATTTGCGCATGAAATGTGGAACTATGTTAATTATTGAGTGTGGCACACAAGATTCACACTGTCTTGGGAGTGAAGTGTGCTAGGAGTAAATAATTAAAATGTAGCTAGAGGGGGTAGAAGACATTTTCTGCCAAACACTGAGATGTAACTATAACCAAGACAGATATTTTTACCCAGTCTAACTGCATTGAAGAGGAAAAGTTGTATGCTGGTGTTGTGACCCTACACCTTCAATGTGAAATGTCACACAAGTTTTACAGAGTTTTGGAATCATTTTATTGATACAAAAGTCATTTATTTTTCAGATTAAGTGGCCTTTTCATTTACACTCGAGAAAATCCTTAATTAAATTGTTGGTGGTTATGTTAAAGCTGCAGTCAACTTTTTGCTCTCTAGCAGTTAATAAACAGAACTGCATGCATCTTGCGGAAGAACATTGCAGCCGGAGCTACTTCTCTCTGTTTATGTCTATGGCGAGTCATGCAGGGACTGTGCTCCTCCGCAGTGGTTCCTAACAGTCTGGTCTGAAATAGTCCCAATATAAACACTTATTATAAGTGTACCATAACGATTCGGGGTAAGACAAAAACATGGTTTGGAAAATGGATTCATGTTGTACAGTATCATTATATAATTTTTTTAAAATTAAAAAAGTTATGGACAGCAGCTTTAACTAATTGCCTTCGTCTTTAGTTTGCTATTTTTACATAATAGTAAATAGCACGTTTACATTAATATTTAGAAATAGAATAAATAGCAAAATAATTTACTGAATACTATTATTTAGCACAACTCCTAGTCATTTCTGTAGCGACTCGGCTGTTAATTTATAAATTAAATTAGCTCAAAATGGAATTATATATTTATATATTCATAATTAATCATAACGTGTTATGATCAATTATAAATATCCAAATCACCCAAAAGGGAAAATATAGCCCATGTATTTGTACATATGTATACATAGTTCCCTTTCGTTCAGTCACTACGACGTAACGTTAGTGACTAACGAATGGGGGTTTTTGCATGCGTAACTCCGCCCCACATCGTGGGTATATAAGGAAGTACGCTGGCAACATCGCATTATGTTTCTGCTTTGGAGCCAAGAGTATCTCTTCACTCCTTCAAGCCTGCTAACTGAGTCTTTGTCAGCCTTCGAGACGAGCAGCTTTCCAGAGGCGTTGGTGTCAATGGCGCGTTCCAGCGATCACATACTGCCTGCCTGCTGATCTGCGCAGTGGTCTGCTAGACAGCTGGTGTGTGTCCCTGGGCGCTTCGGCGTTCTCTGCGAAGCTTCCTCTCACAAAAGAGCTTACCCGTGTACTTCTGGGTGTGGCCGGTTCGTTTCATCTTCCGATGGGCACAATCACTGCTTGGTATGCTTGGACGTTCAGCATGATCAAGCAGCGTTTGTGGATGCGTCATGTTCCCACAGCGGGAACATGACCATCACGGTGCTGCGGTTGAGGGTCTTCGTAAAGAAGTGAGAGTCCCCTCTACCACACCCCAATCTACCGTCTCCGCGAGAGGTGGTACTTTGGCTGGTGGTCAGGGTGACCTGAGGGTGACGGTGTGGAACAAAGCCCTGACGCTCATGCCTCGGGCCACACCCCCCTCTAGTGCTCCGCAACCCGCGAGTGTCCAGACGGAGATCACAGGGCCTGCTCCGGCCCCCTTGCGTATCTCGTTTGGGCGCTCCGGAGGATGATGCAATGTCGGTCACCACATCACAAGGTGGGCTTGAGTCCTCTGAGGATGATGACTCGGCTGTGCTGCCGCCTTCGGGCGCGCCAGCATTGCCCGAGTCGGACCCAGAGCTGACAGCCATGCTGTCTCGGGCAGCCGCGAGACTTGGGATAGAGTGGAACCCTCCGCCCTGTCCCGAGCGCTCGCGGCTCGATGATTGGTTTTTGGGGGCGCGTGCTGACACCCGTCAGTCCCGCCTCCAATGCCTTTCTTTCCCGAGCTGTAAGAGGAAGTTGCACGGTCCTGGAAGTCCCCGTTGTCTTCCCGCGACCGTTCGGCGACTTCCTCCGCCTTCTTCACTCTCGATGGGGCCGCGGCCAACGGGTACACTGGGGTCGCCCCAGTTGAACGTTCTGTTGCAATGCAACTGTGTCCTCAGAGCGCTTCAACTTGGCGTGGTGATCCTAAGCACCCCTCCAAAGCATGTCGATTCACATCAACCTTGGTAGCAAAATCGTACAGAGCTGCGGGGCAGGCTGCCGCCTCTTTGCATGCCATGGCGATCCTCCAGGTCTACCAGGCCAGGATCCTCAGGGACATGCACGAGGGTGGAGTTGATCCAGGGCTCGTGGACGAAGGTGACCACACGCTCCCTGGGTCAAGTGATGTCCACAAATGTGGTCCAGGCGTCCCAGTCCACTCAGCCCGCCCCGCGCCCCGCTAAATGCCAGGCCAAACGGCGCTCCTGAGATGGACGGCTCAGGGATGGGAAATTCTTTCAGGGAGATGATAGCAGGACCACTCCTTCCCCCGGTGGAGGGCCGGGAGAGAATCCTTTGTTCAGCTGCTGGCCCCTGGGTCAGCAGCACCCTATGTTGGCACCCTATGTTCAGCCACCAGAGAGCGGTGATGACATCCCCGGGTCCCGCCACTCGCATCCCTCTCTGTCGCCAGCCTCCTGGCAGAGCAGACCGCAGTGGAACTTGCGTCCTTCCCTGGTCTCGTCTGTCAGGATGCAGCCGTTAACCTTGCCCCCACACCGGGACGCCCAACAGCCTCCCATGTCCGGGCCGGTAACGCTGCCCTCACTGGTCCGAATGACCCCGCTGGTGCAGTTTCTGGGAGCCTGGCTTCAGCTTCCGGGACTGTCCCGCTGGGTCGCGAAGACCATCAGGCGTGGCTACGCGATTCAGTTCGCGCAGGCTCCTCCCTGTTTCCGGGGAGTCCGCTACACTATGGTCGGGGCCAATTCCCCTGTAATGCGTGTGGAGTTTGCCACTCTACTGGCGAAGGGTGCGATCGAGCCTGTCCCTCCAGCCGAGATGAAGTCCGGGTTCTACAGCCCCTACTTCATTGCACCCAAGAAAACCGGTGGGTTACGGCCAATCCTGGACCTTCGCATCTTGAACCGATACCTTCACAGGCTTCCGTTCAAGATGTTGACAGCGAAACGCCTTTTGAATGTGTTCATCCGGACGATTGGTTTGCAGCGATCAACCTGAAGGACGCCTACTTCCATGTCTCCATCCTACCTCGACACAGACCGTTCCTACGGTTTGCTTTCGAGGGGCGGGCATATCAGTACGCAGTCCTCCCATTCGGGCTATCTCTGTCCCCTCGCGTCTTTACGAAGATTGTCGAGGCAGCCCTTGCGCCCCTCCGGCAGCACGGGGTTTGCATTCTGAACTACCTCGACGACTGGCTCATAATGAGTCACTCTCGAGCGCAGGTTTGCGAACACAGAGATCTAGTGCTCCATCACTTAGCCCGTCTGGGCCTTCGGGTCAACTGGGAGAAGAGCAAACTTTGCCCCGTGCAGAGGATCTCTTTTCTCGGTATGGATATCGACTCGGTTGCTACGACTGCTGACTTGCCTCCGTCAAATCGAGAGCGAAAGTGCGGTTCCACTGAAACGATTTCAGAGGCTCCTGGGGCATATGGCATCTGCAGCCGCGGTGACACCGATCGGATTGCTACATATGAGACCACTTCAGCATTGGCTACGCGATCGAGTCCCGAGATGGGCATGGCGGTCTGGCACACTCCGGGTACAAGTGACTCGGGCCTGCTTACAGACGCTCACCCCGTGGTCGAACCTCAGTTTTCTACGGACCGGTGTGTCCTTAGAACGAGTTTCCAGGCATGTTGTTGTATCAACAGATGCCTCCTTCACGGGCTGGGGTGCCATGTGCAATGGACAAGCAGCCACGGGCTCCTGGACAGGACCCCAGTGCCTTCTACATGTCAATTGCCTCGAGTTGCTGGCAGTACGGTTCGCCCTACACCGCTTCCTAGCGTTGCTGAAGGGTCAATATGTACTAGTCCAGACAGACAACACAGCCACAGTAGTGTACATCAACCACCAGG
Source organism: Romanogobio albipinnatus (assembly GCA_023566225.1). Taxonomy (NCBI): domain Eukaryota; kingdom Metazoa; phylum Chordata; class Actinopteri; order Cypriniformes; family Gobionidae; genus Romanogobio; species Romanogobio albipinnatus. The sequence goes on along the minus strand of CM042255.1, from coordinate 13,428,467 downwards.
GCGGTCTACGCTCCCGCCGTATGGTTGGAGGGGTTGGAGCGAAGGCTGTCTCCTTCCACCCTTAAAGTGTACGTGGCCGCAATATCTGCCCACCACGATCTCTTGTGGTACAAAAAGGTAAGTCAACACAACCTGATCATCAGGTTCCTGAGGGGAGCGAGGAGACTGAATCCTCCTCGCTCTCCTCTCGTACCCTCTTGGGACCTCTCAGTAGTTTTAAGTGCTCTGCAGAGGCCTCCCTTTGAGCCTTTGCGGTCGGTTGATATTAAGTTCCTGACGATGAAGACAGCACTGCTGACCGCATTGGCCTCAGTTAAGAGGGTAGGGGACCTGCAGGCATTTTAGGTTGACAAAGCGTGGCTGGAATTCAGACCGTCTAACTCTCACGTGATCCTGAGACCCGGCCCGGATATGTGCCCAAGGTTCCCACCACTCCGTTCCGAGACCAGGTGGTGAACCTGCAAGCGCAGCCTTTGGAGGAGGCAGACCCAGCCTTGGCACTGCTCTGTCCAGTATGCGCCCTCCGCGCTTACGTAAGTCCTCCCTACGGGTAGGCATTTTGCCATATCTCCACTGGAATATGCTTCCCAGTGTACCTTGGTAATCCTGTGATAAGTGGGAGTCCTTCATCCGTACTAGTCTTACGACAGGGTACTCAAACTTACGCAGGGCACTGGAAGACAACCGAGTGGCGTTGTTGTATTGGGACCCCCATTCGTTAGTCACTAACGTTACGTCGTAGTGACTGAACGAAAAGGAACGTCTCGGTTACGTATGCAACCCTCGTTCCCTGAGGAGGGAACGGAGACGTAACGTCCCTTTGCCACCTCCGCTGTGCTGCTGGAACACGGAGTTCAGTCTTGGCTCCGCAGCAGTAACATAATGCGATATTGCCAGCGCACTTCCTTATATACCCACGATGTGTGGTGGAGTTACGCATGCAAATTCGCCACTGCCATTGGGCGCTGTTAAATTCCTCGAAGGTAATTGGCTTCTAAGTGAAACCCCCATTCGTTAGTCACTAACTTTACGTCTCCGTTCCCTTCTCAGGGAACGAGGGTTACCGAGACGATAATTAACTACAATGGATTAAAATTGTTCTCAGAATAACCTTTCAGAGAAATCATTTCAAATCGGCTAGGCCATTCGTCCGTTCGCCTTATCAACTCTCACGAAAGTGTATTCTTCCTATTAACTCTCCAGAAAGATTATACTTCTGGCCACGAAGAATAACTTTCTGTTCTATTAGAGTATAACTAATGTACTCAACAGTACTATATAAGCTCGTAGCAAAATCTGAACATTAAAGTGACTAAGATTTGTGAGCAGCAGAGGTGGGGGACTCGAGTCACATGTCTTGACTCGAGTCAGACTTAAGTCGCAAATTTTAGGACTTGAGACTTGCTTGCCAAATATTAATAAAAGACTTGACTTGACTTTGACTTGATATTCATGACTTGAGAGTTAAATGACTCAAAATAATGTAAATTTCAAGTTTCCATGGTAATCAGTCACTCATAGGTCACGGCACGCCCATGCTCGCACCCGCGCTGTATCCATCATTTTCATACAAAGAGTTTGTGAGTTCAAAACGGCAAAAAAAACTCTTCAATACGAAAACGACAAACTGTGTTGCACAGTAATGAATAACTCTAATAACAATTAGCCAGTTTTGCTAAAGATTTGTGTTTGTGTGTTTGTGTGTGTGTGTGATATACAGAATATCCACGGAAATGTTACTAGTATCTCAGTTCACAGATAGTTTGTTTCTGTATTGTTTCTATATAAAAATGTTGATACAATGTAAAGTATTTGCTCTGGCTATTATTTTCAATTATTTGGATCGTATAAGATCGATACAATTGATACTTGCATCGGGTTTTGGTGGTGAGAGAAGAAAGATGCGTGTGTGTAAAGCTTCTCAGAGCGTTGTGAGCTGGAGCATTCTGTGGGTTCTTCCATAGATTGTGTCCTCCCTGGGAGGTTTGAACGTGGTTAACTTGTAAGCGAAGTTGCCAATGAGCTACCTAGCCAGGGCCTGATCCACCTGGCCAGGGGATGAGTCGAGAAGCGAGCCGAACTTTGAGAGAGAGAGAGAGAGAGAGAGAGAGAGAGAGAGAGAGAGAGAGAGAGAGAGAGAGAGAGAGAGAGAGAGAGAGAGAGAGAGAGATTTTTTATTTTTACAATCAATTTATTAAAAAGTTTGTTAACATTTATACAATTTTATACACAAAAATAAAAAATAAAAAAAATAATAAAATAAAAATAAAGAAATAAAGAAATAAAGAATAAAAAAATAGAAATTACATTAACTCTCTTGCAAAAACAATTTCTTCACTGTCAACTGAACACAAAGCAAAGTTACAACACCACTGAATTTCAAAAGCTTTTATCGTGCTCATCAATTTATGAAAATTAAAATCAATAAGAATTCTAGATTTTACCATATTTTTAAAAACTAGTACAACATTTTGTCCTGACTTCTCTTCTATCTTATTTCTCCTAGTGATATAGACAGCATATTTTTTTGTCCCACAATAAAATTAACAACATGACATTTGAACTTTTGTTTTGAACTGTAAAAAAAAAATATATATATAATCTTGCACAAATATTAACAAATATTAAACGAATCCAAAAAAACACTTAATAAATCAAAAAGAGGATTAAGTCTACTACAGTACATAAAACAGTGAAAAATTGTCTCTCGTTCCAGACAAAAAGGACATTTGTCACTTACAGTGGGATTTAAAATAGATACAAAAACATTTACAGCGATAGCTCCATGTAAAATCCTCCATTGCAAATCCCCAAGTTTTTTCTTTAATCGTGGTTTGTAACGTGCTCTCCAAACAGGTTTAGTTTCAGTGTTGATTCCTAATTTTTCTCTCCATACTGTATCTGTTTTGATACTTAAATTACGTTGATTAATAACTTTCACAATGCATTTATACAATGTTTTCCCTTCTGCTGTACAAAAATCAATATACTCATTAAATCCACATTTTAACAGGGGGCTATTAAAACAAGACTCTTCTATAACAGGGCAGATTTCAAGATCTGGAAAAAGATCTTTACTATCAGGGATTAAAGTCCCTGCACCAAACTCTTCTAAAAGTGCCTTCTCTTCAACAGTTAAAATTGTAGTTAGTTTATGGAGAACCTTTTATGGAGAACCTTTTTATGGAGAACCACGCAAAACGTATTGATCTAACTCTTAGAAGGGTAGCAACTTTTTCAGCTTTCAGTAAATTATATCCTGATTCATTTATGATATTTTTTAGCTTAAAAAGCTTTCTATTACATAATATTTATGTTAACCCAGGAACATCTTCTCCTGAAATATCAAAACTAGCTCCGAATATAACTGGTTCTTCCAACAACCAATAAAGAGAAATTGCTGGTTCCATCCAGCGATGTTTAAAGAGACCCCACACTTTAAACAAATTTTTATAGAAAGGAGGAATTCCAGTAAAAATCAATCTTTTATGATCCATTAAAAACAATGATAAATCCATATCCATATTGCTCACTCTTCTCAAGATGTGTAAAGCCAACAGTCTCCACGCAAGTGAATAAGGTCCCATTAACAGTTTCTGAATGTATTGGAGACGGAAAGTGGCTCTTCTGCTTGCGAGATTTACCAGTCCTTGACCTCCTTCCTCTTTGGGCAAAAACAGAATACTTTGAGAAGTCCAATGATATTTGTCCCAAAAAAAGTTCACCAGTTCTTTTTGAATGTTGACAAGCAGTCCATTCGGAGGATCGACACAAGCAAGTTTATGCCACAATGAAGATGCCACAAGATTATTAATTATAAGAATACGTCCTCTATAAGATATCTGAGGGAGCAACCATTTCCATTTATCCAGTCAACCTTTTATTTTCTCAATTAGACCTTCCCAATTTTTCTTAATGAAGTTTTCATCTCCTAGATAGACACCAAGGTATTTTAACCCTCCTCTTTTCCATATCAATCCTCCAGGTAATGCGGGAAGATCTCTACTCCAATTTCCAACTAGTAAAGCTTCACTTTTCTTCCAGTTTACTTTGGCAGAGGAAACACATTTAAAATCATTAACAATTTTTTCTAACATAATAACATCATCCTTTCCATTTACAAAAACAATAACATCATCAGCATAAGCGGAAAGATGTAAAGAATTATTACAACCTGGAAAAATCAGACCTGTTAGATAACCTCGTAACTTTTGAAGTAAAGGTTCAATGGCAAGGGAATACAACATGCCAGACATGGCACATCCCTGCCTAACTCCCCTCTCAACTTTAAACGGAGCACACAAACCACCATTAATCTTAAGAACACTCTCAATGTTACAATACACAGCCTTAATCATAGATATAAAAGCATGGCTAAACCCAAAAGCCTCTAAAGTGTTCCATAAAAACAAATACTCAACTCTGTCGAAAGCTTTCTCTTGATCAAGTTAACAAGAAGCATCTAAAACATCTCGAATTAAAGCAATATTATCAAAAATAGACCTGTTGGGAATACAATAAGACTGGTCAGAATGTATTAACTTACTTAAAAAGTCTTGTAGCCAAACTTTTAGACAAAATCTTGTATTCTGAACATAAGAGCGAAACAGGGCGCCAATTGCTGATACACTGAAGATCACCTTTCTTAGGTAACAGTGTGATGACTGCTCTCCTGCAGCTTAGAGGTAATAGTCCTCTTTCCAGACTGTCATTAAGAACTGTCAGCAGATCTTCTCCTATGACGGGCCATAGAGACTTGTAAAACTCAACAGGTAACCCGTCAATTCCTGGAGATTTACCATTTTCCATGCTCATCATGGCAGTATAAAGCTCTTGTAGTGACAGAGTCTGTTGTAATTCATTGTTGGACTCTTCATCCACCTTTGGCAGTCCTTGAAAGAAACTATCAGCATCTGCACCCCATTCCCTCAGTTCAGATTTATAAAGGTCTGAGAAGAAATCTACAGCGCGACTACGTATTTCAGCAGGCTCAGTGAGTTCTTGCCCTGTAGCTGAACGTAACATGTGCATCATTTTACTTTGACCTTTTTTCATTTCTAAATTAAAAAATAATTTTGAGGGAGCATCCATTTGTGTTACAGTTTGGAACCGTGAACGGACTAAAGCTCCCTGTGCTTTAACTCCCAACAGGTCTAACAAAATGGCTTTTTTTTCCTTCAAGTCATCAATATGTTTTCTATTTTTTTTTTATGCTAATAAATCCTGCAGAAAATAATTTCTGTTTCTAGAGTCTTCATTAACTGGGCTGTGTCTCGAGTAACATTCACAGTGTACTTTTGACAAAAGTCTTTAATAAGAACTTTTCCACAGTCCCAACATTGCAGTAAAGAAGTGTAGAAATGCTTTTGCTGCTTAAAAGTTTCCCCCAAAAAAATAAAGTTATCTATAAATTGTTTATCATTTAACAATGAAGTATTAAAAGTCCAGTATGCACTTTTATATTTAACACACTTGGTTAAAACACTGCACAGAACTAAACTGTGATCAGAAAATCCCACTGGAATAATTTTACAAAATTTAAAAAGATTACGTTGGTGCTGAACACTATAAATTCTGTCAAGTCGTGCCAAAGAGATGGTGTGTTCAGTACTATGAGCCCAAGTATACTGTCTATACATTTATAATTCTAAACACATCACATAAATCATGAGTTTCAATGAGCTGTATAAGTATTTTCTGAGAAGCAGCGTGTGGCTCTAAATGATTCCTATCCAACTTGTCATTAGCAGTACAGTTAAAATCTACACCTAAAATACTTCTGGATTTAACTCTTTCAAAACAGCATCCACATTATCTAAGAAAATAACTCTTTCTAACCCTTTTGTAGGTGCATATAAATTTAAAAGCACCATTGTGGTTTTCTCAAATTTCACTTTGATCTTTAAAAATCGACCACCAATTATTTCCTCAACTTCACAAGACAAAGGTAAAAAATGCTTTGAAAACAAAACAGCCACACCTCCACTAGTAGAAGATTTGTGACTCAGGACAATCTGTCCATCCCATTCTCTTCTCCAGTCAGCCTCATTTTTAAAATCACTATGTGTTTCTTGCAGAAACAGAATATCAATTTGCTTTTGTCTACAAGACTCAAATAGCATCATTCTTTTATGACCATCTCTGGCACCATTTAAGTTTAAAGTTCCGATTTTAAAATTTGTCATATTTATTTTAAAGACCAGAACAAAAATTATAAGAAGAGCTTTTTAGAAGTTGACAAGCTCTTCATCTTTAGTATTTTTTTTTGTTTGTTTGTTTGTTCACAAGTTCTCTAAGACGATAAATCTCCACATCTTGAAAGGCTCCCTCTTTCATTAAAAACCTCACATCATTGATGAACTGTTTATAGTCAGGAAAAAAATCTTCCACTTGCACTCCTTTCAATCCCTTTGTCTCTTGCAGAAATGTACTAATGTCATCAGCTTTATACAAACAAATCAAGTTATCGTTTTGAGAATTTATAGACGGATTTGAACACTGAGACACATTTCAATCAGAGGAATCTCCATCACTGTCAGATCCCACATCCTCACTACCCGCCTCATCTTTCTTCACTTGCTTAAAAGCTTTTCCACTGCTTTTTTTCTTTCTCTTAACTGGTAAACTGGTAAAGACAAAGTTGGCTTCCTTCTCAAAATCAACATTGTCTTCCACATCAATTCCGTCAGCCACACAAACGTTTTCAGCATGTTTAGTCTGTTCCTCAGCCATCGAAGACTGTTCATCAAGACTTTTACTAGGCTCGGTAACAATCTCAGTTGTCTCAGGGTTATTCTCGATCGGCCCGAGCTCAATCTCACCGGCCTCGACCACACACATATCAATGTTCTCGATCTCAGCTGTGGGAACAGCAGAAGCGCCCTGTCCCGTGCTAGTGCTCGCACCTGCACTGGCTTCTTTTCTTTGACAATCTCGAACTAAGTGTCCGATCTTACCACAACTAAAACATTTAATTGCCGTGTCAGATGTTGCAAACACTGTGTAATCGAACCCATCAATTTTGAATTTAAAAACCAGATCGATCTCATCAATTCCATTTTTTAGCACCATGAAGACCTGTCTTCTGAACGAGACTAGATGCTTCACTAGAGGTGACTTGCACCCGAGAGGGATTTTCTTTATAGGGGAAACCAGTTTTCCATACCTAGATAACTCCTGCACCAGTATTTCGTCTTTGATAAACGGAGGTACGTTGGACAGTATGACTTTTTTGGACGGGGTACTCAAAGGTAAAACCGTCACGAGTGAACCATTCAACACAACGCCGCTCTGAACAACATCATTTGCCTTTTCAACCGTTTAAAAAAAACAAAACAATTGCACTGTTCATTCGCGATGCCGAGACAATATGATCATGTCCCACAATCTCTCCCACCGCTAAACAACACTGCTCCACATTAATCTTAGATTCCACCTTCACTCCATGGCGGCGGGTTAAATCTTTAAAACTCTGGTTGCAGACGTTTAAACACCTTTAAACTTTGATCGAACGCACAAGTTCAGCACATAAAAACAAACACACATAAAGATAGAAGATAGAAAAGTTTCTAGCACTCAGCCAGAAACGCACTCACTTCCTCACCACGCTCCCTTCACTCCCAGCATGCACTCAGAGAGAGAGAGAGAGAGAGAGAGAGAGAGAGAGAGAGAGAGAGAGAGAGAGAGAGAGAGAGAGAGAGAGAGAGAGAGAGAGACAGACAGACAGACAGACCTGTCCACACCTCTCTTTGGGTAACTTGACCAATCCAGAGTTTGCATTTTGAGCGGGAGATAATTACCTTTGTCTCTGTTTACAGCCTAATTTGCCTGATTTATCATGGCGTCAGATAGGGTCATTTTTATTCCAAAGGATGGTAACAATAGTATAATACATTTTATCATAATCTACTACCCAAAATTGGTTAAGGATTAATGAGAAGAGAATTTCAAACCAAGACGTATATGGTTGTAAGATATTAAAGCAGAGATACATTCTTACACATGAATACAAGCATTTCAAATTACCTTAACATAACTCACACATCACAACTAGTATAACATAGGACATGCATACATACAGAAATATATCATATACATTCTGGAATAGTTTAATTATGAGGTAAATTTAGAAATTGTCTGTGTCTGTGTATTGGAATGGCTTTCCCAATGTCCAGGCCCTCGTGCCCACCATTAGATCACCATAGATTAAGATCTTTTTGAAGTCACAAAGGATATTTGAGATGTACCTGCTCAGCATCGACCAAGACAACAAAGGTGACAACGGGGCTCGGAAACTTGAGCCTGGCCGGAGCCAGGTCCATAGTTTATATGCAAATGTCAAAAGGCTAAAAGCATCTCTGAGATTTAATGGACACGATCATCGTAATTCAGTCCAGACGCTAAATTTCCTTTGATTCGTATACCTTTTTTAAAAATTACAATACATACAATACCTTTACTCTATCAAGAGTTAGGCAATATAACCAAAATCTTATATCACAATAGTGTTGTAGTACCGATCTTGGTCTCGAGACCGGTCTTAAGACCATTTTTTGATGGTCTTGGTCTTGTCTCGGTCTCGACTGCATTTCTCCTCGGTCTTGTCTTGGTCTCGGACTTAAAGGACTCGGGATTTTATCTCAAGACCAGTCAAGACCACAACTGCAAGGATATCACTAAATTTCCGGTGCATTGTCTGATTTAATATCATTAATGTCACTATGCTGCCGGGTTCAAAATCAATGCAGAATTGTCTCAGAAATGTGCAAAAATTTATATAAATGCCCACAAAATTCTGAGATTGTTTTTTTATATAACATAGAATAGAATTAAGCAATATCGCAATAGCAAGAGAGCTGTTTTCATGAATATATTAGCGTGATTGCAAATGATATTGATTTATACAAACATTCTATAAACAAGAAGTTAATATTAAATTACATTTTAAACTGTGTCTTTGCTAATTCGGCAGCGTTTGGTTATTAAAAGAATCGGTTGCTTTGAACAAATCGGTTGAATAAAGGATTCTGTGACGGTTAAATAATGTTAATGTTTTAATGTTAAATTAATCTGAACATTATTTATGCAGGTGTAATCGTATCAATTCAGATGCAACTTCTGTGCCATGAATTTTATTGGTAGTGATTTGATTGGTAACAGCGCTATAGTGTCTTACTATTCTAATTGTATTTAATTACCGTATTCAATATAAGTCATTTCTCAGACACTAGATATGGATCTTTTAGATGAATTTAAGGAGTGCTGGTCTGGTCTTGGTCTTGACTCGGTCTCGCCCTGTCTTGGTCTTGGTCTTGTCTTGGTCTCAACACCACAAAGTCTTGGTCTTGTCTTGGTCTCGGCACACGCTGGTCTTGGTCTCGACTTGGTCTCGGTTTAGGTGGTCTTGACTACAACACTATATCACAATATGAGTAATTTTATTTCACGATAACAATATATATATATATATATATATATATATATATATATATATATATATCACAATATAGTTATTTTTGCTTTAAATAAAGTTATGATATAAACATTTGATACCACTGCAATTTCATAAATCTCATAACCAATTTAAATATCATAAACAATAGGCCTAGTCTAACTAGTAAACAGTCAGTGATGAAATAGGAACAAAGGAACTAATTACAAGAATTAGGACAAAAAACTATAATAGAACAAAGATACAAATTAAATAGACCTATCTAAAAAACCTCATGTGTCTGTTTAAACGACTGTGTTTACAAGGATTCATGGGCATTTTGACACATATGAGTGTGCATTTGACAGTTCAAATACTGCTTTATGAGCAGCGGCTTAATGTGCAGGCGGCTCTCAGACAGTGTACGCTTATAGTGAAATGAGTCCTCTTGCACTGTTTATTGCGCTTGAATGGTTAAATTCTGTTGTTTTTAAACCTCAATGGTAAATATGCATTCAAATTAGCTTTTGTTTTTTTCATTATGAATTTGTTTTACACACCATTCTATAGGCCTGTATGTATGTTGGAGCTGTTGGAGAAAAAAAAATACACAAATGAAAATGATAACAATACAATAAACTATAGTAGTCAGCTTAAGGTAGCTACAAGTATTATGTGGTTAAATATCAAAAGAACTCCAATATCATACACTATAGTTCCCATTCGGTCAGTCACTCCGACGCCACATCAGACCGACGAATAGGAATCTCACCAGAGAAGCCAATCTACTTTGAGTGTTACTATGGTAAATGGTAAATAATTGCAGCAGCTGCTCTGCCTCGCAGCGTGGGTATAAATGAGCAGCAGGTGCTTACATTTGCTTGTCGCTTCGGAGCCGAGTGGTGTATGTTTCCTGCTCTCTACAAAGCGTGTGTTAACATTATACGAGTCAAGCTCTTCGAGTGGACCTCTCCTCGTCTGGTGTTGGAGTGACGGCACTGCAGCAGGATCGATTTTCTCTTCTCTATTTCTTTTTCTATTTTGTTTCTATTGAGCAAAAGAAAAAAGGCTGTTCTCATAGCTGGTTCGGTGCGCTGTTAAGAGCACTGAAAAGCCATTCTCACGGCTGGTAAGAGGGCACCTTCTGTGAGAGAGAGAGAGCGCACATGACAGGCTACACATTCCCTGTCTGTGTCGCCGCAACCATCCCCCTACGTGCTTCAACACCAAGGAGAGCAGTTTCCCTAAAAGAGCTTACACAGGTAGAGCTTGCATCTTTTTAAAGATGACGGATACGGTTGTTTCCTGTCCTCATTGACAGCCACGATCACTGTCTCACATGCCTGGGTGTATACATGCTGAGACGGGTTCGTGAGTGGTTTATGTTTTCACATGAGAACATCACCACGCCGGGCCGACTTGAGTCCCCTTTGTTGTTGGCCAACCGCCTCTCGTGTGTAAAAGCACAGCCGTGGGTCTGCTCGACACCCTGGGAGACCGAGGAGATCAGCGAGAGCTTTCCAATGGGGAAAAGACAGATGGACCTCTCACTTCTCTGTGTTGTGTGCTCGCTCTGTGCTATATGTGTTGTCACCTTGCCTATTTCCCGTTGTAGTGCCCTTCCTGGTGGCCACCAGGAGAGGTCTACTTCGGTGAAATAGCTTGGGTGACCTGAGAGGAGGGTTTCTCCTTCGGGGAACCAACCCACTATGGCCCCTTCCCCTCTCGCGCAACACAAGCTTCTGGATGGGATTGCTGGTCCTTCTCATGGGGGAACCTAGCGTTTCATTCGGGGTTCCAGCTGAGGATCAGATGTCAATCGCTGCATCGGAGAGAGGGCTGTTGTACCCTGAAAATGAGGATGATGCCCACTGTAATGGTGTGTGCTTATGCTGAATCAGATTCAGAGTTAACAGCCATGATTTCCCGGGGCCTTTCCCAGATGTGCATGAAAAAACTTGGCAATATGGAACTATATTGGTGCCAAAAATATGGAACACCTAAAGTGCCTAAAAACAGCATAAGTTTTCCTCTCTCACTACCCTTGATGGTGGGGTGGCTGTGCCGCTGTGCCGACCACCTCCGCCCTGCATGTGAGGCCAATGAGCACTCTTACAGTTTATCTGAATTCCTAAAACTCATTTCTTGAAATTTACTCTCACTTTCTCAAAAGAGTAAACACAAAACCCCAAATTCAAGCTACACTGTCAAAACCTTTGACTTGACTTGCTAAATCAAACAATTTATTCAAAACTATATTTATCTTCACACAAAACCAACCACTTTTGTCAGATGACACACAAAGCCCGCCAATGCATAAACACTATGCAGTAATCATTACACACTACATAAATAAATGAAAAACATTACACTCTGACCAATTATGTTGCGACCTCTCCTTCTCCTTTTCGTGAGATTGAACCCAGTTCATTCAAGAAGATGCATTCATGAGGCCCAGAGGTGGACAGTAACGAAGTACATTTACTTGAGTACTGTACTTAAGTACACTTTTTGGGTATCTGTACTTTACTGAAGTATTATTTTTTATGGAAACTTTTACTTTAACTTCACTACATTTGAAAGACAAATATCGTACTTTTTACTCCACTACATTTCTATCAAGGTCCTCGAAGTCAAAAGTCGTTTCTGTAGCAGCTTTGCAAGTCAGTGGATGATTTTTTTTCTTCTTTAAAAGTTTTTTTTTTTTTTTGCAAAATGTAAATGTCTGGGAGAAAGAGAAGCATAGACATATGGATGAATCTGAAAAAGCATGATGAAAGAGTTCAGTTCAGTCTGGTTTTTTTGTGCCTCTGAGACTGAATAGAGCTTTCTTTTGTGTTTTTTTCGCACTTAAACAGACCAATAGACACAAAATGTCAATTTTCATTTTGGAAAGTATTCACGTAAACAAAGTTGATTATGTCTTAAGTGAACGTAAACAGTTGGGGGATGTGTATCAGTGTGTAGGATTTGTGCATTCTGCCTTAAAGTGACAGCAGCTTTGTAAAAAGCTTTGTAACTTTTAAGTATTTAAATTAGTTCAAGGTGGTCGTATGCTAGCATGTCGGATGGAGCATCACTGACTGGCTTAAACCACCATGGCATAGCGTGCATTTATACAACAATGCAACAATAATAAAATAATGCATTGACATAAAAAAGAAATGTACTTTTGATACTTAAGTACTTTTAAAAGCAAGTACTTCTGTACTTTTACTTAAGTAAAAATAGTTTTTAACAACTTTCACTTGTAACAGAGTAATATTTGACCAGTAGTACTTTTACTTTCACTCAAGTAATGGAGTTGTGTACTTTGTCCACCTCTGATGAGGCCTCTCCAAGGAGTCCAATTCAAACATTCTCTAAATACAGGAAAAATAGACTAAAATTACTTTTTTTTATGTAAATGACATATCATGCCAGGCGTCATGTCTCTGTATACATGCCCTGCTTTACATACAATACAGTAAAGATGTACTGTAATTAAGTAATGCTGTAGATTCACTGTAACTGTTCACTTACTTGCACATACTGATATCGTAGCTCTTTTACCCTTTCTGAATTTCTCTCAAATGGTACTTCAAACTTATCAGGTTGTTTTGCAGAACACGGTCAATTATGGAAAGACTCACACTGTAGATTCCTTCAAAATTCCCGTTGTCTTCAACAACTGTTGTATTTCACGCAGTCGAATTGCATTATTTTGAAGGACCATATTGACAATGAGAGTCTCCTGTTGTTGTGAGAATATACCTCTCCTTCCACCCTCATGTGGCAGTCTTTCAATTCTACAAAAGATAATTTTGTTAGAAGTGACTCAACGGACTAAAAGTTAATTCATGCTCATACCCATAGCCATACTATTACAGTTTTTTTTATAATTGCTTAAGCACAATTTTAAAAACAAGGCTAGTTTTGTCAAAACACTACACACAATTCACACAGCCACACACACAAATAGCATAAAAGCTGAGTTATTTTGCCAAATTAAACACTTCTTTCAAAAATTGCCACCGTATGGCACAGACATGGTTGATGCAATCTGATTCTGTTTGATTAATTTACACACTGCTGTTCTCAATCTTAAACACTTGTAAAATTTCTACTTTTCTAATGATATAATCTGGGTTTGATTTTTTTTTATTTCAGAGATATTTTTAGAGTAAAGTATATGAATATATTGACCAAACCAAACAAATTGATGAAAATATTTATTTCTCTCTACATTGTAAAATCATTCGATTCATTCATGCATTTTCAAAGGTTTGTTTTTTATATCAGCTGAGGTTGGGCTGAACTCTCTGTCCAGTACTCAGTACTCATGGTCAACCAAGGTTGCGCAAATCGCATCTGATAAATCTGGTCCCCGTCTACTTTGTCCACATCCTACTCCAGGCCTACGTCTTCCTACCCCCCTCTACCCCTCTACCACCCATCCCCCCTCCCCCTCTTACCACTCTTACCCTCTCTTCCTCTCTTCCCCTCTCTACCCTTCTCTACCCTTCAAATTCAAATGTAGTACCTATGGAAAACAGTATACGATTTTGGATTCACAAATTTCACCCAGTTAATTTTAGGAAACCCCTAAAATGTTCTATAAATGCCTGACATAACCCTTTAAAGCTCTATATAGAACCTTTTTCTCCTAAGAGTGTACCTAAATCTAACCCTCACAAACCTGTTGACATTATTAGGTTTACAACAAAATATAATTTGGCTAATTTATTAGCCTTTCATAAAACGAGAACCCCTGCAAATGTTCTCACAAGTCGGTTTATGGCATGTTTCACTACATTTGTGGTGAATTTTTATTATTTTTGTTTGGTCTTCACAAGCATAGCCAAACCTGTACATGCACTTATTCACTCACACAAAAACACATAAACTAAATTATCATTCAAATGCATTTTTGAAAGGCAAACAAAACCAGTAGTGTTATAGAGAATTCAGGATGCATCCAATCGCATAAATTATATGAGAGATAACAATATTATATTTATGAAAAATAATATTCTTTAAATTAAACTTTTTGTGCAATTGCTCAGCTTCAGACTTTGCTTGGTTTTAAACAAAATATTGACATAAAATGCCCTGTATAATGTACCATTTTACCAATGTACCAAAAGCAGAAGTCTATTCAGGTTAACAAACAAATGCACACATAATAACTGCACCTATTTACAGTGGTTCTAGAAAGCTAATACTACATGGTATTTAAAAGTTAAAATTAAATATTCATAAGATTAGTGATTAAAAGCGAGTTATTCCCTTAGCAAAAATGTAGCGAAAACAATGTTCAATTCCTTTAAGTGCAGCGCAGTTAAGTTGATACAAAGAAGCTGCAAAGAGCACCAGTGAAAAGAGACTTTTAGCTGACAGACAAAGCAAAGTTATGAATAAAACTTTCAGGAAGAGAGTGGCAAATTACAATTTACTCGCCGACTATAAGTGGTTTTTAATTCTAACTTTTCAGCCGTTACAATCAGTGGCATAATAGGTGAGACAGAGAATCTTTTCACAAACCTAAGTGCCGTCTCCTACACTCATTTTCAGGTTCAGATTGAATGGGCCTGTCTCTAAATATACCATAGCGTTCTTTGCTATGTTGACACCGTAATAAGCATACAAATGTTTAACTGGCACCCACACAGTGCGCACAGGAGCTGAGAAACAAATGCTTCTGGAATGAGAACGGATAAACATGCCCAACAGGACAAATGTGCATGATTTGATTGAGTTGCCTCAATCCATTACGGTAAATCAGCCCTCAGCTATTGTATCCTTAAGAGCTGCTTTTTCAATTCCATTCAAATGTGTGAATAAAATTGAAGTGGGGAGGAGAATATCTCATTGCTTAGGCGTAGAGAGTGCAGACAATGGCTAATCACTAAAGGAGTATGACATCTCCCTATAAGAGGCCTCTGGTCCATGTCCAAATATCTGTACGGACTGCATGCGGCGGGAACTCAGCTAAGCTTGCCATGAATTTGCAGCTCACGTACCTATTGATATAAGCTTGATGTGATATTGCCAGCTTGATATTCTGTTTTCACAAATGCAAAATGCTGTCTGCGAACGCCTCGGTGGTGAACTGTGTTAACGATTCAAAACAGCAATCATAGATACTAATATGGTTTTTGCCTCGAATAAGATGTAGCTGAAGTAGGCTACATCTGCCTCATTAATCTGAGAGCTGAGGTCTACACAGTCATTTTATGTCATTTTAAGTATCTACACTATCAGGATGCTTGTTCTCATATATCTTAATATGAATCTTAAGTTAACATTTCCCCTTCGAATGACAGTTTAGAGCTGTTGTTACGAGACCACAATGAACTAATTTTAACCACATGTATTTTACACATAGGATAGACCAGTGAAATAAGCTGTTGGCTTTTCTAAAAAGGTTTAAAAGGTTAGTGAAAGCAAGGGCTTTATTCTTGATCACAATTATATAGAAAGAAGAGAAACTGCAACTAAGGTATACTTCAGTTTTTACTCATATGCTAGGGTTTGTGTACAATGTGCATACACATTCAGAAGGCCTTTATTAACCTTCTGGAGCCGTGTGGATTACTTTTATAATGGATGGATGCACTTTTTTAGGCTTCAAATTTTGGGCAGCCATTCACTGCCATTATAATGCTTGGAAGAGTCAGGACATTTTTTATATAACTCGGATAGCATTCGTTTAAAAGTCATGTACACCTAGAATGGCTTGAGGGTGAGTAAATCATGGGATAATTTTCATTTTTGGGTGAACTATCCCTTTAATTTCTGAAGCAGGTAAGCAAAATGTTTGCTTACCAATGCTACACTGTAGAAAGGGATAACATGCTATTTTAGGCCACCCAATAAATTTGTACAGTATATTGAATTATAACACAATTTAAAAAAAATCCTCATACAATAAAAAGTCAGTGCAGTCCAAAGCAATACTGGATCCCATTGGCATTCACTGATTTTAAAATCTTGCTAATTACTTACAAAGCACTAAATGGTTTAGCTCCCCAGTACTTGAGCGAGCTCTTAACCAATTAGACTCCATCACGTCTGTTGCGGTCTCAACATTATGGCCTGTTGATAATACCTAGAATTCCAAATCAACTGCAGGCGGTCGATCCTTTTCCTATTTAGGACCCAAACTCTGCAATAGTCTTCCTTGCCTTTTATGGGAAGCAGACTCTGTCATTTTAAATCTAGACTAAAAACACATCTCTTTAATCTGGCATACACATAGAACATTATCAATTCATATTATTCAAATCAGTTAAATGTTAGGCTGCATTAATTAGGTTAACTGGAACCGGGAACACTTCCTATAACACCCAATGTACTTGTAACATCATAAGAAGAATGGCATCTATGCTAATATTAGTCTGCCTGTCTCATCCTTATCCCGAGGTTACCATAGTCAGCCGGATCTGGTCCATATCCATATCTGCACAAACTATAGACACAACCAAAATCCAGCCCTGAATGCCATCAAAGATCCTGTCCAATAGACAATTCCTGTGTGAAGGCCTCATCGACAGATCCTCAGCAAAGACCATTAGAACCAGACAGGTCCTCCTCACAGACCCTATGGCCCAAGCTTCGGCTCCATACCACATGATAAATCTGATCTTCAAGCAAAAGGAGCTGGATGAATATTTGAATGTTACCGATCCCGATCTGAATCCTGTCTTGTGATGCAGCCTGAATCATAATCACACCATGTTCATTCGTTGGCCAGAGGAGAACTGGCCCCCGACTGAGACTGGTTTCTGCCAAGTTTTTTTTCTCCATTTTGTCACCTGATGGAGTTTGGGTTCCTTTCCACTGTCGCCTCTGGCTTGCGTATTTGGTGACACATAATATTTAACAATTGATCTGACTGCAACAGACTGTTGTATGAGAACTGAATTGAGCTGGACAATGACAGAACTGCTTTATAGATTAAATGAGCTAATTTAATAATTGATTATCAACACTGAACTGACTTCAGCTGAACAGCAGCCGAAATGCACAATTGTTCTGTTATCACTGTAAAGCTGCTTTGAAACAATCTGTATTGTATAAAGTGCTATATAAATAAAGGTGACTTGGCTTGACTACATACAAAAGACTGCAACAAAACATGTTGTTTTGTGTTCCACAGAATAAAGAAAGTAATACAGATTTGGAATGACATGAAGGGGGAATAACGATGTCCAAATTTTCTTTATTTTTTCACAGCCTTCAAGCTATATAAATTGAAGTTTACATAGCCAAAACATTTAACAATTATTTAAATCACTATAAATATTTACAGCATCATATCATGAAAGCATGTTCTACCTGCTAACACCCAGAGAGTTATTGTCCTATTGTTCAGCATGCCTGTTTGCTGCCCATGTGAGAGGTCCAATGTGTCCCATTGATAAGTAGTTGGGAGTGAGGAGGCGCAGAGGAGAGGCTCGTCGTCTCATCTACCATGTGCCTCACTGCTGATAAGGAGCCGTGCTTGAGCTGTCACTGGTCACCGGGGCCATACCAGGGGCCGCGTTCTACATCAGGTCTCCAGAGCTCCTTTTGGTTAAGTCACCTCACCTAAAAGCAAGGGCTTTTTGAGGACTGTTTTGACATTCATGACAGAGTCACTTTGCTTGCTCCCTCCTTAAGGCAGTGGAGAGTCTCTTAGGGCTAAGCCAGACAGACAGAGTCAAAAATCTCATTAACCTTTAAATATTTAAGATGAATGTGAATCCTTAATTTGTGAGTATTCACTGTTAATTGTTTTTTTTTCTTTCCTATGTGTGTGTGTGTGTGTGTGTATACAGTATATACACTCACCTAAAGGATTATTAGGAACACCATACTAATACTGTGTTTGACCCCTTTCGCCAGAACTGCTTTAATTCTACGTGGCATTGATTCAACAAGGTGCTGAAAGCATTCTTTAGAAATGTTGGCCCATATTGATAGGATAGCATCTTGCAGTTGATGGAGATTTGTGGGATGCACATCCAGGGCACAAAGCTCCCGTTCCACCACGTCCCAAAGATGCTCTTTTGGGTTGAGATCTGGTGACTGTGGGGGCCATTTTAGTACAGTGAACTCATTGTCATGTTCAAGAAACCAATTTGAAATGATTCAAGCTTTGTGACATGTTTGTGACATGTTTAGACTTCAGGAGATTGTCTTGACCAGGACCACACCCCTAAATACATTGAAGCAACTGCCATGTGATTGGTTGATTAGATAATTGCATTAATGAGAAATTGAACAGGTGTTCCTAATAATCCTTTAGGTGAGTGTATATATATATATATATATATATATATATATATATATATATATATCATGACCACTGACAGGTGAAGTTAATAACACTGATTATCTCTTCATCGTTAGTGGGTGGGATAATTAAGCAGCAAGTGAACATTTTATCCTCAAAGTTGATGTGTTAAAGACATGAAAAATGGCTAAGCGTAAGGATTTGAGCGAGTTTGACAAGGGCCAAATTGTGATGGGTAGACAATTGGGTCAGAGCATCTCCAAAACTGCAGCTCTTGTGGGGTGTTCCCGATCTACAGTGGTCAGTATCTATCAAAAGTGGTCCTAGGAAGGAACAGTGGTGAACCGGCGACAGGGTCATGGGGGGCCAAGGTTTATTGATGCACGTGGGGAGCGAAGGCTGGCCTGTGTGGTCCGATCAAACAGACCCACTACTGTAGCTCAAATTGCTCACAAAGTTAATGCTGGTTCTGATAGAAAGGCGCCCCCATAGGAGCCGGATGCCCGCTTGTGACATTGTCAGGGCAAGCACCCGAGCCCCAGGAATAGCACAGATGCCGAGCTCGAAGAACCTGACGAAAGTGAGTGGAGAGGAACATCCTGCTGCATCACAAACATCCTGCAGGGAACCCCCGCCAAAAATGCCCAAGAGGCAGCCATACTCCTGGTGGAGTGGGCCCGTACAGCCAAAGGAGAAGGCTGTCCCTGTCCACCACATAAGCAAGTGAGATAGCCTCAACTACCCACTTGCTCATCCTCTGCTTCGAGACTGGACCCCCCCTCGAGGGAGGCCTGTAACAGACAACGGCTGTTCTGAAATTTTCCACAGGGCAGATCTGCGGAATTAAGCACCTAGTGCATGAACAGGGCAAAGCAGATAGTCTTTCCTGGTCTGACATCAGAACCAGAGGACAGGAGGCCTGCAGTGCTAAGGGTCTCACAGGATTAGTGGGAACCTAGGAACATGAACCAGCCTAGAATGTAGGAAGGCCTTAGCCAACCGGGAGCAAATTCCAAGCACAAGGGTGCAACAGAGAGCAACTTCTCAGAAAGTTCCTCGAGCGGCTCAAAGGGAGCCTCGGAAAGACCTTGAAGGACCACAGAAAGGTCCCAGGCCAGCACCTTGGTGCGTACTGCAGGTCTCAACCTCAAATTGCCACAGAGGAAACGAGTAACCAGAGGGTGTCGCCCCAAAAAAACACCACTCACAGGAGTGTGGTAAGCTGCTAAGGCCGCCACGTACACCTTTAATGTGGAGGGAGCTAACCCACCGGAGAACCTCTCCTGCAGGAACTCCAGCACCGCGCTCGCAAGGCAGTTAACTGGATCCCACAAGCGATCTCTACACCATAAGGTTTTCCACAACCCTGTGCAAGGGTATACGAAGACACCACCCGCCTGAGACAGAAGGTCCCTTCTGAGCGAAATCTTCAGTGGAGAGCTGTTGAGGAGAGACACGATGTCTGAGAACCATACTCGGCCCGGCCAGAACGGGGCTACTAGCAGTAGATGGGCCCCGTCCTGGTGCACTCTCTCTAGAACTCCCGGAAGCAGAGCAATTGGGGGACATGCGTAGAGTGGCAGCCTCGGCCACTCCTGTACCATAGCATCCAGTCCGAAAGGAGCTGGAGGTGCTAGGGAGAACCACAGACGACAATGAGAATTCTCGTGAGTGGCGAACAGGTCCAATTGTCCCCTGCCAAATCTCTCCCAAAGGAGCTCCACCACCTTGGTGTGGAGTCTCCACTCCCCAGGCCTCAGCCCCTGCCTCAACAGGATGACTGCTTCCACATTCAACCGCCCAGGAATGTACATAGCCCTCACTGAGAGCAGTTCACCCTGGGACCAGAGGAGAATAAGGCGCACCAACTTGTATAACTGGCGAGACCTCAGACCCCCCTGATGGTTGATGTAAGAGACCACCGATGTGTTGTCTGTGCAAACGAGCACATGATGGCCCCTGAGATATGGCAGGAAGTGCTTCAGAGCCTGAAACACTGCCAGCATTTCTAGACAATTTATGTGCCACGAATGATGGTGTTCCTGCCATAAGCCCTAGGCCGAGCAACCACTCATGGTCGCCCCCCAACCCGTAAGGGAGGCATCCGTGGTCAGAGATACTCACTGACATGGTGCCCCCAGTAACGGGCCTTGGGCCAGGAACCATGGATCCTTCCACATGACCAAGGTGCGGAGACTAACAAGACAATGAAAGTGAAAGTGCAAGACCGAAGGGAAGCACCAGAAATTGGTGCGTTTCTCCCCTGAAAGCAAACCTCAGGTACTTCCTGTGCTGCGGAAGGATAGAAACATGACATAAGCAGATCTATTGTGACAAACCAGTCCTCGGACCTGATTGAGACACGATGGAAGAGTGTAAGCATCCTAATATATAGACACACAGATCTAGATTAGGGCGCAGCCCTCCATCCTTCTTTGGCACGAGACATAACCAGAGCCAACAAATTTATAATCTGTAGGACCCACTAAGATATATCTGGCAGATTCTCCCACTCTGACAGAAATCTAGTAAGCGTACCAGCCTCTTGAGACTGGCCTCTGATATACTCTGCACCGCGAGTGCAGTACCCTGAAACGTCTGACTGGCAGGGAACAACTGACTCAACAGTGCCACCTCCCTCCTCGGCGAGCGCGAGCCATCCTTGGATGACCCACGAGGGCTCTCCACGCCCTGGCACTCGGGCAGGGTTGGTGGATTGACCCTGTGAGGGCACCGAAAGCAGACGGGCACCATATGCTGAGGTGAACGCCGCCTGCCTCCGGTGGGGGGGGAGTACGGGTGGCGACGCTCTGTTTCGCTGCGCCCGGTGTGAGGAGCTCGTACTCGGTGTCTTACAACAGATGAGACTTGGCGTTACGCACCCAGGTCTTTCAGCAGGTCAGCTTAGCATGCACAAAGCCATAGTGAGCCGGCATGCGGCAGCCTGACCCGCTGCCGAGTACGCTTTCCCCATCAGGACTGCTTCCAAACCGTATATGCCGTAAATTAAGTAATATAAATGCAGAAGATACTCTTAATGGCTTGGTAGGCAAAGGCGGGGCTAAATGGCCGATGCCGAATCGGAAGAGAGATGGCTTGCAAGCATCTCCTCCACCCGCGGCACCGAACCATAACCATGTCTCATCAAACCCGTAATATTATTCTATACACTGATGTTTTTTGGGCCTACTGGCGTAGGGGCTTCTTGGAAACAGCCTTCCTTGAAATAATGACGGCCCTCAGAACCGTCTTAATCTTGGGAAGCTGCGCCTGAGGGCGCCACCCACCGCGCCACCCTCTTGAGGGGGAGTACGGGGTTCACTTTGCCCACCATACCTGCATTGATACTGCAGATATCCACCTTCTATATTACTGTTAGAGCTAGATAACTGAAGCATCGCGGCCGCCCCCCCCTGGGCGGGAGAAACCGTAGCGCGGGCTCCCGAACCCAGAGAGGAAGCACTGGACCTGCCAGATGAAGGCAGAGAAAGGGATGAACCCGTCTCTAACCCCCTCTGACAGGACCATACGCGAGCCCCGCGACACAAGACGCCACCGCTGCCTCAACAGCTGCGGTGCTCACGCCGCGGGAAACGCACGCACCGCTGCGCCCTCCTCGAAGAGCGCCCGGCGGGATAGCAACATTCCTACAGGACCATAGCGAGCTCTGCGAGCCGCGGCGCCCTCCTCGAAGAACGCCCAGCGGGATAGCAACATTCCTAGAGGCAGCGCCTCACAATATATATATATATATATACAGTGAGGAAACTAAGTATTTGAACACCCTGCTATTTTGCAAGTTCTCCCACTTGGAAATCATGGAGGGGTCTGAAATTGTCATCGTAGGTGCATGTCCACTGTGAGAGACATAATCTAAATTAAAAAAAACATCCAAAAAGCACAATGTATGATTTTTTAACTATTTATTTGTATGATACAGCTGCAAATAAGTATTTGAACACCTGTCTATCAGCTAGAATTCTGACCCTCAAAGACCTGTTAGTCTACCTTTAAAATGTCCACCTCCACTCCATTTATTATCCTAAATTAGATGCACCTGTTTGAGGTCGTTAGCTGCATGAAGACACCTGTCCACCCCATACAATCAGTAAGAATCAAACTACTAACATGGCCAAGACCAAAGAGCATCCCAAAGACACTAGAGACAAAATTGTACACCTCCACAAGGCTGGAAAGGGCTACAGGGAAATTGCCAAGCAGCTTGGTGACAAAAGGTCCACTGTTGGAGCAATCATTAGAAAATGGAAGAAGCTAAACATGAATGTCAATCTCCCTCTGACTGGGGCTCCATGCAAGATCTCACCTCGTGGGGTCTCAATGATCCTAAAAAAGGTGAGAAATCAGCCCAGAACTACACGGGAGGAGCTGGTCAATGACCTGAAAAGAGCTGGGACCACCATTTCCAAGGTTACTGTTGGTAATACACTAAGACATCATGGTTTGAAATCATGCATGGCACGGAAGGTTCCCCTGCTTAAACCAGCACATGTCAAGGCCCATCTTAAGTTTGCCAATGACCATTTGGATGATCCAGAGGAGTCATGGGAGAAAGTCATGTGGTCAGATGAGACCAAAATATAACTTTTTGGTCATAATTCCACTAAACGTGTTTGGAGGAAGAAGAATGATGAATGATGATTTTTTTAGATTATGTCTCTCACAGTGGACATGCATCTACAATGACAATTTCAGACAACCCCATTAATTTCTAAGTGGGAGAACTTGCAAAATAGCAGGGTGTTCAAATACTTATTTTCCTCACTGTATAATATGATTATTCAGGCTCCCTCTCAACCATTCTTTCACAATTTGAGCCTGATGAATCTTGACATTGTCATCATGTTGATGTATCTTCCTACATTCATTCCTAGCGTCTCGTTCCCTGTTCTCAGGGAACAATGGTTACATTTGTAACCTGAGACGTTTTTCATTTGTTAAACAACCATGTACATTTAGATTTAATCATTTAGCAGACACTTTTTTCCAAAGCAACTTACAAATGAGGAGAGCATTTGAGGCAAGGGAACAACGAGGGAACCCTATGCCAGTCACTATTTGGGAGGTTCTCACCGAATGCCACCAGGGAGACCTGACCAGGTGACCCAGTCTGCTATGGGACACGTAATACGGTCAACCCTGTCTGTACAGTACAGAGCCTCTGGTACTCGCCTCCGAAGAGACATCCCGCTAGGGTGCTGCAAGAAAGGCAGTGTCATCCACTAGCCGGACCTCAGAGACGGGTTATCCCGGAGAGCAGTGCTCAGCGAAGTGCTTTCAGACCCTTGCTAGCGAGGGGAGTCAAGCCGCTCCATCCTCGGATCTATCAAGCTCTTACTTTAAAACGTGCTTAGGAGGCCAAAGGCCTTATAGGCTGATCGTACCAGGGAGACCCCGAGGGGCCTACAACCATAAATCAGCGCCAGGCGGCCGTAAGCTCATAACAGACCCTCACTTGAGAGGAGCTCATAAGCCTGCCCGGTAGGTAACCATGCCGTAGGCAAACTATGAAGATCCCGTCCTGTAGGGACTGCATAGCCGCAGTGATGTCTCGTCATGCTAGGGTAAGAACACCGCCTTCAAGACTCACGAACGGCCAGAGACCGGCGCCTGATAGCGGGTGACCACTAGCTGTCAGCGTAAAGCCAGTTGTGTGTTCCCGCCTGGGGAACTCGTGAGGCCGAGAGGGGCCTCCACCTGGTAACCTGTGCCGACTGCTCGCGCGTCCAACAGCGGCGCTCGCCCTCAGGAAGGCCATACGGGCCTGATACCTGATCGCGGTCGTGCTAGCCCTCGAGGTAGCTGGGAAGACCAGGGACTCGCTTCATCAGGGAGGCCAAGCGGGCCTGCCAACTGCAAAAAAGATCGGGCATTCATCCATCACAGCCCTCTGTTCAGTGACTGGACCTATCCAGAAACCACGAGACCGGGGCGTGCCCTCAGAGGAGGCCTCGTGGGCCTACTACTCCAAAGCGAATCCCCCAGGGAAGCCCCGTGTAGCTTGCCTGATAGCAATCCATGCTACGATCCGTTACCGAAACTGGGGACCGGGGAACGAATTCAGGAAGGCGCAATGCATCCACCTGATAGCAGAACGTGCTACTCAAAGCACTACATGCTCATTAACCACAGCGACTGGGAACCGGGAGCTCGCCCTCAGGGAGGCCACAGTGCCTACCACCTGATAGCAAAACGTGCTACTCAAAGCACTATATGCTCATTGCCACAGCGACTGGGAATCGGGAGCTCGCCTTCAGGGAGACAGTGCCTACCACCTGATAGCAGAACATGCTACTCATAGCACTTCACGCTCACCGCCACAGCGGCTGGGAACTGGGAGTTTGCCTCCAGGGAGGTCACTCAGGGAGGCCGGTTGAGGCCTACTACCTACTAGCACTCATGCTAGCCATCCAGTGACTGGAGCCCAGGAACGCCTTCCACAGAGGAGGTCAAGTGGGCCTGCTTACCCCACAGCAGGCCCATAGGGAGGCCCGGTAGCGCCTACCACCTATTAGCAGCTCGTACCAGCCGTCGAGGGACTTAATGCCGGTAGTTCCCCCTCGGGGGAAAACCAGCAGCGTCTGCTGACCACAGCAGGCTCTCAGGGGGGCCAAACGGGGCCTATCCCCTGAGCAAAGGTAACCCAAACCGGGAGCCTACCCCTCAGGGAGGCCTGGCAGGACCTACCCCCAAATAGGAGGTCTGCAGTTTCAAAGGACCCTGCCGCGACTTCAAGAAGGCTGGCTGCTGTGCCTGGGCTGACGGCAGCTGTCTGCTGCTGACGAAGGCCTGGAAATCCAGTTAGCACCTGGGGACTCATCCCCAAGGCCAGTTGACAAGGTCACTGCTGATGTCGACACCAGTGGAGAAGATCCTCCAAGGCACACTCATGGGCCATGGCGTCGAGACTTTCCTGCAAAGAGGCCGGTTAACGCCTACTACCTGTCCTGAAGTCATGCTGCCCAGACTGCCCAAGCTGGCTACTAACAGCCAGCTGGCTCTTACGCTCGCACCTGGGGCTGGCTCCATCCCAGAGGCAGCTAGGGACAACTTCTTCGCCGTGTCCTAGGGCCCCCAGGACGGCGCAGTCTCTCGGGCAGTGCCTACAGACATGAACCTAATCACATTGCCAACAGCAGTGTACTCAGCAGAAGTGCTGAACAAAGACCCTCTCAAGCGAGGGGAGTACAACTTACGTCACCTGCATCGGGGCGGCTGTCTTACTTTCCATGCAGCGGCCAACCATAAATGCGAGGGCGTCAGCCATTGGCAATGCTCAGGCCTCAAGGGAGCGTCCGACCAGAACCGCATTAACAGAAGGTTTATCCGATGTTCAGCTCGACCCGGGCCCTAAAGAAGGTGAAGCAGAGACATAAAGCAAGGGAAAAAATCACATAAATATGAAATCCACCGGCCGTACCGTCCTCCAGGAAGAGGCCGGGGGCCGCAAGCAGACGGCGGCCACCGAGCTCCGAAAGGCGGAAACAGCAGATAAAGTCTAATCGCAAACCGGCGAAAGACACATAATTCCACCCCACGACCACTGGCAAAGTCGCTGTCTCCTGCAACACCTTGACTGCATTACTCGTGACCCCAGAACGCAGAGAAGGGGGCGGGCCTTGGCCGGACGACTCTGTAATAAGAGGAGGCTGAAAACAAGGATGCATAACAAAACCCTGAGGGCGGACGACCTTCATTAAAAGAGAACGCCCCCATCCTTGACAAAGCCTAGGCCAAGTGGTGCGACATAAGTCCGCACTAGATCTACTCAGGGCCCGGGAAAGAAATATTATCACCTCTAATATTACACAATGAGGCCCCGAAAACCCTTTTTCCCAAAGCCCCGCAGAGCTGGGCGCAGATCTCACTACAGCTCGCGCATTAGTGCGTACCCGGTCTTCAGCTACTTCCCACTTTTACGCTAGGAAAAACACAGCTCGCCTCAGCACGAGCGGGGCCGCTCCCAGCTGCTGAACTCTCTCCCCTTGAGAAGAGAGCCAGACGAGAGCGGAGCGTTCTCATGGGAAAACGCTCGCAGTTCGCACAGGAGGCTCCCTCGAGAACCTCCCGTGCGTGCTCTTCCCCCAGACAGTACACGCAGAGTGTGTGTGTGTCATCAGGTGTAAGGTACCTGGCTCCACGCACCTGCGGAAGTGGCGCTGCTTCTTCGCACACTTCATGGTTCAGGTCTTTCTTATCGTTGCCGCTTCGGCGATAACAGGCAAAACAGTCACTGAAGATGAAGAGATGCTGTCATGTTGGCAAGGCGCCCTTTTATACTTCCTGGTTGCACCTTGACGATGTCAGAGGCTGTCGCCGGTCAATAGGATTGATGCGTTTTGATTGTGATTTCAGGCACCTGTCACGCCGGAGGCGTTCCCCGTAGCGTCGAGCTGATGCAGCGCAAGTTCCCTTTCGAAAGGGAACTACACACTCCATCATTTATGGTTATACGAACTGTTGCCAAACATATAACATGCTAGAAACATTATCACTGCAGTAATGATCCAATCATAGACTGTTAAAGATTTGCTTGCATATATATATATATATATATATATATATATATATATATATATATATATATATAATGCAGTTTTGCTAATCTAGAATTTTATATTTTTTTGGGGGGAAAATCAGTGTGATCATAATATGAACAATAATTAGTAAGTCTGGGTCCAATGACGGCAAATTAAATTGTTTAAGGATTCAAGCAGATGTTATTGTCATTTCGAGACATGACATACATGACAGAAATGAAATTAAAGTACTGAGGTCCAGGATTAAAAAAATAAAATAAATAAAAACAATAAAATCTAAAGTTAGGCTAAACTTTAAAACAGTGCAAGAATAAATATGACAAGTGTTGAAAAAAAAATAATATTAAAGTGTTGTTGCACAATGATGTACTTTGGGCAATTATTGCACATAAAAGAGTCAGTATTATGTGGCTTCTGTTACAGCACATAAAAACTATAAAGCATGATTGTTATTCCACATGAAAGAGTCAGTGAGTATGAATGTTATTGCATATGGGAAGAGTTTGTAAGTCTAACAGCATCTTCCTGGTGGAAAGGGAGTAAACAGTCCATGAGCGGGGTGGGTAGAGTCCTTAATGACACTGGCAGCCCTGCTCCTGCATCTGCTGATGTAGATGTCCTCAATTATTGGAAAACTGCTGCCAGTGATTCTCTGTGCAGACTTAAGAGCCTTCCTATCTGCAGCAGAGCAGTTTCCGTACCATGCAGTGTTGTAAGGATGCTCTCCACCCCACATCTGTAAAATGAGGACTATTGTTCCCAGGCCAGCCTGCTTGAGCCTCCACAAGAAGTACAAGCTGTTGATGGGCCTTCTTTATTAAGCTGACAGAGTTGGTATGCTAGGTGAGGTTGTTGTTGATGTGTATCCTCAAGTATTTAAAACTAGGAACAACCTCTACAGCTGTTCCCCCAATGTAAAGTGGGACGAGAAGGCTCCTAACGATTTTCCTGAAGTTCACAATAATTTCCTTTGTTTTCTTCACTTTGATGCAGAGGTTGTTAGCTCTGCACCAAGCCTCTAGTTTTTCCACCTCTAGGCATGTACTCCGACTTATCACTATGGGATATTAGACACATCACTGTTGTGTCATCCGCAAAGTTGAGTTTATTAGCAGACTCAAAACTTATATGATATTGTATTGAAATGAGTGAGTTAAGTCAATTAAATTTTGCAAACGAAATCCCAGAATGTCCCAGCGATGAGGTTCATGAATCACAGTTCAAGGTTAGGCTGAGAGGTGAGTCTGCAACACTGGTGCATATGAGACTGTTGGCTGTGCAAAACACTGTCTGATTAATGAATTTATCAGGTCAGGAAGACAAGGCAAGCGGCTTGGAATATGGGATGAGGACCACGGATCTATCTTCAGTTTGCTTTGGTTGCACGGTGCTAGACCTCTGAAATTGAATATGTCGTGTTAGCTGTCCTGTCCTGTGAATGTGAGCAACAAATGATAATGGGTGCAGTCTGGCTGGCAGACATGAATTTTATACTGTGAACCTGTAATCCTATTCACAGAATTATGAGATTAGTTGATTCGAAAGCTAGACAGATTATAGGCTAGGGCAATTACATATAACAGGTGATAATGATTATGTTATGTAGTAATGCAGCTCACAATTCTCATATAATAGTAACGGTGCAAATCAAAACATTTTAAAAAGGCCACTTAACAAATTAATCAAATCTATGTATCCCTGTGTTTAAGTCTGGGAATTGTTTGTAGTGCAAGATCACAAGATCTAAGTGATCTTGAGGGGCTGTGACTTGAGAAAAGGTCTGCAAGATACGGTGGAGCGTGGTTATTAATAGACTTATATAACAGGACAAGTTTCAGGATGAGTTTTGAACTTGATTCTGTATTTTACAGGCAGCCAGTGCAATAAAATACAATGGGTGTAATATGATCATACTTTCGTGTCCGAGTCTGAAACCTAGTAGCAACCAAACTAAACTTGAATGAATAATACCCAGGTAAAGCGAGTTGCAGTAGTCTAAACGAGAACATATAAAAGCATAAATTACTTTTTTTAAGTATCAAATAAAGTGTTACCAAATGTTTACAACGAACACTGTGTTTTATGCCAAATGGAGGGGGAAAACTGAAAGAAAGTGCCATTCTGACAGTTCTACTCAACCCCCCTGAAGCAAAACACTGCTGCATACAGGTAAGAAAACTGTTGCCATAGTGTTCCATGTTTTACCATAATGCTGTTTGAAGAGTAGACATAGTATGATACAATTGTCTTAAAATAACTGTTCTGTTAACTTAGGCTGACAGCGAAAAATTGCTTGGCAAGAAGTAATTGGCATTTGATGGAGCTTTACCAAGACATTCAGACAAAGCATAATTGTAATATGAATGCCCAGAAACCTTGTGGCTCAATGTAAATGTAATCTATGAGTTGGTGTCACTTGTATTTATTTCATTCTGACCATATTTCAAATTGCAACTTTGACATGACCTCATAGGACCTGTGCTCCACAAAAATAAACCAGTATTTTTTTTTTCTTCTTCTTCCTGGACCGATCTATGAAAAGCCAATTGTATATGAGCAGCAAATCTTCCTTTTAGAAGTTGCAGCATGCTTGTCTACGTGACCTTGCAATACACAGTGGATCCATAAAATATGTTTAAGCAGTTTTTCTGTCTATAAGACAGGCATTTGTTGTTGTTTTTTACTGGTCGGCTGAAAGCAGTTTTACCCCTGCTTGTACAATCAGACAGACTCAATCGTACGCAAAAGGTGTTTTTGTGCACTTGCTGATATAATTCAGACTGAGCTTATCTTGCTTACAACTCAAACCAGGCAAAATTATTGCTAACGCCAGCAATGCAGATGGCCTCCATAAAAAGGGCCCCTTTGTCGTGCATTTGTTTGCCATGTTGAGTTGCTGAGCACAACACGGAGACATGGCTGGCATAGCACTTCAGGGCCTCAATAATTCATGCAATGTCATTGTGAAGCACAGTGTGCACTTGCTACTTAAAAAAAAGAGTGAAGGTCATTTGTTTAGACACTCTGCTCCTTGTTACTGCAACAATAATTAAACGATCGCATTGATTTTAAGTCCACCTGCAGGAGATTCAGCGACCCAGAAACATGCCTGGTTTACAATTACTGTATTTACTTAGCTTAACATGCACAGACTTTAACATGACTTGGGTCATGCTGGGGTTTTTTTCTTCTTTTTGACCTCTCGGCCTATATAATATATAGGCCTATTAAATGTCCTATTTTTCATTAAATCCTGGATAGTTAATACGATCAAGTTAGCCCAGCTGATAGATGCTGTAACTACACCATTCAGCTGCCATTGAGATAAATGGAAATGTTTACGGATAACTCTCCCCAGGTATTATAGACCACATTAGTGTACACAATAGTGCTTAATTAACATGGAAGTTTGGGGAAAATGAGTTAGCACATGGATGTTTGGGTGTATAAGTGGCTTGTCAGAGAGCGGTTCATAAAGTAAAAAAAAAATACTTTGTTGAGGTTGCGCAATGTTTTGCAATGCATAAAAAAAGACCTCACCCTGGCCACTGAAATGCACATTGCCATTTGACATGATTTTCAAGTTTATTTTTGTGGGTTACATAATAACATTATGCATAATATCCGTTTGTTAATAACAATAATAACAAACGGAAGATCATCTTTAAGGTATGATCATCTAATTTTTACCTCTTTTGAAATGACTGGCATTTACCATCCTAAAACTGCCACAAAACAATGAACACTGATAATGCATTCTAGAAGAATAATCAACGGTGGTGTAAAATAATCAAGGATGCGTTATGAATTTAAAATACAGTTTCAAAGCCTGGAGATTTTTTCACCCACTGTGAAGCAATCATTCAAATAAATAATTCTGCAGAATTTGAGGTACACACTTTGTATTTAAAAACAAGAAGATGTTTTGAATGATGTTGGTAAGAATGTTGGTTGGGGGGGTAACCTTTTCATGTTTCTTTTTCATTATTGGACAAACAATCCCTTAGACATAAGGATAACTTTCATGTTAATTTAATTCATGTATGCTTACTTGATTAAAAGGTTCTACATAAAAATAAAATTTAATTTAAGTGTAAACACTTTGGCTCTGTTCATACCAACTGGTGCTGCGTTTTCCAAAAGCATTGTAAGTCTAAGTAGATCATAGAGTGGTCTCTACAATCTGCAATTAAGCTTACTATTCTTTTGGGAAACACAGTCCAGCCTGACACTGCAACGTTGGTTCAGTAAATAAAGTTAAGTTTTGAGCTTTGTTTTGTCCAATGGCAGATGGCGGAGTCTTTGGGAAACCTGATTGAACAGTCAATAAATGTGTTTGACTTGAAGCAACACTGTAAAGACCGATCGGTGTATGACAAAGTACCGTGAGCCTTAAATGCATACCTCGGGTCTTTAGTGACCCGGGACGTCATTCCTCATTAATATCAACCTTCTTAGTCTTCCTCAATCAATTCAATATAAGCAATATAACAAGGAAAAATAAATAAAATGGCAATTTTAAAAATTTGTAATAGAGTCGCTAGCGAGTGGTGTAACAGTGCAAGTATATTTTTTCTGCACAACAATAATTTAATCTTTGATGACTGAATAAGTGCAATTCACCTTTATTCCACAAGGTGGCATGATGTCTGATACACAATGATGAAGTGACGTTTCACTCAGAGGCTGCGTCCGAAAACCTAGGCAGCTGACTTGTTGCCTCGCTGCCTTATCAGACAATGACTTGTAAGGCAGCGTTTGGGCATGAAAGGCACCTCATGAAACTTATTTCGGATAGACTTCTGAGGCAGTGTAACAGTTTAATGATCTACAGCAAAATAGAGAGAGCTTTGGTGAGAACTAAACAATTTTACTACATTAGTAATTTCTCGCTAGAAATGACATCAGAAGTGGAAAATGTTGGTTAAAAACGTACATTTACACAGAAACTGACAAGCAAACACAACTTCGGATGCCATCTTTTTTTCTAGCTCAACTGTCACAGAAAGGAACGCACAGGATTGGGGGATATCAAAGGCAGCGAAGGATACATATATGCTGCCTGCAAAACTTGATGAGATGAAGGTATCTCAGGAGACAGGAAGTGAAGCTAACATTAGATTCGGACGTGCCTTGATGCCTTCCTACCTTGAAATGTGTCCTCCAAAGGCAGCATTTTCCAGGTTTCGGGTGCAGCCACAGTTACCGCAGGCAGAAAACAAAATAATAGAAAGTATTATCAGCAAAACGTGAAATGGCTCAGAGATTTACTGCAGAGCAAGAACTGAACACGATCAAATATTAGTGTCACTGTCACTTGATAGTGGATCTGGTGAAGATGCTGTCAGCGATCAAAATATTGATTTTGAAGATGTTGAAAATGATAGTTTTGAGAATATGTTTGAGATGGCGAATATGAGCCAGATGCTGAATGTACTGGGAAATGAGCTCTGATGAGGACAGTGATGATGGTATAAAACATCTGCTCAAACTGAATCTTTCCAAGCTCCAAATGGTAACAAAATAAGCATTTATTTTATTCTTCTGTAATTGTTACTCTAATATCAGGAGAGTTTTATTTTAATCGCGACAGTTAGAAATCTGTGTTAGATATAGATCCGGGTTGCTAAAGACCCGAATATGTAACAATGATTGGAAAACGGATCTGTATGCTTTCAAATTGCTCTTGTGGTACTTTTTCATACACCAATAAGTCTGCATAGCACTGCTTCAAGTCGAACACACCAATTATTTTTGTAGTCCTGGCAGTGCACAGATTACGCTCTTCCCCCTTAAAACTGCTTTCAAACTCGACTGATTTCCAAGCATTTTGAGAACCTTTTTTAAAGCCAATATCAAGAAAACACATTACCACCTATGGACATAAATGTCAGGAAATGCCAGGAACATATACAGCAATATGGTGAGATGACAATACAGGTTTATTGCAGGTATTGAAAAGCAGGCGAGTAAAAGTAATTTCTTGGATGTAAAATAGAACAGATAAATAACCAGAGACTTTACAGCTTTGTCATCGGAAATTGTGGATCTGTGGATGATGAAAGTGGAGAGCACACATTTCCAGGGATGGTCCAAACAGGTGAGTATACAGGTATGGGAAGTGGCTTACTGGTAAAGAAGAGGGTCATTGAAGAATAGGAGACACAAGAAGTAGGAGACTGCTGGAGAACCATTGGCATTACGTATTAAGGTGAGTAGCCCGTAGTCTTTGTCATAGACCAGACAATTACTTAATGTGAAGTGTGTGATCTTACAGTGCTCTTGATGGCTATTGGCTAGTGATTGATGTCCGGTGCGGTTGATGGCTGAAGGAGTGCAGATGAGAACCAGGAAGGATGCTTGGAAATATAGTCTATAGTGTACATGTGACAGAAAGATGGTAATGATGAAATATGCATGAAATTTCCCTCTCAAAGGAAGAAGCTTATCATTTATGGTTAGAAATGATCTTGACGTTATGAACCACTCATATGATCATTAATTATTCTATTAAGAGAAAAATGTGAGGTTGAACGTACTGTACAATGACAGCTTGATATGCATAGCACCATCTGTTTAAGACACTGTCGTCAGAGCTAAAGTCTCATCTCAGCTGCCCAGGAAAGCACTTTTATGACATCATTAATAGTGTAGTGAGCACAGAACTCATGATTGGATCTTACATAAACATATCTTACATATTCAGACAGGCACTGTCAGCCTCATAGGCCAGACTGATTTAACCAGAGTAAATGCAGGTCAGCCATCTGTATACTCTGTACATCTCACAATTTGTGTAAAAGTTGTTATTCAAAAACAACACTAAACAGAATAATTCACTAAACGGTTGCGTCTCTTTAGCATTCTGTTTCATCACAATCTGGGTTTTATTTGCTAGCAATTCAGTCTATTGTGATTTGTTTAATGTTGCTGAAGTAATACAGTAACACTGCTCTGAGAATATTTAGGCTTATTATAAATGTGTGTTATTAAAAGACTCATTGTGCAATGAACATATTGTGCAGTTACTGACAATGGAAACATAATTCCATGTAAAGTTGTGTTGCACATTTTCTGTTGGTCACAGCAGCCACAAAAATAACAGACTGTCCTCTGTTTTTAAAGCACCTTATTGTGACCTTTATTTACGTTTTAAAGTCATGCGCCCTCTAGCTGGCGTAAAAATAATGACAGTGTTACAATGAAATGACGTATGACTTTCGTTACCAATCAAAATGTGTGTTCATTTAAATGCAATGTGTGGACTTTTTACAACCATGTGTCATATTTCCATTTAGCAAAAATCTTTTTTTTTATTAACAACTACACCCACCCCACCGCTAAACATACCCAGTGATTTATAGTGCATATACATTTTATGAGCACATGTGTTCCCTGGGATCGAACCCACGATTGCATGATCACATGATTACATGATTTTCCAATGCTCTATCAATTGAGCTATATGCAAAACCCGAAATATGACACAAATAAGGAAACAAAAGCATTAAAATGAAAGTGTCCTGTTGTCGATAGGGGTGCAACTTTAGTAAACGCTCCTGTGGGTCGTATTTCAGGGAAATGACAAACGACCTACAGTATACACTCACCTAAAGGATTATTAGGAACACCTGTTCAATTTCTCATTAATGCAATTATCTAATCAACCAATCACATGGCAGTTGCTTCAATGCATTTAGGGGTGTGTTCCTGGTCAAGACAATCTCCTGAACTCCAAACTGAATGTCAGAATGGGAAAGAAAGGTGATTTAAGCAATTTTGAGTGTGGCATGGTTGTTGGTGCCAGACGGGCCGGTCTGAGTATTTGACCATCTGTTCAGTTACTGGGATTTTCACGCACAACCATTTCTAGGGTTTACAAAGAATGGTGTGAAAAGGGAAAAACATCCAGTATGCGGCAGTCCTGTGGGCGAAAATGCCTTGTTGATGCTAGAGGTCAGAGGAGAATGGGCCGACTGATTCAAGCTGATAGAAGAGCAACTTTGACTGAAATAACCACTTGTTACAACCGAGGTATGCAGAAAAGCATTTGTGAAGCCACAACACGCACAACCTTGAGGCGGATGGGCTACAACAGCAGAAGACCCCACAAGGTACCACTCATCTCCACTACAAATAGGAAAAAGAGGCTACAATTTGCACAAGCTCACCAAAATTGGACAGTTGAAGACTGGAAAAATGTTGCCTGGTCTGATGAGTCTCGATTTCTGTTGAGACATTCAGATGGTAGAGTCAGAATTTGGCGTAAACAGAATGAGAACATGGATCCATCATGCCTTGTTACCACTGTGCAGGCTGGTGGTGTAATGGTGTGGGGGATGTTTTCTTGGCACACTTTAGGCCCCTTAGTGCCAATTGGGCATCGTTTAAATGCCACGGCCTACCTGAGCATTGTTTCTGACCATGTCCATCCCTTTATGACCACCATGTACCCATCCTCAGATGGCTACTTCCAGCAGGATAATGCACCATGTCACAAAGCTTGAATCATTTCAAATTGGTTTCTTGAACATGACAATGAGTTCACTGTACTAAAATGGCCCCCACAGTCACCAGATCTCAACCCAATAGAGCATCTTTGGGATGTGGTGGAAGGGAGCTTCGTGCCCTGGATGTGCAACAGTATTATTATGGTGTTCCTAATAATCCTTTAGGTGAGTGTATAGATTATAGGCGTATTGGTGTATTAAAATGTATAGGCGTATTGGTTGGAGGACATGTTGAAAATAATTAACAAATAAGTGACATAACAGAGCATATACAGACATGAAGTAGTCAAGCACACATTAAATCTATAATTAAAATAAAGCTGAAATAAAATAATTAAGCGATTATACATTAAATAAAAACAAAAACAAAAAAACTAAAACTATATAGAAATATTAAAAATAAATTAATACAAATTCCAAGTGCATAACAAAACCAATAAAATTGTATCTAAAATCTAAATGAAAACTTAAAATAAAAAGCTAAAATAAAAATATAATAAATACACTTTTTTAAACATTTCAGTTGAATTATTTCAGTTCATAATTTGGGGTAGTCAAAAACAGTGTAAATAAATTCAGATTAACTAGATTATAAATTAGAATAAAAAGTTTGGTGAACCCTTTGAAAGTATCTGGTTTTGGGCAAATGTGAGACATGAGATTATATATTTTTATAGGTTTCCTACGTGTTATCCTTTCATGAATACCATTTTTGTTCAGTGGTTTTCTGGTAGTGGACACACAAGCAAAGTTTTCTGGTGGTCTTCTGCTGTTATCCTTGGGTTCTTTCTCTCCTCTTGCAGGATTGCCTGTTGTGTTCTTGGAGAGATATTTGCAGGATGTCCACTTCTAGTGTGAATATAGCAAAAGTCTAGAATGTTCTACATTTGTAGACAGGGAATCTTATAGTTTATTTATTAAACACAATTAGCATTAGCAATGCTTTCGTAGCCTTTTCCAACTTTGTGCATCTCTGTAATGTATTTTTATGGTAAAAGCTTTTGGGATCCAAGCATGGTTCACTAACCAATCTTTCTTGAGAAGAACAGATTTGTCAGCTTTGTAGACCAAGACTTGTTTCCCACTGAAGCTAAGCAGAGCTGAGCCTGTTCAGTACCTGGATGGCAGACCAACTGGGAAAACTAGGTTGCTGCTGGTAGATGTGTTAGTGAGGCCAGCAGGTGGTGCTCACCCTGTGGTGTGTGTGGGTCCTAACACCCCAGTATAGTGATGGGGACACTATACTGTAACAAGCACCGTCCTTCAGATGAGACGTTAAATCGAGGTCCTGACTCTCTGTGGTCATTAAAAATCCCAGGATGTCCTTCGATAAAGAGTAGGAGTGTAACGCCTGCCAAATTTGCCCATTGGCCTCTGTCCATCATGGCCTCCTAATCATCCCCATATACAATTGGCTTCATCACTCTGTCTCCTCTCCACCAATCAGCTGGTGTGTGGTGAGCGTTCTGGCGCAATATGGATGCCATCGCATCATCCAGGTGGATGCTGCACATTGGTGGTGGGTGAAGAGATTCCCCCCTTCTATGTAAAGCGCTTTTGAGTGCCTAGAAAAGCGCTATATAAATGTAACAAATTATTATTAAACACTGATCAATTCACGCTGTTTGATTGAAAGCTCCAGCGATTGTAAAGGGAGCATTCTTTAATCGCTTTTTATATAATTAATTCACAGTTTATATATTATATACAGTATATTTATTAATCACAGTTTAAATAACAGATTATTTTCATCATACTAAGAGAAACAATGTGAAGTTGACCGTTTAATCGCTAGTTTGATTTACTGACACGTAGACAAAGAACATCTGACTGTATTTGAATCATTACATATCAGAAATCACTTATAGTGACACAGTAAAAACTTTTTTTACTCAAAAAATGTTTCAACTAAATATCTAAATAAATCTAATTATTAAACTAAATTAACCATTTAAACTAAATTACTGATCTAATTACTGATCTAAAGCCCACATTGTCACTGTATGATAATTGAAATGAACTGATCACATCACTGTTTTCTCCAAAATGGCTATACGGCTGAATAAAAGTCTGTTGCATTATTTTCCGGTTTAACACTGTGAAGCTGCTTTGAAACGTCTCGGTTACGGATGTTACCCTCGTTCCCTGAGGAGGGAACGGAGACGTAATATTAGTGACTAACGAATGGGGGTTTCACTTAGAAGCCAATCATCTTCGAGATTTTAGAAAACGCCCAATAGCGTTCCAATGCCATGGGCATGCGGAATTTGCATATGTAACTCCACCTCACCGCATGAGTATAAAAGGAAGTACGAGGCAATATCGCATTATGTTACCTGCTGAGGAGCCAAGACTAAACTCCCGGCCGTTCCAGCAGTACAGCGGATGTGGCAAAGGGACGTTACGTCCGTAACCGAGACGTTCCCTTTTGTTCAGTCACTATGATGTAAAGTTAGTGACTAACAAATGGGGGTCCCAATATAATCACGCCACTCGGCTGTCTTCCAGTGCCCTGCGTAAGTGTGAGTACCCTGTCGTAAGACTAGTACGGACAAAGGACTCCCACTTACCACAGGAATACCAAGGTACACTGGGAAGCATATTCCAGTGGAGATATGCAAAGATGCCTACCCGTAGGGAGGACTTAGAGAGTACACATATGACCCGCTAAGGGCTGCATATGGAAAAACTCTAGGGTACCAGCCGAAGGTGGATTTTTAACCCTAGGGGTGGCAGGGACTTGCCAAGGGAAAGACACCTGCTGACTGCGGAGGATTACGGTGGAAATACACATGTGGGGGTCGCCGGAGGGGAACCATGCACACGGGGCACCTGGCCGTGACACGAGAGTCTGGGCTCGTTAGAGGGCAGACACACAGATATCGATGTAAACAGTGCTGGAGGGACTCAGGGCTTTCGGGAAGCTCACCTGAGGAAAATATCGCACGTATCCAGTCCGTGGAGTGGAATGGCGAGCAAGCGAAGACACCTGAGCCTGGCCCATTACCGGCCCCTCGTGGGGGCGAGTACATAGTCGGACACTGGCTCCACTCAGAGATTATAGAATCTGGCGAATGTGTTTGGTGTCGCCCAGCCTGCAGCTCTGCAGATGTCTGTTAGCGAGGCATGCGCTAAAGCCCAAGAGGAGGCCACACTCCGAGTGGAGTGGGCCCAAACCCCAAGGGGACATGGTTGACCTTGCTGCTGGTAAGCCAAAACAATGGTGTCTTTGCTTTGAGAGAGCTCTTCCCTTCTGCTCTCCACCATAACAGACAAAGAGCTGGTCTGAGGTCCTGAAACATTGCGTCCTGTCTATGTTAGTGTGGAGAGCGCATACTGGACAGAGCAATGCCAAGGCTGGGTCTGCCCCCTCCATGGGCAGCGCTTGCAGGTTCACCACCTGGTCTTTGAACGGAGTGGTGGGAACCTTGGGCACATATCCAGGCTGGGGATATCCTGGCATATCCTTGGGCACATATCTCAGGATCACGTGAGAGTTAGCCGGCCCAAACTCCAGGCACGCTTCGTCAACCGAAAATGCCTGCAGGTCCCCGACCCTCTTGATGGAGGCCAATGCAGTCAGGATCGCTGTCTTCATTGACAAATATTTAGGATCAACTGACTGCAAAGGCTCAAAGGGAGGCCTCTGCAGAGCATCTAAAACTACTGAGAGGTCCCAAGAGGGTACGAGAGGAGAGCGAGGAGGATTCAGTCTCCTCGCTCCCCTCAGGAACCTGATGATCAGGTCGTGCTGACTTACCTTTTTGTTCTCCAAGAGATCGTGGTGGGCAGATATTGCGGCAGATATATACTTTAAGGGTGGAGGGAGACAGCCTACGCTCCAACCCTTCATGGAGGAACGAGAGCACAGACCCGATCGGGCATTTCCAGCGGTCTTCTTGGTGAGAAGAACACCAGGTGACGAAGAGGTTCCACTTCAACGCATAGGCATGCCGAGTGGACTCTGCCCTAGCGGAAGTGAAGGTAGCCACCACCGTAGGTGGTAGGGTACTCAAACCTGCCATGTCCCACCCAGGAGCCTCTTTTACTCGGAGGCTCCAAAGACCGGGACGCGGGTGCCAAAGGGTGCCCCGTCTCTGAGTGAGGAAGGTCCTGACTCAGAGGAATAGGCCAGGGAGGGGCTGTCGCAGGGAGTAAGAGTTTGGGGAACCAGGTCCGGCCATGCCAGTATGGGGCGACCAGAAGGACCTGCTCCTTGTCCTCCCTGATCTTGCACAAAAGCTGTACGAGAAGGCTCACTGGGGGGAACACATATTTGCGCAGGCCCCGCGGCCAGCTGTGCACCAGTGATCCATGCCGAGCGTGCCCTTGGTCAGGGAATAAAACAGGCTGCAATGGGAAGAGTCGTGGGAGGCAAACAGATCTACTATCTGTGCGTCA
The DNA here is from genome assembly GCA_023566225.1 of Romanogobio albipinnatus. NCBI lineage: Eukaryota > Metazoa > Chordata > Actinopteri > Cypriniformes > Gobionidae > Romanogobio > Romanogobio albipinnatus. Next base: position 13,388,309 of record CM042255.1, on the reverse strand, counting down.
CCGAACTGTTCCCAAATCAGCTGGCCGACTGGGGATGGAGTCTCCATTCTCCCGGAAGTGGCTGAGACCGTGAGCGCTCATCGACTGCACGGTTCAGAACTCCAGGAATATGGACAGCATGAAGGGAGCTCAGATGCTTCTGACTCCATAGAACGTGATGGCGGGCGAGTTGAGACATATGGCGGGAGCATAGATCAGCCTGGTGGTAGATGTATGCTACTGACCGTGTAGTCTGACCGGACTAGTACATATTGACCCTTCAGCAACACTAGGAAGCGGTGCAGGGCGAACCGTAGTGCCAGCAACTCGAGGCAATTGACATGCAGGCATGAGTTGAATTGACATGAATTGGCATGAATTGACATGAGCCTGCAGCAGCAAGTCCATTGCACATGGCATCTCAGCCCATGGAGGAGGCATCTGTTGACACAACAATATGCCTGGAAACTCGTCCTAAGGGCCACCGGCCCATAGAAATGAGGTTTGGCCACGGGGTGAGGGTCTGCAAGCAGCGAATGCCATGCCCATCTCGGGACTCGATTGCGAAGCCAAAGCTGAAGCGGTCTCATATGAAGCAATCCGAGCGGCATTAACGCGGCTGCAGATGCCATATGCCCCAGGAGCCTCTGAAAAAACTTCAGTGGGACCGCACTCTTGCACTCGAATTAACAAAGGCAAGTCAGCAGTGATTGCGTGCGCTCGCTGGTAAGCAGCACGCACATGGCGACCGACTCGGAAACCATACTGAGAAAAGAGATCCTCTGCAACCATTGGGCGCAGTTCTCAGTCGTGCCGCCGAAGAGGCCAGCCTGGGATATGGGCGAGTTGAGGAGGCGGGCTCACTCAACCCCCCCACATCACCAGGTAAGGCCAGGTGTTTCTCCCAGACCACAGCTGTGGACATTGACCGACCGAGGGAGTGTGTGGCCACCTTCACCACCCAGAGGGCGGGATCAGTGGTGGCACACAGCTCATAGAAGAGCCCTGGGTCAGCTCCACCCTTGTGCATGTGCAAAGGGGCGGCGGCCTGCCCCGTAGCTCTGCAGGACGCCGCCACCGAAGTAGACGAGCCCACAGGCTTAGGGAGGGTGCTTAGGACAGCCACGCCACATCAAAGCCCTCTGTGGACACCGTAGTGGCCCCATCAAGGGCAGAGAAGGCGGAGAAGGCCACCAAACGGTTGCGGGAAGCACGGTGACTTCCGGAAGTGCACAGGCGAACCGTCTTGAAAAAGACGTGCCACGCGCAAGCTCTTTTTGTGAGAGGAAAGCTCTGCAGAGTGCCGAAGCGCCCAGGGAAAACACACGCAGCTGTTGCAGATCACTGCACAGATCAGCAGGCAGGCAATGTGAGATCGCTGGAACGCGCCGTCACACCAACACTCTGGAGAACCGCTCGTCTCGAAGACTGAAGATAGGACTTCAGATATCAGACTTGCAGGAGTGAAGAGATGCTCTTGGCTCTGATGCAGAAACATAATGCGATATTGCCTCGTACTTCCTTTTATACTCACGCGGTGAGGCGGAGTTACGTATGCAAATTCCGCAGGCCCATGGCATTGGCACGCCATTGGGCGTTTTCTAAAATCTCGAAACCCCCATTCGTTAGTCACTAACGTTACGTCGTAGTGACTGAACGAAAGGGAACAATCTGCATTGTTAAAAGCCCTATATAAATAAAATTGACTTGACTTGACTTGACTCACATCCTGTCAGATCCAATAGAAGGCACAGCATAGAGACAAGGAATAGACTCTTATCTAGCGAAACGATCGGTCATTAAAAAAAACTTTTAAAACTAAATTTCTCTTCTTGCACTGCTCTGCGACGTGCCAAGGATTGCGTAAATGCATTGAAAAGGTCACACTAGACATAGGCAGAAGTACCGGCCCCGTGTTTACAAAGAGCACATGTGAAGACGAATACAAACGTCCTTAAGCAAAAACAAGGTAAAACAACAATGTCGGACGATTTTGAAGCTGAAGATGAAGTGTTTTTTGGTAAAGGGTGTTTGTATTAGTCCTCGCACGTTCACTTGTGGCGGTACTTGCACCTACGTCTAGTGTGACCTTTTACACACAATTGCGCAATCTTTGGCTCGTCGCAGAGCAGCGCAAGATGAGAATCAGAAATGAGAATCAGAAAGAGCTTTATTGCCAAGTTTGCTTGCACACACAAAGAATTTGTTTTGGTGCTGAAGCTTCCAGTGCACATATACAATACAAAGACAACAAGAACATAGTAATACAAATTCTAAGAATAAATATGATTTTAATGTTTTTTGAAAATGACAGATCATTTGGCTAGACCCGATTCCTTGTCTGGGAGCCTCTGAAGGCCTTCGAAGCCCTTTGAAACTGCATTGATGTGGACCTTCAACATTTTGTTTGCCATTGAAGTCAATGGTGTGGAGAAAAATCCTGGAATGTTTTCTTCAACAAAAAAAATATTTTCGACTATAGAAAGAGAGACATGAACATCTTGGATGAGATGGGGGTGAGTAAAATATCAGGAAATTGTCATTTTGAAGTGAGCTAATCCTTTAATAACGCATACTTTGTATGCAAGCAGATTAAAACACAACATTGTTCATCACAACAATTATAGAAGACCATTATAAAATGCTTAATATGCTATATAGCACATGCTCAATAAAGTGTATATCCTACTCAGTTTTAATATCACCGTCTTACTGCATTAAGCCACATTAGCGTTTTCTTTTATAATAGGCTCTATGGGAGAAAACGCTTAACCTACATGTGTACAGACAACCTAGAATATGAACATGATGCACAAAGTTTCACGCATTACCTCCCTTAGAGCCTGTTAAAAAGAAAACCCTTAGCGTGAAACTTCCCAGTTGCGCTCATATTTCTAGGCTTCTTTTTATCTGCTATATTAATGTAGTGATTTATGGTCTTAAATGTTAATATTTCGTATTAATATTAATATTGAGATTTGGGTCACACATCACCTAAGTTGAGTGTGAGAGTGTCAGAAGACTCCTTCCTATATTACGGGGCACCAGCCAAAGAATTTCACCTTGCCAATAAATAACAATCATGAAAGATTGTTGAATGAATTTGTAGTAATGATTTTATGAATTTCTTCACTGAGAAAATAGAAAACATCAAAAATAAAATTGTAAATGTACAATCTTTAATGATGTCTTATGATTCAACCGCTACTATCGCCCCTCAAGAACTACTACACCGCTTTACAACTATAGGACAGGAAGAGCTAAATAAACTTATCATTGCATCTAAACCAACAACATGTTTATTAGATCCAATACCCACTAAACTACTGAAAGAGTTGTTACCTGTAGTGGAAGAGCCTCTTCTCAATATTATTAACTCGTCTTTATCTTTAGGTCATGTTCCAAGAATATTCAAGCTGGCAGTCATAAAACCTCTCATTAAGAAGCCACAATTAGATCATAATAACCTAGCAAATTACAGACCAATTTCAAATCTTCCATTTATGTCTAAAATACTAGAAAAAGTTGTGTCCGCTCAATTGTGCTCTTTCTTGCAAGAAAATGATATCTATGAAAAATTTCAATCAGGATTCAGGCCGCATCATAGCACAGAAACTGCACTCGTTAAAATCACAAATGATTTACTTCTAGCTTCTGACCAAGGCTGTATCTCAATACTAGTTCTACTCGATCTTAGTGCTGCGTTCGATACTATAGATCATAAAATACTCATCGATCGACTTCAAAATTATACTGGTGTTCAGGGACAGGCATTAAACTGGTTTAGATCGTACTTATCAGACCGCTACCATTTTGTCTGTCTAAATGGGGAAAAATCCAGGATGATGTCAGTAGACTATGGGGTCCCGCAAGGATCCGTATTAGGCCCTCTGCTATTCTCAATATATATGCTGCCACTTGGTAATATTATAAGAAAACATGGAATTAATTTCCACTGTTATGCTGATGACACTCAATTATATATTTCATCCCGACCGGATGATAACGCTAAATTATCTAAACTGACAGCGTGTGTTGAAGATATTAAATACTGGATGACGTGTAATTTTCTGCTATTAAATTCAGATAAAACGGAGGTATTACTTATTGGTCCAAAAAACTGCCCACAAAACCTCTCACAATACAATTTTACCTTGGAAGGATGTCCTGTCACTTTATCCACTACAGTAAAAGACCTGGGTGTTATATTAGACCGCAACCTGACATTCGAAAATCATATTTCTTATGTTACAAGAACGGCATTTTTCCACCTTAGAAACATTGCTAAGCTACGTAACATGCTATCTATTCCTGATGCAGAAAAGTTAGTTCATGCATTCATGACCTTGAGATTAGATTACTGTAATGCTTTATTAGCTGGTTGTCCTGCATCCTCAATAAACAAACTACAGTTAGTCCAAAACGCAGCTGCTAGAGTTCTTATTAGGTCAAGAAAATATGATCATATAACACCAATTTTATCATCTCTACACTGGTTACCTATTAAGTTCCGTATCAATTACAAAGTATTGCTACTGACCTATAAAGCCCTAAATGGTTTAGCTCCAGTGTATCTAACAGATCTTCTATCGCCCTACAATCCATCGCGCTCTTTAAGGTCACTAAACTCTAGGCTTCTGGTCATTCCTAGGATATCTAAGTCCACTAAAGGAGGGAGGGCTTTTTCACATTTGGCTCCTAAGCTCTGGAATAGTCTTCCTGATATTGTCCGAGGTTCAGACTCGCTGTCCCAGTTTAAAACTAGTTTAAAGACGCATCTCTTTAGCCAAGCATTCACATTATAATTACCTTTTATACTACAGTTAAATCGGAACAAAAGCATCACTATAATATTCTGAACAGCAGCTACGCTAATTATTTCCCATCTGCTTTTCTGTTGTTATCTCGGGACACTAGTCCCGAGGTAAATAGTTCGTCAGCTCCAGTTTGTATTCAGCCTCTCATGAAGACTTCGGATGCCCCAACACCTGTGATGAGACGACTCCACGCCAGTGAAGAGACGACTCAACGCCAGCGTTGTTATGGCCTAAATTAATACACGACTGATTATCTTTTTCGAACATTGTTCTTTAACATTGTCCTTCTAACATTTTTACTGTTCATCTATGAAATGCACTTTCTGTAAAGCTGCTTTGAAACAATGTGTATTGTGAAAAGCGCTATACAAATAAATTTGAATTGAATTGAATTGAATTGAATTCAATCTATAAATTGTAGGAAGTTTGTCATCTGACCAATATGAAGGATTTGTGAGATATAATCAACTTGTAAAGTCTCTTACTGTATTATCAAAACAAGGAAGACACACGTGTAATAAAAGGATTTTTTTAACAAAGGGATAGACACGAGTAACTAACAACTTCTGAATGGATACAGTGCAAAATGAATGATAAATGCAAGAGAATGAGTTGGATAGTTATTTTGTGGAAAGATAAACAGTGATACGGTAATTATTCTGAAATAAACAAACAAATCGAGAGATTATTTGTTATTAACTGACATCAGCTGTGCAGAATCTAATGCAAATTAGATAACCATATACTGACTATATACACTAACGCCAAGGGCTCTGGAAAGAGGTTTGGTGAAGTGATATATTTACGTTCCGCCTGGTGACGTGCTGAGTCCGAGTGGAGACATCTTCCACTTGCTGAGCTTGGCAGTGTGGCAATGGGATGAAAGGAGTTGGATTCTGTTTCACAGCCTTGAACACGAAGTGCTTGTAAACATTGAACTCCTGAAACACAGAGAAGGTCCTTATTCTGGAACACGCAGATGAAGGATATTTAGAATCTAAAGTCAGGGCAAATCCGGGCAGTCTGGAACACGCAGATCTGAAGGATCTCTGAAGAGACTCTGAAGTTAGTGCAGAAGATCTTGAAAATGGGGGGCGCTGAGCTTAAGTTTGTTGATCCTGTTGTGAACTCCCTAAATTCACTTCTTGCTGAACTTCTTTGTTTCTCTCTTTTTTTAAGAGGGAGGGAGAACCCGCTTGTTCCTTCAGATTAGTGCATCTTGGAACTGAAAACTCTTGGGACTGTCCATACGGAAATGTAATATATGTGTATATATGAAATATCATATAAGTAAAAACATATATGAAACCTATTAGAAATTGGAACAATTCCATATATTGACATATAAATGTATCCCATATATTATATATGTTTATGTATGTATAATACATATTTTGACATATATGTCTCATATGAAATAACCTAATATGCTCATATAGAGTAAAAACATATATGCACAGCTATCAGAAATTCCATATATTGACATATAACTGAATTCCACATATTATATATGTTTAAATTATATATGTGTCAAATCACTATCACTGACAAATATCGTCTTAGTATAGATCTTATGTATAAAACAAATGAAATTTAAAATGTAAAAAAATTGTATGTTACTTATTGTCAGGTGATGCAAGGAATGAAGAAGGACTCAAGGATGCAGAGGTTAAAGAGCTTTTTATTAGACTTCAAAAATAAACAATCAAAACACAAACAAACCCCTTCATGCTTGTAACTGGCTTGCCTTAGTTTTTTTTTTTATACAATAAGAAAGCCTCATAAAAGGGGAATTCACTTTTGCTAATAGTTTGTGTTCAATCTAACTGTAAGAGTGTCAATGAGGGAGTGAAAATATATTGTATCTATTGAACCACCGAATGATAACATAGTATGGACGGAAAGCCAAGACAGCATTGTGAATAACAAATGCAGTAAATCAAACTCAAACCCAAAATACTACAGGGAGTGCAGAATTATTAGGCAAATGAGTATTTTGACCACATCATCCTCGTTATGCATGTTGTCTTACTCCAAGCTGTATAGGCTGGAAAGCCTACTACCAATTAAGCATATTAGGTGATGTGCATCGCTGTAATGAGAAGGGGTGTGGTCTAATGACATCAACACCCTATATCAGGTGTGCATAATTATTAGGCAACTTCCTTTCCTTTGGCAAAATGGGTCAAAAGAAGGACTTGAAAGGCTCAGAAAAGTCGAAAATAGTGAGATATATTGCAGAGGGATGCAGCAGTCTTAAAATAGCCAAGCTTCTGAAGCGTGATCATCGAACAATCAAGCGTTTCATTCAAAATAGTCAACAGGGTCGCAAGAAGCGTGTGGAAAAACCAAGGCGCAAAATAACTGCCCGTGAACTGAGAAAAGTCAAGCGTGCAGCTGCCAAGATGCCACTTGCCACCAGTTTGGCCATATTTCAGAGCTGCAACATCACTGGAGTGCCCAAAAGCACAAGGTGTGCAATACTCAGAGACATGGCCATGGTAAGAAAGGCAGAAAGTCGACCACCACTGAACAAGACACACAAGCTGAAACGTCAAGACTGGGCCAAGAAATATCTCAAGACTGATTTTTCTAAGGTTTTATGGACTGATGAAATGAGAGTGAGTCTTGATGGGCCAGATGGATGGGCCGGTGGCTGGATTGGTAAAGGGCAGAGAGCTCCAGTCCGACTCAGACGCCAGCAAGGTGGAGCTGGAGTACTGGTTTGGGCTGGTATCATCAAAGATGAGCTTGTGGGGCCTTTTCGGGTTGAGGATGGAGTCAAGCTCAACTCCCAGTCCTACTGCCAGTTTCTGGAAGACACCTTCTTCAAGCAGTGGTACAGGAAGAAGTCTGCATCCTTCAAGAAAAACATGATTTTCATGCAGGACAATGCTCCATCACACGCGCCCAAGTACTCCACAGCGTGGCTGGCAAGAAAGGGTATAAAAGAAGAAAATCTAATGATATGGCCTCCTTGTTCACCTGATCTGAACCCCATTGAGAACCTGTGGTCCATCATCAAATGTGCGATTTACAAGGAGGGAAAACAGTACACCTCTCTGAACAGTGTCTGGGAGGCTGTGGTTGCTGCTGCACGCAATGTTGATGGTGAACAGATCAAAACACTGACAGAATCCATGGATGGCAGGCTTTTGAGTGTCCTTGCAAAGAAAGGTGGCTATATTGGTCACTGATTTGTTTTTGTCTGGTTTTTGAATGTCAGAAATGTATATTTGTGAATGTTGAGATGTTATATTGGTTTCACTGGTAAAAATAAATAATTGAAATGGGTATAAATTTGTCGTGGAACACTGGACCAGCTCTATACCCTCTACAGGGTGCTGGAGGGTTCATGGGAGTTTGCCCAACCAGTCCACATTTGTTTTGTGGATTTGGAGAAGGCATTCGACTGTGTCCCTCGTGGCGTCCTGTGGAGGGTGCTGGGGGAATATGGGGTCCGGGGTCCTTTGCTGAGGGCTGTCCGGTCCCTGTATGACCGAAGCAGGAGTTTGGTCCGCATTGCCGGCAGTAAGTCAGACTTGTTCCCGGTGCATGTTGGACTCCGGCAGGGCTGCCCTTTGTCGCTGGTTCTGTTCATAATTTTTATGGACAGAATTTCTAGGCGCAGCCAAGGGCCGGAGGGTGTCAGGTTTGGGGACCACACGGTTTCGTCTCTGCTCTTTGCGGATGACGTTGTCATGTTGGCCCCTTCTAACCAGGACCTTCAGCATGCACTGGGACGGTTTGCAGCCGAGTGTGAAGCGGCTGGGATGGGGATCAGCACCTCCAAATCCGAGGCCATGGTCCTCAGTCGGAAAAGGGTGGCTTGCCCACTTCAGGTTGGTGGAGAGTTCCTGCCCCAAGTGGAGGAGTTCAAGTATCTAGGGGTCTTGTTCACGAGTGAGGGGAGGATGGAACGGGAGATTGACAGACGGATCGGTGCAGCTTCTGCAGTAATGCGGTCGATGTGCCGGTCTGTCGTGGTGAAGAAAGAGCTAAGCCGTAAGGCGAAGCTCTCGATTTACCGGTCAATCTACGTTCCTACTCTCACCTATGGTCATGAGCTTTGGGTCATGACCGAAAGGACAAGATCCCGGATACAGGCGGCCGAAATGAGCTTTCTCCGCAGGGTGGCTGGGCGCTCCCTTAGAGATAGGGTGAGAAGCTCAGTCACTCGGGAGGAACTCGGAGTAGAGCCGCTGCTCCTCCACATCGAGAGGGGACAGCTGAGGTGGCTCGGGCATCTGTTCCGGATGCCTCCTGAACGCCTTCCCGGGAAGGTGTTTCGGGCATGTCCAACCGGGAGGAGGCCCCGGGGAAGACCAAGGACACGCTGGAGGGACTATGTCTCCCGGCTGGCCTTGGAACGCCTCGGTGTCCCCCCGGAAGAGCTAGAGGAAGTGTCTAGGGAGAGGGAAGTCTGGGCATCTCTGCTTAGACTGCTGCCCCCGCGACCCGGCCCCGGATAAGCGGAAGAAGATGGATGGATGGATGGATGGGTATAAATTTGTTTTTTGTTAAGTTGCCTAATAATTATGCACAGTAATAGTCACCTGCACACACAGATATCCCCCTAAAATAGCTAAAACTAAAAACTACTTCCAAAAATATTCAGCTTTGATATTAATGAGTTTTTTGTGTTCATTGAGAACATGGCTGTTGTTTAATTATTAATGTTGTAAAATTAATCCTCAAAAATACAACTTGCCTAATAATTCTGCACTCCCTGTAAAGTGATACGCAAATAAACAAAAAACAGCAAATATATTAATAAATATTCACACAGACAGGAGAGCACATTATCTGAGCGAACTCAAAACGACACGATAATAGGAGTGTCAGAGCTGTCACCTAACCAAGAATAAAACCTTATCCAAGTAACAGAACCCTGACAAAATGTAAATATGTAAAATACATGTTCATAATGTCTCTCATATTATTTTGTATTATATGAATTGACCTATATGTAAGCCCCGCCCCCCTTAGTTACTGTTGCTAACTCGGACAAACAAACAGAGTTGCTAACTGTCTTACAATGACAGCTGTCAGTGTGAAAACCTTATCCCAAGTGGACACAGAATGTAGCGGACCCCATCTGAATGATGGCCAATCTTTACTGATGGTTTATTACATCGTTTTTCACTCCAAAAATAAAATAAAAAATCACTGTAAGAGTTGAACAAACAAATCAGAAGTGTGCATAAACATCTCATTCACAAACTCTCTCCATTGCATTATCATTAACATAGCAAATTATACAAAAACACATACAACTACTTACAGTTAACAACCATATAACAGTTACAGACCATATGCCTTTTTGGGGGTGCTAATAAACTTTGTTTCTGAAAACAACCCTGATAAACTGCTAGCTCTCCCTTTCACCATCCACATCGCTCCGTAGACTAATACCCATCAAAATAGGAGTCCCCCTTATAGTAAGACAGATAATGTAGTAGACCTTAAACTCACAGAAATATAAAAAAAATATATACAAAAACAAATTAGACGACAAATCACAAAAAAGTCTGTGACACAGAAGGACCACCTCTCGTCGAGGAGCATTCAAATGGGACTTAAATATATAAAAGATTTTAAAATAAATGTGGGAGATTAATTTGGAAGCTAGGATTAACAGATCACAATGCAAACGGGAGAAGCCTCATGTTACGGTCGTCACAATCACAGATGACAACATCCAGGATCAACACTGTTCATGTAATTTACATTTAACCAGTTTAATATGGAGAGGTACTGAAATGTAGACATTTGTTTGTGTTTTTGACTTATTTCGGTTTGTATGATAGCAGGGACTCACTAACTTTAATTGTAACTTATTGAAAGTATGACCAACAGAAAATCCTCTCAGGATACCTGTAATCAGTGTAACAGTATCCCAGGCACATCGTTTTACCATTTTAGACGCATAAACACCATCAAACTGATGAGAGCTTTGAAACATAAAGATGTCTGAGTTCCAGTCCCAACGCAAATGATACTCAACTGCCATTGGCTAATCTGCGTTTGAGGGGCATGGCTTACCAATAGGTCAATTGCATAATTATACAAATATACTGTTAAGTACTGCTCTGAGAGACAAGGCTGAGAATTCAAACGCAGCTTTATTAAAGGATAATCCACAACCGTAGTCAAAAAACTGGCAAAAGGTCCAAACAGGCAAACAAGACAGGAGAGACAGGCAAAAGGGTAATTCACAGAACCGGCAAGTAATCCAAACCCAAAACCTGGGAAACCGCTCAGAAATGCAGTTATACAACAAACAAGAAAAGACTTCGCAATGAATGACTGAGATAAGCAGGCTTATATAGGGTGAGGCAACAGGGTAATGAGACACAGGTAGATGTAATCAGGGATGATGAGTCCGGGCAGAGAGTATTATGGGTAATGTAGTCTTTGATGGAATGCCAGTCTGGGGTGGTGTGCCCTCTGGTGGTAATCACAGGGCACTCTCACTGGTGATCGTGACATATACTTTATTAAACATGGCTTCATTTATGTGGTAGCCTACATATATTTTGATACAAGTTATGAAAATTTGCCATCAACCATATTTTGCAGTTACTCATGTGAACCAATATCAAACAAAATTAAAAACAATTTGACAGTGTAGACTGCCCAAAATTAATAAGAGAATTATATGAGCATACAACATGTTTAAATAAACTTTTTACAAATATAAATTAATACAAATATAAATTGTTTACATATATGATCTTAACATACTGCACAGTACCATATAGACATTCATTATATAAATATCTGTAATTTATGCATATACTGTATACTAGTTTTACTATAGGTATTTTATATGTGGTATACATTACAACTATATAAATCCATAAACAAATCCTATATAAGCATACTGAATGTTTGCAAATATGTTGTTTAAATAAACTTGCATATATAAATTAGACATATATTCTTTACATATATGGCATTAACATGCAGTACTAAAAAGGCATCATATAAATCATTTTAATATATGTATATATAACAATTATTTTATGGGTATTTCATATAAACCTATATCTTCATATATTGTGAGGATGTATATATGTGCTAATGATGTATTGCCTTATTTGAAATATATGAGATATATGACATCACTACCCGAATATTGGGACATATATGTACATAAATTACATTTCCGTATGGGTGGAACCAAGAACTGGACCTGGAACAACCCAGAAACTGGAACCCTGGAACCAGAATCCTGGAACAATCCAGAAAACTAGAACTGGAAACTAGATCAACTCTCTGTCTCAGAGAGAACCTTTTAATCTCTCCTGAGAAGGAGGGAATTGCAAATTGGGACCTTTCAGATCCTGTGTTTTGATTGGTTGATGCTGTCAAAGGTGGCCACAGTATGGTTCATTTGCATAGCTAAAGTTAATGTTTAGAACAATGTCTCTAAGGTTTTTCCTATGTACTTTCCAAACCAACTTCAGATTAACCTAGGCATTGTGCTGAAAATAAAGTCCTTTAATAATCTAAAGAACATATTTTCAAAGTATATTACACTCTAAAAAAAAGGTTCTATATGGCACCAAAAATGGTTCTTGGCTCGTAATCATAGGGGAACCTTTTTTAGTGCTATATAGCACCAATTTTGGTGCTTCAGTGGTTCTTCAGCGGTTCTTCAGAGGTGCTATATAGCACCTTAGTCAAAGAACCGGTGAAGATCCTCTGAAGAACCGCTGAAGAACCACTGAAGCACCAAAATAGGTGCTATATAGCACTAAACATGGTTCCCCTATGATTACGAGCCAAGAACCATTTTTGGTGCCATATAGAACGTCTCTGGTTATGTATATAACCCTTGTTCCCCGAGAAGGGAACGAGACACTGCGTCATCGTGTGATGACACTTTGGGAACGCCCTCAGCATTACGCATCTGAAGCATGAATGAAATCAAGCCAATCTGATTGGTGGTGCGTCATGACGTAGTAGATGACGGCATACCCGGAAGATACAAAGGGACGCTGATGGAAATACACGGCAGCTTTACCGCGATGAAGCGAGTGTCATCGTGTGATGACACTTTGGGAATGTTAATACCCACTATGCCACACCGACATCACCCACGTCCCAGTGTGAACCTGGAGACCAGGCACACTTAGGACGCAAGCACTCTAGCACCGGGTGTCACCGGGAGGTGCAGACTATAGAACCGAATGAAGGTGTGCGGGGTGGCCCACAGGGGTGAAGGCAGATTGCGCACCCTATAAGCTGTGGCTATAGCCTGGACGATCCAGTTGCTGATCGTCTGAGTAGACGCAGGCAGCCATCTCCTGGGTGAGCCAAAGCACACCAACAATTGGTCTGACCTTCTCCATTGGGAAGACTTCTCCAGGTAGATTTTAAGTGCTCTGACAGGACAGAGCAGGTGAAGTCTCCCCTCTTCCGCCGTCAGGTGGGGAGGAGGATGGAAAGCCTGAAGAACCAAAGACCGAGCCACCTGAGATGGCACCTTGGGTATATACCCCGGTCTAGTGTGCAAGATGGCCTTAACTCCGCCCGGGGCAAACTCCAGGCAAGTTGGCGTAACTGCCAACTGGAGATCTCCCACCCTCTTTAGAGAGGTAATGGCAAGAAGAAAGGCCACCTTGAGGGTCAGGTTCTTCGGCTCAGCCTGCTCCAGTGGCTCGAAGGGGGCCTCGGCCAGCCCCTCAAGTACCACCGCCAGGTCCCAGGCTGGGACTCTGGAATGAGCCGCCGGCCTCATCCTCCGGGCCCCACGGAGGAACTGTACAACCAGAGGGTGCTTCCCCAAGGGTCCATCACCTAGAGGTGCGTGGAAAGCCCCAAGGGCAGCCATGTACACCTTCAGGGTGGACGGGGTAAGACCATAAGAGAAGCGATCTTGGAGGAACTCCAGCACTGAAGCCACTGGGCAGTTAACTGGGTCCACCTCACGCTCCCTACACCAAGTGGAAAAAATTTGGTTGTACAGTCTCCTGGTTGAGGGAGCTCTAGAGCTGAGCAAGGTCTCGACTACCTCTGCTGACAGGCCCGCCTCTAGGTACTGAGCCCCCTCAGGGGCCAGACCCAGAGGCTCCATAACTCCTGCCGGGGGTGAAATATTGTGCATGGAGAGCCGTCTAGCAGAGCTATAACGTCCGAGAACCATGCTCGAGTGGGCCACCGGGGTACTACTAAGAGCAGGCTGATGCCCTCCCGGCGGACCCGCTCCAGAACTCCCGGGAGCAGAGCGATCGGGGGAAAAGCGTACAGACGGAGCCTCGGTCACGTCTGCACCATGGCGTCCTGCCCTAACAGACAGGCAGCCCAGACAGGACGTCTGCTCCCTGGTTTCTGTCCCCCGGGATATACATCGCTCTGAGAGACGACAATTTCCCCTGGGACCGCAGGAGGATTAGATGCGCCAGTCTGCATAGAGGGCGCGACCTCAAACCCCCCTGGTGGTTGAGATACGCGACAACCGAGGTGTTGTCAGAGAGTATCAGGACATGGTGGCCGCGGAGGTCCGGGTAAAAGCTTTGTAGACTGCCAGCATCTCCAGGCAGTTGATGTGCCATGAAGAATGCCGGGTCTCCCACAGACCTCTCGCAAAGCGGCCGTCCATGACCGCGCCCCAGCCAGTGAGGGAAGCGTCTGTTGAAACGGCTCTCCGGCAACATGACGCTCCCAACACTGGCCCCTGGGACAGGAACCAAGGTTCCCGCCATATGACAAGGGAACGAAGGCATTTGCGCGTTACCCTGATCATACGAAACGGATTTCCCCTCGGGGAAAACCCCTTGGCCCTCAGCCACCACTGTAGGGGTCTCATGTGCAGCAGGCCAAAAGGTATCATGTTGGCTGCTGCTGCCATGAGTCCCAGCAGTCTCTGAAACTGCTTCACAGTGAGGCTGCGGCCTGGCTTCACTCTTGAGACCATCGCCAGTATGGACTCCACGCGCGCAGGGGATAACTGAGCCCGCATCGACGTGGAGTCCCATACAACTCCCATGAACGTAGTCCGCTGGGAGGGCGTCAACACGCTCTTCTTCGTGTTGAGTCTCAGCCCCAAGCACCTTATATGGGCCAGAACGACATCTCGATGCCGAACTGCCATATCGCGCGACCTGGCCAAAATGAGCCAGTCGTCGATGTAATTGAGTATACGGATGCCCTGGAGTCTCAGAGGAGCCAGTGCTGCATCCATACACTTCGTAAAGGTGCGAGGGGAGAGTGCCAGACCGAAGGGAAGAACCCGATATTGGTACGCTTCGCCTCCGAAAGCGAACCTCAGGAACCTCCTGTGACATTGAAGGATGGAAATATGGAAGTATGCATCCTTTAGATCTATCGTGACGAACCAGTCTTCGGACTGGATCTGACTCACGATGGCTGGAATTGTGAGCATCTTGAACCTGAATCTCCGCAGAGACCGATTCAAGAGCCTGAGATCTATTATCGGACGCAACCCCCCATCCTTCTTGGGAACAATGAAGTACCGGCTGTAGAACCCGGACTCCCTGTCTGCCAGAGGAACCCGCTCTATGGCTTCCTTGGCTAACAGGGCTTGTACTTCCTGTTCCATAAGGAAACCAGTGAGGCCTGAAGCGTCATGGACGGCAGGATCCCAGCACTGATTTCCCGAGAGCTCCGGGGGGAAAACGACCTCGGTCGCCTGCTTTTTCACCTCCTGGAACCTCTCGACGGCGGTGTTAACCGCGCCGCCGAAGAGGCCAGAAGGCGAAATAGGGGAATCGAGGAGATAGTGTTTCTCTCTCTCTCTCATCCCCGACAGGTTTAACCAGAGATGTCTCTCCGCGACCACCAGACCAGCCATGGAGCGGCCGATGTTACGGGCCGTCTCCTTGGTGATCTGGAGAGACAAATCGGTGGCCTTCCGCAGCTCAAGGATGTCGTCCGGAGACGGACCCTCCCCCTCGTCCAGCTCCTTGAGGAGGTCGGCCTGATAGGCCTGCAACACCGCCATAGTGTGCAGACAACTACCAGCCCGCCCAGCCGCCATGTAAGCCCTACCCACCAGCGCCGAAGTGTCCCGGCATGGCTTGGTGGGTAGCACCGGGGCCTTGAGGGACGAAGCGGCCTCGGGAGAGAGGTAGCTCGCGAGAGCATCCTCCACCCGAGGCAGCGTCCCATAACCCCACTTGGCCGCCCCCAGCACATTCCCAAATTCAAGTGCTTGAGGGGAGGAAAGTCTGGCCGAGTAGGGTTTTTCCCAGGATCTACACAACTCATTGTGCAGATCCTGAAAAAATGGCAGGCCCCGGCGTGGAGGTTGAGACCCACGCTTGAAGAACCTTTCATCCAGCTTACTGGGTGGCTGAATTTCAGGCTCCTCCTGTGGCCATTCAATGTTTAATTTGGCCACAGTGCGGGTCAAAACCTCCACTAACTCCTCCTGAGCGGGTGTGTGACGCGATGGCTGAGCTTCCACGTCACCCGCCTCGATGCTCCGCCCATCCGACTCCTCAGAGCCGGACAGCTGAAGCATTGGGTTCTCGCATTGTGGGCTTCCGCACGGGGCGGGAGAACATCGGAATCCTCGGACGAGGATAGGGAAAGTGCCTCAGCAGTCCCATATCCCGTTGCGAGGTCCCGTTGCGATCCCCATGATCTGTGGCGCTGCCGTGCCTCAGCAGCGGCGGGCCCAGATCCCTGGGGATCGCGGGCTTGGCCGGTTTCATCGAACACGGCCAGCCGTGAGTGCAACACCCTGAGCGGCAGCTGATCACACTCGCTACAGGCAGCTCCCTCGAGAGCCGCCCTAGCGTGCTGCACGCCCAGGCATTGCACACACATTTGATGTGTGTCCGTGCCCGAAAGGAAACGCAGACACGGATGCACACATCTCCTAAACTGAGCCATCACTAGTAATGCTTGCAACGTTGGTAGACAAACAACACCAAATAGACAGAGACAAAAACACAGAGCGCTTCAGCTGAAGAGCAAAAAGCTGCCGTGTGTTTGCATCAGCGTCCCTTTGTATCTTCCGGGTATGCCGTCATCTACTACGTCATGACACACCACCAATCAGATTGGCTTGATTTCATTCATGCTTCAGATGCGTAACGCTGAGGGCGTTCCCAAAGTGTCATCACACGATGACGCAGTGCGAGTTCCCTCGAAGGGGAACCTTTTTTTTTAGAGTGTATAATTGTGCATGTAAATTTAATACGTACAATCAATCAATCCATAAAAGTTTGCCTTTATCAAAAGTCATTGTTCTTATGGATGGTGGACCATGGATAATCCACCAGTCGGCAGAAGATGTGTAATCGATTGTATGCACACACACACATTGTGTTTAGCAGTTTTTTGGTGGGCATAGTGCCTGCTTTGTGTGATTACTTTAGTGAATCTGGTGTAAAAACACAGACAGCATGTGTGCAAATAAACAATGTTATCAGCGCACACAATTCCTCCCACCTCAGGAATCATTTTAATTGTCCAAATGTCCCCCTTTCTCTCTTACCAATAAACCCATGCTGGATGAATTACATCTGTAAGATTTCATAACATTAACTATTACACCAGGATATTAAACTCTGTATTAACGATTGCTAAAGTGGCCATTATATAGGCACACTCTTTAAAGTGTTTTAAAGGCTCGATAATGTAATCAAACATTATTCACATCTCTATAGATAATCTGCATACAGATTGCTATGCACATGCAAGTTTTCTTCCTATATGCATATGGTTTGTACTCAAGAAGCAATTTCCTTGTATGCAAACCATCAAATCATTGTACAAAACGGATAATTCCATGAACATATTTGTTCACTTTGGCATATGTTGCCTTAGGCTACATTATATAATGTGTCAACACAAGGGCTGATAATGGTTATTGCATGAATTAGGGCAAACAAACAGCTGAAATTGTCAAAAAACTGTTTGCGAAACATTTCTCTCCCAAAGCTCATTTTGCTTCGGTTTCAAATGAAACACAAATAATGATCATGATATGAAAGGAAATAATTTAAAATACTTCTGACTTTACTTAGTGTAGCATGGATAGACTATGCAGAATACTTCAAAAACAAATAATGGAAATGTTCAATTAATCTTTAGTGCTGTGCCTTTGAAAGAATTTGAATGGGATGCAAATACAAACCATATCATACAGGAAGTAATGGATAATTTATTATTGCTTGTGTTTAATGTCTGATCTCCAGCTAAGTATTTCAGAAAAAAAGGAAAGGAAAGCTTAAAATTCAAAATATGTCAGGTCTATCCAGGGGTGTAGTCAGGGGGTGGGCCTGACAGGCACAGACCCGCCCACTATGATGACTAGGCCCGCCCAGTTTATTATACAAATATAATAATATTTATTAAATAACATTGCTAAAGTTGTTTGAATTATTTTAACATAATTACAAAATTATTATAACATCTCAAATACTAAAATAAATAAAATGTGTGGGTTTTTTGTTTGTTTTTTACAGTCTATGGTTTTTGCATAATGCTTGATGAGTTTGATTGACAGCTGTGTTACAAAATTAGGTGTCTATCACAACCTGAAATTTACAAATAACTCAATTCAAAAGCAACATTGAGCATAATTTCCATGTACTCAAATCCACTTTATTTCTCAGTATAATCATGAGGTGCACAGCCTCAAGTGATTAGATTATGCTGATTAGAAATTAGTTTATCTGTGAAATGGGCTTTTCTTGCAATTTTTCGACGTTAAATTACTGTATTTCCTATCACAGTTTAAAATGTAGAGACAACTAAAGTCAAATATATATATATATAAATATAAATTTATATATATATATATATATATATTGTGACGGGGCGAGGAAGTACACGACACGAGGATAGAGGGAAGTTCCCCAAAGGGTGGATTTTATTAATCAACAAGATGGGGAAAATAGCAAATGTGAGGGGTTTTCCGGTGCTCTGTGCTCGGTGCTCGGCCTTCTCTCTCTTCCTCTCTGTGCGCAGTGCTGTGTGGGTCCATGGAGTCCGTGCGAAGTGAGGACTGGCGGTCACACACTGCTGTCTGGGGAAATAACAGAGATATGTTAGCTGAGTCTTTGGAGACATCTCTCTCCTCTGTGTTCGTCGGTGCAGCTTATAAAGCCAGAGCTTGATGGGGCGCAGGTGTGACTGCTCAGCCCGTGATGAGCAGGTGCAGGTGTGCCTGCTCCGTTTCCAGGGCGACGCTGATGAGAGCTCGGGACACTTGTCAAGGACCGCCCACTTGACGGCCAATGCCACCTTCTTGACGGTCGCGTACCGTCGCTCCGCTGGGGTCAGCTTTCGGCTGATGTAAATCACCGGGTGCCGGACGCATCCGTTTGCAACAGGAAGGGGCGGTTGAAGTCGGGGGCCCTGAGCACGGGCTCTGTTGTGAGGGCTGCTTTCACCCGCTGGAACGCGCTCTCCGTCTCCGGGTTCCACAAGATCTTATCCAGTTGCCCCTTTCTGGTCAGGTCTGTCAGGGGAGATGCTAAGAAGGAGAAGTTATGGATAAAACAGTGGTAATATCCCGCCAACCCCAAAAAGGCCCGTACCTGTGTCTTGGTGGCCCACTTGGTAGCCCAGGTACTTGGTCTCGGCGAGGGCCAGGTGACACTTACGGGGGTTGGCGGTCAGCCCAGCCCGGCGGAGTTCCAACAGCACCTTCTGCAGCCGCTCCAGGTGGTCTTCCCAAGTCTCTGAGTGGATGACTACGTCGTCGATGTAGGCGGCCGCGTAGGCTTGGTGGGGCCGCAGGAGGACGTCCATCAGCCGTTGGAAGGTGGTGGGGGCCCCGTGCAGGCCGAAGGGAAGGACCCGGTACTGCCAGTGGTCACTAGGGGTCAAGAACACTGTCTTCGGCTTGGCCTGCTCGGTTAAAGGGACCTGCCAGTAGCCCTTGGTGAGGTCGAGATGAACCGGGCCATTCCCAGGTGATCCAACAGCTCGTCAACCTGCGGCATCGGGTAGCTGTCGAACTCAGAGACTTCGTTTAGGTGGCGGAAGTCATTGCAGAAGCGGAAGGTACCGTCGGGCTTCGGAACCATGACGATTGGGCTGTGCGGATATCATGCTTGAGTACATGGGTCCACCCAGGCTGGGGAGAGAACACATCTGTGAACTGACTGACCAGGTGTTGCAGCTCCGACTTTTGGGCGGCCAAGAGGTGGGGGTCCATGTCAACAGCCACCGGAGGGGTAGATGAGCGAGGGCAGAAAGTTGGGAAACCCATCGTTTCAAGAGATTTATGTGGTATATTTGCTCTTCCCTTCGTCTCCCGGGCTGCCGGACTCTGTAGGTGACCGGGCCGATTCTTTCAGTGACGGTGTATGGACCTTGCCAGTTGGCCAAGAATTTGCAGGCGGCTGTGGGGACCAGGACCATGATGTGATCCCCTGGCTGGAACTCCCGTTGCTGGGCCGCCCTATTGTAGTGCTGGTGTAGTGAAGGTGTTCCCAGACGATGGGCATTACCCTGTCGATCCTCTCCCGCATCTCCCGGACATGCTCCACCGTGGACCGGTGGACAGCTGGCTGTTGCTCTCAGGCTTCTCTGGCGACGTCAAGCAGGCCGCGGGCCTGCCGGCCGAAGAGGAGCTCAAAGCGGGTAAAGCAGGTGTACGCCTGGGGTACCTCACGGATTCTGAAGAGGACATAGGGCAGCATCTTATCCCAGTCCCGCTTGTCCTCGGTAGCCACTTGACGCAGCATCTGCTTGAGCGTTTGGTTAAAGAGAAGTCGGTGACTTGAGCACGGGCCGGCCTCCGTGGGTTGTAGGACCAGTCGTGGAAGAGTTGGGCGGTGCTAATGGGTGATAACCCAACCCGCCCCAAGATCTCCTTCTTCAGCTCTTCATATGAATCGCTCCGTTCGAGGGTAAGCATAAAGTATGCCCGTTGTGCCTCTCCCGTCAACAACGGCGCCACGATCTGTGCCCACTCGTCCCTGGGCCACTCGTCCCTGGGCGCCACCTTGGGAAACAGGAAGGGAAAGTGAGCCAAACAACCAGGAAAAAAACATGTTTCCGTTTCCATGAAAGGGTGTACATGGTCTGCAACAATGCCTAGGTAGGTGGTACGTGTCAAAGTAACATCCACATGGATGGCAGGACCCAAGGTTTCCCGGCAGAACATTGCCCAAAGCATCACACTGCCTCTGCCTTGCCTTCTCCCCATAGTGTATCCTGGTGCATGTGTTCCCCTGGTAAGCGATGCACACGTACCCGGCCATCTACGTGATGTAAAAGAAAACGTGATTCATCAGACCAGGCCACCTTCTTCCATTGCTCCATGATCCAGTTCTGATGCTCATGTGCCCACTGTTGGCGCTTTCCCGGGTGGACAGGGGTCAGCATGGGCACCCTGACTGGTCTGCAGCTATGCAGCCCCATTTTCAAACAAACTACGATGCACTGTGTATTCTGAAACCATTCTGTCAGAACCAGCATTAACTTCTTGAGCAATTTGAGCTACAGTAGCTCGTCTGTTTGATCGGACCACACGGGCTAGCCTTCGGTCCCCATGTGCATCAATGAGCCCTGGCTACCCATGACCCTGTGGCCGGTTCACCACTGTTGCTTCCTTGGACCACTTTTGATAGATACTGACCGCTGCAGACCGGGAACACCCTACAAGAGCTTTGGAGATGCTCTAACCCAGCCGTCTAGCCATCACAATTTAGTCCTTGTCAAACTCGCTCAAATCCTCACGCTTGCCCATTTTTCCTGCTTCTAACACATCAACTTTGAGGACAAAATTTTTCACTTGCTGCCTATATCCCACCCACCAACAGGTGCCGTGATGAAGACATAATCAGTATTATTCACTTCACGGTCATAATGTTATGCCTGATCAGTGTATATATTGTACGAATTAAAAATTATGAAAAGATTTAAAGAGATTATTTTTTACAGTTATAAGTACATCGCAGGTTGAAGGACAATGTTTCAAACATATCTCAAACTTTTCATAAAGCACGATTTCAATCATGCATAAAATTGAAGGTTCACTTCATTTTCTGAAGCAAATTACAGTTATTTCTGAAATTTCCATTTCACCTATGACACATTCAAAAAATATCTAAAGTGAAATTAATATAAAGTTTATAATTTTCAAGCCTTGTGTCAAATATCTGCATTACCCCCAATAAAAATTGACCTCATAGCTTTTCTTTCAATAGTAATGCCTAGTACCGCAACGAAATGACGGATGTACCATTCAACTCAGAATAGATTCTAATCTGAAGGGAACCTCAGCAATGGCAAAGCACCAGGAAACTAACATAAGGACCTATGCATAGAGCCATGATAGAGCAATAGAGCAAGAAAGCAGTTTAATTTTGCATTGTTTCACATAACATCTAAACAAAGAATCCGGCGGACGACGGTGACATGACATACTTGTTTACTGTTTGAGCTGCAGGTTATAAGAGAATTTAAAATGGAATTCCCAGAAGACGTGATATGTGAGTGCTGTTTGACATCATTTAGAGGAAACGGCTTTTAATCAGGGATGGACTTATTCCTAATACAACTCTGTAGAACCTAATGGAACTTTGTTTGGCATTGCAATCAGCAAAACAAAAACTATGGTTAAAAGTTTTTACACATTTGTTTTCTAGAGACTGACTCATGTATATGGATCTCAAAACATTTTTCAACTCACTGGGGGTTTTGCTCTCTGAGCACCCCTGAAAAATTGCTGATCAAAGTGCTTCCTCAAATCAGCATATATTAATATCCTATTTTAAAAAGTATAATTCTCTCCCTCTCTCTCAAGATTCCCTCTCATTTTCAAAATTGTGCTCTAAGAAAAAGAAATCTATCTTCAGAAGAGTCGATCATCACCATCACAAAAGGCGCCCAACTTCAGAATGCCAATAAAGAGAGATTTTTTTCCTCATTAATTTATATAATTTAAATTTCAGATGGTCCAAAGACTATCAAGTCAACTGTGTCATTTAATTATGGCCGTTTGAAATGAGTTTCCTTTTTTCTTTAAAGTTTTTGAGCTGTGATAAGAGCTAGCTCATCACATTACATTCTGCTGTTGAGATAACCACTTCAGCAGCTCTCTCAGTCTAATTGTTCAGATGAGAATTCAGCCCGACGTCCCAGGCTGTACAGAGCAAAGAACGGTGGAGGTAGACCTGGCACATTTTTTGACAGTTTATGAAATTTAACCTTGCTAATGTGCATCAGTGGTACCCCCTTTTTTTTTCTAAATGTTTTATTTTTAATAAATGTTTAATACATTTGTGTGTGTGTGTGTGTGTGTGTGTGTGTGTGTGTGTGTGTGTGTGTGTGTGTGTGTGTGCAGGGGCGCCGCTAGCAATTTTGGGCCCTATGAAAGAATTTGATGTTGGGCCCTCTACCACACCAACCTAGCTATCCAAGATCTTTGTCTGCAATTTAATAATACTGACCAATTAAGCTCCGCTCGCTCAACCCAGAATGCCCCAATTGGCTGATGAAACATTGATTAAAATTAAGATGCAATTTATAGAAAACAAGGACCCACTTTATATTAGGTGGCCTTAACTACTATGTACTAACATTTTAATTAATCATTTGATACAATGCACTTATTGTGTACATACATGTTTTTACATTGTACTTACATTTTAAAAACTACCTGCATGTAATTACATCTGTAATTAATTTCTGTAGTTACATTTGAAATTACAGAGTTGACACTTACCTTACACCTAACCCTACCCTTAAACTTACCCATACCACCACACCTGTCCCTAACCCTACCCTTAAACTTACCCATACCACCACACCTGTCCCTAACCCTACCCTTAAACTTACCCACACCACCACACCTGTCCCTAACCCTACCCTTAAACTTACCCACACCACCACACCTGTCCCTAACCCTACCCTTAAACTTACCCACACCACCACACCTGTCCCTAACCCTACCCTTAAACTTACCCACACCACCACACCCTTCCCCTAACCCTACCCTTAAACTTACCCATACCACCACACCTGTCCCTAACCCTACCCTTAAACTTACCCACACCACCACACCTGTCCCTAACCCTACCCTTATACTTACCCATACCACCACACCTGTCCCTAACTTTACCCTTAAACTTACCCACACCACCACACCTGTCCCTAACCCTACCCTTAAACTTACCCATACCACCACACCTGTCCCTAACCCTACCCTTAAACTTACCCATACCACCACACCTGTCCCTAACCCTACCCTTAAACTTACCCATACCACCACACCTGTCGCTAACCCTACCCTTAAACTTACCCACACCACCACACCTGTCCCTAACTTTACCCTTAAACTTACCCATACCACCATACCTGTCCCTAACTTTACCCTTAAACTTACCCATACCACCATACCTGTCCCTAACTTTACCCTTAAACTTACCCATACCACCACACCTGTCCCTAACTTTACCCTTAAACTTACCCATACCACCACACCTGTCCCTAACTTTACCCTTAAACTTACCCATACCACCACACCTGTCCCAAACCCTACCCTTAAACTTACCCACACCACCACACCTGTCCCTAACCCTACCCTTAAACCTACCCATACCACCACACCTGTCCCTAACTTTACCCTTAAACTTACCCATACCACCACACCTGTCCTTAACCCTACCCTTAACCCTACCCATACCACCACACCTGTCCCTAACCCTACCCTTAAACTTACCCATACCACCACACCTGTCCCTAACCCTACCCTTAAACTTACCCATACCACCACACCTGTCCCTAACTCTACCCTTAAACTTACCCACACCACCACACCTGTCCCTAACCCTACCCTTAAACTTACCCATACCACCACACCTGTCCCTAACTTTACCCTTAAACTTACCCATACCACCACACCTGTCCCTAACCCTACCCTTAAACCTACCCATACCACCACACCTGTCCCTAACCCTACCCTTAAACTTACCCATACCACCACACCTGTCCCTAACCCTACCCTTAAACTTACCCATGCCACCACACCTGTCCCTAACTCTACCCTTAAACTTACCAATACCACCACACCTGTCCCTAACCCTACCCTTAAACTGACCCACACCACCACACCTGTCCCTAACCCTACCCTTAAACTTACCCATACCACCACACCTGTCCCTAACCCTACCCTTAAACTTACCCATACCACCACACCTGTCCCTAACTCTACCCTTAAACTTACCAATACCACCACACCTGTCCCTAACCCTACCCGTATCTCCTCAATATCAGTAAAAGTGTTTTGCAATACAATTTGAACACAGTAAGTACATTGTACTTATTTTTTGATGTAAGTACATAGTAGTTAAGGCCACCTAATATAAAGTGGGGCCGAAAACAAAACTTAATGAAGTGGTCAAAATCATGTCTGATCAACTCCATTCATGTTATGATGTGTCCTATCTCATGCTGTTCACTTTTCTTAATCGACATAGATTGACAGATTGACAACATAGACATAAAAAAACAACATTATAATATTTAAACATAAATATTAAAATAAATACCTTAATGGCTGCAACAATTATAGCACAGAGAATTTTCATGTCGGAGTGGGATATGAGTGAACGTAGTTTTTACCGGTAAGCGTGAGCGGTTCATGAGTGGAGCGTTTTGCTGGATTTTGCCAGAAATGCGCCATCATTTTTTTTATATTTGTAGCTCTTTGGTAGATTATACATTTATAATACATTACTACTAGTACTGTTACTACTAATAAAACCGATCTCTGGGGGCCCCAAAAGTGTGTGGGCCCTTAGAATCGTCCTAACTTTCCCCCCCTTAGCTGCGCCCCTGTGTGTGTGTGTGTGTGTGTGTGTGTGTGTGTGTGTGTGTGTGTGTGTGTGTGTGTGTGTGTGTGTGTGTGTGTGTGTGTGTGTGTGTGTGTGTGTGTGTGTGTGTGTGTGTGTGTGTGTGTGTGTGTGTGTGTGTGTGTGTGTGTGTGTGTGTGTGTGTGTGTGTGTGTGTGTGTGTGTGTGTGTGTGTGTGTGTGTGAGAGAGAGAGACTGGGTTCTTATTTATTAGGCTAAATAGTATAATTTACTTAAAAAGGACATTTTTTTTAAAATGCAAATTTAACACATATAGTATATTCAATGCTTACATAATCAGATTCCAAAACTTAAATCCTTGTAATTAGATTGTTAAACTTTAAAATACTCATAATCAGACTAGTTACTTTTGTTATTGATTACTATTCTCACAATGGCAGTTTTATTCATAATTAATTTATACTCCATACCACTTCTTTATCTTATCAATTTTCCTTTCTAAAAAAGTCTACTGCTTATAAGTCAGAAGGTCTTCCATGTACGTTCAGAAGGTCTGCCATTGGAATTGCACGTCACATTTCACAGGTGTTCTCTCAACAATGCAACATTTCATATCTAATCAGCTCCTGATGAACACATGCATTATTATTTGAATTATCACTTTATTGTCTAGAAGGCTTTTGTCTTTCAAACACATTAAATGTACAAATTCACTTCATTTCATATTTACATGTAATGCAGGGATTCCCTGACTTTTTTGACAACCTGATCTCACAGAATTCCGTGAAATGAACACGGGACCCTTAACTCAAAATCCGTGGCAGTTTCACGGAATCGCCGAAAATTCCGTGATGGGTCCACGGAAGTGATGCCTATGTAAGTCAATGACAGTATACAGACGCGTTGGGCATTGTTTTCATCATGAAACTATGATTTTTGCCATTATGACATGGAGTGTGATTCTCAATTTAATCAGCCAGCATAATTTTATTTATAATTATTTTCATTTTTTTATTTATTTACAGTATTTAGACACATTTTGAACACGTAACCCAATCCCTTCCCTAAACCTACCCATTTGTGTATTATAAAAAACAGGATATAACAGGCAGATACGACTGCAGGCACAATTTATTCAAAAAGTACAAATATTCCAAGTGTTCCGAGACCAAACGATTGATTTGTGTGAAGAAAATCCCCAAAAGCGATCAGCAGCGTCGAGTCCATCCGCCAAAGATCAAAAACACATTTCAAATTTTACCGCCGGAAGAAACGTTACGTCAGCTTTGACAGCATTGGCTGTCGTATGCCTCGTGACCAATTGCGTCATTACGTCGGCTTTGATTGTAAAATGCCATTGGCTCTCGTGTGTCTCGTGACAGAATGCGTCACGCTAAAGAGTCATGTGTATTATTTGAATGGGATATGAATGAGTGTGTTCACGGAGCGGCGGGATCATCATTTTAGCAATTAAAACATTAAAATCAACTCTGTTCTTTACATGAAGACATCAAGTGACTTCAGAAGACTTGGAATACAACATGAGTTAATACTTTTATGCTGTTTTTGGTCAGTTTTTGCAATAAATACCTGTGACTGTACTTGTATTTGCCTGTTATGTGTTTTATATTGTTGAGAGTGGGTAGGTTTAGGGTAGGAGTGGAGTTAGTTGCTCCAAAATTAAAAGTATAAATATTCATAAAATCATGCCTGCTTTTTACTGTCATTGACTTGCATAGGAATCACTTCCGTGGACCCATCACGGAATTTTCGGCGATTCCGTGAAACTGCCACGGATTTTGAATTAAGGGGCCCGTGTTCATTTCACGGAATTCTGTGAGACCAGGTTGTTTTTTGACTACTGAACCTCTTTGACCTAATAATTTATTTAAATGCAGTGTCTATTCACATCAAGTGCAAATAGCATGCCTTGTTGGCAAGTGATATTCGCACTAGCTCCACCTAACAATGCCTGGTTGGGCCAAACAAAGTAAAATAAAAAAAGCCTGCATTTCAATGTCTGCAGTGGTGAAATCAGTAAAGTGTAAGGCTTAAGGAGCTTGGTTTTGACGAGATTGACCTGAGTTTAAATCCGCCTTTTGCAGAGCTCACTCTTATCCCTTTTCTCATCACAAATCACATCGGAAAGGCATTTACTTTCAATACAAATTAAGAAAATGTTCTAAATGTGGAAATAAAGTGCCTAACAAAATGTTTAATAATAATACATGTATTGGGTAGGGATAGGTGTAGGGAGGGCTTTATTGTCCCATTAAGGTGGCATCCATTTAAAATTGTTAATAAATATAATAATTTACACTCTGTTATTATTGTATCCTGTTAATGTACAACAATACTGAGGTGCAAATAGTATGTATCTGTCAAAATAAAGTATCATTTGCATGTAATTACTATTCACACATAATTGCAAAGAACTGCTACTTTTATATGGTGTAAATAGAATATATCAGTATATGTTAGTAGTTAGTATGCTATTTTACTTATTAATAGCATCTACAGCTATTTGCACTTAGTGTAAATATCATCTACCGCTAAGAAAATGTTATTTTCACTTAGTGTAAATAGAATCTAGTTGCTATTTATACTTGGTGTAAATAGCGTCTATCGCTATTTGCACTTATTTGCACTTAGCCTTATTTAATTTACTTGAAATATCCACTTTTAAGAACCCCCTGCAGGTCCATCATGAAACCCAGTCTGGGAAACCCTAGTCTTGCATAGCCAGATCTTCAGACTGGCGGCAGAAGGTCTGGACTTCCTCGCAGCTTTCATTGGCCAAGGAACTCCCAGAGCCCGCCTGACTGACATGTAAAGCAACCAATCACAGTTCATTTTGTTCTGCATCATGTTTAGGGGCGTAAAAATGTAATGCCGTTGTTCCTACAATAACAGACCGGCGTGCAAAACTGGATGTATTTTAAAAAGCGTATAACGCAAACTTTACATAGTTCACTTACTTTTGAAAATATGTTTGATTGATCCTGATAAGTGCTCATTGTCACAGTTGAAAACACGACCGCAAACATGACAGTAAACAATGATCTGCATGAAACAAACACACGGTCAACATCATGTTTTATGTTTCACAAGTTGCATTGATCGCAAAGAGTGGATAAGTAAGCATATAAGCAAACTAGCATGAGTATGCTTTTTGAGTCGATAGCAGCAGTAGTAAACACCCCTGTTCAAAATCATGTTTGTTGTTTTACAAGTTGTGCATGATACAAGGAAAAATAATTAAGCATAACCAAAGCTAGCATGAAAACATGAATTTTGGGTTAATAATAACAGCAGCAGCAATAGCAGCAGGAAGACAACCTTGCTGTGAGGATACAGGCAACCATGCTGTAGCTTGCACAAGAACAAATTTTAACCGAAATTAGGTATTTTTCATGAAGAATGTTCAGGTTTGCATGTTAACCTTTGTTTTGCTGTTTGTTAAATGACCATGCTTTTGGACGCTGTTTGAACATGGTAAAATATAAATAAATGCATGCAGCATGTGTTGAGTTGACCTCCAGGCCAAGGTCTGCAATAGATTTGTGGTCCCAAGAATCTCTGGATCGACTTCCTGCTTACTTCAGCAGCAGATCCTGGACAAGCCCCCACTAATCTATTGCAGACTTCGCCCTGGAGGTCAACTCCCAGCCTCCCTTCCCGTCTCCTCTAACAGCCAGTTCCTCAGTCCCTCTGCTGGTTCCATTCAGCCCCTCTGCACCACCACGTGGGGATCTGCCTAAGAGCCTCAAGTCACCAGCTTCGCCCAGTAAAGAATACCCCTGGCTCCACCTCCAGCTTCTGAACCCATCACTCCATGTGGCCATGTCGACCTGTCGGCTCCCCCTTGGCTCCTCCCTCCCTCGGCTCCACCGAAAACCATCATCCTTACGACTTCACCAGGCTCACTCATCCCACCAGCTACACCTTGGTCAGACGCTGTCCTGCCTGCATATTCGGCTCTTTCTGGCACCATCTTCCCCAATAACCCCACATTCAAAACAAAGACGTAGCTTGATGACGACTTGATTTCGCTGCGCTTTTATTAGGCTGCAGGCGAACACTTCCGCTTCTTCCGCTCATGCGTATATAAGGTAACGTATCGCTGTTTTCTGTCGATGAATGTATCCAAACAGTTGCTCACCTATATAATAAAACACATAGTGAAATCGAGGGTAACGTGGGTATGATGTCATTGACATGGTCCGTGTCCTCGTTAAAATTGCTTATTTCTCTGGATTTAAACATTTTTGGAAACATTTGGGATAATATAAGTACATAAGTCAACAAAATATACAACATTGATCTAGTGGTTGTTGGATATTTTAATCCAAACATCGTACATATTGTGCTTTTCCTCCCTAAAATCCAGAAAAAAGTCTGTTTGTTGCCTCAGTGACTACTTCGCTCAGAGAAGCTGTCAATCTCAGCTGTCAATCATGACATCACACCCCATGTTTATAGCATCAAATAAGAGACTAAAACCAAACTTATTTAAAAACAGAACATTTGAACTTACATCAGTATTATAAAAACTACCTAAAATGACAGAAACCTGACAGAAATCTTTGGAAAAATGTTTTTGAAGTGTAATTTGATCATCACACTATTCATGTAGCGTCGCCTTCAGCTGTAGCTGACACTAAGGTAGCAGATACAAACCCAGACACTAAACTGAATGTAGCACATCCAAGTATGAAGAGCTGAGCTAGAGTCTTCTTCAGTATCTCACAGCATCCACACAACACCCTACACTGGCACAACCTTTGACACAAAAATGACATCACACAGCATAACAACCATACAGTTGATACCAGAGAAGTTGACACACGTCTGGAGGTCCTGAAGCGTGATAGACATGTTTAGCGCTGTGTGATGGACACGATTTCTCCTCAATCGCTCATGATTTTATTTGGTGCTTTTTGTGCATTCACGCAAATTTGTATCTGACGCCTGAGTTGAAAAATCTGAACTTTGGCATTTGTTCGCACCACGTTAATCAATCAGGAGCCTACTAAACGGGGTAAGTGACGTGATAAATGGGGGCAGGCCTTCCCAAAGTCACTCATTCAAAGATAATTTAAGATACATTAAGATACATTTAAGATACAAGATGGCGCCGCGGATGGCAGCCTCGGTATGGAGCTCTTCAGCTATTGTGTTGTTTTTCTTCGTTTGTTCTGCGTTTAGTCATTCTTTTCCGATCAGTTTCACCAAAGACGAACTACTGGACATTAGGAAACACACACCAGACAACATTTCTGCAGTTTTTTATTATTCTGACGTTTTGTTTGATATCCTCGTCGGAGCCGCAGCTGTGTCTTTAAAAAGCGCGGCCAAACGCAGACGTGGAAAGCGAGCCGGTGCGCTGGTTAAACTCCGCGCGTGCGGATTTCACACTGCACTCCCTGGTATTCATCTTGCGAATCTCCGATCCCTTCCTAACAAAATGGACTAACTTCTTCTCCTCACCCGCATTAATAAAGATTTCTAAAGAACTCTGCTGCACTGTGCTTCACTGATACCTGGCTGAGTGAAGCCATCCCAGACAACGCACTATATCTGCCGGGCTTCCAGCTGTTCAGAGCGGATCGCATTGTGGAACTAACAGGGAAAACGAGAGGTGGTGGATTGTGTTTCTACATTAACGAAAGTTGGTGTTCAGATGTAACAACGCTGAAGAAGATGTGCTCTCCTAATCTAGAGGCGCACTTTATAAACTGTAAACCCTTCTACTCGCCGCGGGAGTTTTCCTCGTTCATTCTTGTGAATGTATACATCCCTCCAGACGCGTGTGTGAGCGTGGCGCTACAACAACTGGCTGAACAAATAGCTGAAACTGAACAAAGGTACCCAGACTCTCTTTTAATCATTCTTGGGGATTTTAATAAAGCAAATCTCTCCCGTGAACTGCCAAAATACAGACAGCACATTACATGTCCCACCAGAGACAATAATATACTGGACCACTGTTACACCACAATAAAGAATGCATATCACTCCGTCCAACAGGCAGCTTTGGGGCTCTCTGATCACTGTGTGGTTCATCTTATACCGACCTACAGGCAGAAACTGAAATCAGCTAAACCTGTAATAAAGACTGTAAAAAGATGGACTTATGAAGCAGAGCTGGACTTACAAGCCTGCTTCGATTGCACTGATTGGACTGTTTTTTGAAGCTGCTACCACTGATCTGGACGAGCTAGCAGAGACTGTAACATCATACATCAGTTTCTGTGAGGATACATGCATTCCTACCAGGACATTCTTATCATTCACTAATGATAAACCATGGTTTACTGGGAAACTCAAGCAGCTTCGTCATGCCAAAGAGGATGCTTACAGAAGTGGGGATAAAGTCTTGTATAACCAGGCCAGAAACAGACAGACAAAGGAGATCAGAGTTGCTAAAAGAAGCTACTCTGGAAAGTTGAGAAACCATTTTTTTTCCAACGACCCAGCTTCAGTTTGGACAGGCTTGAAGAATATCACCAATTACAAGTCACCATACCCCCGATCTGCTGAGAATCAACAACTGGCTGATGAGCTGAATGCTTTTTACTGCAGATTTGAAAAGCCTCACACCACACACCCGCTCTGATCTGCAATTCACATGTCCCCCATCACCTCCTGCTACTAGGAAAGCTTCAGGCCCAGACGGCATCTCATCTGCCTGTTTGAAAGCCTGCACTGACCAACTGGCCCCAGTCTTCACACAGATCTTCAACAGATCATTGGAGCAGTGTGAAGTTCCCTGCTGCTTCAAACGCTCCACTATCATTCCCGTCCCCAAAAAAACCCAAATCACTGGACTTAATGACTACAGACCTGTAGCTCTCACGTCTGTGGTCATGAAATCATTTGAAAGACTGGTTCCGGCCCATCTGAAGGACATCACTGGACCCTTGCTGGATCCTCTTCAATTTGCCTACAGAGCAAACAGGTCTGTGGATGATGCAGTCAACATGGGGCTGCATTATATCTCGACAGACCTGGTACTTATGCAAGGATCTTATTCGTGGACTTCAGTTCGGCCTTCAATACCATCATGCCTGATCTTCTCTCAGCTAAACTGACCCAGCTCTCCATGCCATCCTCAATCTGTCAGTGGATCTCCAGCTTTCTGACAGACCGGCAGCAGCTCGTGAGACTGGGGAAACTCACATCCAGGACTCTCACTACCAGCACTGGCACCCCCCAGGGGTGTGTTCTCTCCCCTCTGCTCTTCTCCCTGTACACCAATGACTGCACTTCTAAAGACCCCTCTGTGAAGCTCCTGAAATTTGCAGACGACACCACTGTCATCGGCCTCATCCAAAACGGTGACTTACGGTGCTTACAGACTGGAGGCTGAACAGCTGGCTGTCTGGTGCAGTTATAACAACCTTGAGCTCAACACGCTCAAAACGGTGGAGATGATAGTGGACTTCAGGAGGAACAGCCCAGCTCTCCCCCCACTCACAATCATTAACAGCACTGTGGAAGCAGTGGAGTCATTTGGATTCCTGGGCACTACCATCTCTCAGGACCTGAAGTGGGACAATCACATTGACTCCATTGTGAAAAAGGCCCAGCAGAGACTGTACTTCCTTCGTCAGCTGAGGAAGTTCAACCTCCCACAGGAGCTGCTGATTCAGTTCTACTCGGCTGTCATTGAGTCTGTCTCATGCACTTCCATCACTGTCTGGTTTGGTTCAGCTACCAAATCTGACATCAAGAGACTACAACGCACAATTCGGACTGCGGAGAGGATTATTGGTGCTCCCCTGCCAAACCTCCAGGACCTGTACTCTTCCAGAGTGAGGAAGAGAGCAGGGAAAATCAACACAGACTCCACTCACCCTGGAAACCTCCTGTTTGAACTGTTACCATCAGGACGGCGACTCCGATCACTGGCCACTAGAACATCTAGGCACAGGAACAGTTTCTTCCCACAGGCCATTTCCCTCTTGAACAGTTAAATAATTAAAGACGCGAATTTGACGCTCTATTCAAGTTTGGAGTGAACGCAGCATAAGAGACCTTTCCTATCCCCAGTGCCATGAGTTCAAAATACAAGGGGGACAAATTGACGATTACGCATCAGACATCATATACACCACCAGCATATGTAGACAAATCGAAGATGGGTTCAAAGAGAATTTTAGTGAGGCAGAATTAATCAGGGGCACTCTACGAATAATAAAACCAGGAAGCTTCAAAGACATGTTAATGAATAGGGAAGATATGATGGTTGAGGAGCTCAAAGGGTTTCTCCAGTCTTCGGTCGGGCTTCTGGTCATGTTAATGAGTCAATTATTCCACAGTGTGGTGACTTCATTAAAGAATTATAATTTGGCTTTAAAAGGGCATTGACCTGATAAGGTAAAAGGCATGCCGGTTAATATGGCAGATGCAGGGTCAACTGGGTTGGATTCATTGCCACCAGTAGAAGCTGTAGTGGCGTCACTTGCTATGCAGACTGATGAGGCGTTGCGTTCTGAACCACACTGTCCACAGCCAGAATATAAACAAACTGATGCACTTAAGTGCGTAAGACTTATGGTGCTGTAGCAAACGTCGGTCACATTTCTAATACACTGGCACAGTTGCTATTGGCACTTAATGTTTCACTTCCTTCACCTGACAATTCAGGATGTGCTGAAATATTGCAAGTTGGAGTAGCTTCGTCAGAATGTGGTAGGTCTCTGAGTCTTCTAACACAGTTGAGAAAGCAGGTGTGGTTAGCCCAGACTCCATTACCAGAAGCTGGTAAAAACACTTTGCGTCAGCTTCCCCTTGTCTCGGGACCGGAGCACAGGCCCAGGAAATACTAGACAGACGTATTCTCGCATCAGAAATGCATTCAAAGCATTTAAAGCGGCAAACTTAGGCATCCTGGGCAGTATTTTCTCACAGAGGCTCTTATCCTCATCATCAACAACATAATACTGACTTTGTGCAGGGCAGAATTCAGGAGGTGTTAGCACCACCGCGCTAGTCCAGAGCAATGTCACAAGGTCATGCTTCTTCAAAACGCAACTACACCTCTAGGAATTGGTTCGTTTCTGTGGACCTGAAGGACGCATATTACCACATTCCAATTGCAGAACATCACAGGAGGTTCCTTCATTTTCATGTCAATGGAGTGACATACCAGTTCAGAGTTCTTTCTTTCAGGTTAGCCCTGGCACCCAGAAAATGTGAGTCGCTCTAGAGCCCTTACAGAGCCAAGGCATACGTATTCTACCTTACCTCGATGAACAGACAAGATTATTGCTATTGCATGTAGAGGCATTATGTCTGAGGATAAATTACAAGAAGAGCTGTCTAATTTGATCAGACCATTCAGTTCATTGATATGAGGCTCAACTCCTGTGTTACAAAAGCTACATTTTCTACAAAGTCAGAGCCCAGGCAATTGTAAAGACGGTAGCAAAGTTTCAAATGGGCAGGCGCCTACCATATACAGAATTCCTGCGTCTAGCGGGGATGTTGGTTGCAGCAACAACAGTGGTGCGGCTGGGTATCTAAGACCTTACATCTAAGACCATTTCAGCGCTGGCTAAATTTGAGACAGTTGTCAGCCATGACCCAAAAACAAGATCTCAGAGCCTGCTAAGGTTAGCACAAAGACTTTGGAAATGGGCAGATGTACATCTCCTCTCGCTGAGAGCCATATATCTTCCTGATCGCTACAATCAGATAGCGGACTCACTATCCCGGGCCAATCCCACCCCGTGGGATTGGAAGATTCACCAGGAGGTGATCCAGTTAATTTGGAACACCTATGGCAGGGCATATTGGAATGCTCACAAGTGGTAGAGCACACACTACTGAATGCAAGGGCACCTTCTACGCGGCGGATGTATGCAGACAAATGGAGAGCTTTTTGTCAGTGCTGTGAAAAAGGAAAAATGTATCCTCATGCTTGCACTATAAGTAACATCTTGGAATTTCTGCAGAACCTATTAGAACATGGTTTGTCTAGCGCTACAATTAAAGTTTATGTGGCAGAATTTTCTGCACAAGAAGGACTATGAGAATGTGTGTCAGTAGGCACACATAAAATTGAATTAAGATGCTTCTTAAAGGTGTTAGTTGACTTTGACCCAGTCATAAGCCTGTGGTTCCACAGTGGGATCTAGACTTGGTTTTAAGTAGCCTCTTGGGTTCACCATTTGAGCCATTAGACAAATGAGGACATTAAGTGGCTTTCTCTCAAGTCAGCTTTTTTGCTGGCATTGGCCACTGCATGACGTGTTAGTGAATTGCATGCATTGTCAGTCAGCCCACTGTGTTTATGTTGGGGACCTGAGTATAAACAGGTAATGCTGTGGCCGAATCCTGCATTTCTTCCAAAGGCGTCACCACAATACACAAATAAGCCCATGACTCTGTCTGCTTTTACAGATGAACAAGGTTCAGCCCTGTGCCCAGTCAGAGATTTTCGGTTACAGTTACAGCAGCCTGGCGGATCACTGATCAGCTGTTTGTGTGTTATCGTGATCACAAAAAAGGTATGGCTTTGTCTAAGGATAGATTATCTCATTGGGTGGCAGAGGTAATTATGCATGCTTATTCTAATGCAGGTCATGAAGTTCCAGCTTCAGTGAAGTGCCATTCAGCATGTGCAGTTGCCACTTCCTGGGCAGCCCTGCATGGTGTGCAGCTATCTAATCTGTGATGTGGCAACATGGAAGACTCCAGCTACTTTTGCCAGGTTTTACAGGCTTAATGTGGCCTCAATACCTGCATTGTATTCTGTGATTGTTACAAAATAATAAATTGTCACAAATTGAATAAAAGTTAATTCAGCATTGATTTAAGTGTATGTTGTGTATTTTTACATCAAATACATCAGAGCTTAAAGTACAGATCTTTTTAAATATTGTTACAAATGGATTGATAGTCACGCAACCCTCGTGACGACTTTGGTATTCCACTAGATAAGCTAGGATACCGCTCTGGCAGTCCGGAATGAAAGGAAGTAGAACTGGAGACCACCAGATTTTTTGGGTCATTCGAGTAGACTAGAATGGCCAGAGAACGGACATGACGTAATGGCGTGCTTTTTATAGGCTGTACGCCTGAGCGCCACGGTTACGGGGTAACGACTTTCACATTTATACTCGGCAAAGACAAGAGCACCAGGGAAAGGCTCCACTAGATAAGCTAGGATACCGCTCTGGCGGTCCTCCACTCAGTCGTAGAACCATGGTTACCTACGTAACCTCCAGTTATTCCAGGAATTAAAGGGGACCTATTATGCAAAATTCACTTTTATATTGTTTTGAAAATATTTTTTGTTCAAATTGTGGTAAAAATCTATCCACCCCATTTGTTATTTTCCCCATAAATCTGAAACAGTCTCAAAATGAGCCATTCAGGAATGTACTCCATTGGCAATGTTTATCTTCTCACCAGAGCATTTAAAAGCAGCATTCAAGTAAAAAAATGTATTCTTATTGAAGCTATAAAAGTTATTTTATTTGGGTAAGTAAGTAAATTCTTTTGGGTAGATTGGAATCTATTGGTATCACTGGTATGGCTTTAAGTTGGTTTTGTTCC
The DNA here is from genome assembly GCA_023566225.1 of Romanogobio albipinnatus. NCBI lineage: Eukaryota > Metazoa > Chordata > Actinopteri > Cypriniformes > Gobionidae > Romanogobio > Romanogobio albipinnatus. The sequence continues at coordinate 13,351,189 of CM042255.1, read as the reverse complement.
TATCTTAACGACCGCATTCAATTTGTACAACTTAAACAGTTTAAATCAAAACCCACTTATGTTTCTTCTGGTGTGCCTCAGGGTTCTGTTTTGGGACCTCTTTTGTTTATCATCTATCTTTTACCAATTGGCACTATTTTCAGGAAATATGGCATTCAATTTCATTGTTATGCTGATGACACCCAGTTTTATCTGTCCTCGAAACCTTCCTTAAAGTTTCCTCCATCTGCTCTTTTGGAATTATTCTGCCCCTACTAGGATGAGTGCTGAAGTACTTGAGCCTGACTACCTTGGCAGATAGCTAAAAGGTTCCTCCAAGAAAGACTCAGATGCCAGACTTTGATTGAGTTTGATTTACTTGACGGAAGCACTGTAAAACTGAACATACAAATAAAGAAAATGTCAAATAATGTGTCTTTGCATCATAATTCAGTTGTTACATTCAGATTATAACATTTTGAGCATGTTCACTTCCATACAGACGGTCTTACAATCAGCACTTCAATACTATATTACTGGAAACACAATTTACACACATCTTTCTTAAAATAGCATTTTACTCTATTAACAACAAAAATATTAAACTAAATACTCACAGACATATATTTCCAAGGCCTTTGTAACACGAAACCGCATGGCAGGGAAATACAGCGTTCTGTTGAATTTTCTTCCGATGCAACACCAACTACGATAACTCAAGAAGGACAAACTTAATTTAAAATGCAATTTCACTATGACCACTAGGTGTCGCTATGGGATTATATTACTGAGGTCAGCACACTCCCCGTCTGGTATGTTCTATACCACTGTCTCTTTGAACAACAACACCACCTCCGAAACTGGTCTTGAATATACTTTGGGTGTGCCTTGTTTGATAACTTTTACCTCCACTTTACGTACTCTGAGATCTTGACTAGGGATGGCATTTACCACAACCCCTGTAGGCCATTCATTCCTCTTGAGTAACGCATCTTTTAGAAGAACAACATCTCCGACTTGCAGGTTTGGTTTGTCTACCTGCCACTTTCTCCTTTGCTGAAGTGTTGTTAAATATTCTTGACGCCAACGCTTCCAAAAGGAATCAGCAAGGCTTTGAACTTGCTTCCACTGTTTGTTGTAAAGGTCTTTAAGATCATACTCTCCTTTTGGTGCGGACACAGTCTCCAACTTTTGAGTTAAAAGTGTCGCAGGAGAGAGAACATTTGGCATGTCAGGGTCAGATGAGATAGGGACCAGAGGCCTGGCGTTCATTATGGCCATGACTTCTGACATTAGCGTAACTAGGACCTCATGTGACAACCTTGTAGAATCTGTCTTGAGAAGTAAGCCATCTAAAATTCTCCGTGCAACCCCTATCAACCTTTCCCACACTCCACCCATGTGTGAAGAATGGGGAAAATTGAAGACCCAAGTACAGCCTTGATCCTGTAGATAGCCTTTCAACTCTGAATCCTCTGCAGTTATCTTGAGCTCTTTGCAGGCTCCAATAAAGTTAGTTCCACGGTCAGACCTAAGTAGTCTGACGGGCCCTCGTACAGCAATGAATCTTCTCAATGCGTTTATAAAGCTTGAGGACGACAGGGACTCAATCACCTCAAAATGCACGGCTCGCGTTCCCAAACATGTGAAAATAACTGCCCATCTCTTACTCTCTGCAAGACCTCCCCTGGTTCGTCGAGAGTAGATGTTCCATGGACCAAACACATCAACGCCGACATTAGTGAATGGAGGATCTGGGTTAACTCGATCAGAAGGTAAGTTGGAAATGTTTTGCTCCTCCAGCCTTCCCCTGAGCCTTCTACAGATCACACAGTGGTGTATGACACTTGACACTAGTCTTTTGCTTCCAATTATCCATAGTCCAGCTGACCGGAGAGCACCTTCTGTGAAATGTCTACCCTGGTGTGCAACTTGCTCGTGAAAGTGTCTGACGAATAGAGTAGCGATGTGATTGTTTTTGGGAATGATGATGGGGTGATTCTCTTCCCAAAATGTTTCAGCTAATGATGAACGTCCTCCAACTCGTATTACTCCATCTTCATCTAAAATGGGGTTCAACTTTCTTAAGACGCTGCTCTTGGGCACGACTTCATTTCTGACCAGGCACTTTAGTTCCTCTGAAAATGTTTCTTGTTGAACAGTTTTGTTCACTACAACTCTTGCTTGTGTTAACTCATCTGTTTTGGAGTTAGGGTTTCCAGAACAAGATCTGGCCCTGCATACAAGCCTAGCCATGGCTCTGGTGAGTATTTTCCAGCTGGAGAAGCGTGTAAATCGCTGTGAATCTAGCTTCTTTTCAGAGGTTTTAGTAACTAAGGCTGACACATGTGGCCGTACCTCTGCATCTGTTTCTGGCTCAATAAGGTTGTAGGTCTCTGCCTGGAATGTGTCAACGTTTAGGTCACCTTTGTGCAAAAACTCAGGGCCTGTAAACCAGTTTGTATGGTTCAACAGATCAGGGGATATGGGACGTGTGCCATGATCAGCAGGATTTTGGTCTGTACTGATGAAGTGCCACTGTTCTGGGTGAGTAGACCTCCTGGTGACCTTATCTGAGCAACTCTGTTGGCAACATACACATAAAACCTTCTGCTTGTGTTGTGAATGTAACCTAAGACAATTCTACTGTCAGTGTAGAATTTCACTCTTTGGAGTTCAATGTCCAGTTCAGTGGTTAGCAAGTTTGCCAATTCCACAGCCAAAACCGCAGAACAAAGTTCAAGACGTGGAACAGTCAGAGAAGTACGAGGGGCTTACTTGGATTTACCCAGGAGAAAGCCAACGTGGCTGCATCCCTCTGAGTCGACTGCCTTAAGGTAAGCTACAGCTGATATGGCCATGGTGGATGGCCATCTCTGTATTGTGTAGAGCACAGAGAAACAGGAAGGTATGGTCGTTTAATCTGTATAGCTCAAGCTTCAAAAGTGAATCAAGCCATGTTCTCCACTGATCTTCTCTTTCAGCTGGAATGAGAGAATCCCAATCACATTGATCATTGGCTAGTTCTCTGACCAAAGCTTTACCCTGGACTGTTACAGGGGCCAAGAAACCCAGAGGGTCATAAAGACTGTTAACCACAGAGAGGATGCCTCTTCTGGTAAACGGCTTCTCTACCCTTGACACGTAATAGGTGAAAGTGTCAGTTTGTAGATTCCATATGAGTCCCAAGCTTCGTTGCATAGGTAAGGGATCTGATGGTAACTCAATGTCTTGCAAATCTTTGGCCAAGTCCTCATGACAGAAAGCTTCTATAACCTTTCTACTGTTAGAGGCGATCTTGTGCAGTCTGATGTTTGATTCTGCTAGTATTTCTTTTGTCTGTTTCAGCACTGTGATAGCTTCTTCACTGGACGGAAATGAGGCAAGTCCATCATCCACATAGAAATTACGCATCACAAATTGTTTTACCTCTGTGTCATGTTTGTCCTCTCCCAGCAGAACAGCTCTTCGCAATCCATATATGGCCACAGCAGGCGATGGACTATTACCAAAAACATGCACTTTCATGCGGTACTCCACAATCTGTTTGTCTGGATCATTATCTTCAAACCAAAGAAATCTGAGGAAGTCTCTATAGTCTTCACGGACAATGAAGATGTGCTGTATATCTGCTGTGACTGCCACAGGTTCCTTGCGAAAGCGGATGAGGACACCTAACAGTGTGTTGTTCAAGTCTGGCCCACTCAGTAACACATCGTTGAGGGAGGTACCTTCATTTTTAGCACTTGAATCGAATACAACACGTATCTGTCCCTTCTTCTGTGGATGGTAAACACCAAATATGGGCAAGTACCAACATTCCTGCTGTGTTTTCACTGGGGGTGCAATTTCAGCTTGATCATAGTCAAACATTGTCTGCATGAACTTGAAGAAGTGTTCTTTCGTATCTGGTTTTCTTTTCAGAATGTTTCGCAGAGATTCAAGTCGTTTCGCAGCTTGGCATCTGTTATTAGGTAGGCGAGGCCTATTTGGTTTGAAGGGCAATGGTGCTACCCATGAATTTGAGTCATCCATGTAGACCTCTCTGTCCATAATGTCAAGGAACACTCTGTCCTCGATCGACATTCCTATTTTGTCATCATGGGAAGTATTTTGGAACACACTGCTTCCAAGTTCCACTTTATCAGAAACAGCTGTAGCAACATTGTTTCGAGGATTGTAATGCAACATTCGTTGTCAAACTTCTCTTTCACATATATGCTACTAGTACATGGTGAAAGGATGGATGAGCGACCATTACTCAGAATGTTGGTTCTGAAAACACTTACATCAGCAGTTTTGTGTGTTTTGTGTGTTTTGTGTGTTCTTCCAAGACACACCTCTCCCAAAAAAAATGGGATCTCGTCTGCCACAGCCTTGAGATGCGGATGGTGTCTTGCAATCTCTGGTGATGGTATCTCAGACCTGTCATCTGGAAGCATGTCACATTCAATTAAGGTGGGTAAGGAGATTTGGGTTTTTCCATCAAATGACTCCACAACAAAGTTACTTGCACGTCTGCCAACTGTTTCCATCACTCCAGAGCAGGTTTTCAATGTGTATGGCATTCCTTTTTCTTTATTGCCAAAATGATCAAAGAACTGGGTTTTGGCCAAAGACCTGTTGCTTTGTTCGTCAAGGACAACATAAGCTTTGATAGCCTTCTCCTTTTCTCCTGCTGGATATACTCTGACAAGACAAATTTTGGAGCATGATCTTGAGCTCATACCATTTCCACAAATTTCAGTGCATTTGGATGTCGCGGACAAGAAATCAATTGTTTGTTGCTCCCCGCCTTGGTCTTCAGTCGAGGCACGTTTGTTAACTTTCCAAGGAGCTGGACCTGGATGTAAGGCAGTGGAATGCTGATTGCTGTAACATTCTTTACATTGTACAGGTCTATCACAGTCTTTGGCAAAATGGCTGGATGACGCACAGCATCTGAAACAGATGTTCATGTCTTTGAGGTAAGTTTTCCTCTCCTCTAACGTTTTACCTCTGAAACTTCGACATTTCCTCAATGGATGGGGTTTGTTATGCAGAGGACATTGCTTATCAGGATCATTTACCTTATTCTCTGAAGCTTTTGAATAAGCATTTCTAGGATCTGTGGAGACTTCTGTTCTCCTGGCAGCTACTGTAGGTTTTACATATGGCTTATATGGGGGACATCTCTCTGTTTTAACAGCAGTCGAACTCCCAACTGCGATATCAGCGAAGCTTGGATCGTTACGGACTTTAGCCTGATCACAGACAAACTTCACAAAGACTGAAAATGGAGGGTAAGGCACACAATTTTGTTCTTTATACTGAGCTCCTGTTGTGATCCATTTCTCTTGCAGGTATAATGGAAGTTTCTGCACAATTGGATTGACTCCACGTGATGTATTGAGATAGGCGAGCCCCGGTAAGTATCCATCAGTTCTTGCTGCTTCAAGTTCCAACAGAGTATCACCCAGTTCCCTCAGTTTAAGGTTGTCTCGGCTTGAGATTTTTGGGAAATGTTCCACTTTTGTAAGCAAGGCATTTTCTATTACTTCAGCTGAACCATAAATGTCTTCTAATCTTTGCCATACCATTCTAAGGCCAGCTTTGGCGTTGTGAATGTGAACTGCTCTGATTCTCCTAGCTTGTTCGGAGGATGATGGTCCCAGCCATTTACAAAGCAAATCAAGCTCCTCTGTAGGTGTGAAATTCAAATCTTCAGTGGCACTAAGAAAGGATGCCTTCCAAGCCCAGTAGTTCTCTGGATGATCATCAAATTTTAATAAGCCTGAGCTTACCATCTCACGTCGCAGTAGATATTTTGCAAAGTCCATTGAAGTTGAAGTGTTTGCTTGCCACCGATTGGAGTGGTAATCATTATGCTGGAACCTTGCCCCATGTGGCTGTTCACTGTAGTGGTAGGGTTCTCTTGAAGAGCTTGCAGTAAGGGGATTGTTAACAGACTTCCAGTTAGTGCTCTGTTTTACAGGATGCTGAGCAGGTAACTCACCAAACTCATAGTCACTGATTTCACTCGACTGTATGTTACTCTTTCTCATATAGCTTCTTGCTGTCTCACCACTGTCCTTTTTCTGCTGCTGCACTGGTGGGCATGAGAGATCAAGTGTCTTTAAGTCTGGAAGTGGATTGGTGACTGAGTGCTGCACGACAGGAGTGGTTACATTTTCACTAGAAAACTGAGCTAGGTTCTGCAGCGACAACCTAACAGAACTTTTATGGTCTGTCTCTCCAAGCTGTTCATCAGCGGCTGCCTCCAACACCTCTGCTTCAGCAACAGCAGCTGCAGCGTGTGTAAGTTTGCTTTAAGCTCTGCTTTCTTTCTAGCTGCTTCTTCCCCAATGTATGCTTCTTCTTTCATCATCTCTGCTTCTTTCTTAGCGAATGCCAGTTGCGCCCGTGCTGCTTCTGCCTTTGCACGTGCTCTGATGGCCATTCCACTGGCTGATGAAAACTGACTTGAACGTGAGGACCTGGAGCAACATGATCTTGTTTCTAATTGTTCGCTTATGTCTTCTTCATTACCAGGTTGGGACATTGTGACTACTTGTCTTGCATTTAAGCTAGAAAGCTGAAGATTGCTGGTAGCTGGAGCTTGTATTTCCCATTGAGTTCTGAAGGCTGTCTGAAGCTGTGTCTTTTTACTATTCTGCCCCTACTAGGATGAGTGCTGAAGTACTTGAGCCTGACTAGCTTGGCAGATAGCTAACAGGTTCCTCCAAGAAAGACTCAGATGCTTTGATTTAGTTTGATTTACTTGACGGAAGCACTGTAAAACTGAACATACAAATAAAGAAAATGTCAAATAATGTGTCTTTGCATCATAATTCAGTTGTTACATTCAGATTATAACATTTTGAGCATGTTCACTTCCATACAGACGGTCTTACAATCAGCACTTCAATACTATATTACTGGAAACACAATTTACACACATCTTTCTTAAAATAGCATTTTACTCTATTAACAACAAAAATATTAAACTAAATACTCACAGACATATATTTCCAAGGCCTTTGTAACACGAAACCGCATGGCAGGGAAATACAGCGTTCTGTTGAATTTTCTTCCGATGCAACACCAACTACGGTAACTCAAGAAGGACAAACTTAATTTAAAATGCAATTTCACTATGACCACTAGGTGTCGCTATGGGATTATATTACTGAGGTCAGCACAGGAATGTTTAGATGAATTAAAAATGTGGTTTTCAGGTAATTTTCTCAAGTTGAATAATAGTAAAACAGAGATTCTACTCATTGGATCAAAACATTCAATAGCTAAGTCAAACATTTCATCCGTTACAATAAATAACTGCTCTGTTCCTCTGTCTAATCAAGTAAAAAGTTTGGGTGTCATCCTTGACAGTACTCTGTCTTTTGAAGCACACATTAACAGTGTTACTCGTTCTGCATTCCATCATATTAGGAATATGAATCGGTTGCGTCCTGTTCTCTCACTCAAGAGTACTGTTACTCTTGTGCATGCTCTTGTAACATCACGAATTGACTACTGTAATGCCTTGTTTTATGGGCTACCTTCAAAATCTCTTTATAAATTACAGTTAGTACAAAATGCAGCTGCTCGAGTTATTTCCAAAACATCTATCTCAGAACATATTACTCCTGTTTTACAAAATTTGCATTGGCTTCCAGTTAAATTTCGTGTACATTTCAAAATGTAACTTTTAACTTATAAAGCACTTAATAATTTGGCTCCTCCATATCTTCTTGATCTTCTGCATCTATACATACCTTCTCGTACTCTAAGATCTGCTTCTGCACTTACACTTGTTCTTCCACGCACTAGGACAACTACCATGGGGTCACAAGCTTTTAGTTATGCGGCTCCTCATTTATGGAACTTGCTTCCTGTAGAAGTTCGTAATAGTACAAGTCTTCAGGTTTTCAAAACTCGTCTTAAAACGTATTTGTTTAGGCAGGATTTTATGTGATTTTAATGTTATTGTCGTCAGTTCTGTATTGTCTTTTATTGTTTGATAACACTCTTTTTGTGTGAACTTTGTAAGGTGTCCTTGAGTGCCATGAAAGGCGCCTATAAATAAAATGTATAATAATAATAATTCAATCAAGAGCAGTGAGTGGTTATCTGTTTTTCTTTTGTTGCTTGATTCGTATTAACAGGATATTTCAGTAGGTACTGTATATTACGCTGTTCTCACTTTAATACACAGGTCTAATATACACATGCAATTCCTCTCCGTGCTGTTTACGTTTACAGACATAACCGAATAATACAATAACCACAATAAGATACATAACCACAATAAGATGCAATAGAGAAAGGTGTTTAATACTCACGGGATGTACTGTCTGACAGCCAGCTTTCTTTGGTTGAAAGAAAATCCTCTTTGTTGCAAAACAGACAAAACACTGATGTTAGATCGGCAACTATTCAGAATGTGTTCATTCATACAGTGTACCAAAGCCTGGGACACAAACATAAGGACATCTAGTGAATTAAAACCCTTTCTGACCAGCCACACTATTACAGATGAAGCAATACGACTGGGTCCAGTAATTCCTGCTAAGCAAAGCAGTGCAAGCTGTGCCCAGCTTGAAAGTGAACCTATAATAGATGTTAAAGAGCTGGCACAACCTGAACATGCCTGTGCTCCGTGAGTAAGCCACTTTTTACAAAGAGGAATAAAACCCAGTGGCTGCCCAAAGTGTGTTGAAGCAGGACATAATTGTACTTACTGATTTCTATGTTGTGAAGTGGGACATCTGGCTAGAGGATGTCTACGAAAACACTGACTTCAGGGAAACGAGAAATGGTCAATGCTAAGGGAGGACCAGTGACCAAGCCTTCATCATTTACATTTACATTTAGTCATTTAGCAGACGCTTTTATCCAAACCAACTTACAAATGAGAGCAATAGAATCAACTAAAACAGTCAAGGGCAACAATATGCAAGTGCTGTAACAAGTCTCAGTTAATCTAGCACAGAACACATAGGACACATTTTTTTTTTATTAATAAATAAATAAACAAACAAACAAACAGAAAATGAATAGAATGATAAGTGCTATTCTTGATTGGTCAGGTGCTGCTGGAAAAGACAGCCAGCTTTCTTTGGTTGAAAGAAAATCCTCTTTGTTGCAAAACAGACAAAACACTGATGTTAGATCGGCAACTATTCAGAATGTGTTCATTCATACAGTGTACCAAAGCCTGGGACACAAACATAAGGACATCTAGTGAATTAAAACCCTTTCTGACCAGCCACACTATTACAGATGAAGCAATACGACTGGGTCCAGTAATTCCTGCTAAGCAAAGCAGTGCAAGCTGTGCCCAGCTTGAAAGTGAACCTATAATAGATGTTAAAGAGCTGGCACAACCTGAGCATGCCTGTGTTCCGTGAGTAAGCCACTTTTTACAAAGAGGAATAAAACCCAGTGGCTGCCCAAAGTAAAATACCACACAACATGGATCAGCCTGAACCAGAAGCACTGTTTGAGCCAGAGGAAAACAATGCTCAGTTATAAAAGCTGGATATACTGTAGGTGAGGGTCTTCTGGAAATCCAGAACCAAAAAAGTCCCTATGTCTCCATTCCCATAGGTAACAATTCCACGTGTTATATTACCCTACCAATTGGCCGGCTGAACTGCCGGAAAAGACAAAGTGTAATGTGAGGATGACTGCTTCAGCAACTGAAGAAAACTTGTCACTGTCGCATCCACCAGTAGACCTCAGCCAAGCAAGCAGTAGTCAGGAAAATGCTATACGAAGAGTCTCCAGCCTTCGCCCGTGACGGAAGTGACATCTGCTGCATGCCAAGTCTGCAAATATCAATCAACCTCAAAGACAACATAACAGTTCAATGTACTCATCAGTTCCTAAGCTCTTCAAAGACTTCAAAGAAGTCAAGGACTACATTCAAGATCTACTGGCAAAGGGTTGGATTGTGAAGTCTAAATCCCCTTATTCTGCCTCAGTGGTCTGTGTCAGAAAGATGGATGGCTCGCTGTGTCTGTGTATCTATTATCACCTTCTCAATAAGAAAACTGTACCAGATAGGCACCCTCAGCCAAAAAAAATCAAGATTTGATCACACTCTTGTGGGATATGAATGGTTCAGCATTCTTGACCAGGGGAAAGCTCACCATCAGGGCTTTATAACCAAAGGGTCCAGGCATATGACATACATTATAACATCATGGGGGCTTTATGAGTGGATGAGAATTCCGTTTGGCCTGTCTACTGCACCTGCTGCATTGCAGAAACATTTTAAAGGAATCTGCAAATTCCTTCAAGCATTCCATCATCATGAGGTCATGCTGAGGCTTGAGAAGTGTGTGCTCTTCCACCACGAGATTTGATGTTTTGGTCGCCTTGTGTCTGCCAAAGGTGTGTGAATAGATCCCAAAGATCTTGAAGCAATTCTGTCACTCAAATGTTTTATCATGTCATGAGCACATAAAAACTGAATGCAGTTGGCCATCACTGGGTGGGAGAATTGTCTTTGATATCAGATATCGGCCTGGTAAAGGAAATATTGATGCACACTAAATTTTTCTACATTTTTCAACTAAATATCCAAATAAATCTAACTATTAAACTAAACTAACCATATAAACTAAATTACTGATCTAATAACTGATCTAAAGCCCACACTGCCACTGTATGATAATTGAAATGAACTGAGGACATCACCATTTTCTCCAGAATGGCTATACGGCTGAATAAAATTATGCTGCATTATTTTCCTGTTTAACACTGTAAAGCTACTTTGAAACAATCTGCATTGTTAAAAGCGCTATATAAATAAATATATAACACTTTCACGAATTCCCTTTGACATGGAGAAGTATGTCACAGAGTGCACCGAGGACCTGTCATCAGAAGTCGTGCAAGCATTCTGGGATGGGACTCACATGGCTAAAAAAAGATGGATTACAGCGCTCAGTATCTCCTCCATAGACACTGACTATCCCATCCCAATGTTCATTGTTGGCAACAATAAGTAAAGCTGAACTCACCAGAAGTTAAAAGGAAGATCTTAAGTAGTCTTAACCCTTTAACTGTCACCCCCCTTTTTGAGAATACACATGAAAATGCACTATCCAAACTTAAAGGGCTGTAATTCAAGAATGCTTTGGAATATAGACCAAAGTTTGGTCTTGTTTTAAAGACGACACTCTGTAGATTATGGCTGAAGTGAAAGCAATTAAAAATATGAAAGTATGAAATATTTATGGAAGTTTCAATTTACTGTAAATGAAAAATACTGTACTAAATATTTTTTATTTCATATAAAATATATATTTTACAAAAAAAAAAATACTATAAAATCAAAGCCATATGTCTAACCAATTTGTGTTCCAAATTTGAAGTTGATATCACAAAAATTGAAGTTCCCATGAGATTTTGTTTAGGTGCTGTACCAAAAATAGCCACCGGGTGTCATTCAAATTCGATTTATTGTTTGTTTGATGCATTTCCCTGTAAATTTCTGTCCAAATATCACTTCCATCACAAAACAGTCACCAAATATGGACCCTTGAGACTCAGACCTTTCCGACAATATGTGTTTTGTCAAGATTGGAAAAGATTTTGAATATAAAGTAGTTAAAATAATTGTTGTAATATGAAACATGACACCGCCCACTAGGGGAGGAGCCCACTAGAATAATTTAGAGTAACGTTTCCATGGTAACACAATGTCCGATTTCAAAACGGTTTTCACAGGATGAATTTTGAGTTTGTAAGCTTTCAAATGATACCTAATTTATGATAATTACTTAAATATATGATACGAAAAAAGGCGATCAAAAAAAGAGCACCAGGCATCCCACCTGTGGGACGGTGACAGTTAAGTACTGTTAAGTAGTCATCTGTTCATTACAGTTCAAATTATCCGTTCAAATTATGTAGTAGAGAAAGCTGCTGGCTGCATCAACCATATATGTAACTGGGGTAAAGTTTGCCAAAATATGGTGAATTCAGGTTCAAGTGGGCCGTTTTAAGCTTGATTGCACTGTGCTCAATAGGTTTACACTTTCAAAGCATAACAATGGTCTTTAATTAAAGAGGCTATTTCTTTAAATGATCAAATAGTTTTGACTGATGCAATAGACAATGGTGTGTTTTGTGGGCAGAAAAAAAGGGTAATTTCAAGTTTCTCAATCCTGAGAATAAAAATCATATATATCCTGCAATTCTGATTTTCTCAGAATTGTGATGTAAACTCGCAACTGCAGCTTTGTGCATATTGTAGTGTCAGAAAAACAAATGCAACAAGGAAAATGGGCAAAATCCAAGGAATAAGAGAAAATTCTTGTGCCTATGAAGCTTATGCGCAAGTTCTGGCAGGAAGATTCAATGTTACGTCACTTATCACATTCAGACCTATCCAATCAAGTCATAATTCTCAGAGTATAAAAGATCGGTAATTAACATGTCTGAGTTCACAGATGCTGACGCCAGCATTACAGTTGACGATCCGGACGTTCCGTAGCGGTCGATCGCTGGTCCTATTATAAAATTAATAATGTGCAATACAGTGGCGTTCAAAGTCCATGTCAGCCTATCATTCTGTTCATTGGGCTGCCGCGGCAACAGACACGCGTCTAGATCCGGAACAATCACTTTCAATGGAGGACTGGGCATGTTATCAAAGACACGGCTGTGATCTTCATCACCATTCTGGCGTCATCACTTCATCAGCATTCATCACAGTGATATGTACTGTATATGATTATGCATTTCCGATATTGATCGGGTGTAGTATTTTACTCTTTCTCAAATTGTCGCAAGCATGCATGCATGAGACGCGCACCTGCTTGTGCAACGTTGCTCGTTATCGCTTGCTCGCGTTGTAAACTATCCACAGTGCCTCCTAAATGATTCGCATGACACCGGTTACCGTTAACGATTGTATTTTGTTTAGAAAAGCTGAAACAGAACAGCTGGCACAGCATATTAGCCTCTATCATTCTCCCCACGAATGAAAGGAAACCAACACGGGTTTTAAAGCAACATGCACCCAGTTAATCGGGGCTTCATGTTTAACAGAAGTTAAGCTGAAATCGCGAATGGGTTCAGTGTTATCAGATCGCTAAAGTTGAATTAACTATGCTAATTTGCTCAGCATAGATTTTAAAGTACAGCACTGACATCAGTGCTTGATCCGTTCTCATTCATTCGTGCTATTCATCTTGCAAGCGCTGTGAGTTGTCACATACAAAATGCAATTGAAACTGACACAATAGTTTCAAGCTTAGAAGTGTTTTGGGCTTGTCATCCAGCAGAGTACATATTTTGCTCAAACATACGGGGCACCCAGTGTTGAAATGGCTTCCTTGTGTGATTCGACATGGCTTCCTTTACTATGAGGAAGAACCGCGTTCTGTGCTCATATAAAGGTGTCGTTGCTTATTGCTTTATAAATATACGCTACATATTAATAAATTAGTTAATAAAAACAAACATGTATAGTAATTGTGCTTTTGTCTTTGCGTTACTCCAGTTAATTTGACTCTATTCGTGTTTTATTCCGCTACTGATATCTGGATGCCTCTGTCTTTTTTTAGGAACTTTAGAATTTAGCGTTACGTCTCATTTGGTCCTTCTGTACTATGACTCCATGGCTACAATTATGAATTAAACAAAGTGTATCTCGCTAGTACTCAAAGCACCATATGTCAAGTAAGGTTTGCCTAAAAAACAAGATTTAACTGGATATTCGATAGCAATAAATTAATTCCGTACTCAATCCGACCCATTTTACATAAAGATTGCATCCTGTACAGCAACTAAATCGCAGCATGGGAATACAATTATTCAAATCTTTTATGTATATAGTAAGTGAGCAGAGTGCGCTCCCTTTATGAACGCATGAAACGTCAAATGCTTCAGTTCAACTAAACTCGGACACTAGTGGAAACTATTTCGGTCAATCTGACTACACCAAATCATGAATCTATAGCAAGTTTTACTCTTCGTTGGTCAAACATATGCACTAGAAGGCAGAATTGGTCAGTAAACAAGCGCTGAGCCATTCAATCCTAATTGTGTATGTTCCGTGTTGTGTTGGCTCCTCCAATTGGCCATTGCATTCAAGCGCATTCAATTTCCATTTACGCATTTGGCAGACGCTTTTGTTCTGGGTGACTTGCATCGTATTCAAGGTGCACATTTGGTATTTTGATTTTGTATTTTGGTACTGCCAAACGTGGACCAAAAAAAAAAAAAAAAAAAAAACCCTGGCTCAGGTTATCAAACGATGACTCTCACCATTGATTATTGTTTTTCATTGGTTTGGTTGCTTTGCAGGGTTCTATAGCCAGCTATGGTTTATTAGCTAGTAAAGCGTCTTCTAAAACATTCTTATCCTTCCACAAGGGCATTGTTTGGTTTTCAATTGTCAGTTATGTATTTGTCATGCTGTTCTGGTTTATTTTCTTCTGGGGGTTCTCTCAACAGGTTCTGATGGTTAGATGGTGTTCTATCTAGCTGTGAGTTGGAGTCACGCCTAATGGTTTCGAATCCTCCAACTGCAGATGCTAAGAACTGCAGTTCCCCAACTCCTCTATGCCTAGGTCATTCTTCGGATTGGGGCTGCTACAAACGCAGCTCAATGCGTGGAGTCCGCATACTCTATCAAGGTGCTGTGTACATGGTCATCCTCAGCATTATAGTACAAGCAAGATCTGACTCAAACACTCAGCAACTTCAAGTAATAATTTTCATGCAAATACTGGTGGTGGCATGTTTTCTCCTTTATTACTACTCATCAATCCAGTTTTCGTCAGTCTCTATAAGCCTTTCATGAATTTCTCTGTGGCCTAACATGATCTCTGTCCAGGTGGCCTATTGTAGCCTTCATCTCTGTGGCCTACTGTGGCTTCATCAGCGTGGCCTTCGTCTCTGTAAAAGAGGATATCTCTAAGCACATCCCTGCACCCCTAATCATTCTGCAATTTTTATATTCCCCAACGGGTCTCCCATATCAAGGTGGTTAACTCACCTAGAGACAGACCTACAGAACTGCAGACCATCTCATCAGTATACCAGACATTCATTCAGGGTTATGTGCTGCTACAACAGCAACTGAACGCAGGATTGTTTGGTGGTCAAGATGGTCGTCAGCATTCTAATATTATAGAATGCGCAAACCTTCAGGTAATCTAAGATCACCTATGTGTCTTAACAAGCATCAGTTACGTTACAGTTTATCATTTAACTCCTAATACTTTTTCATGGGGTCTATCGAGACCAACTCATGCACCCACGCTGTCTTCTCCTTACCATGGGCTATCGCAGCCTTCTCTGCACACTGGCTTATCATTCTTAGTCACCACGTTTTTCTTGTACCCTCTCCTATCAAGGCTGTATACACGGCCTAACCTGGCAGTCATACAGCCTATGTGGTTTTTTTCGCACCCCGGCCTATCGAGGCAGTATACACGGCCTAACGTAGCAGTCCATACAGCCTACGCACCTTTTCGTACCCCGGCCTCTCGTGGCAGTATATACGACCTAACGTGGCAGTCATACAGCCTACGCAGCTTTTCATACCCCGGCCTATTGAGGCAGTGAATATATGGCCAACGTGGCAGAACATACAGCCTACGCAGCTTTTCGTACCCTGGCCTATTGAGGCAGTATACACGGCTAACGTGGCAGTCATACAGCCTACGCAGCTCTCTGTACCATGGTCTATTGAGGCAGTGAATATATGGCCAAGGCGGCAGAACATACAGCCTACGCGGCTTTTCGTACCCCGGCCTATTGAGGCAGTGAATATATGGCCAACGTGGCAGAACATACAGCCTACGCAGCTTTTCGTAGCCCGGCCTCTTGTGGCAGTATATACGACCTAATGTGGTAGTTCATACAGCCTACGCAGCTCTCCGTACCATGGCCTATTGAGGCATTGAATATATGGCCAACGTGGCAGTCCATACAGCCTACGCGGCTTTTGCAGTAGCATAACAATTCCCTCTGTTTATTGGTTAACACCTATGTCAAAATCCATATCTATTGCATGTTCAATGTCCATATTCTAAGTAATCCTCATGCAAATACTGGTGGTGGTGTCATAGCGTCACATTCTCAGATTATTACTCATCCCGTTCGTCAGTCTCTATAGCTCTTATTCTTCGTCAATTGCCTAACGTGGCCTTTGTCTCCAGGTGGCCTTCGTCTCCAGGTGACCTAACGTGGCCTTCATCTCCAGGTGGCCTTCGTCTCCAGGTGGCCTAATGTGGCCTTCGTCTACATGCGGCCTAACGTGGCCTTCGTCTCCAGGTGGCCTTCGTCTCCAGGTGGTCTAACGTGGCCTTCGTCTCCAGGTGGCCTAACGTGGCCTTGGTCTCCAGGTGGCCTTCGTCTCCAGGTGGCCTAACGTGGCCTTCGTCTCCAGGTGGCCTAACGTGGCCTTCATCTACATGTGGCCTAACGTGGCCTTCGTCTCCAGGTGGCCTAACGTGGCTTTCATTTCCATGTGGCCGATCAAGGCTCTGTCTTGTGGCCGTTCAAGGCTTTCGTCTCTACCTGGCTGATCAAGGCCCGTCTGCGGCCGTTCAAGGCTTTTGTCTCTACCTGGCTGATCAAGGAGTCTCTACCTGGCTGATCAAGGCCCGTCTGCGGCCGTTCAAGGCTTTTGTCTCTACCTGGCTGATCAAGACCCATCTGCGGCCGTTCAAGGCTTTTGTCTCTACCTGGCTGATCAAGGCCCATCTGCGGCCGTTCAAGGCTTTCATCTCTACCTGGCTGGTCAAGGCCCATCTGCGGCCGTTCAAGGAATCACAGCATTTACGACGGGCGAGTATACAATTCTTTCACAGTTTTTGGGGGTGAGTAGGTCCCGTCCTGGAGGAACTAATTTCCTCTACCAATTCTTGGGGGGCGGCTGCGCCCCTGCCTTCATCTTCAGGCAGGAAATGCAGAGTCCGTTACCCTCGTGACGAGCGCTACGGACGGGGCCTACGCCAAAGAACCTCTAATTTAATACTTGCTGGTCTGCTAATAAACTTGTGGTGTTATCATACTTTATCTGGTCTCCCAAGTCTTCCTGGTAGAAATGAAGCTTATGCACAAGTTCTGGCAGGAAGATTCAATGTTACGTCACTTATCACATTCAGACCTATCCAATCAAGTCATAATTCTCAGAGCATAAAAGATCGGTAATTAACACATGTCTGAGTTCACAGATGCTGACGCCAGCATTACCTCCATCCTCCCCACCACCACCAGGTCGGTCCCTGTCTATACCTCCCGGGGGGCGGCTGCGCCCCCTGCCTTCATCTTCAGGCAGGAAATGCAGAGTCCGTTACCCTCATGACGAGCCCTACGGACGGGGCCTACACCAAAGAACCTCTACTTTAATACTTGATTCGAATGGAATTCGAATGGAATTCTGTAAAAAGAATGGAATTCTTGTTTTTGCATTCTGATTCTGACTAACATTAGACAGTATGACTGTAAGTCATACAAGAGAAACAAAAGCCAAACTCTCTTTGCATGCTGTAAAACAATCTTGTAAACACAAAGATTTAGTTGTGTTTGAAAGCTTTTGATGGTTACAATGTTATAAATTATGCATCTAGTATGCTTATGGTAATCCTGCTTCCTGCTTCCTGCTTCGCTACTGGTCAGACGCTCTTGCTTACTGCTCCGTGCTTTGCTCTATCGCTTCTATATTTTATCTCATAATTTCAACTTCAGCAAATCAGCACAGTGCTCAAACGACAAAGCTTGACTCCAATGATAAAATTAGAAACTCTGGTGACTGGATTACTAAACAAAAAGCGGAATATTTCAACCGACCAGCCTCCCACTGCCTTCAGCTTACATTCTGGAGAAGGGAAAACACAGCTGCCTACATTCAAAAGGATAAGAAAATGCCTCTTCTAGAATCTACTTGCTGCACAAACTGCCACAGACTTTTACAAAGGATTGCAGTTCTTGAAACAAAGTTATTTGCGGAACCATCCAACCAGACGAATCACACAGCAGAGCTTCATCATGAACGCCCTCTGCACACTGCCGGTGAGTCCCATAAATGTAGTGCTACTCAACAGGTAGAGAAACAAGTAAACTGATCAACACACTAATCGATGGCACAAACAGGCAGCGATACCCAAAGGCACTCGAGACATCAGATTGTCACGAGCATCACATATTACACAAGGATTGCAAACACTAGTTTCCTACCACCAAATATACATCTTGAAAACAGTTTTGAAATGTTAATGAATGTGGGTGAGGAATCCCCAAACGTGATGAATGTGACCGAACACAGATCGAATCAGCCCGTAGCTAACACTGATGCTAACAGGCGCTCAAGGTCGAGCAGACAGCGGCCCTCAGCTCAGAGGGAAGCCAAGCCCAGGACTCTGATAGTGGGTGACTCCACAGTCAGAAACATTAGCAGCAGGGATACAACTACATGCTGCCTTCCTCAAGCAACAGTTTCTGATGTCAACAGGGAATTTAAGAACATTCTGATGAAACATAAGACTGCAAATCGACTTATCATTCATGTGGGGAAGAACGATATTCAGAGAGAGCAGTCAGAACTCCTTAAGAGGGATTTCAATGAACTTTTTGAAACACTTAGAAAACTGAAAGTTCAGCCGTTCATCATTGGACCATTTCCAGCAAGAGGAACAAATAGGTTCTCACGGCTACTTGGGCTTAATACATGGCTGCAAAAAACTTACAACATGAAGGGAGTGAACTTTATCGACAACTTTAATCTCTTCTGGAGTCAGAGACAACTGTTTACATCAAATGGCCTCCACCCAAACAAACTCGGTGCAAGAGTGCTAAATGTCAATATTTATTTTTCCCTTCATCATCCTTCAGCTGTGTGTGCTAACCCACTCAACCTGGATGGCACACACACACCAGGACAGAGTATGGACGATCACAGGACTTCATTTCAGCATCTGAATGGACATGCGGTTGATACACCCCACAAGGACAATGATAACACCACGCAGCCACAACAACCACTTATGATGGACACACTCCCAGCTGAGCCCCGTCCTCAGAGCTCACCACAGACACACTGTGACGGATAAGAACTGCTCCAAGTGACACCGATCGAGGCACTAAACAGTAATATCTTAGCCCAGACTGTGGAGACACTGGTAAAAATGGGGACCATCGGGGGTCAGACTGGTGAACTTTTTCACCTTATGTGTGGTTTGAGCAATAAGCTGGAAGAAATGTCTAAGTCACTCCATGAACCGGACGATAACATATTGCAGTTTCCGGTAACACCAGAGCAACAGCCCCCCTCACCAGACATGTTATTCCTCTCTACAGCATCCCCACATCTGATCTTCACAGAGAAAATGGATTTTGTTTATACTGGAACCAGACAATCACACTCGATCGCTGCGAGCCCCCAGATATCAACCAAAGAGCGTCGAGCCCCACAACCACTAAAGACTGGGGGCCCAGCTTCCTCTGACCCTCCTCCTGTGAGATTTTTCGGTCACAACGCCAGGGCACAACTGAAACCAGCTCTCAGTGATATGTTCTGGGTCCTCGCAACGTCAACAGCAACCTTATCAAATGTTTACAAAACAAGCGGGAACCCATTGTGCCTGTCTCTTTCTCTATTTCTGTTCTGTTACGTGATAGAAAGTCTAAGGCCTTCTCAGGCCGTATGGCAAACCCATCTAATCTGCGGCCTGTTACTTGTCAAACTAAGATTACTGTGGGGGAAAAAATCTAAATGAATACTGTTAAGTTAGCACTTTTAAACATCCGTTCACTTAAAAACAAATAATTTCTAGTCAACGACTTAATAACCACAAACAACCTAGATTTTTTGCTTCTAAATGAAATGTGGCTAGAAGACAGCTGCAGTGCAACAGTCCTCAATGAAACAACCCCTCCTAACTTTACTTTTATGAGTATCTGCAGGGCAGTCAGGAGGGGTGGGGGGGTTGCTGCTCTTTTTAAAGATGTCTATCAATGTAAGCAAGTATCATTTGGTGACTATTTGTCTCTAGAATATCTGGGCATTGTGCTAAAAGGTGCTCCACGCATCCTGCTTATCATTATTTACAGGCCTCCAAAATATTGTCCAGCTTTTATTGATGACTTTACAGAGCTGTTATCAGCAATCTCATCTGAGTATGACTGTTTTGCTATTGCTGGGGATTTTAACATTCACATTGACAATGCTGAATCCAGTACAACAAAAGATCTCATGACTGTTCTTAACACTTTTGATTTGACACAACATGTGCACGGACCCACACATGATCGTGGACACACTCTAGATTTACTTATCAGTAAGGGTCTAAACATTTCATCGATAGTTATTAAGGATGTGGCACTTTATGATCATTTCTGTATTTTCTTTGATATATAAATCTCTCCTGCCATTGAAACTAGATCTGTCTCTGTCAAAAAGAGATGCTTAAATGAGAACACTAGTGTGCTGTTTATGAAGGCTATATCGCTAACAACAAGCATATCTGTGGACTCTGTTGATTTTCTCCTTGACTCTTTTAACTCAAAAGTTAAGAGTATAATAGATGATATTGCTCCTGTGAAAGTCAGAAAAAAGAGTGGCAAACAAAAAGCACCTTGGAGAAACTCAACAGCAGTGCAATTAATGAAAAGACAATGCCGGAAAGATGAGCTCATGTGGTGAAAGACAAAACTTGTAGTCTATTACAACATCTATAAAGACAGTCTTCGTGCTTTCAATGTGGAACTAGGCAAAGCTAGACAGTCCTTCTTTTCAAATATTATAAACATAAACAACACGCGCACTCTTTTTGCTACTGTAGAGAGACTAACAAACCCTCCGAGTCACATTCCCAATTAAATGCTCTCAGACAGCAAATGTAGTGAGTTTGCATTCTTCTTCTTCGAGAAAATCAATAATATCAGAAATGCGATCAGCACATCATTGAGTTGCTCTTGGGTCAGTCAGATTAGACCACATCCTCAGAAAGTTACTATGACTGATTTCGAAGCAACTGATGGTAAAATTTTAGAAGAAACGGTACAGCACCTAAAAACATCAACCTGCGCCCTTGACACACTCCCCACTTCTTTCTTCAAAAGTGTGTTTAACTTTTTAGAAGCAGATCTCCTAGAAGTGGTAAACGCCTCACTTTTTTCTGGGACTTTTCCAAACTCCCTTAAAACCGTAGTAGTTAAGCCTCTCCTGAAGAAGAGAAATCTGGATAACTCCGTACTGAGCAACTACAGACCAATATCAAATCTCCCCTTCATAGGCAAGATCATTGAAAAAGTTGTTTTCAGTCAGCTGAACAAATTCTTGAACTCAAATGGATACTTTGACAATTTTCAATCTGGTTTCCGACCGCATCACAGAACAGAGACAGCGCTCATAAAGATAATAAATGATATTCGGCTCAATACAGATACAGGCAAAACATAAATTCTGGTACTACTCGACCTCAGTGCTGCATTCGACACTGTTGACCACAACATACTTCTTGACAGGCTAGAAAATTGGGTTGGGCTTTCCGGAATGGTCCTCAAATGGTTCAGGTCATACTTAGAAGGGAGAGGTTATTATGTGAGTATAGGTGACCATAAGTCTGAGTGGACATCCATTACATGCGGAGTCCCACAAGGGTCAATTCTTGCACCACTCCTATTCAACCTGTACAAGCTCCCACTGAGCCAAATAATGAAAAATAGCAAAATGGCTTACCACAGCTATGCTGACGACACCCAGATCTACTTAGCCCTATCACCTAATGACTACAGCCCCATTGACTCTCTGTGCAAATGCATTGAAGAAGTTAACAGTTGGATGTGCTAAAAATTTCTTCAGTTAAACAAAGACAAAACTGAAATCACTATATTTGGAAACAAAGATGAAATTCTCAAGGTGAACGCATATCTTGAGGCTAAAGGTCGAAAATCAAAAAATCAAGTCAGGAATCTTGGTGTGATTTTGGAGTCAGACCTGAGTTTCAGTTGTCATGTCAAAGCAATAACTAAATCAGCTTACTATCATCTCAAAAATATTGCAAGAATTAGATGCTTTGTTTCCATGCAAGACTTAGAGAAACTCGTTTATGCTTTTATCACCAGCAGGGTGGACTATTGTAATGGTCTTCTCACCGGCCTTCCCAAAAAGACCATTAGACAGCTGCAGCTCAAACAGAATGCTGCTGCCAGGATTCTGAGCAGAACCAGAAAATATGACCATATCACACCAGTTCTCAGGTCTTTACACTGGCTTCCAGTTACATTTAGGATCGATTTTAAAGTACTATTACATGTATATAAGTCACTAAATGACCTAGGACCTCAATACATTGCAGATATGCTGTTTAAATACAAACCCAACAGATCACTCAGATCATCAGGATCAAGTCAATTAGAAATACCAATGGTTCACTCAAAGCAAGGAGAGTCTGCTTTTAGCTTTTATGCCAGCCATAGCTGGAACCAGCTTCCTGAACAGATCAGATGTGCTCCAACAGTAGCCACTTTCAAATCCAGACTCAAAACACATCTGTTTAGCTGTGCATTTACTGAATGAGCTGTGCCACTGTACGTCCGACTGATTGCACCTTATCTTATGCTTCTACTGAATGAGCTACTAATGCTCTGTCCGAACTGTTTGCACTTTAATTATGTTTCAATTTAACCCGGTTTTTATTTTTAGTGTTAATTATATTTTTTATTTATATATTTTTTTTCTTTATTTTTTCTTTTCTTTTCATTCCTATTATAACTGTTATACTATATATATTTTTATTTTTATTTTATTCACTTATGAATATTTTAACTTCATTTCTGTGTAAAGCACTTTGAATTGCCACTGTGTATGAAATGTGCTATACAAATAAACTTGCCTTGCCTTGCCTAATCCTTGTTTCATTGTGGCTGCTGAATGTTATGATGCTTAGAGGTCCAAGCAGATGATAGTGCTCTTGAATATTTGCTGGAAAATATTTGGGGCATATTATTAGAATATTTCTAGAAGAAAACCACTATTACTGTTCATTTTAAATCTGTAAGTTTTTGGAAAAACACAAATCCATCTGTCAGTTTGAAAGTCTGATAAATAAACTCCACATGTCAGAGTAGGTAAACCATCAGCTCTGTAGTTTGCATGGTGTTTGATTGTCAGTGAGACACAGACATCTCTAAAGGAAATATGCAGGCCTTCATATGTGACATTCCCTTAGCAACTGACATTAGTGACAAGAAAAGTGCTGATTTTGTACAAAAAAAGTTCTACTTCAAAGAAAAGACTTTTACAATGTTGTTGGAAACAAGCCATTGCTCCAGATTTTCTGCAGAAATTGTGTCGTTGTTTAGCCAGGAGATCTGCAAACCAACCCACGTTTTCACTGACAACTGTATAAGTTGCCCAACAAACAAGCATGGTGCATTATGGTCTTTGTTCACTTACTATTTTTAGAAATAAAATATGAAGATAAATAGATCTGTGGACCAGCATCTGTGGTAGATTACCAGAAGATAAAATTTAGACACATCATCATATATTATGGGCGGCAGTGGCTCAGTGGTTCATGTAGGTTGTCTACAAACCGGAAGGTTGGTGGTTCGATCCCCGGTTCCACCTGACCAAGTGTCGAGGTGTCCATGAGCAAGACACCTAACCCCAGCTGCTCCCGACGAGCTGGATGGCGCCTTGCATGGCTGACACCGCCGTCGGTGTGTGAATGGGTGAATGTGAGGCAAGATGTAAAGCGCTTTGGATGGCCATTGGTCTGTTAAAAAGCGCTATATAAATGCAGTCCATTTACCATTTACCATATAAAAAAGAACCGAAAATTTGTTTACAGTAATTCAGTTACAACAGAAGTCTAACAGGCAAGATAGCCAAAGGGTTTAAAAGTAGTAATATGAAACTTTATAATATTCAACTCTAATGTAAAATATATATTAATGCATTTATGGACCTAAATATATTCAATTATAAAAGTGCAGTATATGCTTTATGTATGTTATTAATAAACAGTACCTGAGTCACTGATGCCTCAAAAAAGGAATGCAAACAGGAACATCTTTCATGTCCATGCTGTATAATTTATATTGCTAGGCCAGAGCAAGTTGATCAAAGGTAGATTGATCTACAGAAGACTCATTGTCAGTCATCCAGGCATTGTGACCGACCCTAGTCCTGCCAAGAAGTCTGGAGTGGGTATTAAAGGTATCACTCTCAGGAACACTTTATCTTCCCCTCTGAGTTCACTTCATGCTCTGATACAAAGTGCCCTGTTTTTGCACCGCATGACATGTCGCTTTGTCAAACCTGCTTATAAATGGTTCGGGAGTGGGAATACTGTAGACAGGGAAGATATAAACCAGCTTTGTCATCTTAAAAAAATAAAAATTATATATATATATATATATATATATATATATATATATATATATATATATATATATATATATATATATATATATATATATATATATATATATATATATATATATATATATATAAACAGGAATGGGTTATGAATATATATATATATATAATTTTTATTTTGTATTGTGTGGATTCGGGTCGCTCCTGAATCACTTCCTAGTTCTTGTTCCTGGATTCTCTCGGCTGTGGTTTGGCCCATTGCGTCCCTGCGCTACCTGACTTCTGCCTCTTCGTCTGTCTTCCTGATTCACCTGCCGGTTTGGACGAGGTCTCTGTTCCTGCACTGTGGATTTCTGTGCTCCTTACTCTTGTGTTTGTATAGAGAATAAATATTACTCTATTTGACTCGCTACTGGATCCTTTTGCAGTTATTTCTACTCAGCATTGTGATATACACTCACCTAAAGGTCTATTAGGAATACCATACTAATACTGTGTTTGACCCCCTTTCGCCTTCAGAACTGCCTTAATTCTACGTGGCATTGATTCAACAAGGTGCTGAAAGCATTCTTTAGAAATGTTGGCCCATATTGATAGGATAGCATCTTGCAGTTGATGGAGATTTGTGGGATGCACATCCAGGGCACGAAGCTCCCATTCCACCACATCCCAAAGATGCTCTATTGGGTTGAGATCTGGTGACTGTGGGGTCCATTTTAGTACAGTGAACTCATTGTCATGTTCAAGAAACCAATTTGAAATGATTCGAGCTTTGTGACATGGTGCATTATCCAGCTGGAAGTAGCCATCAGAGGATGGGTTCATGGTGGTCATAAAGGGATGGACATGGTCAGAAACAATGCTCAGGTAGGCCGTGGCATTTAAACAATGCCCATTTGGCACTAAGGGGCCTAAAGAGTGCCAAGAAAACATCCCCCACACCATTACACCACCACCAGCAGCCTGCACAGTGGTAACAAGGCAGGATGGATCCATGTTCTCATTCTATTTACGCCAAATTCTGACTCTACCATCTGAATGTCTCAACGGAAATCGAGACTCATCAGACCAGGCAACATTTTTCCAGTCTTCAACTGTCCAATTTTGGTGAGCTTGTGCAAATTGTAGCCTCTTTTCCTATTTATAGTGGAGATGAGTGGTACCCTGTGGGGTCTTCTGCTGTTGTAGCCCATCCGCCTCAAGGTTGTGCGTGTTGTGGCTTCACAAATGCTTTTCTGCATACCTCGGTTGTAACGAGTGGTTATTTCAGTCAAAGTTGCTCTTCTATCAGCTTGAATCAGTGGTCCCATTCTCCTCTGACCTCTAGCATCAACAAGGCATTTTCGGCCACAGGACTGCCGCATACTGGATGTTTTTCCCTTTTCACACCATTCTTTGTAAACCCTAGAAATGGTTGTGAGTGAAAATCCCAGTAACTGAGCAGATTGTGAAATATTCCCGTCTGGCACCAACAACCATGCCACGCTCAAAATTGCTTAAATCATCTTTCTTTCCCATTCTGACATTAAGTTTGAAGTTCAGGAGATTGTCTTGACCAGGACCACACCCCTAAATGCATTGAAGCAACTGCCATGTGATTGGTTGATTAGATAATTGCATTAATGAGAAACTGAACAGGTGTTCCTAATAATCCTTTAGGTGAGTGTATATATCAAATAAATGCAGCCTTGGTGAGCATAAGAGACTACTAAAAACATTAAGAATCTTACAAATCAAAAACTTTTGAATGGCAGTGTATATATCAACTAAAGTGTGCAAGTTACACACACTTTTACAAATGTATATAATTATTTAAATTAATATACTGTAGTAGTTTAGATGTCCTCACCCAAAGAATCAGACACTGCTGCATTTTACGTGACATATTTCCCATTATGAATTATGATACAGTTTGGTTTGTTGGTCCATTTGATCAGATTACTTTCTCACCACAACCAATCCACTCTAGAGTTTGTTTTCAGTTGGACCAAGACCATTCATATAGTGTTTACATGTGTCTCGCCAGTTACAAATAAATCCACAATATACTCATGGAGTGAACTTGTCAACCATCTTGATGGATGACACAGAGGAAACTATATAAACCAATAAGAGGACAGTTGTACTCACATGTCACTTTTTGATACTCTTTGAAAGATTGCCTTGTAAAAGCGAACCAATCCAAGAAGAAAATGCAGTATTGTAACAAATTAAAGGGGACATATTATGCAAAATTCAGAAAAAAACATTCAGTTTGAACACAGATGTGTATCCACAGTGTGTTCAACAAGCTTATAATGGTAAAAAGAAAATCCACCCAATGCTTTATTTATAATCCCCATCAATCATTATCAATCTCTCATAACACGCTGTTTCATATTTCCCACGCCCATGACTGTTGATGATCTGCCCTTTTAGCATAGACACACCCCTGAGTGAGAAGCACAGAGACGCCATTTCTTTTTACTCGCTGTATCAGCTAGCTAGCGTATTACAATATCTGCGCCAAAAAACATTACTAATGTTCTGTTGTTGGATGTACCAATGAACGTAAGAGTCCCATAGACTCCCAGCATCCGAGCCACTAAAGACACCGTGGACCAGTGGCATAGACAGGGAAGGGGCCATGGGGGCAATAAACATTAATAAGGGGGCACTCCCTAACATAACCCGTATCCCACCTCAATATCAGGAAAAGTGTTTTGCAATACAATATGAATGCAATAAGTACATTGTACTTATTTTTTTTATCTAAGTACATAGTAGTTAAGGCCACCTAATATAAAGTGGGACCATTGTTATTATTACTATTATGTAGTGTAAGACTGAGACAAACTAATATAGGTTTGAGTCCCCTTTAAAGTTGAGGTTCAAGTCAATGCACAGACTTTTTCTTTGTTCAATTTGCACACTGAATATGGGTTGGAGCTCTTAATTTTGAACTCTCAAAGTGCAAATTGATGAATTTAACATTAAAATGTTCCTCCCCCCTAGAGGGACACGGGTATATCCACCACAGTTTCAACCCTATGGGAAACACTGAATGCCATTATAATAATGAATTTAATTTTTGAAGGAAATGTGCCGAAGAATGTCGGTAAAATATACAACACTGGATTTGCGGAAAAAAAGTTGTTTTTAAAGGATGGGTCAATACCAACGCTTCGTGCTCTAACTTCATATCCAGAACAAGTAAGGATGGCACTTCATATTTATTAACAAACAATCTATAGGTGTTAAAACACAAAATAATCGTTTTCAAACCAAGCAACTTTCTGTTGGTCAATGCAGCGATTCTATGTGGGTATTTCTATTGAAATGACTGGATGCTAGGCCGATTGTTCTGAACATTGTAATGTACTATTTATTTTAATAGCAGAAGCTTTAACATAATAAATTAGCAGGTAAGGTGATGCTTTTCATGGTTAGTTGGTGGATATGTATAACAGTCACATATGAATTTACATAACACCAACAATGATGCCGCCATTGACATTTAACATGTTTAAAAAGAATGTGTCAACCACCAACACTGATTGAATGACATGAAAGACAGATAATGACTTTCATATTCCATCATCCTAAAATCCCCTTTAAGACTAAACGGCTCTTTACATTTAAAACTAGTGAGATTAGTCTGCATATATTATACATTCCAAGAAGGACTATGCATGACCTCCATGCAAATTAGGTTAGTACTATTCAAAGGAGTTAAAGATAAAGTGTTAACTAGGGATGTGGCAAAATATGCGTTTTCTTAAGAGATAAGTACAGCATAAGCATTTGACTGCAATCAAGAGCTCTTCATCTCAAGGTTCTCTGCTTTTATAAATGAGATTTAATGAAAGAGATTTATAAAAGGATTTAATGAACGATTCATTAAGGAACAATAACACAGGGCAAGGCTGCAGTAAACATCTCTACTAATGAAGGGGATTTTTAAAACAGCTAAGTAAATCTGGTTTTGCTTATACATTTCAAAACCCATGATTCCTAATAAGCAACCCATTCTCACTCCCAAGGCGTCAAAATCCAAAGCATGGTCAAGTGCTTTCCGTGTCACAACGAAGACGCTAAAGTCACCCCTAGGCGTCACTATTTTGACGCGTGTTCAGCGAGTGTTCCATTGATTTCAGTTGTTTACCCAAATGCGTCAGATCAAGACGCATTTTATTCTTTGCATTTGTAAAAGCATACATGATTTTATTCATATTTTATTCATATTTAAAGGTTACTTTTATATTTTGGAGCAGCTAACCCAACTCCTACCCTAAACCTACCCACTCCTAAACAATATAAAACACACAACAGGCAAATACAAGTACAGTCACAGGTATTTATTGAAAAAACTTACCAACAACAGTATAAAAGTATTAACTCATGTTGCATTCCAAGTCTTCTGAAGTCACACGATGTCTTCATGTAAAGAACAGAGTTGATCTTAATGTTTTAATCGCTGAGATGATGATCCTGCCGCTCCGTTAACGCACTCATTCATATCTCATTCAAATAATACACACGTCTCTTTAGCATGACGCATTCGGTCACAAGACACACGAGAACCAATGACATTTTACAATCAAAGCTGACGTAATGACGCAATTGATCACGAGACATACGAGAGCCAATGCAATTTCACTATGAAAACTGACGTAACGGGGGCAATATTTGAAATTGTATGTGTTCGTGATCTTCTGCGGATGGAGACGCTGATCGCTTTTGGGGATTTCCTTCACACAAATCAATCGCTTGGCCTCAGAATATTTGTTTCCCTTTCAGTCGGTCACTACGACGTACGTCGGTAATAACCGACGAATTGGGATCACTTCAGAGAGCCCCTATCAGCTTCGAGAACTTAAGAACAGGCCAATGAACAATTGGCGTGCGAGATTTGCATCTCGCGCTCCGCCCCGCGCCGCGGGTATAAACAGGAAGCGAGAGCACCGCACTGACGTCATTCACTTCGGAGCCGAACGGCGTTTGAAGTAAGCAGACTGTTTCCTGATTCATTCAGCGATTCAAGAGAATTCTAAGAGAGGAAGAGGAACGTTGTGTTGGTGTGACGGCATTCTCCAGCGGGACCGCGAACTCAGCTGCAAGTGAAACAACTGCTGTTATCACAGCAAACCTGTTGGTTTCGGTGGGCGTTTCCCAAATTGAGTGCAAACACAGGCTGCACTATTCCCTGTGTGTTGCCGCGGTTTCCCTGGGTGCTTCAGCACTCTCTTAAAAGAGTGTTTCCTCACAAAAAGAGCAACACGGGTGTGACACTGCGTCTTTTTCAAGATGTCATTCCACCCGTGCGTTTCTGGATGCGGTCGTTCCCTCTCGCCCGCTGACGGCCACACTCACTGCATCACGTGCCTGGGCTTACAGCACGCTGAGGCAGCGTTTGTGAATAGCTCGTGTTCTCACTGCGGGAACATGACTATTGCGGTGCTTAGGTCGAGACTCACCTACCTCCGGGAAGGCGGAGTCCCCCTCCCCATACCTCGATCTAGAGCTATCCCTAACCAGGATAGACCTACTTCGACGGATGGCCGGGGTGATCTGAGGATTACGTTCAGGCCAAACCCGCCTAGTGTCCCTACGCAGGTCCCTGAACCCTCTCAAGCACCGCTGCCGGTGGCGCCACCGGAAGAGATCGCTGGTCCCGCCCACGGGCGCCCAGTCATCTCTTTCGGAGCGCCCGCGGACGAGCAGATGTCGATCGCAGCATCGGAGGGGGAGTTCCAGTCCTCAGAGGATGAGGATTCAGCTGTACTGCCTCCCTCTGGGAGAGTGGCTACGGCTGAGTCGGACCCTGAGTTGACGGCTATGCTTCCCGGGCCGCCGAAAAGGTCGGGCTTGTGTGGAACCCTCCACCACGTCCCGAACCTTCTAGGTTGGATGATTGGTTCCTGGGGGGGGGTCGCGCTGGTTCTCAGCGTCCCGCCCCAGTGCCATTCTTCCCGGAGGTGCATGAGGAGCTTTCCAGGTCGTGGACGACACCCTTCAGTGCCAGAAACAGACCTGGAGGCTCCTCCCTCCTCACTACCCTTGACGGTGGACAGGCCAAGGGTTACGAGAGGATCCCGCCTGTCGAACGCGCCGTCGCGATGCAGCTGCGTCCAGCGACCGCCTCCGAGTGGCGTGGTGATCCTCGTCTCCCGTCCAAAGCCTGTAGGTTTTCGTCCAGTCTGACTGCGAAGGCCTACAGGTCCTGCGGACAGGCCGCGTCTGCCTTGCATGCCATGGCGTTGCTTCAGGTGCACCAAGCCCAGGCACTCATGGACATGCACGAGGGTAGGTCTGACCCAGAGCTCCTCCGGGAGCTCCGGGCGGCGACGGACCTCGCCCTCCGGGCGACGAAAGTTACCGCCCGTTCCGTGGGTCAGGCGATGTCCACCTTAGTGGTCCAGGAACGGCATCTCTGGCTCAACCTGGCCGACATGAGGGAGACTGACAAGAACCGGCATCCTGCACCGGTGGCCCGCTGCTGCCTCCACCCAGCCGCCGACTGCAGCACCTCCGCCTGCCCGTCGCCGAGGACGTCCTCCTGCGGCCGCCCCCGCTCCCGCCCCAGCCCAGCAGCAGCCTTCCACCGGCCGTGGGCGTGGAGCCGGTCGCGGGAAGAACGTCCAGCCCGCTCAGGCCGCTGCCAAGCCAGGTGGCAAGCGCCGTCGGAAGAGACCCTGAGACGGGCCGCCCAGAGATGGAGGAAACTGCTCTTCAGGAGTTGGCTGCAGCACCACTCCTTCCCCCGGTGGAGGGCCGGGGGAACCCCATTTTTCTTTCTGTTCCGCCACTGGCCCCAGTGCACCCAAATTCTCAATAAAAGAGCAGTTTCTAACATCTCTGGGTGCCAAGAGAGCGCGTCTGGCGGTATGCGACGCTACCATGCCTCGTACCCCTCAGACACCTCTCTCCTCGCCAACAGGGGGCGTCGGTTGTGCGGACGCACACAAAGTGCCTCCCCACGCTCGCCCGTCCCCTCAGCGGATGCAGGTCGTGTGTCAGACCCAGACCCCTGCACGGACCACTCCCATGTCGTCCTGGGGCCCCTGCGTTCCGCTGCGCTGCCCCGCTCCGGGTACGTCTGTGGTGCCGATGATCCCGCTTGCTCGGTCTCTGGGGGCCTGGCTAGCGCTCCCCAGCCCATCTCGCTGGATCATCCGCACCATCAGACTCGGCTATGCGATTCAGTTCGCCCGGCGTCCCCCGAAGTTCAGGGGTGTCCACTTCACTTCTATACCGAAGGAGGGCGCCCCCGTGCTTCAGGCGGAGATCGCTGTCCTATTGGCGAAGGACGCGATAGAGCCGGTCCCTCCAGCCGATATGGAGTCCGGGTTCTACAGCCCGTACTTCATTGTACCCAAGAAAGGTGGCGGGTTACGACCGATACTGGACCTGCGTTACCTGAACCGCTCCCTCCACAGGATGCCGTTCCAAATGTTAACCCAGAAACGCATCTTCAGATGCATCCGTCCCCAGGATTGGTTTGCAGCGATCGACCTGAAGGACGCGTACTTTCATGTCTCGATTCTCCCTCGACACAGACCGTTTCTACGCTTTGCTTTCGACGGACGGGCATACCAGTACAAAGTCCTACCCTTCGGGTTGTCCCTGTCGCCCCGTGTCTTCACGAAAGTCGCGGAGGCGGCCATTGCTCCCATGAGAGAGCGTGGTGTTCGCATCCTCAACTATCTCGACGACTGGCTGATTCTTGCCCAGTCGCGGGAGCAGTTGTGCGAACACAGGGACATGGTGCTCCGGCACCTCAGCCAGTTGGGTCTTCGGGTCAACTGGGAGAAGAGCAAACTCTGTCCCGTACAGAGGATCTCTTTTCTCGGGATGGAGATCGACTCGGTCGCCATGACTGCGCGCCTCACAGAGGAGCGCGTCCAGTCGGTGCTGAGCTACTTGAGTACGCTCAAACGCAGTACAGCGGTTCCACTGAAACATTTTCAGAGGCTCCTGGGGCATATGGCAGCAGCAGCCGCAGTAACGCCGCTAGGGCTGCTCCATATGAGACCGCTTCAGCACTGGCTACACGACCGAGTCCTGAGATGGGCGTGGCACAGCGGGTCCCTCCGTGTCCAAGTGACGCCGAGATGCCGCCAAACCCTCACCCCGTGGTCGGACCCTTCGTTTCTACGGGCAGGAGTGCCTCTAGAACAAGTGTCCAGGCATCATGTTGTCTCCACGGATGCCTCAACCACGGGTTGGGGTGCCACGTACAACGGGCTTGCAGTATCGGGTCTGTGGACGGGGCCCCAACTGCAATGGCATATCAATTGCCTAGAGTTGCTGGCAGTTCGTCTTGCTCTCAGCCGCCTCAAAGGGTCGCTCAAAGACAAGCACGTTCTGGTCCGGACGGACAGCATGACGGCCGTTGCGTACATCAACAAACAAGGTGGTCTACGCTCCCGCCGTTTGTCCCAACTCGCCCGCCATCTCCTCCTGTGGAGTCAGAAGCATCTGAGGTCCCTTCGTGCTATTCACATTCCGGGCCTGCTCAACCGTGCGGCCGACGAGCTGTCGCGGTTGCCAGTGCTTCCCGGAGAGTGGCGACTCCACCCCCAGGTGGTCCAGCTGATTTGGAGTCGCTTTGGGGCCGCACAGATCGATCTGTTTGCCGCCCACGACACGACCCACTGCCAGTTGTTCTATTCCCTGTCCGAGGGGACCCTCGGCACGGATGCACTGGCACACAGCTGGCCCCGGGCTCTGCGCAAATATGCGTTTCCCCCAGTGAGCCTTCTTGCACAGACTCTGTGCAAGGTCAGGGAGGACGAGGAGCAACTCCTCTTGGTAGCTCCGTACTGGCCCAACAGGACGTGGTTCCCGGAACTAGTGCTCCTCGCGACAGCACCTCCTTGGCCCATTCCTCTGAGGCAGGACCTTCTGTCTCAGAGACGGGGCACCCTATGGCACCCGCGTCCAGACCTCTGGAAACTCCATGTCTGGTCCCTGGACGGGACGCGGAGGTTCTAGGTGACCTACCGCAAGCGGTAGTCGACACCATCGCTTCCGCCAGAGCCCCCTCTACGAGACGGCTATATGCGTTGAAGTGGAACCTGTTCGTCAACTGGTGCTCTTCTCGCCGAGAAGACCCCGGGAAGTGTTCGATCGGATCTGTGCTATCTTTTCTTCAAGACGGGTTGGAGAGAAGGCTGTCTCCCTCCACCCTCAAGGTATATGTTGCCGCCATCGCCGCAAGCCATGACCTCATTAATGGTGAGTCCTTAGGCAAGTATGATCTGATCGTCAGGTTCCTAAGGGGAGCGAGGAGACTAAATCCTCCTCGCCCTTCTTCTGTACCCTCTTGGGACTTGACTCTGGTGCTGACCGCACTTCAGAGGGCGCCCTTCGAGCCTTTACAGTCAGTAGAGCTTAAGATCTTGTCTCTAAAGACAATACTCCTGATTGCATTGGCCTCAGTTAAGAGGGTAGGGGACCTGCAGGCATTTTCGGTCGACGAATCGTGCCTGGAATTCGGGCCGGGTGATTCTCAGGTGATCCTGAGACCCCGGCCTGGATATGTGCCCAAGGTTCCCACTACTCCCTTCCGGGACCAAGTGGTGAGCCTGCAAGCGCTGCCTTCGGAGGAGGCGGACCCAGCCCTAGCTTTGCTCTGTCCCGTCCGTGCTCTCCGGACTTACGTGGACAGAACGCAAAGCTTCAGGACCTCAGAGCAGCTCTTCGTCTGTTACGGAGGACAGCAGAAGGGAAAGGCTGTCTCCAAGCAGAGGATGGCCCACTGGATAGTGGATGCCATCGTCTTGGCGTATGAATCCCAAGACGTGCCCTGCCCGC
The DNA here is from genome assembly GCA_023566225.1 of Romanogobio albipinnatus. NCBI lineage: Eukaryota > Metazoa > Chordata > Actinopteri > Cypriniformes > Gobionidae > Romanogobio > Romanogobio albipinnatus. The sequence continues at coordinate 13,317,072 of CM042255.1, read as the reverse complement.
TTGGCGTTAGAGCGCACTCCACCAGGGGTGTTGCTTCTTCCTGGGCGCTGGCTCGTGGCGCCTCGCTGACAGACATTTGTAGAGCTGCGGGCTGGGCGACACCCAACACGTTCGCTAGATTTTATAGCCTGCGTGTAGAGCCGGTGGCTTCTCGTGTGCTCGCTTCCCATAGTCAGCTTCACTGAAGTGCCCGTTCTAGTGTCGGCTTGCTGCGCCATTCCCTTCCCCTGGAACGGATACGTGCGCTTATTTCTCCAGTCGAGTTCCCCAGGATAGGCGAACCCTGTTGAGTCCTCCGCACCCCTCGGCAGTCGGATGTTGCGGAGCGTCCGACGCCAGGTCTGGCACTCGTATGCATTGGTGGAACTTGTGTCAGGCTGGGTTCCGTATGTCGTGACCCCTACGGCGGTCCCATACGTGTATTTCCACGGTACAGCTCCCTACGGCGAGCTCGTGTCTTTCCCTTGGCAGAGTTCTCTGCCGTCTCAGTACGGTGTCGTCCCCCGCCTGCTTTGGCCGGGGCCTCCCCTGGGACTCCGTATGTTGTGCTGCCCACGGCCAGCCCATACGTGTTCTCCACATGGTAACTCCCTCCGGGCATGATGTGGCTCCCGCAGCGTCCTTCGGGCACGCTTTCCCAGCGTTATCCAATCAAGTCTGCTGAATGGGTCTTGCGGAACAGCAGTGTGACTCTCCTGGCGTGAATCTTCCCGCCCGCTTCAGAACGGGGTCTGAGGGGCTCTCGCTGGGCGCTGGAAGTGGTAGTAACTGTGGCGTTTTCCATAGGGATCCCAATTCGTCGGTTATTACCGACGTACGTCGTAGTGACCGACTGAAAGGGAACGTCTCGGTTACGTATGGTAACCCTCGTTCCCTGAAGGAGGGAACGGAGACGTACGTCCCGTCGCCACAGTTCCTTCCATCACTGCTTGGCCGAGTCACTGGTTCGGCTCCTCAGTGAAAAACGTCAGTGCGGTGCTCTCGCTTCCTGTTTATACCCGCGGCGCGGGGCGGAGCGCGAGATGCAAATCTCGCACGCCAATTGTTCATTGGCCTGTTCTTAAGTTCTCGAAGCTGATAGGGGCTCTCTGAAGTGATCCCAATTCGTCGGTTATTACCGACGTACGTCTCCGTTCCCTCCTTCAGGGAACGAGGGTTACCATACGTAACCGAGACGATTTTTTTAATAAATTGTGCATGCAGTCGACTCTGCCTGTTATATCTGCGTTTTATACCACACAAATGGGTAGGTTTAGGGATGGAATAGGGTTGGGTTACATGTTAAAACGTGTCTAGATAGCGTAAATAAAATGATGCTGGCTGATTAAATTGAGAATCACACTCCAACATGTCGTAATGGCAAAATCATAACCCAATATATGATAAGCATGACGATAACTTTCCCATGCCCAACAAGTCTGTGTCTGACGCCAAAGGTTTCTCATTGAAATGAATGGAGCACTCAGTGCGTCGATATAGTGACGCCTAGGGGTGCCTTTAGCATCTTTATTGTGACGTGGTAAGCAGTTGACCATGCTTCGGAATTTGACGCCTTGGGAGTGAGAACGGGTTGCAACAAGTTAAAAGTGTGTATTTTAAGATGGCATATTATAAATCACCATAAACTTTAAACACCTTGCCAGACTTTTACTGTTCCTTATCATTTTGATGTGCATGAATGTTTTGGTACTGTATTTGTGCATTTATTCAGAAGATATTTATCCTAAATCACTGACATTTTAGAAGTCATTTCCCATATAACTTATTATTTGTCAATTATTTATAACTTAATTGAGTCATATACAGAAATTGATACTAAAACAGGTAATTTCATGGATTTGCAATGCTAATTTTCAACTGATTATAATTTCAATGGGCTAGATGAAAAGACGTTTACCTATTTTACCTAAATAATTTTCATTAATTGGACTATGATCATTTTCCCATGTCCACAAAATGCCATTTTATTATTTATCATTGTTAATTAAAGCATTCAGTGGTCAAGTATTTCTAAATAATAATTTGTCCATACTGTATATAATGACCCGTTGACTGCACATTATCCCATATCTATAAATGCTCATTTTAACATCTGTTCACGGGTGGACATCTGGACAAAATAGAGATCCTGACCCTGAAAGCAGAAATATTGCCTGTCAAACCATACCTAACATCCGTTTTTAGGCATAGGCAAACTAGGCGGTCGCCTAGGGCGTCATCAGTAGGGGGGCGCCAATAAGCGCATATCTGGCACTAGATGTTTGTGTGTAAAGGGTGTCACGGCCACCCTAAAATGTTATTGCTGCCCCCACTAGTTCCCCCACACTATTGGATCAGAGAACTGTCAATCTGACGATTCCTATATGCCATCAAATCAGAGTAGGCTACTGTCAAAAAAAGTTTGCCTTTGGAGCGCTCAACAACACCATTAGATCAATGAACTCGGTCAATGCTTTGGCAAGGTAACACTTTTTTTAACCCTACAATAAAGCTAAATTCAAACTAAATTAAAATAACAGGTACAAATCTGGATTTTGTTAGGGCAGTATTTGTGGCAGTCTAGAAATCACGCTGTGAATGGGCAGATAGCATTGCTCGGTGTGTATGTTAGAGGCAAAATATAACTGCACACTTACTTCAGCATTTCATGATGAAGTGAGTGTGCAGTTATATTTTGACTTTATAAAGCTTTCTTCTCTTAATTGCACCTCCAAAATGTTCCCTTTCGAGGGAACTCGCACTGCATCGGAACGACGCTTTGGGGATGCTCCCTTAGCATCAGCGAATCTGAAACCAGAATGCCAACTAGGCCAATCCGATTGGCGTGCGTGATGACGTCATCGTGACGGCATACCCGGAAGTATAAAAGGGGGACTGGAACGTAATGGCGGTAGTTATTGCTCTTCAGCATAGCGCTATCTGTCAAACTGTCTGTCTATTTACTGTTGTTTTGTCAGTGAAAGTGTGTGAAAGAGAAAGAAAAGAAATGAGTGAAAGTGTGAGAGAGTTTAAGCAGTGTGTGCATACTTGCCCTCGCTATATGTCGGGCTCGGATACACACCTGCTTTGTGTGCATTGCCTGGGTGTTCAGCATGCCCAAGCGGCTCTCGAGGGAGCCGCTTGTGAGCATTGTGAAATGCTGACGCTCAGGGTGCTCCGCTCTCGGCTGGCCGCGTTTGATGAGGCCGGTCAGCCTCGTGAGCCCCTTGGTTCTGGACCCGCAGTCGCTGAGGCGGCTCGGCGTCGCAGATCATGGGGCTCACAGCGGGACTTGTTAGAGGGTTTCGGGACTGCTGCGGCACTTTCCCGATCCTCCTCTGGCAGTTCCGAGGATCTTCCTCCCCGTGTGGAAGCCCGCTCTGCGGCTTCTTCCCCCGGGGTGGGAGGTCCGGTGCTTGTTCTCTCTGGTTCCGAGGAACCAGAGGAACTAGGCATCGAGGCGGGGGATGAAGCAGCGATATCTTCGTTTCATCCACCCGCCCAAGAGGAGCTGGTCGAGGTGTTGACCCGGGCTGTGGCTAAATTAAATATAAATTGGCCACAAGAGGCTCCGGAAATCCAGCCACCCAGTAGGCTGGATGACCGGTTCCTCTCGCACCGGGTTCAAACACCTCGCCGGGGCCTGCCTTTTTTCCCGGATCTGCACACCGAGGTGTGCAGATCCTGGAAGAAGCCCTATTCTTCGCGTGTCTCTAATCCCCCGGTGTTGGATTATGCCAATATTCTGGGGGCACGCGAAGCGGGCTATGGGGCGATGCCTCGGGTGGAGGAGGCTCTGGCGAGTTATCTTTCACCTGACTCTGCATCGTCCCTTAAGGCTCCGGTTTTGCCCACCAAACCCTGTCGGGACACCTCATCTTTGGTGGGCAAGGCTTATATGGCGGCTGGTCGGGCTGGTGGTTCCCTGCACACTCTCTCGGTGTTGCAGGCCTATCAGGCCGACCTCCTCAAAGAGTTGGACGAGGGAGAGGGTCCCTCTCCGGAGGACATCCTGGAACTGAGGAAGGCTGCAGATTTGTCTCTCCGCGTCACCAAGGAGACGGCCCGCGCTATCGGCCGCTCCATGGCTTCCATGGTGACTGTGGAGAGACATCTCTGGCTTAATTTGTCGGGGATAAAGGAGAAGGATAGAGCTTTTCTCCTGGACTCCCCAATCTCGCCTTCTGGGTTGTTTGGAGACGCGGTTAACGCCGTCGTTTCCGGACACCAGGAGGCAAAGAAACAGTCAGCAGCCTTCCATCAGTACCTCCCTCGCCGCTCTAAGCCGGGGAAGGCTGGCCCTAGTGGGCAGCCTCAGCCGTCATCCAGCTCCTCGCACCGGAAGGTGCAAAAAGAGAGCGTCGCATCTAGAGCCCCTCCTCCAGGAGCCTGGCAACAGAGGCGACGCTCTCAGCAGCAGTCTTCAGCTCCTAAGGGCGATCTAAGAAACGTCCTTCAGGCGCGGAAGGCTGCTGGGAAGAAGTCCTAGCTGCGGCAGGGCTTCAAAGAGCGGTCCCCCCCGTGGAGAAACAACCGAGGTTGTTTCCTCCACGGCGCTCTGGGGAAATCGATGTGGTAATCCCGCCGTCTATGACGCTTCGGGCCACATTGATTTCCCGCGAACGCATGCTGCACCCGCCACCTCTGGAAAGACCTGCGGTTGGGCAGCTCGCGCGTCCGCACACGGGAACCGTGTAACACCCGACGCCAGCCTCGAGAGGCTGGTTCCCTTAGTAGATTATCTCGGCGCATGGAAATGCCTTCCGAATATTTCTACATGGGTCCTGCGTACTGTAGAAAAGGGTTACAGACTGCAGTTCGGTTCTCCTCCTCCACAATTCAGGGGGTTATACTGGACAGCAGTGGTACCCGAGCAGGTTCGGGTAATGGAGCTAGAAGTAAAAACTCTCTTAGCGAAGGAAGCCATAGAGCGTGTTCCTCCGCTGGAAAGGGAGTCCGGGTTCTACAGCCGGTACTTTATAGTTCCCAAAAAGGATGGAGGGCTGCGTCCGATTATAGATCTGAGGGTTTTGAATCTGTCTCTGAGGAGCTTCAGATTCAAAATGCTCACCATTCCCATGATCGTGAGTCAGATCCAGTCCAAGGACTGGTTCGTCACGATAGATCTGAAGGACGCATACTTTCATATCTCCATCCTCCCATGTCAGAGGAAGTATCTGAGGTTCGCTTTCGGGGGCGAAGCGTACCAATATCGAGTGCTTCCCTTTGGCCTAGCCCTCTCCCCACGCACATTCACGAAGTGCATGGATGCAGCCCTGGCTCCATTGAGACTTCAGGGCATCCGTGTACTGAATTACATCGACGACTGGCTCATACTGGCCCAGTCGTACGAAGTGGCGGTCCGGCATCGAGATGTCGTTCTGAACCATATAAAGTGCCTGGGGCTGAGACTCAACACGAAGAAGAGCGTGTTGACGCCGTCCCAGAGGACTACGTTCCTCGGGGTCGTATGGGATTCGACGACGATGCAGGCACAATTGTCTCCCGCGCGAGTCGAGACCATACTGGCGATGGTCTCAGGAATAAGGCTAGGCCACTGCATCACTGTGAAGCAGGTACATAGAGGCTGGCCTATCGGCGGAGGTGATAGAGACCTTACTCAGTTCCAGGGCTCCGTCTACGAGGAGACTGTACAGCCTCAAGTGGAATGTATTTTCCACTTGGTGCAGGGAGCGTGAGGTGGACCCAGTTAACTGCCCAGTGGCTTCAGTGCTGGAGTTCCTCCAAGATCACTTCTCTGCAGGGCTTACCCCGTCCACACTCAAGGTGTACGTGGCTGCCATTGCGGCTTTCCACGCTCCTATGGGTGATGGGCCTCTGGGTAGGCACCATCTGGTTGTACAATTCCTCCGTGGGGCTCGGAGGATGAGGCCTGCGGCTCATTCCAGGGTTCCAACCTGGGACCTGGCAGTGGTTCTCGAAGGTTTGGCTGAGGCCCCCTTCGAGCCATTGGAGTCGTCTGAACCTAAGAACCTGACCCTTAAGGTGGCTTTTCTCCTCGCCATGACCTCTCTTAGGAGAGTGGGAGATCTCCAGGCCTTGGCGGTAACGCCAACCTGCCTGGAGTTTGCCCCGGGAGGAGTAAAAGCCATCCTACACCCTAGGCCGGGCTACGTGCCTAAGGTGCCATCAAGGGTGGTCAGGTCTTTGGTTCTGCAGGCATTTCATCCTCCGCCTCATGTGACGGCGGAAGAGGGGAGACTTCACCTACTCTGCCCGGTTAGGGCGCTCAGAGTTTATTTGGCGAAGTCTGCACAGTGGAGGAGATCGCAACAACTGTTGGTGTGTTTTGGCTCACCTAGGAAGGGATTGCCTGCGTCTACCCAGACAATCAGTAACTGGATTGTCCAGGCGATTACCATGGCCTATCAGGTGCGCAGTTTGCCTTCACCTGTGGCTGTGAGGGCTCATTCCACCAGAGGCATGGCCTCTTCGGTGGCCCTTCTGTCTGGGGTCCCCTTGCAGGATATCTGCGAGGCGGCCGGGTGGGCTACCCCACACACTTTCATCAGGTTCTATAGCCTGGATCTCCCTACGACGCCTGGTGCGAGGGTGCTCCAGTCCTAGCTGTGCCCGGTCTCCGGCTTCACACTAGGGCAGGTGCTACCCTTCGGTGTGGCCTAGTGGGTACTCGTTCCCCAAAGCGTCGTTCCGATGCAGTGCGAGTTCCCTCGAAAGGGAACTGCTCGGGTTATGTATATAACCCTTGTTCCCTGAGAAAGGGAACGAGCACTGCATCCCGACGGCACACCTCGGCGCGCCTGGAGCGCATGCTTCAGAGCAATTACTACCGCCATTACGTTCCAGCCCCCCTTTTATACTTCCGGGTATGCCGTCACGATGACGTCATCACACACGCCAATCGGATTGGCCTAGTTGGCATTCTGGTTTCAGATTCGCTGATGCTAAGGGAGCATCCCCAAAGCGTCGTTCCGATGCAGTGCTCGTTCCCTTTCTCAGGGAACAAGGGTTATATACATAACCCGAGCAGTTTTTGCGCCAATGCATTGTTAAAAGAATCAGCGTGTTTTGTAATTGTCCCGTATAAAACTTTAGCAGCCAATTTAAAAATGGTATAATAAAATGTGCAAATTCATAACATGAATACATCCTTTATTAAATCACATTGACGAATTTAATGTATCTTTACGGATGGTGTTGAATGCTGAATCGATTCATTCAGTTCTAATAGTGCTTAATGCAAGCAGTGTCGTACACACAGCGGGAAAAGTGTTGCGTTATTTAAAGGGAAAGTTCACGCATCAATGAGTAACAAAAACCACACTGAATCAGTATTTATTCTTATTACTTTCATGTGAAATGTACTAATAACGCATAATAATTATGTAGTTATGTCTGAGAACAATTTCTTAGCAACTGGGACTGCACAAATATAGGCTATATATATTATAGGCCTAGGGCTATCCAGGCATCTGGCTATTAATTTGAATCCTTATTAACAAATATATACAAATATAATTTGGTATGTATGTATTTGTTAATTAATACCAGTAATACCAATGTTGCTTTTTAAAATTTGACTGGGTGCACCAATAAGGATTTCGCCTAGGGTGTCAGAATGGCTAGAAACGGCCCTGCCTAACATACCCTACTTTATTAAAGGGTCATGAAACCCCCCTGCTGCAGCAGGGTTTTTTCATACCTTCGATTTGAAAAGGCTTCAAATCAGCATATGCTAATTCCGTGAGAAATGAAAAGAAATGTTATTCTGTATGACGAAATATTTTGCAAACATGTGATAATAAATCTATATTTGTCCAAATATGCACACTGTTTAGCAAGATGAACAACGTGTCAACGTGTTTATGCTCTCATGAGAGAACATAAACCACCCACGAACACAGTCTCTACATGCTTGCAATACGATAGGGGAGTGGGGGGCCCACGGAGATGTAGCCTACTCGGCAGGGAAGCCTCACTGTAATCTTCAGGTCACCCAGGCTTATCAGCCAAAGTAGCCCCTTTTCTGGTGCACTAGAAAAGTAACTAGATCGGGGTATAAGTGAAGGGACTCAACCCCGTTTGAGGTTTCATAGTATCGACCGCGCATCTGAAGCGACGCGCGCTGGGTTGCCCGTGACAACCTAGCCTGTGAAAACCTGACAGCTAGAATAAATCTATATTTGTCCAAATATGCACACTGTTTCACTAAGAGCCCGAACACATGCGGGTTAGTGCATTTCTGTGCCCACAAATAAAACGGATAAGACGTGGCTTTTGATTCTTGTTGATATTTCATTCAAAATATTGTTAATTACCTACAGATCGGTTATTTTGCACTCCTGACATAAATTAAGAAATTAATGTCAATGCTTGCAGGTTCGCCGTGCGATTCCTCAAGTTCATTTTACTTTACCGACCCTTTAGCAATGGCTTCCACAGATGGCGTCCCGGTTACAGCTCGCTCAGCGACCATCCGCCTCGGTTGTTCCACCGTAGATTATCGGTCTTTACCCACACGAAAGTAATCCAGGGAGCACCTTCACGACACGCTGAAAACAACACCTCACTTTCCTCCTTGACTTTTCCGCACGCTGCTTCCAAAACTTCCCCACCACATCTCAACAATAATGATGGAAGACGAACCTGACAGAAGTGACTGTCTCATGCATAATAACTAAATTATATGTTATGCATACTACATTGGATTGAATGAGCTTTATGTCATGAATATATGTTGAGAATCTTCTGTGACGTTGCTCTGACTCAGCTTTTCAAACCGGAAGACCGAAATCGCTCTGAAAAATGCAAAAATAACTATTTTTCACATATGAATAACATTAATGAGAACCTTTAGTGTTTTCAATGATGTGCAGCCTATACATATCTGTTTACATCTCAAAAAAAGTGTTTTGGGGTTTCATGACCCTTTAAAGAGGACCTATTATGCCCCTTTTTACAATATGTAATATTCACTATATTGCCAAAAGTATTGGGACACCCCTCCAAATCATTAAATGTAGGTGTTCCAATCACTTCCATGGACAAAGGTGTGTTAAATCTAGCACCTATAGGCATGCAGACTACTTCTACAAACATTTGTGAAAGAATGGGTGGCTCTCAGGGGCTCAATGAATTCAAGCGTGGTACCGTGATAGGTTGCCACCTGTGCAATTTGACATTTTCTCATTTCTAAATATTCTACGTCAACTGTTAGTGGTATTATAACAAAGTGTAAGCAATTGGGAACAACAGCAACTCAGCGCATGCTGAGGCGCACAGTGCGCAAAAGTTGCCAACTTTCTGCAGGGTCAATAACTACAGGCCTCCAAACTTCGTGTGGCCTTCAGATTAGCTCAAGAACAGTGTGTAGAGAGCTTCATAGAATGGGTTTCCATGGCCAAGCAGCTGCATCCAAGCCTTACATCACTAAGTGCAATGTAAAGTGTTGGATGGAGTGGTGTAAAGCATGCCGCCACTGGGCTCTAAAGCAGTGGAGACGTGTTCTCAGGAGTGACGAATCATGCTTCTCTGTCTGGCAATCCGATGGACGAGTCTGGGTTTGGCTGTTGCCAGGAGAACGGTACTTTCCTGACTGCATTGTGTAAAGTTTCGTGGAGGGGAATTATGGTGTGGGGTTGTTTTTCAGGGGTTGGTCTTGGCCCCTAAGTTTCAGTGAAAGGAACTCTTAATGCTTCAGAACACCAAGACATTTTTGACAATTTCGTGCTCACAATTATGTGGGAACAACTTGGGGATGGCCCATTCCTGTTCCAACATGACTGCGCACCAGTGCACAAAGCAAGGTCCATTAAGACATGGATGAGTGAGTTTGGTGTGGATGAACTTGATTTGGGATGAATTAGAGCAGAGACTGTGAGCCAGGCATTCTCATTCAACATCAGTACCTGACCTCATGAATGCGCTTCTAGAAGAATGGTCAAAGTTTGAGTGAAGTTTCAACTCAAAATACTCCACAGATCATGTAATATGTAATATATAATATCCAAGATGGCGGCGCGAGTAGATCGCGAGGCTCAGCGTCTCTCCAGATTCTGCAATTTTGCGGTATTTTTCTTGCTCATCTCGGGTCTGTTCGTGCAGAACAGTTGTGCCTTTACATCGTACACCCGCGCTGAGCTTTTGGATATTGGTTTGCGAATTTCCGACAGTTTTATGGACAATCTTCGACTCCTTCCTGAGATCGCTAGGACGCCCGAGGCGATGCGCTCATCCCGGCCGGGCGGAAGTGCACCCAGACGGCGGCGAGATCGTAAACAAAGGCGGGGGAAGCGTGGAGGATTGCGGGTTAAGCTAACGCGTTCTCCTCATCGGCTCTCTTTACCCAGCATTTTCCTTGCTAATGTACGATCGCTAGTGAACAAAATGGAGGAGATTCGACTCAGCATCACACACAGTAAGAGACTTTTGAACTGTAACGTCCTAATCTTCACTGAAACCTGGTTAAACAGCGGAATACCGGACACCGCTATCGAGCTAGCGGGACGCCACACACTCCGGGCAGACAGAACATTAGATGGCTCCGGGAAGACAAGAGGTGGTGGATTGTGCATTTATATTAACAAAGCTTGGTGCACAAACTCTGCTATTGTTGGGAGTCATTGTTCAGCTAACCTGGAGTTTCTCATGGTTAAATGTAGACCGTTTTATCTACCGCGGGAGTTCACTTCCACCATTATAACTGCTGCTTATATTCCACCCGATGCTGATGCCAAGCTTGCTATGAAAGAACTTCACGCAGCCATCAGTAAACAACAGACTAATCACCCTGAAGCTGCGTTTATTGTTGCAGGTGACTTTAATCACTCAAACTTAAAGTCAGTGCTACCCAAGTTTCACCAGCATGTTTCCTGCCACACCAGAGGAAACAAAACCTTAGACCATGTTTACACAAACATGGCGGGAGCTTACGTTGCAACACCCCTCCCCCACCTGGGACAGTCAGACCACATCTCTTTGTTCCTCAGCCCCAAATATGCACCCCTCATCAACCGTGTGAAGCCATCAGTGAAGACAATCAAGGTGTGGCCTGCGGGGGCAGACTCCACACTCCAGGAAAGGTTTCTAAACACAGACTGGAGTATGTTTGCTTCTCAAGCCACCAGTGGCGCTCACACGGACATTAACTCCTACACCTCCTCAGTATTGGATCATATCAATACCACCATTGACAGTGTTACAACCCAGAAACAGATCACCACATACCCAAATCAGAAGCCTTGGATGAACAGGGAAGTGCGACTCCTGCTGAAGTCACGCAATACTGCCTTCAGATCAGGAGATGCACAAGCCTACAGCGCATCCAGAGCAAACCTGAAGAGGGGCATCAAAAAGGCCAAGCACTGCTACAAGCTAAAGATAGAGGGACACTTTTCCAACTCTGACCCTCGACGCATGTGGCATGGCATTCAGGCCATCAGTGATTATAAACCCACCCACTCCACCCCCGCAGCCACTGATGTCAACTTCCTGAACGAGCTAAATTACTTTTATGCTCGTTTTGAAAGAGACAACAGAGAAACTGCCACCAAGCTCAAACCCTCAGCTGACCACCCACCAATCACACTCTCCTCCACAGATGTCTGCAAGGCACTGAGCCGGATCAGCGCGCACAAGGCTGCTGGACCAGACAACATCCCTGGTCGTGTTCTCAGGGCATGTGCGGAGCAGCTCGCTGGGGTTTTTACAGACATTTTCAACCTGTCTCTCGCCCAAGCAGCTGTACCATCATGCTTTAAACGCACTTCCATTGTGCCAGTGCCGAAACACTCCAGCCCGAGGTGCCCTAATGACTACCGCCCTGTAGCACTCACACCCATCATTATGAAGTGCTTTGAGCGGCTGGTCCTGGAACACCTAAAAGACTCTATACCATCCACATTGGACTCACACCAGTTTGCCTATCGCAGCAATAGGAGCACAGAGGATGCAGTTTCCATGGCACTGCACTCTGTGCTCACCCATCTGGACAGTAAAAACACCTATGCACGCATGCTGTTTGTTGACTTCAGCTCAGCATTCAACACTGTCATCCCATCCAAGTTAATTGCCAAACTTGGAGACCTGGGCATCAACACTTCAATGTGTAACTGGATTTTGGACTTCCTAACTGACAGACCACAGAATGTTCGATCAGGATCCACCTGCTCCACGTCCATCACACTCAACACTGGTGTACCACAGGGCTGTGTGCTAAGTCCGTTTCTCTACTCCCTCTTCACCTCCGACTGCAAGCCTGTGTATGGAACTAATTCCATCGTCAAGTTTGCGGACGACACTACGGTGATTGGTCTCATCAGCAACAACGATGAGACTGCCTACAGGGAGGAGATCCAGCACCTGGCCACATGGTGCACTGATAATAACCTGCTCCTCAACACCACCAAAACGAAGGAGCTCATCGTGGACTTCAGGAAGGAGTCAAGAGGCACACACGACACCATCCACATCAATGGAATGGCTGTTGAGCGTGTCTCCAGTTTCAAGTTCCTGGGGATCCACATCTCGGCGGACATGTCGTGGACGACCAACACCTCCAGCCTGGTCAAGAAGGCTCACCAGCGCCTCTTCTTCCTGAGGACACTGAGGAAGAATCAGCTCTCCTCGGCTATCCTGGTGAACTTCTACCGCTGCGCAATAGAAAGCATCCTGACCAACTGTGTGGCAGTATGGTATGGGAGCTGCTCTGTTGCGGAGCGCAAGGCACTGCAGCGGGTGGTGAAAACTGCCCAGCGCATCACAGGGACTCCACTACCTGCCATCGAGCACATCCAGAGGAAACGCTGTCTGCACCGAGCTCGCAGCATCCTCAAGGACTCCTCTCACCCAGCCCACAGACTGTTTTCTCTCCTGCCCTCCGGCAGGCGTTTCAGGATCCTCCGGACCAGGACCAGCAGACTAAAGAACAGTTTTTTCCCCAGAGCTGTCTCTTTACTGAACTCAAACCCCCGTTGATCCACTTCCCTCATAAACTGCAAACTCTCCTACCTCACACCTACATTCACTTTGTTATTTGCACTACCGACTGTTTATTACAGTAACAACTGTTTACTTATGCATTTTGCACCACCATATCTTAACTGGAATATGCTCATTTGCACTGCCGACTGTATTTATAGTAACCATGTTTACATTTGCATTTTGCACCGTACTTCTAACTGTAATATGCAACCACTTTCCACTGCACTTTTACACTTTCTTTCAGATAGCTCTGTCCATAATTTATTGCACTACCTTAATCCACTGCTATATTCCTCATATTAGCCTAACATATTATTGTATACCTCTATCTGTAAAATTCTGTTTATAGTAATAGCCATCTGTATATTATATTCATAGTACATATTCACCTGTACATTCTGTTTACATTCTGTTTATAGTAATAGCCATCTGTATATTTATATTTATTCACTGTATATATTCATCTGTAAATTCAGTTCTGTTTATAGTAATAACCATCTCTCTACTTATACATATTTATATATATTCAGTACATTTTTATGCCCAGCACTTACGCAACCATTGTATATATCCTGCACTTGCTGCTATTGCACTTCTGGTTAGACCTAAACTGCATTTCGTTGCCTTGTACTTGTACTTGTGTAATGACAATAAAGTTGAATCTAATCTAATCTAATCTAATATACCGTGCCCAAAATGCCCTTTTTTGGGTGGAAACAAAAACAACTGTTTGTGTGTGTGTGTATCTTTAAATACAAATAAGATGCTGCTCCCCTCCCTCCTTTCTAGAAGAGGGCTGAGCCTTTCCCGCTTGTCCCTTAGATACTCTAGACCAGGGATGGGCAACTCCAGTCCTCGAGGGCCACTGTCCTGCAAAGTTTAGCTCCAACCCTGATAAAACTCACCTGCCTGTAGCCTTCTAGTAATCCTGAAGACATTGATTAGCTGGTTCAGGTGTGTTTGATTAGGGTTGGAGCTAAACTCTGCAGGACAGTGGCCCTCGAGGACTGGAGTTGCCCATCCCTGCTCTAGACACAACAAATTGCTGACTGCGGTCTGGGTCTGGACCCTGGCTTGGTTCCAACCGCACTGGGAGACATAATGACAACTGTAGCCCCGTTTTATCATTTCTAGTTAAAGTGAACAGCACATCGAAACAACGGAGCGGTACACACCACAACTGTTTAGGGTTGTTTATGGTAATCATCTTTCAGAACTATGTATCCTCTAATATTTTTATCTAGAGGCAAAAGCGCTTCATCCAAGCTTTTTCCACTCTGTTTACATTGTTGTCTCTCGCTAAAGCGTCACATTAAGAGCTGCAGATGACACGTTATTTTAACAATAGTAGCAGAAATACAGTGCAGAACACCACAATGCTACAAATACAGTCATCTGTCATATGATTCTGACCATTCAAACAAGGTTTGTGACAAGGCGTTGTTTCATCTTCATTAAACATTATTAATTGGCACGTTAAGAGCATTTCAAAACAATTGTTATAATTGGGAAAAATATTTGTTGATGGCAATGTAAAAGTGAATTTTACATAATAGGTTCCCTTTTGTGATTAAGTGACAATTAACCTAGCAGAGAGAAGCTGTCTCAGAGTCTCTGGGTTAATGTTGTTGGTATAAGCAACAAGCTGCCTGTCACGTCACAAACAAACAAAGGAAAACTGGCATGAGGACTCAAGTGCAGGGAAAAAGGTATTTATTACAAAATAAACAAACACAAAGCAAAACCCACAATGGGGCAAAACATAATCAAACTCATAAACAAATTCAAAACATACCGAACCGGGAGCCGTTGACATGACATAGAACAACATACCGACAAGGACTGTGAACACAAAGGAACTATATAAAGAGGAAGAAATCAGGAGGGAACAGGTGGGAGAAATCAAACACTAATCAGATAACAAGGAGGAGGGATCAGACAGAGACACGAGCACATTGCCCAAAACAACAAAACACCAAGTTCTCCACAAGACAGGACAGGCATGTGACACTGCCCTGCTGTAAGATATCAGTGTCAGTGTATTTGGTTCACATGCCCCTAACATGGAAACTGTATCATAATGAACTGCACAATATGATTTTAGTGGCAAAAGATTTTGGAATAGTCATAATGTTTTGAGTATAAAGTCACTTTTTTTCAACAATGAGAGTAGATTACAATTGAAGTAGTAGCTAATATTTTGATAACATCAATTTTTTTTTTTTTTTTTTAAAGTCTGTTGCAGCCAGTGAACCATTCATTAACCATGATTATTCTATGGGTTGCAGTACAGCTTCAATCACAAGAAAAAAGTTAAACTACTCAGAAATCTAGAAGAAGAAGAAAAAAAAAGCTAATTTCAGTTTCCATTGCAGTCATCCCTATTTCAGCCTTCTTCGTTTCCTCTTTTCCCACAAAATCGCTCACAGTGCAGGATCCACTGCACACAGCATAAAGAGCCCTGGATCCCCACAGCACATCTGATATGAAGAAGAAGGAAAAAGCAAAACCTATCCCATTCATCCTTCCATATTAATACAGGACAAAAAGGATGAGAGCTTTGATCTGAACAGGAAGGTTGAGCTGCTCAGCTTTTTAAAAAGTGATGCAGGTTGATGGAGCCCGTTCTGATCACCCAAAGAAATCCGCCTGCCGCATTACAAGAGCTCTTGAATCTCATGCATGTTCTCTGTGGCTACCAGCAGAAAGGCTTTCAGTTTTTACAGTTTAAATACATAATTTTTTTTCTTGTCTTTTGTGAAGCCATTGAAGTTTTAGTGAGTCACCATGAAGCTTATGTGCTTTGATATGTTCCCACACCATCATTCCTCTATACATTCCATTTTGGACAAATTAAAATGACTGTCTTTCCATGACATTCAAAGACATGCGCAATGTATTAAAAACATGCTTAACCCTCACTGCAAAATCATCATACATCACATGAAAGAATCTTATTCTATATTGGAGAGAAATTCAAATACACACAAATCTCTGTTTGACTTGGGAGGTTTGTTGTATGGACAAAAATAAGGAACAAAATTGAACCTACAACCTGTCTTATGAGCCTAGATGTGTGACGACACAGCATTGGTGTGGATTATAGCAAGTCGACATTGTATCACAACATTGAAAGGTGCAGTGTGTAAATTTTAGCGACATCTAGTGTTGAGGTTGTGAATTAAAATCGCCCACCGCTCACCCCTCCCTTTCAAAGCACATAGAGAAGCTACGGTGGCCGACACAGGACAAAGATGTCGTCGTCAGAGAGAGCAGAGAGTGACTAGCGCTCTGTAAGGCAGTTTGTCCATTTAGGGCTACTGTAGTAGCTACTGTGTATGTAACTAGAAATGGCTCATTATAAGGTAATAAAAACATAATGGTTCATTATGTAAGGTCGGTATACACCATTGAAAACATAGTTATGTATATTATATTGCATTGCTGTCAATACAATATATAAATACTACACACTGCACCTTTAATTTGTTCTTGCAGTTCAATTGTTAAAGTATGCCACTCGCAACAGCAAGGTCGTGGGTTCGATTCCCAGGGTACAAACAGGCAAAAATGTAAACCTTGAATAAATATTATTATCTTCAATAAATATTATCATTAATGCAATTAAAATCCAGAGCACTAGCAGGTTCTAGCTTAATTTGGTTAAAAACCTAGTTAACCATTAACACAATAACTGGATCATTGATTCAGTAAATTGAACTTGAGAACTGAATCAGTTTGATTCATGAATGAATCATTCTTTTGAATAGGTTCTTGAATTACAATAAAGTGAAAATCTTAAAAATAGCTTAACACACATATGTCAAGTTCTTAGAAATGTACATTTTAATAGTAAGTTTAATAGTCATGTAATGTAACATGTATAATAACTAGTGCTGGGCAAATCAACGCGTTAACGCGGGCGATATATTTTTTCAGTTTAACGCATTACAAATATTTAACGCAATTAACGCAGCATCCGTTTTTATATCCATTTTTCCCAGCGTTACATTATATGATCACGCTCTTATTAATGTAAATGCTTTTAAACAATCTAAACGCGACAAGACACAAGAGAATGCGCTGTATGTCAATGTGCTCGATGTCTCAATACGCTCCCTAGTTCAGTAGTCAGGGCACTGATCAGGGAGTCGGCAACATTCATGTACACAATATAGCTACTATATCGTGCGCGCCAGTCTTGTGCACACATCAAGTTCTCTTTCGCTCTTGAACAAAAAATAACAACAACACAGAGAATTTTGCCAAAATGCCAGTTCCCTTTTGAGGGAACTCTCACTGCGTCGTAACGACACTGGGGGAATACTCCCTAAGCACTAGCGAATCTGAAGTATAGAAACTAGCCCAATCTGATTGGTCGTGCGTGATGCCGTCATCGTGACGGCGTACCCGGAAGTATAAAGGGCGAGCCGGCGCATTGAAACGGCAGTTATTGCTCTTCAGCATAGCGCTCTGTGTGACAAGTCTGTCTATTTACTGTTGTCTGTCCAAGAAGTGTGTGTGTGAAAGAGTTTTTTAGTAAATAATATAAAAAGAAAAGAAATGAGTGAGAACTATAGGCAGTGTGTGCATCCGTGCCCACGTTACATCTCTGGCTCGGATGCCCACCTGCTTTGTGTGCAGTGTTTGGGCGTGGAGCATGCTCGGGCAGCTCTCGAGGGAGCTAAATATCAATTGGCCACGGGAGGCACCGGAGGTCCAGCCAACCAATAGGCTGGATGACCGGTTCCTTCCTCGCCGGGTGCAAACGCCTCGCCGGGGCTTGCCGTTCTTCCCCGATCTGCTCACAGAGGTGTGTAGATCGTGGAAGAAACCCTTCTCCTCGCGAGTTTCCAATCCCCCTGTTTTGGACTATGCTAATGTCCTGGGGGCTCGCGAGGCAGGGTATGGGACCTCGGGTAGAGGAGGCTCTAGCGAGCTATCTTTCGCCCGAGGCCGCATCGTCCCTCAAAGCCCCGGTATTGCCCACCAAGCCCTGTAGGGACACCTCATCCTTGGTGGGCAAGGCCTATATGGCGGCTGGTCGGGCTGGTAGTACCCTGCACACTTTGTCCATCTTGCAGGCCTACCAGGCCGATCTCCTTAAGGAGCTCGACGAGGGTGAGGGACCCTCTCCGGAGGATATTTTAGAACTCCGGAAGGCTGCGGATTTGTCTCTCCGCGTCACCAAGGAGACAGCTCGTGCTGTCGGCCGGTCAATGGCCTCCTTGGTGACTGTGGAGAGGCACCTATGGCTGAACTTATCGGGGATGAAAGAGAAGGACAAGTCCTTTCTCTTGGACTCCCCGATTTCACCTTCCGGGTTGTTTTGGGACGCGGTTGAGACCGTTGTCGCCAAGCACCGGGAGGCGAGAAGTCAGTCAGCGGCCTTCCGACAGTTCGTCCCTCGCCGCTCGTAGCCAGGGAGGGCGGCCCATAGCGTGCAGCCCCAGCCGTCAACCAGCTCCTCGCACCGTCAGCTGCAGAGGGAGAGCGTCGCCTCTAGAGCCCCTCCTCCGGGAGCCTGGCAACAGAGACGGCGCTCTCTCCAGCAGACTCGCCAGCAGCCTTCCGCTCCTAGAGGTGATCTAAGGAGCGTGCTCCAGGCATGGAAGGCTGCTGGGAAGAAGCCCTAGCTGCGGCTGGGCTTCTAAGGGCGGTCCCCCCAGCAGAAGAGCAACCGAGGTTGTTTCTTCTGCAGCGCCCTGGGGAAATCGATGTGGAATCCCGCCGTCTATGACGCTTCGAGCCACATCAATTTCCCGCGAACGCACGCTGCTCCAGCCGCCTCTAGAAAGACCTGCGGCTGGGTAGCTCACGCGTCCGCACACAGAGAATCGTTCCCAACTACTTCCTGCCGGTTATCCGCTTCAGGGGGTTGGGAACGAGGCTCGTGTAACACCCGACACCAGCCTCGAGAGAGCTGGTTCCCTTAGTAGATTATCTCGGTGCATGGAAATGCCTTCCAAATATTTCTACATGGGTCCTGCATACTGTAGAGAATGGTTACAGACTGCAGTTCGGTCATCCTCCTCCAAGTTTCAGGGGTTTGAACTGGACCGCAGTGGTACCAGAGCAGGTTCGGGTAATGGAACTAGAAGTAAAATCCTTGCTGGCGAAGGAAGCCATAGAGCGTGTTCCTCCGCCGGAGAGGGAGTCCGGGTTCTACAGCCGGTACTTTATAGTTCCTAAAAAGGATGGAGGGTTGCGTCCGATTATTGACCTGAGGTATTTGAATCGGTCTCTGAGGAGGTTCAGATTCAAAATGCTCACGATTCCTACCATCGTGAGTCAGATCCAGTTCGAGGACTGGTTCGTCACGATAGATTTAAAGGACGCATACTTCCATATCTCCATTCTTCCCTGTCATAGGAAGTTCTTGAGGTTCGCTTTCGGGGGCGAGGCGTACCAATATCGAGTGCTTCCCTTCGGTCTAGCTCTTTCCCCACGCACATTCACAAAGTGCATGGATGCAGCTCTGGCTCCATTGAGACTCCAGGGCATCCGTGTACTGAATTATATCGACGACTGGCTCATATTGGCCCAGTCATACGATATGGCAGTTCGGCATCAAGATGTCATTCTGGCCCATATAAAGTGCTTGGGGCTGAGACTCAACACAACAAAAAGTATGCTGACGCCGTCCCGAAGGACTACGTTCCTAGGGATAGTATGGGATTCGACTACGATGCGGGCACAATTGTCTCCCGCGCGAGTCGAGACCATACTGGCGATGGTCTCACGAATAAAGCTAGGCCACAGCATCACTGTGAAGCACTTTCAGAGAGTGCTGGGGCACATGGCAGCAGCGTCCAACGTTATACCTTTTGGCCTGCTGCACATGAGACCCCTTCAGTGGTGGCTGAAAACCAAGGGGTTTTCCCCCAGAGGGAATCCTTTCCATATGATCAGGGTAACGCGCAGATGCCTTCCCTAGTCATATGGAAGAAACCTTGGTTTCTGTCCCAGGGGCCAGTGTTGGGAGCGTCCTGTTGCCGGAGGTCCATTTCAACAGATGCCTCCCTCACGGGTTGGGGCGCGGTCATGGAGGGCCGCTTTGCGAGGGGCCCGTGGGAGGGCCGTCATTCCTCCTGGCACATAAATTGCCTGGAGATGATGGCGGTCTACAAGGCTTTGAGCAGCTTTCTCCCGGACCTCTGTGGCCAACATGTCCTGGTACGAACAGACAATAGGTCTGTTGTAGCGTAACTGAATCATCAGGGGGGTTTGAGGTCGCGCCCTCTTTGTAGACTGGCGCATCAAATTCTCCTGTGGTCCCAAGGGAAACTGTTGTCCATCAGGGCAATGTATGTCCCGGGGGTCCAAAATCAGGGAGCAGACATCCTGTCGAGGCAGGGGCTGAGGCCCGGGGAGTGGTGACTCCACCCGGAGGTGGTGGAGGCCATTTGTGAGAGGTTCGGCCCAGTGGAAGTGGACCTGTTTGCGTCTTGCGAGACGTCCCACTGTCCACTGTGGTTTTCCCTCACGCATCCAGCCCCGCTGGGGTTGGATGCCATGGTTCAGACGTGGCCGAGGCTGCGTCTGTACGCATTTCCCCCGATTGCTCTGCTCCCGGGAGTTCTGGAGAGGGTCCGCCAACTGGGGGTCAGCCTACTTTTAGTAGCACCCCGTTGGCCGACGCAATTTTGGTTCTCGGATATCATAGCGCTGCTGGCAGGTCCTCCATGGCAGATCCCTCTGAGGAGGGATCTCTTATCTCAGGCAGGGGGCTCAATTTTTCAGATTCGCTAGTGCTTAGGGAGTATTCCCCGAAGTGTCGTTCCGACGCAGTGCTCGTTCCCTTCTCAGGGAACAAGGGTTACAGACATAACCCGAGCCGTTTTGTTGAGTGGCCGATCTTAAAGTGACAACTGATGATGTCTGTCATTAATGTTCATCAAAGAACAACGGTAACAGAAAACTTTTAGCTTTAATGATGATTAATCTATATTTCATTTATCATTTATGCATTTAAGAAAGGTGTTGATAACTTTATTCAATTTCTGTGTAGACTATGTCTAACAGGGAAGTCCATGGGTAGATATAACATTTATTATAATGGGTTTATGTACAGATTGTTTTAAGTTCAATTAAATTAAAAGTTGTTATTTTTAAAGCCTAATAAATGTTGAAATTGGTAGCTTTCAGTTATACTGTAATGTAACGTCATTAATGTTTCATAGAGACATTAGTATCAGTGATACTGGCCTTCATTCATAAAAAGATGCCATTACAACAAATATTTATTTTAAAATATGCTGTCTTTAAATTGTTTCTTCATTAATTTGGAGAGTAACTGAAATTATTACAATATCAAAATATAAAAAATTCCAATGTTTTTTAAATTGCGATTAATCATGATTAATTACAGAAAAAAAAATTAATTAGTTAATTGTTTTTAATATATTTACAGCACTAATAATAGCATTTTCATTACGTCTGTAATACATGCAGGCATACTCTTAAGAAAAATGTAAAACATACTTTTCCATTTTATTTATTTATTTATTTTTTTACAAAAAAATTTTACCTCAATAATCCAGTCACAATGGTTCTTCACTTAGCAGCTCAACAGAGGGGAAAACAAATAGTATGCTCTACTTCCGTAAGCTCTGTAACTGGTGATATATACATGAGCATATGCTCTCAAAATGACCTCTTCCATTACCAAACTTGCTATTAGGGCTCCATCTGTTCTTATGTTCAAGTAAAGTCTTTATGCTTTTTTTTCCCTTCGAAGAGCATTTCTGGATGAAAGATACAATGTATTATAAATATCTGGTAAGGGGTTGTTGGTTTTCACATTATGTCAATCGCATTGCAATTCGCTCTTCACAGCTTAAAGGGGAGGAGACCCTCCTCCACACCCTGGGGTTGCGTGCACTAAACATTTTCATGTACTGCTACATTGATTTTGCATCATAGTCTACAGTGCAGTACAACAGTTTACTGGTCACTGCAAATATCAAGCAATCACTGCTTCAAAGGTCAGTGTTTTATGGAATGTTTAACATGTCAAAGAGAACACTATGACATTTACACAGCTGTAGGGTGAATCTTCTCAGAATATGTCTTAACACATGACCCACTCATTCTTATTCACAGCAACATACAATTCAGCAGGAGAGCTTTAACAGTAAATATTCCCAAAATGCAACTTGGGCCAACTTGGGCCAAAGAATAATGCATCCAAATGGGGCTTACCCCATTTACTTTCCCCATAGATATTATATCATTTCTTACATATTTTCCCCATTCCTCCTGATTCAGCGTAAAGATAATGGAGTGTCCATTTACACTAAGTGTAAATAGCCCACCTTGTAAGCTATTTACACTAACTCCGCCCACTGACATCTGATTGAGCCAGACAAAATTATGGTAGATGCTGGATTGCATTTGGTAGCAATAGAGTAGGGGTAAGGCACGTGCAGAAAATTTAAAGAATTTGACCTTTTACCAAACTTGCTCTACTTCCTTTTCCCATCACATATCAGATCAGAAAAGGCATTTATTTTCAATAAAATTGAAAAAAAATATTAGAAAAGTGGAAATAATTTTAGAACGAATTCAACCCAAGCGCTCTTTGGTGACGTGGATGGTTACGTTACTGTTGATCATCTGTCCATCATCATATAAAGCCCGCCCTGACAATTTTATTGGTCCGAACAGCTCTTGTTCAAGATCAAACGGAACAAGTCCAGACCGAACTTCCCGACCTCAAATGTTGTGGGTGGGGCTATTTCTCTTGCCTGGCATCCAGGCTAGAAATAAAGTGTCTAACGTGCTTAATAATAAAGTGTTTTATCGGTTATCGCTTTATTGTCCCAATTATCATCATTAAATTATTTTAATAAATATAATAATTTACACTCTGTATTATTATTGCATACCATTTAATGTACAACATTAAATGTACAACAACTACTATTCAAACTTATTGCAAAGAAAATACTGCTATTTTTACAGTGTAAATAGAATCTATCGCTGTTTTCACTGTGTAAACAGCATATTGCTAAGAAAATTCTGCTATTTTCACTTTAGTGTAAATAGACTCTATTGCTATTTAAACAGTGCAAATAGCAGCTATTGCTATATGTACTTCATATAAATATCATCTATCACTACGAAAATATGTTATTTTCACTTAGTGTAAACAGAATCTAGTTGATATTTACACTTAGTGCAAATAAGCACTTCCTAAAGATAAATACCTAGCTCAAGGAATTCAATGGTGGTAGATCACAGGTTGTAGGTTCAAAACCCAGATTTCTCATGTGTTATGAACCTAGATGTGTGATGATACAGCATTGGCGTGGATTATAGAAAGTCAATCACATATCGCCATTGTATCACAATATTTAAGTTGTTCTTGTTGTTCAATTTGTAGAGTATGGCACTAGCAGCACCAAGGTCATGGGTTCAATTCCCAGGATACAAACTGGCATCTGACAAATCATTGTTAATGCAATTAACTTTTCAAGTTGGTACAGACAAAATCCAGATCACTGAGATGTTGCAATGGTAAATTAAGATTTAATTTATTTTTTGCTTATACACCATCCATATTTATACAAGCAACCAAACTTCTGTGGCAGTGCACTTACTCACTAACTAGTTTTCTCTTAAAAATTCTGTATATGAGAATTTTGAATATATTTAATAATAAAATTAATAACTACACTGAACAAAATTATAAATGCAACACTTTTGTTTTTGCCCCCATTTTTCATGAGCTGAACTCAATGATCTATGTACACAAAAGGCCTATTTCTCTCAAATATTGTTCACAAATCTGTCTAAATCTGTGTTAGTGAGCACTTCTCCTTTGCCTAGATAATCCATCCACCTCACATGTGTGGCATATTAAGATGCTGGTTAGACAGCGTGATTATTGCACAGGTGTGCCTTAGGCTGGTCACAATAAAAGGCCACTCTAAAATGTGCAGTTTTATCACACAGCACAATGCCACAGATGTCGCAAGTTTTGAGGGAGCATGCAATTGGCATGCTGGCTACAGGAATGTGGGGGCAAAAACAAAAGTATTGCATTTATAATTTTGTTCAGTGTATATTATTATTTTCTGAATATTGAAAATACATTTAAAGACATGGTTAACCCACAAATTTAAAATTTGTCATTATCATTCATTATGATGAAACTGTAATTCATCTAGTTTTTTTATGATGAAATTAATTAATTAATGAGTGTTACTGGTTGATATTTGGTTTTAATTTATATTAATACATGCTATGTTACAAGAAGGTCCTATGCCTATTTGGAAGTTTAAATCTTAAAACGACACTGATTGGCAAACATGGGATTTTATGTTCTGCATAT
The DNA here is from genome assembly GCA_023566225.1 of Romanogobio albipinnatus. Lineage (NCBI taxonomy): Eukaryota > Metazoa > Chordata > Actinopteri > Cypriniformes > Gobionidae > Romanogobio > Romanogobio albipinnatus. The sequence continues at coordinate 13,292,792 of CM042255.1, read as the reverse complement.
CAAAAAGCCCATGCTCCTAACAAAAGTTTGGAGCAAGAAAAAGTGATTCATCACTTTTGAGAGACATAGAGTGAATTAAATTTCCATACACAGCCTTCAGACTCGTACTTGGTAGCTTTTGAAATTCATTTTCATGGATTGCCCTCATTAAATCCAGCAACGAGAGTTCAGCGCGGTTGAAGTCTGTAGTGGAGGCGACTGCTCGACTAACAGTACAGCTGGAATAAACTAGACCTTTTTAGCATGAGGCCGAATGTACTCACCCTTCCCTCCTACTCTCACACTTCAGCTAACTCACTCAGTGGTTTCTACATGAATAATTGGCTATGGGTGAAGAAAACGATCAAACACCTGAGCAGGTGGTCACAGTTCTTTAAAAAAAAAAAAAATACATGTTTATGCAAGCTAGAGTTGATAATGAGACAGTCCTGCGGAAGATAATTAGAGTTCAGTAAAGTGCATGGCCTTATTTAGTCAAAAACTGTTTATCTGTATTTTTAGTCAAGGGCTCATTTGTTTGACTGGTAAAATTCTTGATTTAATATGCATAATATGCTATGCATTTACAAAAATATATTGCCTTCTTTTGTTTTTAGTAGGCTACTTTTGAGCTACAATATTGTCGTATGCACAAGCTGCAAGTTTAATTAATCAAGTTATCTCCGAAATAAATGCAATTGTGGCAGAGGGGGCGTGGTTTTGCGAGGTCTGTAGCGGGAGAGAGAGAGAGGGGCTGAGCGGTGAGTAAGTAGGTCAAGTGCAGATGAATAACACCTGTGTCTGATTGCAGTAATTGGTGTGGAGAGACTGCATATAAGCCGCAGCAGCGAGAGATGAGTTAGAGAGAGACTGGGACTGGGACTGGGACTGGGACTGGGAACGGGAACGCGAACGCCTGTTTACCACTGCCAGAGTACTGAGAGAGACATTGAGCCTGAGAGCAACGTTGTCTGTTGTTATTGAGTGTTTTGAGATTGAACGCCCTCGTGCTTGTTTCAGTTTTTAGGATTGTGAGATCAATAAAAGATTGCAGTCCCAGTTACGCCGACCCCGTCTTCTTCCTTCTCCACCCTTCCTTCTTGTTCATATACGAACCATCATTACACTGGTGCCGAAACCCGGGAAGCAAGAAGAGTGCCGCCGCCATGCAGTCTCCGCCGACAATGCCATTTGCTGACATCATGCAGTCGCTCGTCGGTCTTCACCACGAACAACACCAGGACCTGCTGGCCGTGAGGGAGATTCGGGCCGTCTCCGCCCCAGCCAACCACTCGGCCGCTGCCCTGCCACTCAACAAGATGGGTCCGGGAGATGACATAGAGGATTTCGTCGACCTTTTTGAGAGGTCCGCCGAGCTGCGGGGATGGCCCAAGTCGAACTGGCTGATGCGGCTCTTGCCGCTGTTATCCGGAGAAGCGCAAGCAGCTGCCCACCAACTGCCAGTCCAGAATCTCCTGGTCTATGACGAGCTGAAGCGCGCCATCCTACAGCGGGTTGGCCGGACGCCAGAGCAACATCGTCAGAGGTTCCGGACCCTGTCTATCGGCGAGTCCGGCCGACCCTTTTCGTTCGCGCAACAGCTCCGGGACTCCTGCCGCAAGTGGCTGATGGCCGACGGAAGTGACGCCATGGGAATCATCGACCGAGTGGCACTGGAGCAGTTCGTTGCATGACTGCGCAGTGGGTCCAGTGCCACAGCCCGGCGTCGCTGAACCAGGCCATCCAGTTGGCGGAGGACCAGATGGTGGCGTGCCCCGGGGTCGGCGAGCCCCTTCCTTCGGCCTCTCTCTCTCTCTCTCTCTCTCTCTCTCTCACTTCCGGTGTGTGTGTGTAAGAGCTGAGCACGTTTCTCAGAGTGAGTGCGGAAAAAAGAGGTTTCTCTTATTATTACGAATGGTTTCTTAGTTTATTTTCCCCTCGGTAGTTTAAAAAAAAAGAAAGAAAGAAAAAAAAAAGAAAAAAAAATGTATATAGGCTATATTGTTCGTTTTTTTTTCCCCTAAGACGCCGATATGGCATCTGTTCCTAGTCAAGGAACGCAAGGCCTGTCACTTCGGAATGGGTGCAGGTGTGTGCCGGAACCTGGGGTGACAGTGGAGGAACTGCTCCTAGTCGTTGGAGAGCAGGTGAGGTTTGAGAATATTGTCTCGGCTAAACATATGAACAAAGCAGTGGTTGTGTTTCTTAAAACGGAAATGTTGGTAAATAAATTGACCATGAGCAGAGTTTGGGTGAAAGGCACTTTTGTTACAGTAACCCCGCTATCTGCCCCGGCGACGAAAATCATAATTTCAAACATTCCGATTTTTATCTCTAATGAGGTGATCATGAAAAAATTGCAGAGATTCGGAAAAATTGCAAGCCCTGTAAAACGTATTTCACTGGGTTGTAAGAACGCTGCACTAAAACATGTGCTTTCATTTAGACGACAGGTCTATATGTTTTTGAGTTCGCCGGATCGTAATCTAGAGGTGTCATTTCGTGTAAACCATGGAGAGAAATTCCAACATGGTTTATGCAAGCGCGGAGAACTGGAAATGTTTTGAATGCTGAGAAATGGGGCACAAACAAGGTATGTCCGGAAAAAAAATGAACAGCAAATATCCGTGGCTCAAAATGAAACCAATATTGATCATCATCAAAGGAATGACAGACAGAGAAATGAGGAGAAAGATGGAGGAGTGACAGAAGTGGTGAACGAGCTGAATGAGGTGAGTGAGAATAATGTTCATACTGAGAATGTTCAACCTGGATGCAGTGCTGCTCCAGATAGAACTGAGAATTAAACTACTGATGTTGTTGGTGACAATGAGGCACAGAGTTGTGTTGAAAATGTGTGTGAGGTTAATGATGAAGTACAGGAAGGAGGATCAGAGGAAAAGATGGATGATGAGTTGGATAACTTGTGATGATGGATTGAAAGGTAGTGAGGAATGGTCAGATAAAATGGACGAGAAAGACTTGTATACTGTTGAACAAATCAATTATTTTCTTGATGCAACCAAAGGAAAATCAGGTGTAGAAATAGGTGATTTTTCCCTGATATTGATACATTTGTTACATCCGTGATGAAGGCTAGGAAAGTGAGCAGATATGAGGAGCTCTCACAGCAAAAGAGGTTTTGCCTTAATAAATATATAACTGCGGTGAGACAAGGGAAAAAGAAAGGAAAGGGAGGACTAACGAGGGGAAAGACAGGGAAAGAAATTATGTTGTTTAACAAGGCTCTGTTCTACCTTTCCTGTTTTCTTTTTCTCTTTATCTTCCTCATGAAGGGCATGCTGGTGGGATCCCTAAATGTGAATGGAATGAGGGATGGGAGGAAAAATAATGTATTATCTGAATTAATTCTTATAAAAAATGTAAGTGTTGTGTTTCTACAAGAAACTCATAGTGACCAAAGTAATGAAGTAGACTGGGGGTTATGGTGGAAAGGAGAGAAAGCTCTTAGTTTAAGTGCAGGAGTGTCAGTGTTATTTTCCCCTTATATAAAAGTAAAAATAATTTCAAAAAATGAGTTATAACCTGGAAGATGTTTAATTGTAAGAGCTGAAATTGGTAATCTGTTTTTTCTGTTTATTAATATTTATGCACCAAATATAGGAGCAGATAGAGTACAGCTTTTCAAAAAACTTGAACTCTTTCTAAAACAGCAGCAAGATGATGATTTTATTATTATGGGTGGTGATTGGAATTGTACCTTAAATTTTAATCTGGACAGAAATGGGGAGGAACATCATGCACAATCATCTTTTTGTTTAGAGAGTATAATTGATAGTTTACATTTCTCAGGTGTGTGGAGAGAATATAACCCTACAACTCGACAGAACACATGGGTGAAAATCACCAATAACAGAGTTTCTGCTGCACGGTTAGATAGGATCTATGTATCACAAAATATGAGAAACAGAATTTTAAAAACCGCTATAATACCAACATCAATTTCAGATCATAAACTCATCACGGTTGAATGCACAGTAGAAAGAACTAGAATGTACATTTCCTGAAGAAAATGTGAGTGGTGCTTGCCGTGGCAAAAAAATCCTCTCGGATGCTACTGGGGTGCACAAAAGCCAAGCAACATGTCTGTACGATGTTCTGGGGCTGAGATATGGCTTATTAATTTGTTTGTACTGTTGCTAGGATACTGTACATGGTTACTAGGATGTGTCTATACAGTTTACGGGGTGATATTGAAAGACTATTGGCCAGTCTGAGTCAAAAGAGCCCACCCCCATGTCTGTACGATGTTCTGGGGCTGAGATATGGCTTATTCATGTGTTTGTATGGTTGCTAGGGTACTGTACATGGTTGCTATGGTGTGTCTATACAGTTTATGAGGTAATATTAAAAGACTATTGGCCAGTCTGAGTCAAAAGAGCCCAACTCTGTATTTCTACAATGCTCTTGTGCGGAGATATGGCTCATTAATGTTGATATATGGTTGCTAGGGTGCTGTAACTGGTTGCTAGGGCGTGGCTATGAAGTTTGAATGTTATTACTTATTAGCTGCTTGATAGGTTGATTCAAATGAGACCAGCCCCAAGTATCTATGATGTTCTGATGCAGAGATATGAAGACACAAACCTCATGCTAACACAATTAGCTAGCATGTTGTTACCATGATGTTAACATGATTAGCATTTTGTTAGCATCATGCTAACATTATTAGCATGACAATGCTAACATGTTAACATGAGTAGCATGATGTCAGCATGATGCTAACATGATTTGCATGATGTTAACATGATGTTAACATGATTAGCATGATGTTCTGATGCAGAGATATGAACACACAAACCTCATGCTAACACAATTAGCTAGCATGTTGTTAACATGATTAACATGATGTTAGCATTGATGCTAACATGATTAGCATGATGTTAGCATTAATGCTAACATGATTAGCATGACAATGCTAACATGTTAACATGAGTAGCATGATGTCAGCATGATGCTAACATGATTTGCATGATGTTAACATGATGTTAACATGATTAGCATGATGTTCTGATGCAGAGATATAAACACAAACCTCATGATAACACAATTAGCTAGCATGTTGTTAACATGATTAACATGATGTTAGCATTGATGCTAACAAGATTAGCATGACAATGCTAACATGATTAGCATGTTGTTAGCATAATGATAACATGATTAGCATGATGTTAGCATTATGTTAGCCTGTTGTTAGCATAATGCTAACATGATTAGCATGATGATAGCAAGATGCTAGCATGATGTTAACATCATGCTAATCATGTTAGCATCATGCTAATCATGCTAATAACATGATTAGCATGTTGTTAGCATAATGCTACATGATTAGCATTTTGTTAGCATAATGCTACATGATTAGCATTTTGTTAGCATAATGCTACATGATTAGCATGTTGTTACCATAATGTTAACATGATTCACATGTTGTTGACATGTTCTTATCCTTAGCTAATCACTATTAGCATGTAGCTATTCACTGCTAGCATGTGTAGCATGTTGAAAGTCCAGTTTGCTAGCATGAGCCAAAAGACCCAACCGCCATTTCTCTATGATGTTCTGATGCAGAGATATAGGTCTTGCTAAACGGTTGCTAAGGTACTCTGTTTGGTTGCTATGGAGTGGCTTGGCAGCATCCAATGACAATACTCCAAAGGCTGCTTGTCAGTATTAATGGTATAAACCAACCCCCATGTCTCTATGATGTTCTGAGGCAGAGATATAGGTCTTGGTAAACGGTTGCTAGGCTGCTTGATAATGGTTGCCAGGGAGTGGCTAGGAAGTGTTGATGGTGATTTTTGATTGGCTGTTGATGCCCCGAGTCAAACAAACCCACCCTCGTGTTTCTATGACACTTCTATCCAAAGATATCCCTTTGATCTCTTTCAATGGAAGTCTATGGGATCAGTTGCTAGGGAGCTCTAAATGGTTGCTAGGTCGTGGCTTCATAGGTTGACAATCATCCTGAGATAGTGAGGCTCATGAGGATAGTGTGGCAAAAGGGAATAATACCTAAGGCGTGGCGAAGGGCTGGAGGGGTGCTAATTCCCAAGGAGAAGGATGCGACAGACATAAGTCAATTCCGGCCAATCTGCCTTCTCAACGTTGAGGGGAAAATCTTTTTCAGCGTGATAGCACAGAGATTGTCCACCTACCTAGAGAAGAACAAGTACATTGATACATCTGTACAGAAGGCTGGCATTCCTGGGTTTTCTGGTTGTTTGGAGCATTCCAGTATGATCTGGCACCAGATCCAAGCAGCGAAGAAAGACAAAAGAGACATCCATGTAATTTTCCTTGACCTGGCCAATGCCTTTGGATCAGTTCCCCATAACCTCCTTTGGGAATCCTTCAACTTCTTCCAAATTCCATCATCTGTCACTAGTCTAGTAAAAGCCTACTTTCGAAGACCTGCAACTGTGCTTTACAACAGCCGACTTTACAACATCATGGCAGTGCGTAGAAGTAGGAATCATGGCAGGCTGTACAATCTCACCCCTGGCCTTCACAATGGCCATGGAAGTAATTATCAGGGCCTCAAGATGGGTGGTGGGGGGTGAGCGAACTAAGAACGGGACCCGCCTTCCACCCATCCGAGCATACATGGATGACATGACCATTCTGACCACTACTGCAGCATGCACCAGGCGGCTACTTGGAAAACTGCAGGAGAACATCAAGTGGGAAAATTAAACCGAACAAATCACGGAGCATCTCAATAGTCAAGGGACAGCTTAAAAACGTGAAGTTCTCCATTGGTGACGACCCAATACCAACAGTGTCTGAGCAACCTATAAAAAGCCTGGGCAGATGGTACAACGCAAGCCTAAGGGATAAAGACCAAGTGCTGCAAGTAAGGCAGGACATTACCAACAGTCTGGAAAACATCGACAGTACTCTACTGCCAGGGAAGCTCAAGCTCTGGTGCTTGCAATTTGGACTTCTCCCTCGGGTAATGTGGCCACTCACTATCTACGAGCTCCCAATAACAACTGTGGAGAAGATGGAGCGAACAATGACTTCATACATAAAGAAATGGCTCGGCGTCCCACGCTGTCTGACTAACATCAGCCTCTACGGCAGAGGGGTCCTTGAATTGCCTATCACGAGCCTTACTGAAGAGTACAAGTGCGCTAAAGTAAGACTCCAGATGACTTTGAAGGACTCCAAAGACCAGACCATCAGTAATGCCGTTCCACCCCTGTTAACTGGACGGAAATGGACACCATCCAACGCGGTGCAGCAAGCTACGTCAGCTCTGAGGCACAGTGACATTGTAGGGCCCGTCCAGTTGGGAAGAGGAGGCTTTGGCCTTATGGCAAGTAAGCCAACTTGGCATAAGGCCTCAACATCAGAGAGGAGGAAAATGGTGGTCGATGAGGTGCGCCGTCAAGAGGAGGCACAAAGAAGAGCAAAGGCTGTCTCTTTTGCTAAGCAGGGGCAATGTATAAGGTGGGAAGGCCTGGAGAGGAGAAAGCTCAGCTGGAGGGAGCTCTGGGAAATGGAGGCAAGCAACATCAGCTTTATCATCAGAGCCACCTATGATGTGCTCCCATCTCCAAAAAACCTTTGCCAATGGTATTGGGAGGACCCAACCGGTTCCCTTTGCCCAACTCCAGCGACTCTTAAACATATCTTGAGCGGTTGTAAGACCAGCCTCACACAAGGTCGTTACACCTGGAGACACAACCAGGTCCTGAAGAGTCTGGCAGCAGCTCTTGAGAGCAAGAGGAATACCACCAACTTCTTGCCCCTGAGAGTAACAAATTCCATCACGGCCCCAAACTTCATCCGAAAGGGACAAAAAAAAGCCCAACCATCCCCCTAACAAACCAGAAGCTGGAGCGCTAGCCATGGCCCGGGACTGGAAGATGCTAGTCGATGTTGGCCAGCAACTAATATTCCCACCCGAGATAGCAGCCACCACCCTTAGGACAGACTTGGTACTCTGGTCCCCTTCATTGAAGTCTGTTTATATCATAGAGCTCACAGTCCCATGGGAGAATTTAGCAGAAGAGGCCTATGAGCGCAAGAAACTGCGCTACATAGAACTGGCAGCAGACGCTCAACAACGAGGATGGAAAGTGAAAGTCTATCCGGTTGAAGTGGGATGCAGAGGTTTTGTGGCTTTTTCTACCATCAGACTGCTGAAAGACCTTGGCATCCATGGACAGGCTCTACGGCAGACAGTCAGATCAGTCTCTGAAGCGGCCGAAAGAAGCAGCCAGTGGATATGGATTAAGCGGAAGGACCCTTGCTGGGCTCAAAGAGCAACAACATGACCCGCTTACTAATCCCCCCACCCTATACCCCACTTGAGAACCCAAAGTCCCCACGGGACCCAAAGTCCTAGGCAATTCTTATGATTCTTATGATTGGGCATGGGACACAAGCTCAGGTTTGATCACCCTGTAGCTGGCCACCTTTGATGAGGGTGTCTAGTGTTGAAAGGCCGAAACACCCCCTGATTCAAAGGTACACTACTGATGATGTGTCCCGAAATTAACATCTTTCCCACTTCTGAGATACAGCTCTCACGCCACTCTCAACATCAAGGCAAATCTCATGTGCATACCATCTATTGGCACAATGGACAGTTCAACATCACGTCCCGTGTTTTATGATTCTGGCTGTCTGAGTAAATTGAGCCCACCCCCTTGTCTCTGAGACACTGTAAGCCAGAGCTGTGGTCAATACAAAATCCCTATGCAATTTCCCATAGTAGGATAAACGCATGAGTTTTACGGGACGTCCCTCCCCATTATAAGTCAATGGGGCAAATTTGAGGAAATTTGGGGAGCTCTAGCACCCCAGGGGTACAACTTATACCCATTGCGATGTGTCATCTTACAGGGCCTATCAGCCTCTTCAAATGTGGTGACACACGAGTTTCTACGAAATCCTCTCTCAGAGTTATGACTCGTTAAACATTTTTGCAATGTTAAGTCTATGGGATTTTTTTCGCCCCTGGGGCGAACACCGCACCCCCGACCCCTTAGAAAAGATATAGCACACCATTCCCGATTAAGCCGCACGTTTTGACGCCTCATTCGTGGGTCTGTGACAAACGGTGTGGGAGGATTAGTGCACCGAAATGTTGTCCGGAATAATAATAATAAGTATGGTGGATAACAATAGTGATGCCTTTCTACGCAAGCACCACTAACAAATCATAAAAGCTGATACTGGCATTTTAATATTAAATTATTAGAAGATAAAAACTTCTGTGAATATTTTAATGGTTTTTGGGAGACCTGGAAAAGAGAAGAATTACTATGATGATATTATTCAATGGTGGGAAATTGGAAAGGTACATATAAGGAATTTTTGTCAGCAATATACATCTCATTCCTCGTTGGTTTTAAAAAATATGATAGATTGGTTAGAAAAAGAAGTTGTGGTGATTGAAAAAGACATGATTGAAAGTGAACCTACAATTTTAAAAGAATTGTGGAAAGAAAGGAAAACTCAACTGAGCTCAATTTTAAATGAAAAGGCCAAAGGAGCTCTTGTGAGGAGTAGGTTCACCACAATAAGAGACATAGATGGACCTACAACTTTCTTTTTTAATTTGGAGTGTAAAGCAAGGCAAGAGAAACTAATGTTCTGCTTAAAAGATAATAGTGGACATGAAACTTCAGACCCTGTGGTTATGAGAGGAATTGCTGTGGATTTTTATTCTGAATTATATGCTGCTGAAAATGTTGATGAACAATGCAGAAATTAACTGTTGCAAGATCTTCCTAATATAACTCAAAGGAATAAACTTTCTCTTGAAATTGAACTTAATTTTGAGGAAGTTACCACCACTGTCATGGGACTTTCCTCAGGCCGCGCACCAGGATTGGATGGATTACCTGCTGACTTTTATAAGAATTTTTGGAACATTGTTGGAAAAGATTTTTTTGAAGTACTTCAGAATTGTCTAAACAAAGGAACCCTTCCCACAAGTTGCCAGCATGCAGTTTTAACGCTGCTTCCAAAAAAAGGAGATTTGACACTTCTGAAGAACTGGAGGCCGGTGGCAATATTGTCCTCGGACTATAAAATTTTCTCTAATTTGAGCAAAATAGATTAAATTTTAGCAAATAGATTAAATGGTGTAATGCATGAAGTTGTTCACAAAGACCAGACATATTGTATTAAAAATAGATGTATATCTGATAATCTACATTTAGTGCGGGATGTTATAGACTCTGCTGTTATAAATAACACTAATGTTGGTTTTTTGTCCTCAGATCAGGAAAAGGCTTTTGATAGGGTCGATCACATTTTTCTTTTTAAGACATTAAAAGCTTTTGGATTTGGGGACAATTTTATTTCTGCAGTAAAACTGTTATATAATGAGGCCACATGTATGGTAAAAATGGCTGGTGGCCTTAGTTTTCCAATAAAAGTTCAGAGAGGAATTAGGCAGGGTTGTCCTCTGTCTGGCCTTCTTTATAGTATAGTAATTGTTGTGTAGACTGAGAAGGGAGTTATAAGGTTGGAATGTCAATACATTGGTTTTTCAGCAACCTATTAAACTTTCTGCTTATGCAGATGATGTCACGGTCCTAATCAGAGATAAAAATTATGTAAATGTGTAAGAAAAGGCTTTAGAGTGTGAAAGTCAATTGGGAAAAAAGCGATGCTCTGTGGTGTGGTCAAGAAATGGAAGCTTTAGCATAAGTTCTGCCGGGAAGACTTAATTGTCATGTCACTTTAATTTTATCTATCCAATCACATGCTAAATACCTGGGTATAAAAGATCGGTACTTACGCATGTCTGAGTTCGCAGATGCTGACGCTCCAATTCACCGCCATCCTCCCCACCACCTCCAAGTTAAGTCCTTCCCTACATCCACCCCACCACCACCAGGATGGTCCCTTCCATACCTCACGGGGGTCGGCTGCGCCTCTGCCTTCGTCTTCAGGCAGGATATGCAGAGTCCGGACCCTCAGATTGCTAGCTACGGACAGGGCCTATGCCAATATACTTTATCGCTTGCTGGGTTGCTTATAAATGGATTATTGTCACAGTATTTAATCTCCCGAGTCTTTCTGGCAGAACTTAAAAGTCCTTTACTCCCGGGTGATTTAAAATGGGGGAGGGCAGGTTTTAAGTATTTAGGGGTATTTTTAGGAACAGAAGAATATAGGAAAAAAAATTGGGAGGGTTTAGTGTAGAAAGTGTGTGCAAGGCTGTCTTATTGGAAATGGATGCTACCCCAGCTGTCCTACAGGGGAAGAGTGCTTGTTTGTAACAATTTGGCTGCAGCATTGTTGTGGCACAGAATGAGGATTCTGGAACCTACAGAGGATATCGTAAAAAGACTACAAAAGTGCATGGTGGATTACTTCTGGTCGGGACAGCACTGGTTGAAGGCATCTGTGCTGTATTTACCTATACAAGAAGGAGGACAAGGACTAGTAGACATAAGATCCAGAGTCAAAGCCTTCAGACTCCAGACCGTGCAAAAACTCCTGTATGGGGAAGATGTGAGCTGGACTGAAGTCGCCTGTTCCCTTCTGAGGAGAGGGGGCAGTATGGGACTGGACCGTCATTTATTTCTTATGGACGTTAACAGGGTGGACCTGTCTGGTTTAACAGTTCCCTTTCGAAAGGGAACTCGCGCTGCGTCAGCTCGACACTACGGGGAACGCCTCCAGCGTGACCGGTGCCTGAAATCACAATCAAAAAACGTCAATCCTATTGACCGGCGACAGCCTCTGACATCATCAAGGTGCGACCAGGAAGTATAAAAGGGCGCCTTGCCAACATGACAGCATCTTTTCGTCTTCAGGGACAGTTTTGCCTGTCTTCACGTGAAACGTTTACAAGAAGGATAACAATGAAGTGTGCTGAGAAACAACGCCACTTCTGCAGGTGTGTTGAACGTGTACCAGGTAGCTTATGCTTTGGATACATACACTTTGCGCTTACTGTCTGGGAGAAGAGCATGCACGAGAGGTTTGCGAGCCTCTTGTGGATATTGCGAGCGTTTTCCTCTGGGAACACTCCGCTCTCGGCTGGACCTCTTCTCGAGGGGAGAGGTTTCAGCATCTGGGAACGGCCCCGCTCGAGCTGAGGCTGAGCGATGTCTGAACATCATGTGGTTCCCAGAGGGATCTGGCTCACCGTTTGGAGACAGATGTGGTTCTCAAGGACGATCCAGATCGCGAGAGGCGGAATTCGAGGACGAGCAGGATTTATGTTTCTCCTCCTCGTCCGTTGCTCTTCCACTCGAGCAGAGGATGGGTGAGTCAGTAAAAAAAAAAAAAAAAAAAAAAACACCTGAAGCTTCTCAACCATCCTGTCCCATGTACGGGGAGTTGCTGGAGGTCATGGAACGCGCTGCAGGTAGACTGCAGCTGCTTTGGCGGCGTGTGAGGAGAAAGGCTGAGCGTCCAAACAGTTTGGACGATCGGTTTCTCTCCGCCTATGACCTCCCAACTCCTGGGAGTCTTCCATTCCTTCCAGATTTCTTGGCCTAGCAGATCTCGAGGGGATGGAAGAAACCATACTCAGCCCCGCATCTGTCGACATCGGCGAGCTAAATTTAGCTGATGTCGAGGGACTGCCAAGGCTGGGTATGTGTCGGTGCCGCCCGTGGACGAGATGTTATGCTTATCTCGCCTCTGGGCGGTCGGCGACACTGAGAGCTCCCACCCTGCCGGTCTCGCTTGAATGGCAGGGCGTACATGTCAGTGGGTCACGCTGCGGCGGCTTTGCACACCTTACCAGGCTTTGCAGGCTTACCAGGCGGACCTGTTGAGGGACCTCGATCAGGGGGAGGGACCCCCTGAGGCGGTAGTCGAGTTGCGCCGGACCGCGGTTTTCACTCTCCGGGCCACCGGACAAATAGCGCTGATGGCGGCGATGGTGGCCACAGAGAGACATCTATGGTTAAACCGTTTTGGACATCGGGGAGAAAGAGAAGTCCTTTCTCCCTGATGCCCCGGTTTCGCCATCTGAACTTTTCGGCACCTCCGTCGAAGCAGTGGTGGGAAAGTTCGGAGTGGCGAAGGCGCGCTCGGCAGCATTTAAAGCATGCATTCCGCTGAGGTCCGGGACCGCGCCCAGGCAGTCGGGAGTCCCTGGCCCATCACGGTCTGAGGGCCGGAGGCGGGACCAGCGAACTAGCGTCGCCTCTCGAGCGCCCCCTCCGCGGAGGACTGGTGCGCAGAGGAGGTGGGACACCTGCAACAAAAGGAGGAAGGAAGCCGGGGCTGGTAACCGGAACCAGCGCAGGCAGCAGACTCCGCCCCCAAGGACGCGGAGATGAACGCAGCCTTTTTTCCCTTCCTCTGGATTTTCCCCGGGCGCTTTACATCAGGCCGGTGGGCCTATGTTGAGCAGAAAATGTAAGATTCTGATGGCCCGCCTGGTTTGTTTGTTGAAAGCGCCCCCCTCAGGATGGCGGGCGGATACTAGCTCGACGGCTGGTTTGAAGCACCGCGAGGAGCGATTGGTGAGTCCCCCTCTATGAGGGTGAAACATTTTCAAAACTATGTTTCTCAGGACTTCTGTACCTTCGCTCTCCTGAGAGGTTACTTGGGGAAATTTGGAACGTCGCTGGACTTCACAGGGCCTGCAGCTCCCCGTGAGTAAGCTAAGAACGATCTTCTTGCAACGTTATGTGGTTGTGGGTGAGTGCCTCACTTTTGCTAGTAGAGATTTGCTGCCTCTCCGTGTTATTTTTTCCCCACTAATGTGGGTAACTGAATTGCGCTCTTGCCTGAGGGCTTGTAGTGTTGGGGGCGAGCTGTGTTTTTCCTAGCGTAAAAGTGTGAAGTAGCTGAAGACCAGGTATGCGCTTATGCATGAGCTGTAGTGAGATCTGTGTCCAGCTCTGCGGGGCTTTGGGGAAGGGGTTTTGGGGCCTCATTGTGTAATATTAGAGGTGATAATATTTATTTCCCGAGCTCTGAGTGGATCTAGTGTGGACTTACGTCGCACCACTTGGCCTAGGCTCCGTCAAGGATGGGGGCGTTCCCTTTTAAGGAAGGTCGTTCGCCCCTGGCCTGTCTTTGATATAAGAACAGGGCTTTGTTTATGCATCCTTGATTCAGCCTCCTCTTATTACAGAGTCGTCCGGCCAAGGCCCTCCCCCTTCTCTGCGTTCTGGGGTTACAAGTAATGCAGTCAAGGTGTTGCAGGAGACAGCAACTTTGCCAGTGGTCGTGGGGCGAAATTAAGCGTCTTTCGCCGGTTTGCGATTAGACTTTATCTGCTGTTTCCGCCTTTCAGAACTTGGTGGCCGCCATCTTTTGGTGGCCCCCGGCCTCTTCCTGGAGGATGGTACGGCCGGTGGGTTGCATATTTATGTGATATTTCACCCTTGCTCTATGTCTCTGCTCCACCTTCTTTAGGGCTCGGGTTGAGCTGAACATCGGATACCTTCTGTTTGCGGTGTTGGTCGGATGCTCCCCTGAGGCCCGAGCATTGCCAATGGCTGGCTCTTCTTGGCCTCTTTGGGGATGAGTCCCCAGGTGTTAACTGGATTTGCAGGCCTTCGTCAGCAGCAGACAGCTGCCGTCAGCCCAGGCGCAGCAGCCAGCCTTCTTAAAGTCACGGCAGGGTCCATGGAATCTGCAGACCTCCTATTTGGGGGTAGGCCCTGCCAGACCTCCCTGAGGGGTAGGCTCCCGGTTTGTGTTACCTTGGCTCAGGTGGTAGGCCCCATTTGGCCTCCCTGAGGGCCTTCTATGGTTAGCAGGCGCTGTCTGGTCTCCCCCGAGGGGGTATTACTGGGCATTAGTCCCTCGACAGCTGGTACGAGCTACTAGTAGGTGGTAGGCGCTACCAGGCCTCCCTAAGGGCCTGCTGTGGGGTAAGCAGGCTCACTTGCCCTCCTCTGTGGAGGGCGTTCCTGGGCTCCAGTCACTGGATGGCTAGCATGAGTGCTAGTAGGTAGTAGGCCTCACCCGGCCTCCCTGAGTGAGTTCCGGTTCCCCAGTCGCTGTGGCGGTGAGCACGAAGTGCTATGAGTAGCACGTTCTGCTATCAGGTGGTAGGCACTGGGCCTCCCTGAAGGCGAGCTCCCGGTTCCCAGTCGCTGTGGCGGTGAGCATGAAGTGCCATGAGTAGCACATTCTGCTATCAGGTGGTAGGCACTGGGCCTCCCTGAGGGCGAGCTCCCGGTTCCCGGTCGCTGTGGCGGTGAGCATAAAGTGCCATGAGTAGCACGTTCTGCTATCAGGTGGTAGGCACTGGGCCTCCCAGTGGCCTCCTCTGAGGGCACGCTCCTGTCTCGTGGTTTCTGGATAAGTCCAGTCACTGAGCGGAGGGCTGTGATGGAGGATTTCCCGACCTTTTGCAGGTAGTAGGCCTGCTAGGCCTCCCTGATGAAGCGAGTCCCTGGTCTTCCCAGCTACCTCGAGGGCTAGCACGACTGCGATCAGGTATCAGGCCCGTATGGCCTTCCTGAGGGCGAGCTCCGCTGTTGGACACGCGAGCAGTCGGCACAGGTTACCAGGTGGAGGCCCCTCTCGGCCTCCCTGGGGAACGAGTTCCCTAGGCGGGAACGCACAACTAGCTTTACGCTGACAGCTAGTGGTCACCTGCTATCAGGCGCCGGTCTCTGGCCGTTCGCGAGACCTGAAGGCGATGTTCTTACCCTAGCATGACGAGACGTCGCTGCTGCTATGTGGTCCCTACAGTAGGGGACTTTCATAGACTGCCTAGAGCATGGTTACCTACCGGGCAGGCTTATGAGTTCCTCTCAAGTGAGGGTCTGCTATGAGCTTACGGCCGCCTGGCGCTGATTCATTGGTTGTAGGCCCCTCGGGGCCTCCCTGGTACGATCAGCCTGTAAGGCCTTTGGCCTCCTTAGCACGTTTTAAAGTAAGTGCTTGGTAGATCCGAAGATAGAGTGGCTAAACTCCCCTCGCTAGCAAGGGTTAGAAAGCACTTCGCTGAGCGCTGCTCTCCGGGATAACCCATGTCTGAGGTCCGGCTAGTGGAGGACACTGCCTTTCTTGCAGCACCCTAGCGGGATGTCTCTTCGGAGGCGAGTACCAGAGGCTCTGTACTTTACAGACAGGGTTGGCTGTACTGACGTGTCCCATATTGGGTCACCTGGTCAAGTCTCCCTGGTGGCATTTGGTGAAAACCTCCCGAATAGTGACTGGCATGGGTTCCCTCGGGTTCCCTTGCCACGTTCCCTTAAAGGAACCCTTTCTGTCGAATGGGCTGGTTCCAAGGCCTGGGTAGGACCGCATGTGTGTGAAGGTTTCCTTCTCAGGCTATAGCTTGGGCTTTTACCGTAGGGAGCGCTGTCACTGACAGCCTAATGTGACTAGAAGGGGAGTGGTTCAGGCATTTCAGTTGAATTTGCTTGTCCTGACAGTTGTCACTACCAGTGGGCATGCACTCCCGTCGGCATGGCGGCGTGGGTATATCGTTCCCCGTAGCGTCGAGCTGACACAGCGCGAGTTCCCTTTCGAAAGGGACCGTCTCAGGTTACGAATGTAACCATTGTTCCCTAAGAACAGGGAACGAGACGCTGCGTCACTTTGCCATGCCTCAGGGCTTCCCTGCCGAAACAGTCCCTTCAGACGATCGGATGCTGTCATGTTGGCAAGGCGCCCTTTTATACTTCCAGGTCGCACCTTGATGATGTCAGAGGCTGTCGTTGGTCAATAGGATTGACGTTTTTTGATTGTGATTTCAGGCACCAGTCACGCTGGAGGCGTTCCCCATAGCGTCGAGCTGATGCAGCGTCTTGTTCCCTGTTCTCAGGGAACAATGGTTACATTCGTAACCTGAGACGTTTTCTACAAGTCAATTTTAACATCTTGGACAATTTGCAGAGTATCCAGAGAGAAAAATGGTGTGCAGAGAATGTGGCTGAAAGAAGAACCAATTATTTTCAATCCTGCATAGGACTTGAGTATTTTAAATTCAATATCTCTAAGAAATGCTCTAAAGACTGCAAAGCTATTTAAAGTTGGACAATTTTTATCTGAGGATGGATGGATATCTGCTGAAGTTTTGGCAGAAAAACTGAACATAAGATCAGTTCGGCTGGCCCAGAATATACTGACTCAAGTAAAAAAAGCCCTACCTTTGGATTACAGACTTTTTTTAGAAACGCATGATAATGAAGTTTTTTCCTTCCCAGAGTTGAACTTGAACTTGAGTTGAACAGAGTTGAACACCTCAACTTGGAATTTTCAGTAATGTTGGAAAAAAAGCTCTATATGTACTGTGTGTAAAAGTGTTATACCTTCAAATGTTGGACAGGGTAAAAGAGTCCAAATGGCTGGAAGAGTTTGGAGCAGGCTTTTCCCCTAAAGGTAGATGGAGGTCCCTGTACAAACCTCCTATTGAGAAAAGGACTGGAGATCTTCAGTGGAGGATTGTGCAAGCTACAAACAGACACAGAGCACACCTTGATCCAGCGGTAGGGGAGGGTTGTCTTTTTTGTGGGGAACGGGAAACAGTTTTCCATTTGTTTTTTAATTGTTTGAGATTGCAGTTACTGTTTTCTGAATTAGAGAGGTGGTGTCAAACGTTGGGCATCGTTTTTACCCCAATGGTCTTTATTTTTGGTCCAAAATATATCAGAAGTAAAAAAGAGGTTCTTGTTTTGATAAATTTTCTTTTTGGACAGGCAAAAATGGCAATATGGTTGTGGGAAAATGGGAAAATGAATGACATAGGGTCAACAGATGTTTTTTTGAAAGGACTGATAAAAAACACCAGCAGCTCCCCGTCCGTCGCCCAGGGAGGGGGAGTGACCACCCACCCACCCATTCCCCTCCTCATCCTCATCCGCACTCTCTCCCCACCAGTTCGCTGACCTACTTCAAGTCACTAGGGCGGAGGAGAAGTCTGGGCCGGCTTGCTGGTGCTGTGGGGACCCGGGACACTTTATTGATCGGTGTCCAGTGATGGAGATGGGGACGCTGGTCCGGGTCCCCGACGCGCCGCAAGCTGCCCCCGATCAAGCCAGTTTGTACCAGATACCCGTGAGTATCCAAGGGGGTACTTATCAGGCTTTGGTGGATTCAGGTTGTAACCAGACCTCCATCCATCAAAGCCTGATTCAGCCTAAGGCATTTGGTAATAGCCGCATGGTTAAGGTGAGGTGTGTGCACGGTGAAGTGGTGAACTATCCGTTGTTGCCCGTGGATATTCAATTTCGGGGACAAACGCATAGTGTTGAGGTTGCAGTTAACCCACACCTCTGGCATCCGCTAATTCTGGGTACCAATTGGCTGGTGTTTAATAAATTATTGGGGTACTTGTGTGCGGATGCTTCTTGGG
Organism: Romanogobio albipinnatus; assembly: GCA_023566225.1. Classification (NCBI taxonomy): domain Eukaryota; kingdom Metazoa; phylum Chordata; class Actinopteri; order Cypriniformes; family Gobionidae; genus Romanogobio; species Romanogobio albipinnatus. The sequence goes on along the minus strand of CM042255.1, from coordinate 13,274,536 downwards.
GAAAACGTATGAGGAGGAAAGAGACGGTTGCTCATTTGGGAGAGGTGGATTCGGGACCTCTGGGAGCTGTTCCGGGGGAGATGCCCGTTCTCACAGACCACGATGACTTTCCCCTGGAACAGTCCAAGGATGAGTCGCTTACAAACGCGTTTAGTCAGGTCCGCTCCATCGACGGCCACCTCCTCCACCCTGACCAGCCGCTCTCTTATCCGTATTTTTCTATTATAAAAGATAGGTTGTATCGGGTGACCCAAGACTCCCAGACAAAGCAAGATACAACCCAGTTGTTGGTACCTAAAAGTTCTAATCCGATGGCTGGGTATTTAGGACAAACAGCGACACTTAACCGTCTCATGGCCCGGTTCTTCTGGCGGGCATTCACGAGAAAGTACGCAGGTGGTGTGCGTCTTGTCGTGAATGCCAGTTGGTGAATCCACCGGCCACCCCAAAAGCACCATTGTGCCCACTCCCTCTGATGCAGGTCCCCTTCGAGCGAATTGGTATGGACCTCATCGGGTCATTAGAACGGTCAGCACGTAGGCATCGCTTTGCATTGGTTCTGGTGGACTATGCAACACGATACCTGGAAGCAGTTCCGCTCCGCACTATTTCGGCGAAAAGTGTTGCAAGCACACTGTTTTCGTTAATCTCCCAGGTGGGAATCCCGAAAGAGATTCTCCCCGATTAGGGCACGGCGTTCATGTCACGGACGGTTCGCGAACTTTATGAGTTATAGGGCATTAAATCGATTCGCACCAGCGTCTATCGCCCACAAACAGACGGTCTGGTTGAACATTTTAATCGCACGTTGAAAAACATGATTCGTAAATTTGTTCACGAGGACGCCAAAAATTGGGATAAGTGGCTAGAACCTCTGTTTTTTGCTGTACGCGAGGTCCTGCAAGCCTCCACGGGGTTTTCCCCCTTCAAGCTTCTCTATGGCCGCCAGCTTCGGGGGGTGCTGGATGTCCTTAGGAGGACTTGGGCTTGGGAGGACGGACCTTCCGCGAGTAAAAACGAAATTCAGTATGTCCTGGACCTGAGAGCAAAACTCCACACTTTGGGGCGGCTATCAATGGAGAATTTGTTACAGGCTCAGGACAGACAGAGACAGCTATATAACAGAGGCGCCAGGCTCCGTCAATTTTCACCGGGAGATAAAGTGCTTGTGTTACTCCTTACGTCTAGCTCTAAATTACTCGCAAAGTGGCAAGGGCCCTTTGAGGTCACACGGCGAGTCGGAGATCTCCACTATGAGGTGATACGATCAGATAGGGACGGAGCACGTCAAATTTATCATCTCAACCTGTTAAAAAAAATGGTCTGAGGCTGGGTCAGTGATGCTAGCGACGGTAGTGAGTGGAGAGGAGGATCTCGGGCCTGAGGCGGTCCAAAAACCTCAATCTCTCGCTCTGGCCCCTGGGGGAGACCACCTCTCACCCTTGCAGCTCACTGATGTACAACGGTTACAAGCAGAGTTTGCTGACGTGTTTTCGCCCCTACCTGGTCGGACCGACCTCATTCAGCACCATGTTGAGACGGAGCCGGGAGTTGTGGTTCGCAACCAGCCTTAACGTTTGCCTGAACACAAGAAAAAGGTAGTTCAGACCGAATTAGAGGCTATGTTAGACATGGGGGTAATAGAAGAGTCCAAGAATCCTCATCCTCATAGTTTTAGTTACTAAACCTGACGGCTCGGTCCGGTTCTGTGTGGACTATCGTAAAGTAAACGCGGTGTCGAAATTTGATGCTTACCCAATGCCGAGGGTTGACGAGTTGCTTGATTGGCTAGGGACCGCTCGTTTTTACTCGACACTGGACTTAACAAAGGGATATTGGCAGATCCCCTTGTCTCCTATGTCCAAAGAAAAGACCGCTTTCACCACGCCGTTTGGATTACACCAATTTGTCACCCTTCCTTTCGGCTTGTTCGGGGCTCCTACGACCTTCCAGCGTCTGATGGACAGAATTCTCCGGCCGCATGCTGCATATGCCGCTGCCTATCTAGATGATATCATCATCTACAGTGCAGACTGGCAGCGTCATATGCAGCATTTGCGAGCTGTCCTGAAGTCGCTGAGAAGGGCGGGGCTCACCGCCAACCCGAAGAAGTGTGCAATTGGGCGGGTGGAAGTAAAGTATCTGGGCTTCCACTTGGGTCATGGTCAGGTGCTTCCCCAAATTGACAAGACTGCAGCTGTTGCGACCTGTCCGAGACCCAAGACCAAAAAGGAGGTTAGACAGTTCCTGGGGAGGTTTGTACCTAACTATTCGGACCTCGCTAGCCCGCTGACTGATCTGACTAAAAAAGAGGTACCAGATATGGTTCAGTGGACGGAGTGGTGCCAGCAGGCATTTACTCAGATAAAGGCTGCTCTGTGTAGTGGGCCACTCTTACAAGCTCCTAACTTTTCTCTCCCTTTTCTCCTACAGACTGACGCCTCGGACAGGGGGTTGGGCGCAGTCCTGTCCCAGGAGGTGGAGGGTGAAGAGCGGCCGGTGCTGTACATCAGTCGAAAGCTCTCTAAGAGAGAGACGATGTACAGCACCATAGAGAAGGAGTGTTTGGCCATCAGGTGGGCAGAATTACAGAATTACAATATCCAATGCACAAAGAAATTGTCTATTAAAGGCACAAACATATCCCAAATGTCTCTACAATCAGGATATTCTTATTGATTTCATTTTGTGTTTTCGTTGGATAGCAAATTGGTCTGTGTGCAGGGCTTGACATTAACTTTTTTGCTCACCAGCCACTGTGGCTAGTGGTTTTCCAAAGTTACTAGCCACTCAGCATTTTCACTGGCTACAATTTTGACATCGATACCATTGGGAAAAATTGCTATATAGATATTTTTAATATTATCTATATATAATATTATAATATATAATTTGGCAGCAAGTATATTAGGCTGCTGTCATTTTAAGACCTGATCCATTATACTGTTACAAAAACTGTTTACGTTCACTTGAAACATAACTGTATATATATACAGTACTGTGCAAAAGTCTTAGGCACGTTAGTATTTACACCCCCAAAAATGGTTAAGCCAGTTATTTATACATTTTGTAATAGTGTGTCAGTAGGTAATATCAGTTTACATTTTCAAACATTCATTTAGCCATTATTTGTAATAATCCATTCCATTGAGATTTTTGTATGCAGAATGAGTCTGACAACAGAGCTATGATCCACACAGAGATCTGATCTCACCATCATCGAGTCCGTCTGGGATTACATGAAGAAACAGAAAAAACTGAGACTAAATCCAGAAGAACTGTGGCAGCGTCTCCAAGACGCTTGAAGAAACCTTCCTGTAAAGCTACAGTACTTAGACACTTGGGTAAAAATGCTGTAAAGTCAAGTCTACTTATGACATTCAAAAATAATCATAAGTAGACTGTTACATTTTTTGATCAATTAACTTCTATTAACTAAATCAAATCAGTTTGTGTGACCACCCTTTGCGTTGAAAACAGCTTTTGTTTTGGGACACTTGCTCATAGTTTTTTAGGGAGCTTTGCAGGAAGGTTTCTTCAAGCGTCTTGGAGACGCTGCCACAGTTCTTCTGGATTTAGTCTCAGTTTTTTCTGTTTCTTCATGTAATCCCAGACGGACTCGATGATGGTGAGATCAGATCTCTGTGTGGATCATAGCTCTGTTGTCAGACTCCTTCTGCATACAAAAATCTCACTGGAATGGATTATTACAATTAATGGCAAAATTAATGTTTGAAAATGTAAACTGATATAACCTACTGACACACTATTACAAAAGTTATAAATAACTGGCTTAAAACCATTTTTGGGGGTGAAAATACTAACGTGCCTAAGACTTTTGCACAGTACTGTATATACAGTGAGGAAAATAAGTATTTGAACACCCTGCTATTTTGCAAGTTCTCCCACTTGGAAATCATAGAGGGGTCTGAAATTGTCATCGTAGGTGCATGTCCACTGTGAGAGACATAATCTAAAAAGAAAAATCCAGAAATCACAATATATGATTTTTAAATTATTTATTTGTATGATACAGCTGTAAATAAGTATTTGAACACCTGAGAAAATCAATGTTAATATTTGGTAAAGTAGCCTTTGTTTGCAATTACAGAGGTCAAACGTTTCCTGTAGTTTTTCACCAGGTTTGCACACACTGCAGGAGGGATTTTGGCCCAATCCTCCACACAGATCTTCTCTAGATCAGTCAGGTTTTTGGCCTGTCGCTTTTGAGCTCCCTCCAAAGATTCTCTATTGGGTTTAGGTCTGGAGACTGGCTAGGCCATGCCAGAACCTTGATATGCTTCTTACAGAGCCACTCCTTGGTTATCCTGGCTGTGTGCTTCGGGTCATTGTCATGTTGGAAGACCCAGCCTCGACCCATCTTCAATGCTCTAACTGAGGGAAGGAGGTTGTTCCCCAAAATCTCGCAATACATGGCCCCAGTCATCCTCTCCTTAATACAGTGCAGTCACCCTGTCCCATGTGCAGAAAAACACCCCAAAAGCATGATGCTACCACCCCCATGCTTCACAGTAGCGATGGTGTTCTTGGGATGGTACTCATCATTCTTCTTCATCCAAAAACGTTTAGTGGAATTATGACCAAAAAGTTCTATTTTGGTCTCATCTGACCACATGACTTTCTCCCATGACTCCTCTGGATCATCCAAATGGTCATTGGCAAACTTAAGATGGGCCTTGACATGTGCTGGTTTAAGCAGGGGAAACTTCCGTGCCATGCATGATTTCAAACCATTACGTCTTAGTGTATTACCAACAGTTACCTTGGAAACGGTGGTCCCAGCTCTTTTCAAGTCATTGACCAGCTCCTCCCGTGTAGTTCTGGGCTGATTTCTCACCTTTCTTAGGATCATTGAGACCCCACGAGGGGAGATCTTGCATGGAGCCCCAGTCCGAGGGAGATTGAAAGTCATGTTTAACTTCTTCCATTTTCTAATGATTGCTCCAACAGTGGACCTTTTTTCACCAAGCTGCTTGGCAGTTGGCCCTTTCCAGCCTTGTGGAGGTGTACAATTTTGTCTCTAGTGTCTTTGGACAGCTCTTTGGTCTTTGCCATGTTAGTAGTTGGATTCTTACTGATTGTATGGGGTGGACAGGTGTCTTTATGCAGCTAACGACCTCAAACAGGTGCATCTAATTTAGGATAATAAATGGAGTGGAGGTGGACATTTTAAAGGCAGACTAACTGGTCTTTGAGGGTCAGAATTCTAGCTGATAGACAGGTGTTCACATACTTATTTGCAGCTGTATCATACAAATAAATAGTTAAAAAAGCATACATTGTGATTTCTGGATTTTTTTTCTTTTTTTTTTCGATTATGTCTCTCACAGTGGACATGCACCTACGATGACAATTTCAGACCCCTCCATGATTTCCAAGTGGGAGAACTTGCAAAATAGCAGGGTGTTCAAATACTTATTTTCCTCACTGTATATTATTATATATGTTATTATTATTATTTTTATTATTATTATTATTATTATTATTATTAATAAATAATAATTTTAATTAAAAATAAATTCTTACTTCCCTAATCTCCTAAGGAAAAAAATAGGGGAGAGCGGGGCACAACCTAATGCTTTTTGACTTTCTCAGTTTGTGTAAATCCACTTGGGGTTCAGAGTATTTATTTTTTTCCCACATTAATTTCACACATGTCTAGTACAAATATGTGGTTTTATTCCATTAATACAGTGTATACTTTTTTCTTGATTTACCACGAAAGAATGGAAGTGAAATGTGACAACATGCCCCATAGGTTGGGTACATTGTAACATGAGGGGCACAATGTAACATGACCAATTTATAGCTTAAAATGTTACCTGATAAAATCAAAACAAATATCCAAGACAAACTAAAATATTTTGTCAATAAAGTATAATTATTATCTTTTTTAAATAAAATAATGCAATTTTTTAATCATAAAAAATATAAAAACAATTTGAGTTTGACAACGAACACATCACTAAATACAGCTATACAGTATTGTTTAAAAAATATATAACTTTGACTCTCAGTCATTATTCACCTTTTGCTCATGGTTTCTCAAAATAATTCATAAAAGTATAGAATAAAATATTTCTGTCGCATGTCTGTCCTGTCTCGTGTTGCACATGTTCTCCTTCTCCTGATCTGGAACTTCTCATGGTTCTGTGCCGACCATTCTGGCTACCGAGGGAATTCACAGCGGTCATCATCACAGCTGTGTATATTCCCCCACAAGCCGACACAGACCGGGCACTAAAGGAACTGTATAGGACAGTGAGTGAGCAGGAAACCGCGCATCCTGAGGCTGCGTTTATTGTGACCGGGGACTTTAACAAAGCCAACTTCAAGCGCATCGCACCCAAATACCACCAACATGTTAGCTTCAACACGCGAGGGAACCGCGTCTTAGATCACTGCTACTCCCCCTTCAAGGATGGTTACAAGTCCCTCCCACGCCCACCATTCGGCAAATCAGATCATGCTTCCATTCTTCTCTTGCCCGCTTATAGGCAGAGACTGAAACAGGAAGCACCCGCCCTCAGAACCATCCAGTGCTGGTCGGACCAATCAGACTCTATGCTACAAGACTGTTTTGATCACGCGGACTGGGAGATGTTCCGGTCGGCCTCTGATGACGACATCGAGGTCTACGCTGATAGCGTAACGTGTTTCATCAGGAAGTGCGTAGAAGACGTTGTTTCGACCAGAACAATACGGCTGTACCCTAATCAGAAGCCGTGGCTAAATAGGGATGTTCGCGCGGCACTCAATGCGCGGACCTTCACTTTTAACTCCGGTAATGCGGAGGAGCATAAACAAGCAAGTTATGCCCTCCGGAAAACCATCAGAGCAGCAAAACGGCAGTACAGGGACAAGATTGAAGGACAGTTCAACACCACAGACTCCAGAAGCATGTGGCGGGGAATTAACACCATCACGGACTATAAAGGGAACACAAACTCCACCGTGAACACCGCTGCCTCTCTCCCGGACGAGCTCAACACCTTCTATGCTTTGAGGGAACCAACACCGCCCTCACGGAGAGAGAGCTTGCGGCTGAAGATACAGAGGTTAGTGCACTCTCCGTATCTTTAGCGGATGTAACCCGATCCTTCCGGCGGGTGAACGTCCGTAAAGCAGCGGGTCCAGACGGCATTCCGGGCCGCGTGATCAGAGCGTGTGCGCACCAACTGGCTGGAGTTTTCACGGACATTTTTAACCTGTCCCTCTCCCTGTCCGTGGTCCCCACATGCTTTAAAACGTCCACCATTGTTCCTGTACCTAAGCAGTCAAAAAACACCTGCTTAAACGACTGGCGTCCTGTTGCTCTGACCCCCATCATCAGCAAATGCTTTGAGAGACTAGTCAGAAACCACATCTGCTCTGTTTCCCCCCCCCCCCCCCCCTCACTGGACCCACTGCAGTTTGCATACCGCACAAACCGCTCCACTGATGATGCCATTTCATCAACAATTCACACTGCTTTCTCCCACCTGGAAAAGAGGAACACATATGTGAGAATGCTGTTTGTAGACTACAGCTCAGCATTCAACACCATTGTGCCCTCCATACTTGACGTGAAACTCCGGGCTCTAGGCTTAAACAGCTTGTTATGCAGCTGGATCCTGGACTTCCTGTCAAACAGACGCCAGGTGGTCAGAATGGGCAGTAACATCTCATCATCACTGACTCTCAACACTGGAGCCCCTCAGGGCTGTGTTCTCAGCCCACTCCTGTACTCCCTGTACGCACATGACTATGTGGCAACCCACAGCTCCAACACCATCATCAAGTTTGCTGACGATACGACGGTGGTAGGTCTAATCACTCACAATGATGAAACGGCCTACAGAGAGGAGGTGCACACTCTGACACGGTGGTGTCAGGAGCACAACCTCTCCCTCAACGTCAGCAAGACCAAGGAGCTGGTGGTCGACTTCAGGAGGAATGAGAGAGAACACCGCCCCATCACCATCGATGGAGCACCGGTCCACTCCGAGGCCGTTGTGAAGAAGGCTCATCAGCGCCTTTTCTTTCTGCGACGGCTGAGGAGGTTTGGAATGAACTGCCACATCCTCACACGCTTCTACACCAGCACTATAGAGAGCCTGCTGACTGGCTGCATCACCACCTGGTACGACAACAGTACCGCCCGCAGCCGCAAAGCCCTGCAAAGGGTAGTGCGCACGGCCAGCTGCATCATCGGAGGTGAGCTTCCCTCCCTCCAGGACATTTACGCCAGGCGGTGTGTGAAGAGAGCTCAGAGGATCATCAGAGACTCTAGCCACCCGAACCATGGGCTGCTCTCACTGCTGCCATCAGGCAGACGGTACCGCAGCATCAGAACACGCACCAGCCGACTCCAGAACAGCTTCTTCCCACAAACAATCAGACTACTTAACTCCTGATCCATCAGGATCATAACACACACTGGACAGAATATCACTCAGCACAACCCACTGTAGATACACACACATTATATACACATTTATTTATCATTTAATATTTATCATATAGCACCTATTGTACATTGGATCTCTACTGTGAATAATAATGTATACTGTACATTGTATATTATTATTACTATAGCTAAATGTATACTGTTTAATGTATGTTTAGTGTATATTGTTTAAAGTATATGTATATTGTAAGTATGTGTATATTGTTTAAAGCTGTGAGAACTACACTCACATTGTGTAAATTATTTATTGTTTATTGTAGAGTTTACTGTGCTGTGAGTAATTGTGGGCGCATCAGATGTGTAATCTGATGCTGCTTTAAATGTTGTACATGTCATGTCGTGACTACTATGTTGCTCGGAACTGCACCAAGAATTTCACCTGCTGTTGCACTTGTGTACATGGCTGTGTGACAATAAAGTGATTTGATTTGATGTGGTGTTTTGTTATTTTGGGCCATGTGCTCCTGTCTGCAGTTTTGACCCCACCCTCATCTAATTAGTGATTAATTTGCCCCACTTGTTGTCCTCATTACCTGCCTGTTTGTCTCCTATTTAATCTCCTTCCGTCTTCTTTTCTGGGCTGGTATGTTGTCAATGTTGAGCGTATTGCTGGTGTTAGAGCTCCGTCGAATTAATTCATAATCCTTGATTTTTTCCTTAACACTCGCTTACAAACAAATATTTTCTATTATTTATAACGTGTGAATATATCTCCGTTATGATTCTCTATAAAAAACAATCGGATTGCTTTGATATCGCTACTTATATCCGAACTTCCGCTACTAGCCGTAGCCCGCTAGCATTGCACGCGTGGTAACTTATTTACACCCGTTACCACTGAAACCTACAATTCGCGATCGTAGCACATCCACTACAATGGCGAATAACTCGGATGTGTGTCTAATGTTACCTTTGAGTGCAGGTGAGGACACGTTCGAGCTGCATTCGGTGCAGTTGGAGTTGGAGTCGTTGGAGAAGCAGATTCGCGACCTACTAGACAGACAAGCCGTGCTGAGAGAGCGACGATCAGCGCTTGAAACATCACGCGCGATGCGCACAAGTCAGTGGTTAGTAACCGCTTGACTCCGAGCTCGTCTACTCCGTGTGTTTCTTTGCACAGGACACAAGCACCCAGGACGCGATCATCATCCCTAGTTTCGTTCACTCTGGCACCGACACAGCACCATGGACCCTGGGTTTTTCCGCAGTGGAAGACGCGAACCAGGACCAGAGCTAGGACCTCTCCGCCCCTCCCGGTCTTCGAGATCTCCACCCGGAACCGCTTCTCCCCTCTTCGCGAGACGGAACACGACGCTGTGGTCATCGGTACTTCCATCGTCCTGCGCAGGTTCCCGCGATCCTGAATGGTGACGAGCGCATCGGAGCTGTCGTGTTGCACGCGGGAACGAACGACACCAGGCTGCGGCAGACGGAGGTTTTGAAGAAGGACTACAAGAGTCTGGTAGAGACGGTGTGCAGAACATCGCCTGAAGCAACGATCACCGTGTCTGGACCCCTTCCCACGTACCGACTAGGACATGAAAAGTTCAGTAGATTATTTGCTCTAAATGAATGGATAATGTCATGGTGTAATGAACAGAAGCTGCTCTTTGTAAATAATTGTAATCTGTTCTGGGAGCGACCTAGGCTCTTCCGTCCTGATGGCCTTCACCCCAGCAGAATCGGAGCGGCTCTTCTGTCGGACAACATCTCCAGGGCGTTACACACCACCATATGACTAGTAAGTCAAAGTCCAGATCACAGTCTTTGCTGTCCTAACTTAATTGACATAAGTACCAATGTAGAACATTATATAGAAACTGTGTCTATTCCTCGTTTAGTGAGGTCAAACATTAAATCTACTGTAGGATCTAGGAAAAATCTAACTGTGATTTAAACCAGAAAATCTCAATATTAGTGAACAAAAACAATTTCTAAAACTAGGTCTTCTAAACATTAGATCGCTCACACCTAAGGCGGTTATTGTAAACTAAATGGTCACAGATAATAGTTTCGATGTACTTTGCCTTACTGAAACTTGGCTTAAGCCAAATGATTATTTCGGTCTAAATGAGTCTACTCCGCCAGGATACTGTTATAAGCATGAGCCCCGTCTGATTGGTCATGGTGGCGGTGTTGCAACAATCTATAGAGATATTCTTAATGTTACTCAGAAAACAGGTCACAGGTTTAATTTGTTTGAAGTACTAGTGCTAAATGTTACGCTCTTAGATGTAAGAAAGAAATCCGTATTATCTCTAGCCTTGGCTACTGTGTATAGACCTCCAGGGCCCTATGCTGATTTCTTAAAAGAGTTTGCAGACTTTCTCTCAGATCTATTGGTCAACGTCGATAAAGCATTAATTGTTAATTGTTGATTTTAACATACACGCAGATGACACAAATTATGCATTAGGGGCTGCGTTTACAGATCTATTAAACTCCTTTGGGATCAAGCAAAACGTCACTGGTCCCACTCATCGTCTTAATCACACACTAGATTTAATTATATCACATGGAACCAACCCAACCGATATAGATATTATACCGCAAAGTGATGATGCCACTGACCATTACATGGTAACTTGCATACTGCGTACTGCTGAAATCTGTCATGTTGCGCCACGTTATCGACCAGGCAGAACAATCATTCCAACCACTATAGATAGATTCTCAAATAGCTTACCTGATCTGTCTCAGCTGCTCAGTGAACCCAAACAAACAGATGAACTAGAGGAAATGACTAGCAGTATGAGCAACATTTTCTCTAGCACATTAGAAATTGTTGCACCAATTAGATTAAAAAAGGTTACAGAGAAAACTAAAGCACCATGGTACAACAGTGCTACACATGTTATCAAGAGAGAAACTCGTAACTTAGAGCGTAAATGGAAACAAACTAATTTAGAGGTCTTTAGAATCGCGTGGAAAGATAGTATGTCACGTTATAAAAAGGCCCTAAAAGCAGCCAGGGCTGAGCATCTCCGCAAACTAATAGAAAATAATCAAAATAACCCAAGGTTTTTATTTAACACCGTGGCTAGACTAACAAATAAACAAGCATCGCCTGAGCAAAATATTCTGTTACAGTTTAGTAGTAATGATTTTATGAATTTCTTCACTGAGAAAATAGAAAGCATCAGAAACAAAATTGTAAATGTACAATCTTTAATGATGTCTTATGATTCAACCGCAACTATCGCCCCTCAAGAACTACTACACCGCTTTACAACTATAGGACAGGAAGAGCTAAATAAACTTATCATTGCATCTAAACCAACAACATGTTTATTAGATCCAATACCCACTAAACTACTGAAAGAGTTGTTACCTGTAGTGGAAGAGCCTCTTCTCAATATTATTAACTCGTCTTTATCTTTAGGTCATGTTCCAAGAATATTCAAGCTGGCAGTCATAACCTCTCATTAAGAAGCCACAATTAGATCATAATAACCTAGCAAATTACAGACCAATTTCAAATCTTCCATTTATGTCTAAAATACTAGAAAAAGTTGTGTTTTTTGTGCTCTTTCTTGCAAGAAAATGATATCTATGAAAAATTTCAATCAGGATTCAGGCCGCATCATAGCACAGAAACTGCGCTCGTTAAAATCACAAATGATTTACTTCTAGCTTCTGACCAAGGCTGTATCTCAATACTAGTTCTACTCTATCTTAGTGCTGCGTTCGATACTATAGATCATAAAATACTCACAGATCGACTTCAAAATTATACTGGTGTTCAGGGACAGGCATTAAACTGGATTAGATCGTACTTATCAGACCGCTACCATTTTGTTTGTCTAAACGGGGAAAAATCAAAGATGACGTCAGTAGACTATGGGGTGCCGCAAGGATCCGTGTTAGGCCCTCTGCTATTCTCAATATATATGCTGCCACTTAATATTATAAGTGGCAGCATATATATTGGTAATATTATAAGAATATACACACATACATATACATATACACTGGTAATATTATAAGAAAACATGGAATTAATTTCCACTGTTATGCTGATGACACTCAATTATACATTTCATCACGACTGGATGAAAACGCTAAATTATCTAAACTGACAGCGTGTGTTGAAGATATTAAATACTGGATGACATGTAATTTTCTGCTATTAAATTCAGATAAAACGGAGGTATTACTTATTGGTCCAAAAAAACTGCCCACAAAACCTCTCACAATACAATTTTACCTTGGAAGGATGTCCTGTCACTTTATCCACTACAGTAAAAGACCTGGGTGTTATATTAGACTGCAACTTGTCATTCGAAAATCATATTTCATATGTTAAAAGAACGGCATTTTTTTCCACCTTAGAAACATTGCTAAGCTACGTAACATGCTATCTATTTCTGATGCAGAAAAGTTAGTTCATGCATTCATGACCTCGAGATTAGATTACTGTAATGCTTTATTAGCTGGTTGTCCTGCATCCTCAATAAACAAACTACAGTTAGTCCAAAACGCAGCTGCTAGAGTTCTTACTAGGTCAATAAAATATGATCATATAACACCAATTTTATCATCTCTACACTGGTTACCTATTAAGTTTCGTATCAATTACAAAGTATTGCTACTGACCTATAAAGCCCTAAATGGTTTAGCTCCAGTGTATCTAACGGATCTTCTATCGCCCTACAATCCATCGCGCTCTTTAAGGTCACTAAACTCTAGGCTTCTGGTCATTCCTAGGATATCTAAGTCCACTAAAGCAGGGAGGTCATTTTCACATTTAGCTCCTAAACTCTGGAACAGTCTTCCTGATATTGTTCGAGGTTCAGACTCGCTGTCCCAGTTTAAAACTAGATTAAAGACGCATCTCTTGAGCCAAGCATTCACATTATAATTACCTTTTATACTACAGTTAAATCGGATCAAAAGCATTAATATAATATTCTGAACAGCAGCTATGCTAATTATTTCCCATCTGCTTTTCTGTTGTTATCTCGGGACAATAGTCCCGAGGTAAATAGTTCGTCAGCTCCAGTTTGTATCCAGCCGCTCATGGAGACTTCGGATGCCCCAACACCTGTGATGCGACGACTCCACGCCTGTGAAGAGACGACTCAACGCCAGCATTGTTATGGCCTAAATTAATACACGATTGATTAACTTTTTTCTTTAACATTGTCTTTCTAACATTTTTACTGTACATTTATGAAATGCACTTTCTGTAAAGCTGCTTTGAAACAATGTGTATTGTGAAAAGCGCTATACAAATAAATTTGAATTGAATGCTACGTTTGGCTCACGTCTCCCTGTTCCCTGTGATCCCATTGGTATGTTTGAGTTGTTTCATGTTTTCCCCCTCGTGGGTTTTGGTTTTTGTATTATTTAATAATAAATCCCTTTTGCTGCACTTGAGTCCTCAACCCTGTTTCTCCTAAGTTTTAACGTGACATTTTCTAATAGGGGCTCATTGTAACGCAGTGTTACAACGCACCCCAGCTGCGCAACTGGGATTTAAACCCGGCTTGTGTCTTCTGCTGGTTAGATCAGCATTAAAGAACGTCTCGGTTACGTATGTAACCCCGTATGACAGAAATATGGGATCCCCACAGGGTCACTCATATAACCCAAGCCCAATACTGGTTCTCAAGGATTCAGCGGCAAGGGGCCTGATGCCAGATGCTCCGCCCCGTCCGGCACAGAGGGTGATGGAGGACTCACAGAGTTTGCTTCTGGAGAGAATAACGCCGTAGCGCAGCAAGCCGACAAAAGCCGGGGCCCCTCAGTGTTTCTACCCGTTTGAGGTGAGAACACAGGAGGAAACCAGCTCTACACGTAGGCTATAGAATCTAGCGAACCTGTTAGATGTCGCCCAGCCCGCAGCTCTACAGATGTCTGACAGCGAGGCACCACGTGCCAGCGCCCAGGAGGATGCAACACTTCTAGTAGAGTGTGCTCGCACCCTAAGCGGACAGGGCACACCTTGTGCTTGGTAAGCCAAGGTGATGGCATCCACTATCCAGTGGGCCATCCTCTGCTTGGAGACAGCCTTTCCCTTTTGCTGGCCTCCGTGACAGACAAAGAGCTGATCTGAGGTCCTAAAGCTTTGAGTTCTATCCACGTAGATCCGCAGGGCACGGACGGGACAGAGCAAAGCTAGGACTGGGTCTGCCTCCTCCGGGGGCAGTGCTTGCAGGTTCACCACCTGGTCCCTGAAGGGAGTGGTAGGAACCTTGGGCACATAGCCAGACCGGGGTCTTAGTACCACGTGGGCGTCGCCCGGCCCGAACTCTAGGCACGAATCGTCGACCGAAAAGGCCTGCAGGTCCCCTACCCTCTTGATGGAGGCCAATGCAGCCAACAGCAAAGTCTTCATAGAGAGAAGCTTTAGCTCTGCTGATTGCAAAGGCTCAAATGGGGCTTTCTGAAGTGCTCGGAGCACCAGAGCAAGATTCCAAGAGGGTATGGAGGGGGGACGAGGAGGATTTAACCCCCCCCCCCCCCCCCCAAGGAACCTGACGACCAGGCCGTGCTTACCAACCGTCTTACCATCTACGTGGTCATGATAGGCGGATATCGCAGCAACATAGACTTTGAGGGTGGAGGGGAACAGCCTACGTTCCAACCCTTGCTGCAGGAAGGAAAGCACAGACGCAATCGAGCATCTTCGGGGGTCTTCTCGGCGAGAAGACCACCACTCGATGAACAGGTTCTACTTCAGGGCGTAGGCCTGTCTTGTAGACAGTGCTTGCACCGAAGTGATGGTGTTAACTACCCCTTGGGGTAAGTCACCTAGAACCTCCGTGTCCCGTCCAGGGGCCAAACATGAAGCTTCCACAGGTCTGGACGCGGGTGCCACAGGGTGCCCCGTCTCTGAGTTAGAAGATCCTTCCTCAGAGGAATCGGCCAAGGAGGGGCTGTCGCGAGGAGCATAAGTTCTGGGAACCAGGTCCGGGTGGGCCAGTACGGCGCCACTAGCAGGACCTGCTCCTCGTCCTCCCTGACCTTGCACAGTGTCTGTGCGAGTAGGCTCACTGTGGGAAACGCATATTTGCGCAGCCCCTGGGGCCAGGAGATGATGGCGGGTGAGATGGCGGGTGAGTTGCGACATGCGACGGAAGCACAGACCACCTTGTCGGTTGATATACGCAACGGTCGCAGTGTTGTCCGTGCAGACCAGTACATCTTTGCCCCGTAACCGTCCTTTGAGGCGGCTCAGAGCAAGATGCACCGCTAGCAACTCGAGGCAGTTGATGTGCCAATGCAGGTGCGGGCCCGTCCAAACCCCTGACACTGCATGCCCGTTGTACGTGGCTCCCCAGCCCATGGCAGAGGCATCCGTGAAAACCACAGCATACCTGGATACCTGTTCCA
This sequence comes from Romanogobio albipinnatus, assembly GCA_023566225.1. NCBI lineage: Eukaryota > Metazoa > Chordata > Actinopteri > Cypriniformes > Gobionidae > Romanogobio > Romanogobio albipinnatus. Next base: position 13,258,728 of record CM042255.1, on the reverse strand, counting down.
GGGGCATTCCGGCCCGAAGGAACGAGGGGTCTGACCATGGACTGAAGGATTGGCGGCAGGCCGGTGTGATGCTCACCCGGTGAGTGCCGCGTTGCCACGCCCATCTCGGGACTCGGCCATGTAGCCAATGCTGAAGCGGTCTCATATAAAGTCAAGTCAACTTTATTTATATAGCGCTTTTAACAATGTAGATTGTTCCAAAGCAGCTTTACAGTGTTAAACAGGAAAATAATGCAGCATAATTTTATTAAGCTGTATAGTCATTTGATATCATCAGTTTAAATTTCCATACGGTGACAGTGTGGGCTTTAGATCAATAATTAGATCAGTAATATATGGTTCATTATTATATGGTTCATTTAGTTTATTAATTAGATTTATTTCGATGTTTAGTTGAAAAATTTTAGTGTCCCCAACTGAGCACTTTTCCGTTCCGGTTAGAACATCAAACAGGTTCTCCCCTCTCAGTGAAGCACCCACTGAGTATCCTGTTGAAAGTGCCCTAGTCATTGGCGATTCTATTACACGGAACGTGAAGATACCGGCCACGATAGTCACATGTTTACCGGGAGCCAGAGCGCCTGACATCAAAGCTAATTTAAAAGTGCTGGCTAAAGCTAATCGTAAATTCTCTAAGATTATTATTCACGTCGGCACTAATGATGTTCGACTTCGCCAGTCGGAGATCACCAAAATTAACATTAAAGAGGTGTGTGAACTCGCTAGTACGATGTCAGAGGCTGTTTATTGTTCTGGTCCGCTCCCCGTTAGAAGGAGTGATGAGATAGTCTGCTAACTATCATCACTCAATGGCTGGTTGTCTAAGTGGTGTCTGCAAAATAACATAGGGTTCATAGACAATTGGAAATGTTTTTGGGGCAGACCTGACCTGTTGAAGAAGGATGGCATCCATCCGCTCTTCTCTCTAGTAATTTGGCACATAGTCTTAGAGCTAAACCTTGACTCACTAGGGCCCAGGTCAGGAAGCAGACAAACTGGCTAAACCGACCATCTGCTAGCTGTCTCACGTCACCGGAGTCAGATAAATCCCAGCACATAGAGACTCTTTCACCTAGATATTATCATATAGAGACTGTGTCTGTTCCCCGAATTAGTAAATACTAAAAAACATCAAAACCATTCAACAGTAAAAATGTAATTGATGTCCAACAAATAAACAAAAGATATAATACAGATGAACAATTGATAAAGCTTGGGTTGCTGAATATTAGATCCCTTTCCCCAAAAGCGCTTATTGTTAATGATATTATTAAAGATAATAATCTAAATGTGCTCTGTTTGACAGAAACCTGGCTAAAACCTGAAGACTACATTACCTTAAATGAGTCCACCCCCCAAGATTATTGTTATAAAAAATGAGCCGCGTCTGAAAGGTAAAGGGGGAGGGGTTGCTGTAATTTATAATAATAACTTCAGTATTACTCAGAAGTCTAGTTTCAAATATAATTCCTTCGAAGTTTGGTGCTTTATGTAACTCTATGTAGTGTACATGACAAAACCCGTTCAACATTGGTGTTAGCTGCTGTATACAGGCCACCAGGGCATAATACAGACTTTATCAAAGAATTTGCTGACTTTCTATCAGAATTAGTACTGGCCGTAGATAAAGTACTAATTGTTGGTGATTTTAATATCCATGTAGACAACGAAAAAGACGTATTGGGATTAGCATTTAAAGATACACTAAACTCTATTGGAGTTAGGCAACACGTGTCAGGACCCACTCATCGCCATAATCATACTTTAGACCTAATATTGTCATATGGAATAAATGTTGATACCGGTGAAATTCTGCAGCAGAGCGATGATATCTCAGATCATTACTTAGTATCTTGTATACTTAATTTAGCTAAGGTTGCAAAGCCGCCCCCTCGCTTCAAAAATGGCAGGACAATCACTGCCGCTACTAAAGACTGCTTTTTGAATAATCTTCCTCATCAGTATCATCTCCTCAGCATCCCAGATAGCATAGAAGAACTCGATGTTGCAACAGAAACTATTGACTCTCTCTTTTCCAGTACTTTAGACACAGTTGCTCCTCTGCGGTTAAAGAAGATTAAAGAAAATAGTCCAACGCCATGGTACAACGAGCACACCCGGGCCCTTAAAACAGCAGCCAGAAAAATGGAGCGCAGCTGGAAGAAAACAAAACTAGAGGTCTTTCGTAATTCGTGGAAAGAGCACATGATCACATACAGAAAGGCCGTAAGAACTGCTAGATCTGCTTATTTCTCAACTCTCTTGGAAGAAAACAAACACAACCCGAGGTATTTATTCGATACAGTGGCTAAATTAACCAAAAATAAAGCTTCAACTTCTGATGATTGTAAACAGCACAGCTGTAATGACTTTATGAACTTCTTCACATGTAAGATTGATAATATTAGGAAGAAAATTTTAACCAAAAAATAAAGCAGGCCGAGTGGAGTTACTGCCGCAGCGGCTGCCATATGCCCCAGGAGCCTCTGAAAATGTTTCAGTGGAACCGCCATCCTGCCCTGAAACGTGTTCAGGCAGTTCAGCATCGACTGGACATGCTCCTCTGTGAGGCACGCAGTCCGTTCGACCGAATCCAACTCCATACCAAGAAAAGAGATCCTCTGCACGGGGGTGAGTTTGCTCTTCTCCCAGTTGACCCGAAGACCCAACTGGCTGAGGTGTCTGAGCACCAGGTCCCTGTGTTCGCACAACTAATCCCTGGACTGTGCTAGAATGAGCCAGTCGTTGAGATAGTTGAGGATGCGAACGCCCTGTTCTCTCATGGGCACAAGGGCCCCCTCTGTGACCTTCGTGAAGACACGGGGGGACAGGGCCAGCCCGAAGGGCAGGACTTTGTACTGATATGACCCAAAGTGCAGGAACGGCCTGTGTCGAGGAAGAATCGAGACATGAAAGTACGCGTCCTTCAGGTCGATCGCTGCAAACCAATCTTGGGGACGGATGCACTCGAAAATGCGTTTCTGCGTGAGCATCTTGAACGGTAGCTTGTGGAGGCTCCGATTCAGGACTCGCAGGTCCAAGATAGGTCGTAACCCACCGGTTTTCTTGGGTACTATGAAGTACGGGCTGTAGAAGCCGGTCTTCATATCGGCTGGAGGGACCGGCTCTATCGCGTCCTTCGCCAGTAGGACTGATATCTCCGCACACAGGACTTGGGCATCTGCAGCTTTCACCGAAGTGAAGTGGATGCCCTTGCACCTGGGGGGTCGCCGGGCGAACTGAATCGCATAGCCTAGCCTGATGGTCCGAATGAGCCAACGAGACGGACTGCGGAGCTCTAGCCAGTCTCGCAGAGACCGTGCAAGCGGGACCATAGCGACCACTGGCGTACCCACCGTGGGGCAGCGAGGTGGAATGCAGGTACCAGGCTGGGGCGGCTGTCTCGTGGAGGCGGCCCACAGCGGGGTGAGAGTGTGTTGTGCAACACTTACCTGATTCCACCTGTGGGCAGGAGGGACGCGAGGAGGACGTTCACTGCTGCCCGCTGGCGAGGGGGGAGGATGAGTGTGGTCCAGCGTTTGACCGGCCATCACTCTCCGCGTCCCCTTGGGACCCAGAGACGGAGGAAATTGCTCTTTTATTGAAAATTTGTGGAACACTAATAAAACGGAACACATGATTCTCCACCCGGCTCCCCTCCGGGGGATGGAGCGATGCGCTCACCGTCTCCTGAAGAGCAATCCTCCCCATCTCCGGGTCACCTGTCTCAGGGCCACTTGCCCTTACCCTTGCCACCCCTCTTCTTGGCAGGGGCCTGGACGGGCGGGGCTCCACGACGTCGCTTGGGTGGAGGCTGTTGCTGCGACGCGGGAGCAGAGGCAGACGCAGGCGGCCGCCCTCGGCGACAAGCAGGCTGAGGCGCTGCCGGCGGCGGGGTGGAGACAGCAGCTGACCGCCGAGGCAGGATGTGACTGATCGCCTCAGTCTGCTTCTGTGCAGCCGTGAACTGTTGGGCAAAGTTCTGGACCGCGTCCCCGAAGAGGCCGGTCTGGGACACGGGGGAATTAAGGAACCTGATTTTGTCGGTTTCCCGCATGTCAGCCAGACACAGCCAGAGATGGTGCTCCTGGACCACCATAGTGGACATCGGACGACCCACTGCACGCGCCATAACCTTCGTCGCACGAAGCGCGAGGTCCGTTGCGGTTCTCAGTTCTTGGAGAACTGCGGGATCGTGATCACCCTCGTGCAAGGTCTTCAGTGCCTCGGCCTGATGGACCTGCAACAACGCCATAGCGTGTAAGGCGGAGCCTGCCTCTCCACAAGCCTGGTAGGCCTTCCCGATCAGATCGGAAGAGTACCTACAGGCCCGGGAGGGGAGACACGGGTTCCCCCTGGAAGTGGAGTTAGGGCACAGTTGCATAGCAACGGCCCGTTCCACGGGAGGCACCTGCGTGTATCCCTTTGCAGGTCCGCCATCGAGGGTGGTGAGGGAGGAGGATCCACTAGGCCAGTTTCGGGCAGTAAAAGGTGCCGTCCACGATCTAGTGAGCTCCTTGTGCACCTCCCGGAAGAAAGGCTACTGCCTGAAGTAACCCTTTGTGGGGGGTTAGATCGAGGCAGAGGCACGAGGACTCCACCCCTTGCGAGATGGAGTCTAGACCGCAACTCTGAGATGGTCATGTTCCTGCAGTGAGAACATGAGTCATCCACCAGCGCTGCCTCAGCATGCTGAACGCCCAAACACGAAATACAGCGCTGGTGACCATCCCTCGGTGACAGGTAACCACCACACCCCGAAACACACAGAAAGAATGTCATCTTGAAAAAGACGCAAGCTCTTTCTGTGTTGCTCTTTTAGAGGATTGCTCTCCTTGGTGCTGAAGCACGCAGGGGGAAGGGTCGTGGAGACACAGTCAGGGAAATAGTGCAGCCTGACGTGCGCGCTCTCTCTCACCAGACGCTCTCTACCAGCCGTAAGAACGGGTTTTTAGCGCTCTCCACCAGGCGCACCGAACCAGCTGTGAGAACAGCCCTTGTGTTTGCTCTCACGAGCAAAAAAGAGAGATGATCGTAAGACCACACGGACCCGCTGCTGTGCCGTCACACCAACACCGACTGAAGAACGCTTCCAAAAGGGCAGGCTTCCAGTCAGGACTGCGAAGTAGGTGAGTGATGGCTAGCATAACCAGATACCACTCGGCTCCGAAGCAAAAAGTTGATTTGATGCAAGCACCTGTGTCTCATTTATACCCGCGCTGCGTGGCATGAACACCTGGTGCAATCATTGCATGCCAATGTGCATTGGCTCGTTTAGTTTCACTCAAAGTAGATTGGCTCCCGCAAGCGAGATTCCTATTCGTCGGTACTCCGACGTGGCATCGAGAGTGACCGACTGAATGGGAACTATCGCAACTGTTAAATAACAGATATAAGATTACAATAATTTCAGATTTATCTCATTTTAAATAAGCACAAAAAACAGAGATGAAAAATAAACTTAAGTAAGAAATGTACTTGGTAACACGTTCCAATAAGGTTGTATTAGTTAACATTAGTTAATGCATTAGTTAACATGAACTAACCATGAACAACACCTCTGTTCAGCAATAGTTAATCTTTGTTAACCTTAGTTAATAAAAATACAGCTCTTCAAGGTTTTTTCATGTTAGTTCACAGTACTTTAATCTTAACAAGATTTTAATAATGCATTAGTAAATGTTGAAATCAACATTAACAAAGATAAATAAATGTTTTAAAAGTGCAGTTCATTATTAGTTAATGTTAACTAATGTAGTTAACTAAAGTTAACTAATGAACCTTATTGTAAAGTGTTACCAATTAACTTTTGCTATGGTTACATAAATGTTCAGTAATGTTTTCCAAAGATTTTTTTATTTGTGCAATTTTTTCTCTAAATAATGTTGATGTGGCAACTAGTAAATACACTAAGTTTCATCATCCTGGCATGTGTGGAAAGTGTTAAACCATGTGTGTTACAACTAACCCTGCGTTAGGTTGTGCCCCGCTCTCCCGTAGTTCTGTCCCAATAGGGCTGTGTAAAAGTTTAAAATATTCTCTATGTCTTAGCTTGGTATGTAGGAGTAGGGTTATCATTTTTACCCCCATGAGAACAAGTTCTTAATATCTTAAAGTTGTGTGCCAGGGTCCTGTCACCTTGATTGGTTTTGTGCTTGGTTTGGTGACAGGATCCTGACACTCTGTTGTTCTCTGGGTCGTGCGCTCTTATGTCAGTGTATTGAGTATTCGGGGCACGGTGTCTGGATTCTGACACTTCAGGTCTAGTCGTGGTTAACTTTCGGTGTCAGGGTCCTGACATCCATGCTCTTTGCACTTATGTCTGTCTTGTGTCTTGTTTTCTGTTTGGGCACATGGTTTTTTTCTGCTATGTGCTTTTCCATCCTGTGTGTTGGTGTGAGCACATGGCTTCTGCATGTTTGTTTTGCCATGTGCATTTTGTATATGGCTCTTTTTTTTGTCTCTGTGTGCCAATTGCTATTCTGTCAGTCTTTTGTCTTGGCCCCACCCCACTTGTAACCTGGTCATTGGTTTATTTGCCCCACTTGTTACGTGCCTTGTTTCCTTCCTTTTTTAATCTTCCTGTGTGTTCTGTCTGGTTCATTATTGTTTTTACCCAGTTTAGGTGTTAGTGTCTGTTCTGCCAGTCCCAGCCCATGGGATCCCTGCCCTGGACTACAAGAGGGTTTTTGTTCTGTTTTTTTTTGTGTTTTTTTTTTAGCTTAAATAATAATAATAATAACTCTGCATTTGAGTCCTCACCATCTCTCTGCACACGCACCTGACATTGTGGTCATGTTGATTCAATAACCTCTTTGAGTAACTTGCGTGTCTTTTTGAACCATTCATTTAAAGGGCCGGTCATTAGATTTTGTTCATTGATTATATTTGTGAATTTAACTACACTGGGCATGCGTGCAACCTGTGAGAACTACTTAATAGAAAGACATGTTTTCTTACCATATTTCGTGGTACACTCTCATCACATTAAAGCGCCGCAGCTAAAAAAAAAAATCTGAAAATAGGGGTTACCAGTGATGTAAGAGTATGTTGATTGGCCGAACACATGCTATACAAAACACAGGTATTTTTTTAAATAGCAGGTTAAACACACAGTTTACATATACTTACTCCATTAACTAACTCCACGAACATGGAAAAAAGCGGTAGATAGACTGACCCTGAAGTCCAGGCACTTCTCAACCTTTAGCCAACGGAAATCCAATGCGAATTTGAAGGGACCAAGCAAAATGATTATGTATTTCTGCTCAGCTAGCGATATTATGCATAAACCACATGGCAAACACTATAATAATTTTCCGTATACAGTTATCTTTCTTTCTTTGTTTAACAGTTCTATATAATAACATATTAGATAGGACTGTTAAACAGATCATAAACGAATGAAGACAGAGAATAGGAGCATTCTGTCGCTCTCAGCACCATCAAAATAAAAGACAGCTGGGCCGTCAAAATTCAAGTCCCGCTCAACAACCAGAGTGGCAGGATGTAGGAGAGCGCGGGGCACAACCTAACGCAGGGTTAGTGGTAACATGCATGGTTTAAAACGTTCCACACATGCCAGGATGACGAAACTTAGTGTATTTACTAGTTGCCATATCAACATTATTTAGAGAACAATTTGTGCCAAAATTTAAAACAATCTTTGGAAGATATTACTGTACATTTATTTAACCAGCAAAAGTAAATGTCTTACTTAAGTTTATTTTTCATCTCTGTTTTTTGTGTTTATTTAAAATAAGACAAATCTGATACTATTTTAATCTTATATCTGTAATTTAACAGTTGCAATAGTTCTTTAATGCTGATCTAACCAGCAGAATACACAAGCCGGGTTTAAATCCCAGTTGCGCAGATGGGGTGCGTTGTAACACTGCATTACAATGAGCCCCTATTAGAAATATGCTATTATAAACTCTATTGAGAAACCATGAGACAATGAGTCAATGTTCAGAAATTATTCGTTATTATTATGTTTTTAACTATGCTGTTTAGCTGTATTTAGCGATGTGTTTGTTGTCAAACTCAAAAATTTTTATATTTTTAATGATTAAAAAATGCCATTATTTTATTTTAAAAAGTTAATAATTGTATTTTATTGATAAAATATTTTAGTTCCCTTTCGTTCAGTCACTACGACGTACGTTAGTGACTAACGAATGGGGGTTTCGCTTAGAAGCCAATTATCTTCGAGAATTCAACAGCGCCCAATGGCAGTGCCAATGCCATGGGCATGCGGAATTTGCATGCGTAACTCCGCCCCACCTCGTGGGTATATAAGGAAGTACGCTGGCAACATCGCATTATGTTTCTGCTTTGGAGCCAAGAGTATCTCTTCACTCCTTCAAGCCTGATCCTGAGTCTTCGACAAAGCTTTGAGACGAGCAGCTTTCCAGAGGCGTTGGTGTTACGGCGCGTTCCAGTGATCATCATACTGCCTGCCTGCTGATCTGCGCAGTGGTCCGTCTGACAGCTGGTGTGTGGTCGCTGGGCGCTTCGGCGTTCTCTGCGAGGCTTTCCTCTCCTAAAAGAGCTTGCACGTGACGCGTCCTTTTCAGGATGTCTCGTCCGTGTACTTCTGGGTGTGGCCGGTTGCTTTCCTCTTCTGATGGGCACAAACACTGTCTGGTATGTCTGGGCTTTCAACATGCTCAGGCAGCGTTTGTGGATGAGTCATGTTCCCACTGCGGGAATATGACCATCGCGGTGTTGCGGTCAAGACTCCATGACCTTCGTAAAGAAGTGAGAGTCCCCTCTACCACACCCCGATCTACTGAGTCCCCGAGGCCCAGTACTTCGGCTGGTGGTCAGGGTGACCTGACGGTTACGGTGTGGAACAAAGCCCCGACGCTCATGCCTCGGGCCACACCCCCGTCTTGCACACTGCAACCCGCGAGTGTTCAGACGCAGATCGCGGGGCCTGCTTCGGCCCCCCCGCGCATCTCGTTTGGCGCTCCAGAGGAGGATGCGATGTCGGTCACCGCATCACAAGGTGGGCTCGAGTCCTCTGAGGATGATGACTCGGCTGTGTTGCCGCCTTCGGGCGTTCCAGCATTGCCCGAGTCGGACCCAGAGCTGACAGCCATGCTGTCTCGGGCAGCCGCGAGCTTAGGGATAGAGTGGAACCCTCCGCCCTGTCCCGAACGCTCAAGGCTCGATGATTGGTTTTTGGGAGCCCGCGCTGACAACCGTCAGTCCCCGCCCCCAATACCTTTCTTTCCCGAGCTGCATGAGGAACTCGCGCGGTCCTGGAAGTCCCCGTTGTCTTCCCGTGACCGGTCAGCGACTTCCTCCGCCTTCTCCGCCCTCGATGGGGCGGCGGCTAAAGGGTACACTGGGGTCCCCCCAGTTGAACGTTCTGTTGCGATGCAACTGTGTCCTCAGAGCGCTTCAACTTGGCGCGGCGATCCAAAGCACCCCTCCAAAGCCTGTCGATTCACATCAACCTTGGTGGCGAAATCGCACAGAGCCGCGGGGCAGGCCGCCGCTTCTTTGCATGCCATGGCGATCCTTCAGGTCTACCAGGCCAGGATCCTCAAGGACATGCACGAGGGTGGAGTTGATCCGGGGCTCTTAAATGAGCTGCGTGCCGCCACCGACCTCGCTCTCCGGGCGACGAAGGTGACCGCACGCTCCCTGGGTCAAGTGATGTCCACAAACGTGGTCCAGGAGCGTCACCTTTGGCTGAACCTGGCAGATATGCGGGACACCGAGCGAACCCGGTTCCTCGATGCCCCCATATCCCAGGCCGGCCTCTTCGGCGGGGCGGTTGAGGACTTTGCCCAACAGTTCTCAATCGCCCAGAAGCAGACTGAGGCTATAAAACACGTACTGCCCCGGCGGCCAGCTGCTGCCTCCACCCAGCCGCCGGCACAGTCGCCTCAGTCTGCTCCCCGCCGAGGACGCCCTCCTAAGGCTCCCGCCCCTCTCACCCGGTCCAAGCAGCAGCCTTCACCCGGGCCGGGTCGTGGAGGAAGCCGTAGGAAGGCGTCCAAGTCCCCTCAGGCCGCCCCGCGCCCCGCTAAACGCCAGGCCAAGCGGCGCTCCTGAGACGGACGGCTCAGGGATGGGAAATTCTTTCGAGGAGATGGTAGCAGGACCACTCCTTCCCCCGGTGGAGGGCCGGGGGAGAATCCTTTGTTCAGCTGCTGGCCCACGGGTCAGCAGCACCCTATTTTGGTCAAAGAAAGAATTAACACTCCCATCCCTGAGCCCACAGAGTCCGGCGATGACAGTGCGCGCCACCCACGGGTCCCGCCACTCGCATCCCACTCTGTCGCCAGCCTCCTGGCAGAGCAGACCCCAGTGGAACGTGCGTCCTTCCCTGGTCTCCTCTGTCAGGACGCAGCAGTCAACCGTGCCCCCGCACCGGGACGCCCCTCAGCCTCCCATGTCCGGGCCGGTGACGCTGCATCGCTGCAAGCCCACACCGGGTACGTCTGTGCTCCGAATGACCCCGCTGGCACAGTTTTTGGAAGTCTGGCTTCAGCTTCCAGGGCTGTCCCGCTGGGTCGCGCGGACCATCAGGCGCGGCTACGCGATTCAGTTCGCGCAGGTTCCTCCCTGCTTCCGGGGAGTCCGCTCCACTATGATCGGGGCCAATGCCCCCGTCATGCGAGCGGAGATTGCCACCCTACTGGCGAAGGGTGCGATCGAACCTGTCCCTCCAGCCGAGATGAACTCCGGGTTTTACAGCCCGTACTTCATCGTACCCAAAAAGACCGGTGGGCTACGGCCAATCCTGGACCTGCGCGTCTTGAACCGTTACCTTCACCGGTTTCCGTTCAAGATGTTGACAGCGAAACGCCTTTTCGAATGCGTTCGTCCAGACGATTGGTTTGCAGCGATCGACCTGAAGGACGCCTACTTCCATGTCTCCATTCTACCTCGACACAGACCGTTCCTACGGTTTGCTTTCGAGGGGCGGGCATATCAGTACGCAGTTCTACCATTCGGGCTATCTCTGTCCCCTCGCGTCTTTACGAAGATTGCCGAGGCAGCCCTTGCGCCCCTTCAGCAGCACGGGGTTCGCATCCTGAATTACCTCGACGACTGGCTCATACTGGGTCACTCTCGGGAGCAGGTTTGCGGACACAGAGATCAGGTGCTCCATCACCTAGCCCGTCTGGGCCTTCGGGTCAACTGGGAGAAGAGCAAACTTTGCCCCGCGCAGAGGATCTCTTTTCTCGGTATGGACATCGACTCGGTCGCCATGTGCGCGCAGCTTTCGAGCGAGCGCGCGCAGTCTCTGCTGACTTCCCTTCGTCAACTCGAGGGCAAGAATGCGGTTCCACTGAAACTGTTTCAGAGGCTCCTGGGGCATATGGCATCTGCAGCCGCGGTGACGCCGCTCGGATTGCTTCATATGAGACCGCTTCAGCACTGGCTACGCGATCGAGTCCCGAGATGGGCATGGCGGTCTGGCACGCTCCGGGTACAAGTGACTCGGGCCTGCTTACAGACTCTCACCCCGTGGTCGAACCTCGAGTTTCTACGGACCGGAGTGTCCTTAGAACGAGTTTCCCTGCATACTGTTGTATCAACAGATGCGTCATCCACCGGGTGGGGTGCCATGTGCAATGGACAAGCAGCCGCGGGCTCCTGGACAGGACCCCAGCGCCTTCTGCATGTCAATTGCCTCGAGTTACTGGCAGTACGGTTCGCCCTGCACCGCTTCCGAGCGTTGCTGAGGGGTCAACATGTACTAGTCAGGACAGACAACACGGCCGTAGTAGCGTACATCAACCACCAGGGCGGTCTACGCTCCCGCCGTATGTCTCAACTCGCCCGCCATCTCATTCTATGGAGTCAGAAGCACCTGAGGTCCCTTCGTGCTGTCCACATCCCGGGAGAGTTGAACTGTGCAGCCGACGAGCTGTCACGGATTCAGCCCCTCCCCGGAGAGTGGAGACTCCATCCCCAGACGGTTCAGCTGATATGGGAACGGTTCGGCGACGCACAGGTAGACCTGTTTGCCTCCCAGGACTCTTCCCATTGCTCCCTGTTTTATTCTCTGACCGAGGGCACCCTCGGCACGGATGCACTGGCGCACAGCTGGCCGTCAGGGCTACGCAAATATGCGTTTCCCCCAGTGAGCCTTCTTGCACGGGTACTGTGCAAGATCAGGGAGGACAAGGAGCAGGTCATTTTGGTCGCCCCGTATTGGCACGGCCAGACCTGGTTCCCAGAACTTCTACTCCTTGCGACAGCCCCTCCCTGGCCTATCCCTCTGAGACCGGACCTTCTCTCTCAGAGACGGGGCACTCTTTGGCACCCGCGTCCGGCGTTCTGGAAGCTCCACGTGTGGCTTCTGGACGGGACGCGGCAGGTTTGAGTAGTCTTCCACCTGCGGTGGTCGCTACCATCACTTCGGCTAGAGCTGAGTCTACGCGACGTCTCTATGCTTTGAAGTGGAACCTCTTCGTCTCATGGTGCTCTTCCCGCCAAGAAGACCCCTGGAAATGCCCGATCGGGTCTGTGCTATCGTTTCTCCAGGAGGGGGTGGAACGAAGGCTGTCTCCTTCCACCCTTAAAGTGTATGTGGCCGCAATATCTGCCTACCACGATCTCCTGGGGGACAAAAAGGTAAGTCAGCACGACCTGATCATCAGGTTCCTGAGGGGGGCGAGGAGACTGAATCCTCCTCGCTCTCCTCTCGTACCCTCTTGGGACCTCTCAGTAGTTTTAAGTGCTCTGCAGAGGCCTCCATTTGAGCCTTTGCGGTCAGCTGAGATTAAATTCTTGTCTATGAAGATTGCTCTGCTGACCGCATTGGCCTCGCTTAAGAGGGTCGGGGACCTGCAAGCATTTTCGGTTGACGAAGCGTGCCTAGAGTTCGGGCCGGCTAACTCTCACGTGATCCTGAGACCCCGGCCCGGATATGTGCCCAAGGTTCCCACCACTCCGTTCCGAGACCAGGTGGTGAACCTGCAAGCGCTGCCTTTGGAGGAGGCAGACCCAGCCTTGGCATTGCTCTGTCCAGTACGCGCTCTCCGCGCCTATGTAGACAGTACGCGATGTTTCAGGACCTCAGACCAGCTCTTTGTCTGTTATGGTGGAGAGCGGAAGGGAAGTGCTCTCTCGAAACAGAGGTTGTCTCACTGGATAGTGGACACCATTGTTTTGGCTTACCAGCAGCAAGGTCGACCATGTCCCCTTGGGGTTAGGGCACACTCCACTCGGAGTGTGGCCTCCTCTTGGGCTCTAGCGCATGGCGCCTCGCTAACAGACATCTGCAGAGCTGCAGGCTGGGCGACACCCAACACATTCGCCAGATTCTACAATCTCCGAGTGGAGCCAGTGTCCGACTATGTACTCGCCCCTACGGGTGGCCGGTAATGGGCCAGGCTCAGGTGTCTTCGCTTGCTCGCCATTCCACTCCACGGACTGGATACGTGCGATATTTTCCTCAGGTGAGCTCCCCGAGAGCCCTGAGCTCCTCCAGCACTGCTAACGCCGACATCAGTTCAGTCTGCCCTTTCGAGCCCAGACCCTCATGTCCGGCCAGGTGCTCCGTGTGCATGGTTCCCCTCCGGCGACCCCCACACGAGTATTCCCACCGTAAGCCTCCTCAGCGAGCAGGTGTCTTTCCCTCGGCAAGTCCCTGCCACCCCTAGGGTTAAAAATCCACCTTCGGCTGGTACCCTAGAGATCTTCCATATGCAGCCCTTAGCGGGTCATATGTGTATTCTTAAGTCCTCCCTACGGGTAGGCATCTTGGCATTCCCTCACTGGGATATGCTTCCCAGTGTACCTTGGTATTCCTGTGATAAGTGGGAGTCCTTCGTCCGTACTAGTCTTACGACAGGGTACTCTCACTTACGCAGGGCACTGGATGACGGCTGAGTGGCGTTGTTGTATTGGAACCCCCATTCGTTAGTCACTAACGTACGTCGTAGTGACTGAACGAAAGGGAACGTCTCGGTTACGTATGTAACCCTCGTTCCCTGAGGAGGGAACGGAGACGTACGTTTCCTCTGCCACGTCAGCCGTGCTGCTGGAACGCGGAGTTCAGTCTTGGCTCCTGCAGCAGTAACATAATGCGATGTTGCCAGCGTACTTCCTTATATACCCACGAGGTGGGGCGGAGTTACGCATGCAAATTCCGCATGCCCATGGCATTGGCACTGCCATTGGGCGCTGTTGAATTCTCGAAGATAATTGGCTTCTAAGCGAAACCCCCATTCGTTAGTCACTAACGTACGTCTCCGTTCCCTCCTCAGGGAACGAGGGTTACATACGTAACCGAGACGTTTGTCTTGGATATTTTTTTGATTATATCAGGTAACATTTTAAGCTGTAATTTGGTCATGTTACATTGTGCCCCTCACATGTTACAATGTACCCAACCTATGGGGCATGTTGTCACATTTCACTTCCATTCTTTCGGGGTAAATCAAGAAAAAAGTATACACTGTATTAACCCTTAAATGCATACCTCAGGTCTTTAGCGACCCGAGACGTCATTCACTACCCTCCTCCTCATTCATTTTTTAAAGTTAGACATCAACCTTCTTAGTATTCCTCAATCAATCCATTTTAAACAATATAACAAGAAAAAGAAAAAATATATAATTGAATGCCTGTTTTTCCACTATTTTTTTGTCAAAATTGTACAGGGTCGCTAACGACCCGAGGTGTGTAAGATTGTACGCATTTTTTTTATCTGCACAATAATAAATAAATCTATAATGACGAAATGAGTGCAATTCATCTTTATTCCATAAGGTGGCAATGTCTGATACACAATGATGAAGTGATGTTTCACTCATATTTACCTCAGACAGAAAACGAAACAATAATATATATATATATATAATCTGTAAAACTTGAAATGGCTCAGCGATTTACTGCAGAGACAGTACTGAACGCAATCAAATATTAGTGTCACTGTCACTTGACGATGGATCTGGTGAAGGAAGCCAGTGATCAAAATATTTATTTTGAAGACGTTGAAAATGAGTTTTGAGGATATGCGTGAGATCGCGAATATGAGGGAAATGCTGAATGTACTGGGAAATGAGTTCTGACGAGGACAGTGATGATAGTATAAAACATCTGCTCAAACTGAACCCTTCCAAGCTCCAAAAGGTAACGAAATATGTTTCATTTTATTCTTCTGTAATTGTTACTCATATATCAGGAGTTTTATATATTATCGCGACAGGTATAGATCTATCCATGTTAGATATAGATCCGGGTCGCTAAAGACCCGAATATGTAAGAATGTTTGGCAAAACAGTCATGCATTTAAGGGTTAATGAAACAAAACCACATAATTGTACTAGACATGTGTGAAATTAATGTGGGAAAAATAAACCCCAAGTGGATTTACACTAACTGAAACAAAAAAGCATTAGGTTATGTCCCGCTCTCCCCAAAGTGACGGCTTCATACTTCACTTCATAGTTCCTACTGACAGCGCGAATGCAACCAGGAAAATGGCTCTAGGGGAAATGTCTAGGTTACAATCCTGGTTCCATGAGAAGGGGAACAAGATGCTATGGAAATGCAACCATCAGCTTCAAAATATCTGAAGGAAGACATACAGGCATGCTGGAAGTATGGAAACGTGACAAGGTCTCGTTCCTGTAGCAGCTGGACTGATCAGACATCCAACTGTTCATTATATTTGATGAATAATCCAACAAGACCTCTCACTCAACAGCAAATCTAGGTAACAAAGTGTGAACAACCCTCTCGAAAGGAAGAACAGGCCCATGGTTGCCATGGCAATAAAGACAAACCAGCAACGATAAGGGGGTTTTACGACCCAAAAGAATGTGGAGAGAAAGTCCGCTCTCAACAGCATTCCCATTTGAAACAGACACATAAAGGCACATAAACATTAATTTAGACAAAACTTTTTAATGAATGAACATGCATTTCCCCAGGACATTCTGTGTATTATCACTGTTTTGTATATTGCCTTTTGTATTATATACTGTTTTATGCATGCTTCACATGTGCTTCAGACGCTGGCTCACGCAGAGTGTTCCCATAGCGTCGACTGACGACGCAGTGTAGATGTTGAAATTTAGTTCTCAGGGGCCTCCGCAAAAGCCCCTAATATATATTTTTATGGAATCGTAATGCTTTTTATCAAACATTAGGATTCCCTTCATGCCACCCTGGTAGATCTCCTCCTGTGAACACCACATTGCTGCCTCCATATTATTAGTTAAAATATGTATTGTGAGTTACAATTAAGCTTTGATTAAATTAAAAGGTTTATATTCTAAAATCATAATATTGTGTCTAGAATATCAATATTTAGTACTTAAACTCCAATCAGAAGATATTTATTGTAAAGTGATGTGGAGCAGGATTTTTAACCAATGAGATTACACTGTGTGTGGGACTATCTGTCAGGGTTTGTTGAAGGGATGAAGCGAGGACTCAAGGATGCAGAAAAAAGGGCTGTTTAATGTAGATAATAAAAATAAAACAAGACAAAAACAAACTACCCCGAGGGGGAAAAACTGACTTGACTTGACTTGACTTGACTTGACTTGACTTGACTTGACTTGACTTGACTTGACTTGACTTGACTTGACTTGACTTGACTTGACTTGACTTGACTTGACTTGACTTGACTTGACTTGACTTGACTTGACTTGACTTCCAGGGAGCAGGGAAACGTGAATGTGAAGACGATTCCGCACTGGACTGAAAACACAAGGAGATTAAATAGGGAACAAACAAAAGAGGGTAACGAGGGAGGACAGGTGGGGCAAATGAACCAATAATCAGGAAACAAGGTGGGCGGGGTTAGACAATAGACATGAGCACATGGCACAGAGAAACACTAGACAAGAGAACTCATCAGCTGCATGTTCACACAAAACATGACAACATGAAAGCACGCAACCAGTGAAAAACACCAGCCACGTGCTACACAACACAAAACATAACATGAAAGCACGCGGCCGAAGTAAACACGAACCGCGTGCTACACAAACACACACAAACAGAAGAGCGCATGCTCACACGACAGGACAGAGCACACTAAAACGAGCGAATGCTCATTCCGTGCGCTCAACGAAAAACAAACACGCGGAGCATGAATGTCCGAATCCCAACACAAAACTGAAACCCAAACTAGACCGAAGTGCTGGGATCCGAACACCACGCCCCGCACACAAAACACAAGGCCAGAAGAGCACGCAGCTCGAGCATGCTCAAAGCTGCGCGCTCACACAAGACAAGACAAACAATACAGGAGTGTCAGGGCTCTGTCACAAACCAAGAGTAAACTAGACCGAAGTGACAGAACCCTGACACTATCCAGCTGCAAGATCTATCAGTGCAATTGTGGCTCTGATTTGAACAATATAGTGTCTTTATTTGCACTTTTAAGCACTGCAGAAGTGAAGGCTTTTGCAGTTTTACAGTGATTTAATGTATATTTTCATTCTTCTGTCAGATTTATATTTCAGTTCAAACCTCAGGCAGTTCTTTCTAAAGGCATAGTTTGTTTTGGCACCACAGGAAACACTGGCCTATACAGTACATGGTGTACAGTAATTAATAAGTAAAGTAGAAGGGCTGGCTCTGTCTCAGCCACAGATGGTGACCTCCTTCCCAGCCAAAAAAAGGCAAAGACTAATGGCTCAACATATTACCCATTAATAAGAGTCCTCGAAGACATACAAGTCTCCCGCCTCTATCGTGAGTTTGAAACACTCGTCTCTCTTCCAGATTGGTAGCCATTTTGCTAGGCTGTTTACAATTCCAGAAGACAAATGATGAAGGAATGCAAATGAATGATGCTATTTCTCCCATTATTAGTTTTTGTATGACACTATGTGAAACCAAAATAAATAAATAAACAAAAAAGATAGTGGCAAAGCACTGAGGCAGGTAATTGCTGCAAAACTAATTAGCTAACTACTCAAGGACAGCTTGGGATGGGAAAACAAGGAGGAGGTGCTGTGTCACCAAAAGTAATTGGATGGAAAATACTCTGGAAAGTGTTGTGTAAACAACTGAAGTGGGGAAGTTCGGAGAAGGACCTGGCAAGGTTGAAGATTAAACAAATTAATGAGTGTGATGGGGCGCCATCAACAACCTCAGTGCTGATCTCTCTTACATGAGAATCGACTGAGGCAAGCCCCAATTAACGCTCCTCTCAAAGAGCTCATGTGGCCCTTGGTTTCATAGATGTGTAAGAATCTGTGTCAACCGAACAGAATGAAGAACAAAGATGTGTTGTAAGTCAGATCCTAAGAAGCCATTTGAAAATGCTCCATTTCTCTATGTACTGTATCTGCAGGCCAATTACCCAGTCCTCAGGTTTGAGTTTGGTTAAAACTTCCAACATCACATCATACACGCTTTAAAAAAATAAATAAAGCTTCTTTACTGGCATCTATGGTTCCCTGAAGAACCTTTAACATCCATGGAACCTTTCCATTAATCAAAATATTGTTTATGGTGAAAAAGGTTCTTTAGATTATATAAAATGTTCCTCACACTGAAATGTTTTCTTTCTTTTCTTTTAAGAACTATTCTCTGAAAGGTTCTTTGGGAAACCCAAAATGGTCCCAAAATGGCATCCCTGCAAAAACTCCTTTTTGGAATCTTTATTTTTAAGAGTGTATAATGATGTTTGCTCATTTGTTCCTGGCTCTAAAAAAAGCAGCATAAAAGTAGTTAATACGACTAATATTAATACACTATATATTCCGGGTCTTCTGAAGTCATATGATACATTTTTTTTGTGAGGAACAGACCCAAACTTAAGTTGTTTTCAGGTAAATTCATGGGAGTTAATGAGAGAAGCCATGTGTAATTCATTATTATTCAGTCAGGAACCTAGGTGTGCTATTTGATAGCAATCTTTCGTTTGAAAGCCACATTTCTAAAATGTTTAAAACTGTATTTTTTTCATCTTAAAAATATCTCAGAATGATGACATATGCTCTCAATGTCAAATGCAGAAAAGTTAGTTCAAGCGTTCATGATCTCAAGGCTAGATTATTGTAATGCTCTACTGGTTGAACTATCATATTATAGTCCATTAATGTCCTTCACGTCCACTGCGATCATGGCCAGTTGATAATACCTAGAATATCAAAATTGAAATCCTTTTTCTATATAGCACAAGAGGCAGACACCATTTTTCTGTTTAAATCAGTTTAAAGACCCATCTCTTTGACCTGGCATAACACACTATCACATTTCAATAATTTAAATCCCTTAAAGGATTGCTAGGCTGCATAAATTAAGTAAACCTGTACCAGGAACACTTCCCATAACATCCAATGTACTTGTTAAATTGTAAGAGGAATGGCATTTACACTAATAGTCTACAACATTGTATTCTGTGTATCAGAATAATCCATTGTGGCATCGCATTCATGATCAGTACAGCTATATCAGTGTCCTTATTTGCACATATATTTCATTTGAAGAAGATGTGATTAAATATGTGCGCATACACGCGCTCTCATGTTTAGAGCACTGGAGTATGAAATATGTCCATAAAAACAAAGCGCTTGCTCCGGTCTGTATATGAACTATATGATCTGCGTTGTGAGCATTGTTTATCTCATCATGGCATTACGTGCAAAAACCTCATTCATTTTTGTTTGAATTCTCCTCTATAATGCGATCTCATGCGTAATACGGCGCAGTGATTGGGTTAAAAGAGTTCTTTCTCATGAATAAATGCAGAGAAGCGCTCAGAACCGGCTGACGTAGAATCACACTCTCCAAAAGCACGCTTCTACCTCAGATTCTGTGACGCTGCTTCAACATTGCTTTCAACCCTGAAAAATGAAATTGCTCAGAAAATTGCAAAAATAACCAATCAAATTTATAAGAGCATTTAATGTTTTCGGTGATTTGCATCTCAAATAATGTGTTTGCGTTTTGTGAACCTTTAAACCACACCATGTTCGTTCACAGAAAAGAACTGGCCACTCCGATAGAGTTTGGTTCCTTGCCACTGTCACCTTTTAGCTTGTTTAATTGGGTACACTTAATATTCAGCAATATTATTGACTTGACTGCACTGACACTATTGGATGAAAACTGAACTGAGCTGGAGGATGACATCACAGTTTTCTCTAGAGCAGATAAATTGAACTCATTCCATAACCAATGAACTTTACACAATTATTGAACCAAAATGAATCAACACTGAAATGATTTCACCTGAATAATGACTGTTTACTATTGTATTTTTAGAGCTGCTTTCAGTGGTGATTCTAGGATTTTCATTCTAGGGGGCTCAGCTCCGAATGAGGGTATGATTAAAAAATTTGGTAAAACTTTAGTTTAGGGTCCAATTCTCACTATTAACTACTTGCTTATTAATATGCATACTACTAGGATATTGGCTGTTACTTATAAAGCACATAATATAGCCTTATTCTTCATGGCCATATTGTACATCCCTTAATCCTACCCAGGGTCGTAAGCAGGGTTTTATAATCATCAAGTTCCCAAATGTGAGGTCGTTAGGGGGGGTTCTGGGACATGCTCCCCCGAGAAAATGTTTATTTCTATGATCTACATCTGTGATTTTAAGATTTTTTAAATGCCAAAGTTCTTTTTCTGTTTGTTTTATCTTGGCCTGTCTGTTCCCCTCCAAAATCTGAGCGTTGACTGATATAGTCTTTTCATTTTCATCTGTGTTAGTGAAGAAAGTAAACATAGGGTCAATTGATATGTATATGTTTTATGAATCATTTTCTTACTGAAGGCTATCAGGAAAGCTAAGTTTATTCAATTAATTCACAATATGTTCACATTCATTATTACTCGTATGCCTAATACAGAGCTGTAGGCAAGGCTTTATAATCACAAATTTTAGGTTGTTAGGGGGGTTTGAGGGCTCCCCCGAGAAAATTATGAATTCTCTAATCTACATATGAGCATTTCAAGATGTTTGAAGACCAAAAAAGGATAAGAAATATCGAAAACCGAAAAAAGACGTGGCGAAGACAAAGCTTGCCGCCGGTTTCATATGTTTTAAAGGGGACTGAAGCGGTCACAAATAGTGTACAGTTTACGGAGTTAATCTCAAATCTTTTAGGGGGTCTGAGCAGAAGTCTAAAAAGGGCCTAATGATGCCCATGGCTGCTTTACAGCAGAATTGAACTCTATTTTTTGAGTTGGACTGATTAGATTCTTGAGTTGAAGCAGCAGTAAGCAGTTAACATAAATGAGATTTTGACCTGTACATTACACAGTGTTTAGAAGACCTGGAATGTAACACAGAAAGTCATATGGACCATTACAATTGCATCGAAAAGAGCAACCAGTATATTATTCAAAATTCCTTCTTTTGTATTCTGCAGAAGAAAGGAAGTCTTAAGGGTTTGGAACGACATGGGGGTGAGTACATGATGACAGAATTTTAATCTTTGGGTGAACTAATCCTTTAAAAATGAAAGACTTTGATGGTTTTAAGAAAAGCCTCAGGGTTTTTCTCAGAACATTCAGTTAAGCAACCAACATGAAGGCTAAGAAAGTTTTTTTTTTTTTTTTTTTTAAGAGAAAGCTATATTTTTATTTTAACCCCTATAGTTTATGTATTTTAATGTGTTCCCACCTGACCTCCAAAAAAAAAGCTTGTTGGCAGGGACAAAATCCCATTCACCTCTTTCTCCAGTTCACTGTGTTGACAGTTTTTTTTTTTTCCATTGTCTCTAAGAAAACGTATTGCATGACCACGTCACATTTAGTTATAGCTGATCCGAAGGGGCTGCTCTGTCATATCTTGTTTCCCAGACCCTGACACTTTTATGTCAACATCCATTTCATAACACCTTATCCATAACATTGAATCAGGCTTTCACACTCAATCCACAACCATGGTCAAAACCAAGAGGAAGCAGTGCAAACAAGTTCTTCATTCATGGATACTGATGAGCAATATATATATATATATATATATATATATATATATATATATATATATATATATATATATATATATATATATATATATATATATATATATATATATAAGACGAGTCACACTACTGTATGTATGTTTTACAATGCAGTTTACTGAAATACACATTTTGTAAAAATACACTATTGTATGTATTGCCATATACAATGTACAGTAGTATTATGGATTAGGAAGGACAGCAATGTGATACTGTAATATGAATAAATATGCATGCCACTACAAATTATAATTAAAATAGTTTTAAAAATGTCAATGTGTGTTTTATAAATACCTTTCAGGACTGAATTAATGTATAATTTCACATAACAAATAGTATAATTCTAATTATCTTAACCTGTTAAACTGCAGGAGAACGCTGGCATCCTGAAGCATTCTTTGTTTATACTAGTTTAAAGTTATTGTAGTTTGAATGTAAAATAATTAGATTAGATTAGATTAGATTAGATTCAACTTTATTGTCATTACACAAGTACAGGTACAAGGCAACGAAATGCAGTTTAGGTCTAACCAGAAGTGCAATAGCAGCAAGTGCAGGATATACAACGGTTGCATAAGTGCATGATATACAATGGATGAATAAAATGGATATGTACTGAATATATATATATATATATATATATATATATATATATATATGAGAGAGCGAGAGAGAGAGAGAGAGAGAGAGAGAGAGAGAGAGAGAGAGAGAGAGAGAGAGAGAGAGAGAGAGAGAGAGAGAGAAATGGTTATTACTATAAACAGAATTTACAGGTGAATATGTACAATGAATAAATATACAGATGGTTATTACTATAAACAGAATTTACAGGTGAATATGTACAATGAATAAATATACAGATGGCTATTACTATAAACAGAATTTTACAGATAGAGGTATACAATGATATGTTAGGCTAAAATGAGGAATATAGCAGTGCAATTAAATCACTTATTTAACACTGAATCAACATTGAATCAATGTTAATGCATTAATCAAATTATCATTGAAACAATGTTGATATTTAACATTGATTTTTTCATCAGGTTTGCACCTTGAAATAATGTTATTTCAACTATGAAAAATAGATCAAGATGGTTATAAAATCTACATTTTTTCAACTCATATTAAATCACTTATTTAACACTGAATCAACATAGAAACACTATAAAAATCAATTTTGCTTTATGTACAGCAGGATTCTATGCCAGTTAATTTTTACGTATGGCTGCAATTGATATGATTTTGTATCAAAAAGTCACTCAAAATAAACAGCATCCTTCAGTTTACATGCAAATGTGTTTATTTATGCCCCCACAGTTTCAACAGGAAATCTCACATTGACTTAAAACAATTACATCTGAATGTATAACACAAGTGAAAAACATGACAACCTGCATCTGCAAAATGGAAGTAAATACAAATGGAAACTCGCCAATAAAGACAGAAATGGGACCGTACTACTGAAAGAAAAAAGGTAGAAGAAAGAATGAAATACTCTGAATACTCTGAACTCAGGGGTTTCCACCACGAGCAGTGCCCCCAAGCCTTTCAGGGGTGTAACGGAGCCATTTTTGCACCGTCCCAGCAATAATAAACTCTGATGCCTCCTTTTTATCAGCATTCACTTGTAATGCACCTAAAACAACAAGATGTTAGTAAATATTTGGAAATGTGACTAATTATACAATACAAATATACTACAAAATGAATTGAAACTTGAAATGTGATCAAAATCTTTACATTCCAGATAAAACTAGAGAAATAGTTCAAGACCATTTAATGAATTTTAGTATAGACTTTTCCCTTTAAAGCACCTGCATACACACAGGAGGAATTAATGGATAAGCAAAGTGAAAAAATCTTCTAATATCATCTATCTTGTTTTATCTAATATTAATACTGTATTTAATAGTAAATAATAGTAAATAAATAAAGTGTGAATGTGAAACAAGTAAATTAATGATCAAGTAGCTAAATTAATCAAGAGAAGCTGGATAGGCTACACATGGTTTGGAAGAGATTTTCCATTTTACAACACAAACTGGAGGCGCAGCAGTTTTCTATATTTCTGCAGTTTGATATAGCTGCTAAAGAACGTCTCGGTTACGTATGTAACCTTGGTTCCCTGAGAACAGGGAACGAGACGCTGCGTCAGCTGACGGTACGGGCAACCCCTCCAGCATTACAGGTGTCTGAAATCTGTCAGCTGACGCTACGGGGAACGATATACCCACGCCGCCATGCCGAGGGGAGTGCATGCCTACTGGCAGTGACAACTGTCAGGACAAGCAAACTCAAAAAAGGCCTGAACCACTCCCCCTCTGGTCACACAAGGCTGTCAGTGACATCATTCCCTACGGTCATAGCCTGAGCTATAAGCCCTGTAAGAAACCTTAGTGCGGCTGCACAAGGTCCAAATCGGACTGCTCAAAGGCCTGGACCCACCAATTCAATAGAAGGGGCTCCTTTAAGGGAATGTGGCTAGGGGGCCCTAAGGCGCCCCAGCCAGCCACTAATCGGGAAGAATTCACCGAATGCCACCAGGGAGACCTAGCTTGGTGCCCCTATCGAAGAACACCTGGCCGGGCCATCCTTGTCTGTTCGAGAACAGAGCCTCTGGACACTCCCCTCCTGGAGAGGCATCCAACCCAAGGTACTGCAAACTGGCCTCCTCAGACCGGATCTCAGAGACGGGCATCCTGGAGAGCAATACTCAGCATAGCGCTTTCAACCCTTGCCAGCGAGGGGAGTAATCTGCTCGATCCTAGGATCTACTGAGCTATTATCAAATAGAAACACTCAGGAGGCCAGACTGGCCTACAAGCTGATCTAATTGGGAGGCCACACTAGGGGCCTACGACCACCTGATCAGGTCCAGGCAGCTTAGGCTCACAGACGACCCTCCAAGAGAGGGGAGCTTAAAGGGCTGCCCGGTAGGTAACCATGCTGTAGGCGATCTATGAAAGTCCCTTCCTGCAGGGACCGCATAGTAGCAGCATCGTCTCGTCATGCTAGGGTATGAACACCGCCTTTAGGTCTTACAACCGGCCAGAAACCGGAGCCGGATAGCAGGTGACCACTAGCTGTCAGCATAAAGCCAGTTGTGTGTTCCCGCCCAGGGAACTCGTTCCCCAGGGAGGTCAGAAGGGGCCTCCACCCGGTAACCCGTGTCGACTGCTCGCGTGTCCAACCAGCAGAGCTCGCCTTCAGGGAGGCCAGACAGGCCTATCACCTGATAGCATCTCTTGTTGAGCTAGCCCTCGGGGTAGCTGAGAAGAACGGGGACTCGCTCCCTTAGGGAGGCCAGTGAGGCCTACCACCTGCCAGTCGTCGGGCACCACAACTGGGGACCGGGGAACGACCTGATAGAAGAACATGCTACTCGTAGCAATCCATGCTCACCGCCACAGAGACTGGGAACCGGGAACTCGCCCCCAGGGAGGCCAAGTGGGGCCTACTACCTACTAGCAACTCGTGCTAGCCATCCAGTGACTGGAGCCCAGGAGCACCCCCTCAGGGGAGGTCCAGTGAGCCTGCTTACCCCACAGAAGGCCCTTAGGGAGGCCTGGTAACGCCTACCACCTACTAGCAGCTTGTGCCAGCCGACGAGGGACCAATGCCCAAGAATACCCCCTCGGGGGAGACCGGGCAAGGCCTGCTACTCATAGCAGGCTCTCAGGGAGGCCTGGCGGGGCCTACCATCTGAGCCAAGATAACCCAAGAACCGGGAGCCTACCCCTCAGGGAGGCCTAGCAGGGCCCATAAACCCTGCCGCAGTTAGAAGAAGGCTGGCTGCTGCACCTGGGCTGACGGTGGCCGTCTACTGCTGACGGAGAACTGGACATCCAGTTATCACCTAGGGACTCATCCCCAGGGACTAGTTGACGAGGTTAATGCTGAAGCCGACGTCGACGGAGAAAATCCTCCAGGGCCCACTCGTGGGCCGCATGCGTCGAGACTCTCCTGCAAGGAGGCCTGTAGATGCCTACTACTACCATCTTACTTTCCGCCACACGAGCTCTGGAAGGCGGGTTACAGCAAAATAAAAGTCTAGTCGCACACAAGCGAAGGACGCTTAACCCCGCCCCACGACCACTGGCAAAGTCGCTATCCCTGCTGCACACCCAGACTGCATTACTAAAAAACCGCAGAGAAGGGGGCGGGCATTGACCAGACGACTCTGTAATAAGAGGAGGCTGAATCAAGGATGCAGAAAACAAAGCACTGTTCTTATACTTAAAGACAGGCCCGGGCGACAAACCCTGCCTTTAAAGGAAACGCCCCCCATCCTTAGCGAAGCCTAGGCCAAGCGGTGCAGCGCTAATCCTGCACTCTATCTACTACGGGCTCGGGAAAGAGAATTATCACCCCTCATATAAACACAACGAGGCCCCGAAAAAACCCATACAACAGCCCAATAAGGCTGGGCGCAGATCACACTACAGCTCATGCATTAGTGCTTACCCGGTCGTGGCTACTTTATACTTAAAGCCAGGAAATAAACTCGCCCCCGCACACCACAAGCCCTCGAGCAAGAGCGGCAAATACAACCACTCACATTAGTGAGAGAATTAACACAGAGAGGCGGTAAACTCTACTAGCCAAAGTATAGCATATATTCACAAACATATACATTTGCAAAGAAGATCGTTCTTAGCTACTCACGGGGAGCCGCAGGCCCTGCAATATCCAGCGATGTTCCATAATTCCCCACAGAGCCTCTCAGGAAGGCGAAAATAACGGAGTCCTGGAAAACATAGTAAAAATGTTTCACCCTTCTCGAGGGGGACTCACCACCTGCTCCTCGCGGCGCTTCAAACCCAGCCGACAAGCTAGCATATCATCCGCTGCCATCCTGAGGGAGGGCGCTCTCACTAACCACGCCAGGCGGGCCGTCAGAGACTGGTGTAACTTCCTTTTTCCGCTCATCACAGGCCTCCACCCGGCCTGGTGTAAGAGGCGCCGGGGAAAAAGGGAATTAATTTTGGAGGAAAGGACAAATTAACAGTCTAGCGCCCCCTCGGAGGCGGAGACTCATCCCAGCGGGGTCTTCCACGGCGCTGCGTCCTTCCTCCTCTGGGAGCGGGCGTCCCGCTTCCTCCACGCCCTACTCCGACCAGGAGGGGGTGCACGGGAAGCGACACTGGCTTGCTGGTCCTGCCACCGGTCCTCGGGCCGTGACGGACCAAGGCCTCCCGCCTGTCTGGAAGCAGCCCCGGTTCTCAGCGGAATACAGGATCTAAATGCTGCTGAGCGCACCCTTGCCTCTCTGAACCTTCCCACCACTGCCTCAACAGAGGTGCCAAAGAGCTCAGAGGGCGAGACTGGGGCATCGAGGAGAAAGGCTTTCTCTTTCACCCCGATGTCCGCCAGGTTCAGCGACAGATGTCTCTCCGTGGCAACCATAGCCGCCATCGAGTGACCGATAGCGACCGCAGTTTGTTTGGTTGCCCGGAGAGCAAAATCTGTGGTGCGGCGCAACTCAGCCATCGCATCAGGGAGTAGGCCCTCTCCCTGATCGAGATCCCTCAGCAGATCAGCCTGGTAGGCCTGCAACACCGTCATGGTGTGCAAAGCCGCCGCAGCCTGACCCGCTGACGTGTATGCCCTGCCATTAAGATGCAAGGTGGTCTTGAGCGCCTTCGATGGCAGGGTGGGAGTACTCAGTGTCGATGGCCTCCCAGACGCGAGATAGTTCGCAAACATCTCGTCGATCGGTGGCATCGACACATACCCGGACTCGGCGGATCCCTCGATATCAGCGAAGTTCCCTCGCTGATACCAAAAGATCCGAGCCGAATACGGGTTCTTCCATGCCCCCGAGATCTGATCATGAAGATCCGGGAGGAATGGAATGCTCCCAGGAGCTGCTGGGCTGTGATCGGAGAGAAACCGATCGTCAAGACGGCTCGCACGCGCGGGCTCTCTCCCCATACGCCGCCACTGAAGCTGCAGCCTCGCGGCGGGGCGCTCCATCACCTCCAGCAACTCCTCATACACGGGGCAAGACAGCTGAGAGGGTTCGGCCTCAACCTATTCATCACCACCCTGCTCAGCCATCGCTTGCTCATCCGGAAGAGCACCAGCTGATGAGGAGGAGGAAAGATCCGACTCCTCCCCCGGCAGCCATCCCTCGCGATTTGGCCGATCATCAGAGAGAACTACACCTCTCTCTAGACGATGGGCCAAATCCATCTGGGAGCCCCAAGAATGTAGCCGGCGCTCAGCCTCAGCGCTGGCAGGACCTTCCCCAGATGCTCGTCCCTCTCCCCTCGAGAAGAGGGTCAGACGAGAGCAGAGCGTCCGGATGGGAAGACGCTCACAATTAGCACAGGAAGCTCCTTCGAGAACCTCCCGTGCGTGCTCTTCGCCCAGACAGAAAACGCACAGAGTGTGGGTGTCGGATCCGCGCACTTCCTGAACGTGTGCTTGGACTTCTGTGAACGTTTCATTATCTCCTTAGTGGTTCAGTTTCTAAGACTTAGACAAACAGTCCCTGAAGACGAAGAAGTGGTGTCATGTTGGCAAGGTGCCCTTATATACTTCCTGGTCGCACCTTGATGACGTCATGGGCTGTCGCCGGTCAATAGGATTGATGTGGTTCGATTGTGATTTCAGACACCTGTCACGCTGGAGGCGTTCCCAGTAGCATCAGCTGACGCAGCGCGAGTTCCCTTTCGAAAGGGAACTTAAAGATCTCACTCTTCTTTAGTTTTCTTTCTTGCTGCATTAAAGATTAAATTGTAATTGTGTAATTCTGCTCGCCCCTCGTGAGCTAATCGCACAGCTGAAGCAGAGCTATGAACTGATTGTCCTATTTCCCCTCACCGTGCCACAGGGCAATCAATTCTAGCTCTGCTTCAGCTGTGCGATACCCTCACGAGGAGCGACCAGAAGAACTGACATGCCAGAAATTCATCCGACCGTCTCTCGTTTCTCCCTGTACACTGGACAAATATGGGATGATTTTACTATAAAATTATTAATAAATGCATGCACAATTATCCATGAACTTTACATTGGATACATTTTGTAGATATTCTTACTGTCCACAAACAAATGCCTTTAACTTGTGTGTGCTAAATACAGAATTACATGAATGTGCAGCATTTTGTACAAATAGAGACATAATTGTGAATGCAAAACTTAGATTTTGTATTAATGTTGGTCAGAATCTGTGTGTGCAACGAGTAAGATGTGCATTTGTGGGTCCGGTGTCGCGCATTCATTCATTGTGTGTCGATCCTATTGTCTCAAAATCCAAATGAATCAAATCACAAATGAGTCAATGAATGCATGCGCAGCACCGGATCCACAAATGCACATCTTACTCGTTACATGCACAGATTAATCATTTTGATACTAAAATCATCTCATAGACGAACACCTAACAACAAACGACGCACGACAAAGCTGGAAATCGTCCGACCCAAATAAGAGTTGCATGAGTCAGAATTCGACTCGAAATCGGACGAAAATCACCCAGCTTAAGAAATAAAGATTATTAAAAAAATATGATAGGGTTTGGTGAAAAACAAACTGAAATTCAATGTATTAAAGAATATCCTGGCCATTGGTTGTGCATGGAGGGCGTTCACGTGACTCTATTAACGTCACAGTTCACTCTGACTCGCCCAGGAGAAGCACACAAGTTGTAAGAAATAAAGATAAATAAAAACACGGAATGAATCTGCACGCACTTTGATCTGAAGGTGCATTACCGCCACCTACTGGTTTGGATTGTGGTGCATTTGATCGGTAGGGGAAATATAAAAAATTATTTATATAAAATAAATAATTAAATAATTAAATGTATGTAAATTATACATGATTTTTAAAATCATAATAATAATAATAATAATAATAGCCTACATTTTATAAATTTAAAACAGGATATGATTTATATAACTGGATGACCACAAGAATTAAGGACTCTGTGACAATCATTATATATCTCTCTGCATGTGCTGTAGCTAGCCGAAAACACTAGGCAAGGCAAGGCAAGGCAAGTTTATTTGTATAGCACATTTCATACACAGGGGCAATTCAAAGTGCTTTACACAGAAATGAAGTTAAAATATTCATAAGTGAATACAATAAAAATATACATAGTATAACAGTTATAGTGGGAATTAAAAGAAAATATAAAATAAAGATTGTCCTAGAGAATTGGAGATGTTTTCCAGGATGGAGGAGATTTTAAAACAATAATGAAAACATTCATATTAAAATTTTGCCTGCTAATATCAACTGGTACATCCCATTGAGTTCAATTTATGGTAGTAGTTCTTTATTAATCCACACACTCGGAGATTCATCCTTTGAGGATAATTAATGTGTTCTCACATTTCAGAGAAATGTACCCAAATGATTTGGATTTGCTTTAACATGTTGAATGATGGGACAGATAGATTGACAGTAAACCTCACCAGTGGAGAATTAAGCTGACCAAAAATCAACATTGATTCAATGTTTGTCTTTTCAACACTGAAAAGCAAGGAATTATCAACATTGACCCAATATTATTTAGCATTGAATTTTCAACATTGGTCCACTATTTTATTAGCATAGAATTTTCAACATTGATCCAATATTACTTAGCATTGACATTTCAACCTCAACCAAATTGATGATTCTGATGGAATTTCAACATTGACTCAATGTCACAATGCTATCTGGGATGTCATCGCAGGTGCTGTGATGACAAGTGTCCAGGAATTCCTCCACATACAGCTCCAGGTCTCTGCCATTCTGAAAAACAAAAACGGTTCTTCCATCCAGTAGCTTGTTCAGTTTCAAGGAAGATGAAGACGAATATGTAGATGAAGATAACACAATGTTTAATAGAACAATCCAAATCAATAGGCAACATGTGAGACAGCGTGCAGACACGAACAATACCGGACCCTGAACTTATAACAAGCAGGAAATTAAATGCACAGATGATTAACTAAAACGACAAACAGCTGTGATGAATGAGGCTAATGTCGATGGTGACAGACTGTGGCGGGAAAATTCAACAAAGGAAAACGGCTCGGGTTATGTATATAACCCTTGTTCCCTGAGAAGGGAACGAGCACTGCGTCGGAACGACAATTTGGGGATGCTCCCAAGCATCAGCGAATCTGAAGTCTGAATAGAAACTAAACCAATCCGATTGGCGTGCGTGATGACGTCACTGTGACGGCATACCCGGAAGTATAAAAGGGAAGCCGGCGCATTGAAAAGGTAGCTATTGCTCTGAAGCATGCGCTCCAGGCGTGCCGAGGTGTGGTGACGCGACGCAGTGCTCGTTCCCTTCTCAGGGAACAAGGGTTATAGACATAACCCGAACCGTTCCCTTTCGAGGGAACTCTCACTGCGTCGGAACGACAATTTGGGGAACGAGTACCCACTAGCCCACACCGAGGGTAGCGCCTTCCCTAGTGTGAAGCCGGAGACCGGGCACAACTAGGACTGGAGTACCCTAGCGCCAGGCGCCGTAGGGAGATACTTCTCCAGATACACTCTGAGAGCCCAACTGGGCAGAACAGGTGAAGTCTCCCTTCTTCCGCCGTCACGTGAGGCGGAGGATGAAATGCCTGAAGAACCAAAGACCTGGCCACCCTTGATGGAACTTTGGGCACGTAGCCCAGCCTAGGGTGTAAGATGGCTTTTACTCCCCCAGGGGTGAACTCCAGGCAAGTCAGCGTTATTGCCAAGGCCTGGAGGTCCCCCACTCTTTTAGCGATGTAATCGCCAGGCGAAAAGCCACCTTCCGGGTCAGGTTCTTTGGTTCCGCCGACTCCAATGGCTCAAAGGGGGCCTCAACCAACCCTTCGAGAACCACCGCCAGATCCCAGGTCGGAACTCTGGAACGAGCCGCAGGCCTCATCCTCCGAGCCCCACGGAGGAACTGTACAACCAACTGGTGTCTACCCAAAGGCCCATCACCCATAGGAGCGTGGAAAGCCGTAATGGCAGCCACATACACCTTGAGTGTGGACGGGGTTAGATCCGCAGAGAAGCGATCTTGGAGGAACTCCAGCACTGAAGCCACCGGGCAGTTAACTGGGTCCACCTCACGCTCCCTGCACCAAGTGGCAACACATTCCACTTGAGGCTGTACAGTATCCTCGTAGACGGAGCCCTGGAACTGAGTAAGGTCTCTACCACCTCTGCCGACAGGCCAGCCTCTAGGTACCTGACCCCCTCAGGGGCCAGACCCAAAGGTTCCAAACCTCTGGCCGGGGGAGGAATATTGTGCCCCCCGCCTGAGATAGGAGATCCCTCCTCAGAGGAATCTGCCACGGATGACCTGCCAGCAGAGCTATGATATCCAAGAACCAAACTCGCGTCGGCCAACGGGGTGCTACCAAAAGTAGGCTGACCCCCTGTTGACGGACCCTCTCCAGGACTCCCGGGAGCAGAGCAATCGGGGGAAATGCGTACAGACGCAGCCTCGGCCACGTCTGAACCATGGCATCCAACCCCAGCGGGGCTGGATGCGTGAGGGAACACCACAGTGGACAGTGGGACGTCTCTCGAGACGCAAACAGGTCCACTTCCACTGGGCCGAACCTCTCGCACATGGCCTCCACCACCTCTGGGTGGAGTCGCCACTCCCCGGGCCTCAGCCCCTGCCTCGACAGGATGTCTGCTCCCTGATTTTGGAACCCCGGGACATACATTGCCCTGATGGACAACAGTTTCCCTTGGGACCACAGGAGAATTTGATGCGCCAGTCTGCATAGAGGGCGCGACCTCAAACCCCCCTGACAACACAGCTGTATTGTCTGTTCGTACCAGGACATGTTGGCCGCGGAGGTCCGGGAAAAAGCTCCTGAGAGCTTTGTAGACCGCCATCATCTCCAGGCAATTTATGTGCCAGGAGGATTGACGGCCCAAAGTGGCCGCCCATGACCGCGCCCAAACCAGTGAGGGAGGCGTCTGTTGAAACGGATTTCCGGCAACAGGATGCTCCCAACACTGGCCCCTGGGACAGAAACCAAGGTTTCTTCCATATGACTAGGGAACGAAGGCATCTGCGCGTTACCCTGATCATACGGAAAGGATTCCCTCTGGGGGAAAACCCCTTGGTTTTCAGCCACCACTGTAGGGGTCTCATGTGCAGCAGGCCAAAAGGTATCACGTTGGACGCTGCTGCCATGTGCCCCAGCACTCCCTTCTCTACAGTACGCAGTACCCATGTAGAAATATTCGGAAGGCATTTCCATGCGCCGAGATAATCTACTAAGAGAACCAGCCTCTCGAAGCTGGCGTTAGGTGCTACACGAGCCTCGTCCCCAACCCCTGAAGTGGATGACCGGCAGGAAGTGGTTGGGAACGATTCTCTGTGTGCGGACGCGTGAGCTGCCCAGCCGCAGGTCTTTCCAGAGGCAGCTGGAGCAGCATGCGTTCGCGGGAAATCGATGTGGCCCGAAGCGTCATAGACGGCGGGATTACCACATCGATTTCCCCCAGAGCGCCACAGAGGATGCAACTTCGGTTGCTCCTCTGCAGGGAGAAACCAAGGTTTCTTCCATATGACTAAGGAGCGAAGGCATCTGCGCGTTACCCTGATCATACGGAAGGGATTCCCTCTGGGGGAAAACCCCTTGGTTTTCAGCCACCACTGTAGGGGTCTCATGTGCAGCAGGCCAAAAGGTATCACGTTGGACGCTGCTGCCATGTGCCCCAGCACTCTCTGAAAGTGCTTCACAGTGATGCTGTGGCCTAGCCTTATTCCTGAGACCATCGCCAGTATGGTCTTGACTCGCGCAGGAGACAATTGTGCCCGCATCGTCGTCGAGGCCCATACGATCCCTAGGAACATAGTCCTCCGGGACGGCGTCAACACACTCTTCACTGTGTTGAGTCTCAGCCCCAAGCACCTTATGTGGGCCAGAACGACATCACGATGCCGAACTGCCATTTCGTACGACTGGGCCAATATGAGCCAGTCGTCTATATAATTCAGCACACGGATGCCCTGAAGTCTCAATGGAGCCAGGGCTGCATCCATGCACTTCAAGCATGTCCTTCCTTAGGGGGATCGGGCAGGGAGGGGCTGTCGCAAGGGGTGTGAGTTCGGGGAACCAGGTCCGGTTGGGTGCAACTAACAAGACCTGCTCCTCGTAATCCCTGAGAAGGCTCACTGGGGGAAACGCATACTTGCGTAGGTCCAGGGGCCAGCTGTGCGCCAGTGCATCTGTGCCTAAGGTACCCCCGGTCAGGGAATGGTACCACTGGCAATGGGTCGACTTCAGAGAGGCAAACAGGTCTACCTGCGGGGCTCCGAAGTGGTCCCATATCAGCTGGACGCTCCAGGGGTGGAGTCGCCATTCGCCCAGAGGTGTCGGCTGACGAGAGAGCTCGTTGGCTGTCTGGTTCAGCGCACCTGGGATGTGAATGGCACGAAGTTACCTCACAAACTTCTGACTCCAAAGGAGGAGATGGCGGGTGAGCCGGAGCATGCAACGGAAGCGTAGACCAGCCTGTTGGTTGGTGTACGCACCGGCCGCAGTGCTGTCCGAATGGACCAGTACGTGTTTACCCCGAAGCGGCTTCTTGAACAGGGGCAGGGCAAGTACCGCCAGTAACTCTAGGCAATTGATATGCCAACGCAGTTGGGGCCCCATCCACAGACCCGAAACTGCGTGCCCGTTGTACGTGGCCCCCCAGCCTGTGGATGAGGCATCCATGGAGACCACAGCATGCCTGGACACCTGTTCTAAGGACACTCTGGCCCGGAGAAACGAGGGGTCCGCCCACGGGTTGAAGATTTGGCGACAGTAAGGAGTAAGATGAGACATGGGCATCGCTACTCCACACGGTGGTGAAGAGGATGCCCCTGTACTTGGAAGGCCGGCGAGCGAACTGAATCATGTAGCTGAGTCTGATAGTACGGTAAAAATATTCTCCCCCACGGTCCTCCCCCGGGGGAGGGAGGGGTGCAGACACCGTCTCCTCGAGCAGTTTGCCATCTCGCTGTGCTGCCCATTCCAGGGCCGCTTGCCCTTGTGCTTGCTAGCGGACTAGCGGACGTGCTGAATTTATCACTGTATGTTTCTTTCTGTACAGATTTGAGGATAACAAGCTTGGCTGCTAAGTTTTGAGGGAGTCTCTTTGGGAGTTCTGGCCTTTTTGCATAGCTGCCAGCCTTTGCATTCGTTTGGGTGAGTACTTGAGTTCAGCTTGAATGAACAAACTATGTGGAAAAGAAGTGTGGCAGCCCTCATAACTGCCTTCCAGGAAGAGAAACCATTGCATGTTAGCAAGCTATAATCCAGACACTGACCTAGTGGCAATATTGGCTGGGTTCTGGTTTGTTGGTACGAAGTGCCACTGTTCTGGAACAGTACTTTGAAGAATTTGCTGCTCTCTGTTGTGTACATACACAAAGAAACACCTGGTCTCGTTGAAAAAGTAGCCCAGAACTTATAGATCTATCGCATTAGAACTTGACTGCATCTGGTTCGAAATTGATTTCCTCAAGTATTATTTCTGTCATTTCTACAGCTAATACTGCTGTGCACAAATCAAGGTGTGGAAAGCAAGGCTGTAAACGAGGGGTCAGTTTACTCTTGCCCAAAACTAATCCTACTAAACCTTCTTCAGTGATGACTCGAAGATAGGCCACTGCAGCTATAGCCGTGTTCAACACAGCTCATGGTTGAACCAAAGTGCAGTACAATACAACTATAATCTGAGAAAATAGAAAAACAATACAAAACAACACAAAACAACACAACACAAGTGTCACAATCACCAGTGAGAGTGCCCCTGATTACCACCTGAGGGCACTCCACCCCGGACTGTCACTCAATCAAGGACTACATCTCCCATAATCCTTTGCCCGGACTCATCAGCACTCATTGATTATATCCACCTGCACCCCATTACCTTGTTAGCTCACACTATAATAGCCTGGTCATGTCTATCATTCATTGCGAAGTCTTGTTTGTTGTAAACTGCTTTTCTGGCCTCATGGAGTGGTATGTCCCAGTCACTTGTGTCATGAGATATTTCTCGCAGTAAAGCTCTTCCCTGTTTTTTATAGTCACTGGTGTCACTAATCCGAATGGGTCGTAAAGGCTGTTGAAGACAGACAACACTCCCCAACGATTAAAAGGCCTCTCACAGTTTGTGACTTGAAAGGTGAATGTATCTGACTCTGACCTTTGGTTTGGAAGAGTTTCTTTGATAAGAGACAGGTCTTTTATACATTTGGCTAGATCCTCTGGAATAAAGGCTTTCATTACAGTGGTTTAATTTGAAGCGATTTTGTGGAGCTTTATGTTTGACTGTGCGAGAGCTTTCTGAGTATACGCTTCAGTAAACTGATGGAATCCTCTTCATTTGGTGGAGATATTAGACCATCCATGTAAAAATGTAACTCAACAAATTGTTGTGTCTGACCCATGTTACATTTACATTTATGCATTTGGTAGACGCTTTTATCCAAAGCGACAGTGCCCGTATTACAGGGACAATCCCCCTGGAGCAACATGGAGTAAAGTGCCTTGCTCAAGGACACACTGGTGGTGACCACTGTGTTCGAACCAGCAACCTTCTGTGTATCAGTTCCATGGTTTAACCCACTGGACCACCATTTCACATGTTCATGTTCACCTTCCTGTGCAGCATGTCTCGGACCATAGATTGCAATAGCAGGGTAAGGGCTGTATCCAAAGACATGAACACGCATCTGGTACTCCGTGATCTCTTTGACATTTCATTGTCTCTGTGCCACAAGAACCTCAGGTACTTCCTGTGATTATCCTGTACCACAAAGCAATAGAACATTTTATGGCTTGGTTCTTTTAGGAAGCATAACAACACTCAAAGGAGGAAATTGGGTAACGCTTTAGATTACGGCCCGGAAAGTACTGCGTAAGTAAAGAGAATTTACAACATAACTTTCGGAGTATCACAATTTAAAGTAAGTACGTGTAGGTATAAGGGAACCATATATAATACTGGGGGAATAAAGAGGTAACTATCAGGAAAATTAACACATTATTTTTACTGTAAGTATTTTTTAATTAAGGGGTAATTATCTGTGTAGTTACAGGGTAAGTATGAATCAACGGGCTGTAAATTAAAGTGGTTCTTGTTCCCCTCTTGTTTTGTGTAGTTACAGGGTAAGTATGAATCTGCGGGCTGTAAATTAAAGTGGTGTTTGTGTCACGGGGTGACAAAAACCAAACGGGACTAAGATCCTGGTGAATGCAGTTATTCAGGATTTTCCAGTGAACGTCCATTCTATGCCCTGCGAATCTGTTGCCATGGCAGCGGGGCTGATTGCCTGAGTGACAGCAGGTGTGGGGCAATTACAGAGAATGCTGTGAGAGGGACACCTATTCAGATGAGGCTTTAAAAACAGAGAGAAAACAGACTGTGGTGTGGATCTCCTCCCGTATGATGCTGTGTTTTTCAGCGGGTTGTTCTTTTTATTGAGGCTGGGCTGTGGAGTGGGGAAGATTGAAGCTGTGGAAGAGAAAGGAAGGAGTGAAGGATTTGTCAGCGAAGGCTTGAGGAATATCGTCAGCAGTGAGAAAGACGCAAGTGATGAGTATTGGATCCGTTGTTTATATGCACTAACACTGAAGTGGTGTGGAGAGTTTGGAAAATGTTTGGCACGAGTGAACTATGACACCGAGTGAATTAATGATCTGTCTCCAACTTCTGTCCTCTCCTTGCCGAATGTGATGATCGCTGCATCGTTCTTCTGCTTTCCCGGAGCGAAGTCAAGCCCTGATCGAGGACTAGATCCGATCTGGTGGGAGAAAAGACCGGTGGGTGAGTGCTGGCCCGAATGCACGGTGTGCGAGTGGAATTGCAGTGCCTGAAGTGACGATTTACACGGTTTGTGCTGTGAAGTGAAATTGGTGTGTGGAGAAGTAATAGAAGTCTGCCGTGCACTCGTCTCCTACAGTCTTCCACCCGCTGTCTCTAACGAAGGGGTCTGATAAAGCAACAGCCCAACTTCCTGCTTTGAAAAGACCCGGCCCCGTTAATGCTGAGTGCTTCGTATATCATGTACTATTGAAACTGTGCTGTGTCTGTTCTAGTGCTCAGCCGAAGTGAGCGTCCCGCTCAAAGTGTCCTTCCCGCCTGGTGGTCTCCACACGCCCCTATTGGAAGCCTTTACCCTGTTCAGAAGAAGAGAAGGTATATCAGTTGCAAAGCTTCATGTACTGTTGAACCGTTGAAACTGTGCTGTGTCTGTCCCAGTGTTCAGCCGACGTGAGCGCCCCGCTCAAAGTGTCCTCCCCGCCTGGTGGTCTCCACACGCCCTTATTGGAAGCCTTGATCCTGTTCAAAGGAGAGAAGGTATATCAGTTGAGAAGCTTCACGTACTGTTGAACCGTTGAAACTGTGCTGTGTCTGTCCCAGTGTTCAGCCGACGTGAGCGCCCTGCTCAAAGTGTCCTCCCCGCCTGGTGGTCTCCACACGCCCTTATTGGAAGCCTTGATCCTGTTCAAAGGAGAGAAGGTATATCAGTTGAGAAGCTTCACATACTGTTGAACCGTTGAGACCTTGCTGTACTGTTCCAGTGCTCAGACGAAGTGAGCGTCCCGCTCAAAGTGTCCTTCCCGCCTGGTGGTCTCCACACGCCCCTATTGGAAGCCTTTACCCTGTTCAGAAGGAGAGAAGGTATATCAGTTGAAAAGCTTCACATACTGTTGAACCATTGAGACCTTGCTGTACTGTTCCAGTGCTCAGCTGAAGTGGAGCGTTCCGCCCAAAGTGTCCTCCCCGCCTGGTGGTCTCCACATGCCCCTATTGGAAGCCTTGACCCTGTTCAAAAGGAGAGAAGGTATATCAGTTGAAAAGCTTCACCTACTGTTGAACCGTTGAGACCTTGCTGTACTGTTCCAGTGCTCAGCTGAAGTGGAGCGTTCCGCCCAAAGTGTCCTCCCCGCCTGGTGGTCTCCACACGCCCCTATTGGAAGCCTTGACCCTGTTCAAAAGGAGAGAAGGTATATCAGTTGAAAAGCTTCACATACTGTTGAACCGTCGAAACTGTGCTGTGTCTGTCCCAGTGTTCAGCTGACGTGAGAGCCCCGCTCCAAGCGTCCTCCCCGCCTGGTGGTCCCCACACGCCCTTATTGGAAGCCTTTTACCCTGCTCAGAAGAAGAAGAGAGGTGATCCAGTCGAATGTCCCACATATTGTTGGACAGTTAAACCTTGCTGTAACGTTCCAGTGGCTCGCTTGCCCCCACCTCTGAGTACCTCCCTCCGGAGTAACCCCAGTGATTCGCTTCGCCCCCGCATCTGCATACTTACCTGGTTCCAGTCTGAATGGGGTTCGTATGACCACGGCCTCCCCTCTTGAGTCCCATAGAGGAGTACTTACCCAGTGACCTACCTGGACGGCGCGGGGATTCCCCCCTGATTTCCCTCCGACGAGCCTCCGGTCCGTCACGATCGTCCCTCCCCTCCCGTCCCGGGAGGTCTAGAGACACTTGAACTGTCCTGGCGGCAAGAAGAAGATTTTAATTAGGACCTATCCAATTCACTGATCTTTTAATATAATAAATAAGCTGTATTATTTTATTCCCTTGTCTGTCTGGTCCTTGACACGTTCCTCGAGGTGGTTCCCGGGTTTTTCAGGGGTGGGTGCAGTCTGGTTTGGCCCGCCCCGACCTGTGACATTTATTCCTTTCTTGTTTTGTGTAGTTACAGGGTAAGTACAATAAACAACACATACAAAATCTGATATAATTCGGAAATATTTATTTGATAAACAACTAAATCCAAAACAGATTTGAAATAAAAATTAAAAAAAAGTTTTAAATAAACTTTTCATTTCAAATAATAACATCCGGACAGAAAGAGGCACGTTTTGTCCCTTTTTTGCTTCTCTTGCTTGTCTTCCTCTTCATGTTCCTCTTCTTCTTTATCGTTATTTCCATTGATGGATCTGAAGAGGAATCCCAGGTCTTTTGATATTTTGTATTATTATTTATTAAAATAAAAAGTACACCAAGAAATGCTCTCATAATTTACTAATCTTTTCACATCCGATCAGCTGTTACCAGCGTGTGCATGAGTAAAGAAGCTTCAAGCTTTCATGGCGTTCTCACACAAGTTTCATCTGAAACACACACACGAGAACTGGTGTCTCTGTCTTCTAGTCTTGTTTGTTTCTCATTGCTATTAACATTTATTATGTTATTGTTTGTATACTGTTGTGAGCATTAAAAAAATAAAAACCGACAGCATCCAACATCCGCATGACCAGAGTTTCTCGGCGCGCTCACGTCATGCTTCAAGTTACGTCAAGCGTGACCTCAACCCTTTCATTCACGCAGATGACTGCTGATCGGAAGTGATAGTCTACCTTTTAAAATTTTTTAAATATTGTTATTTTTCTGACAAACACTTATCGTTTCACTTCAGAAGACAATGATTCATCCATTGGGATCGTATGGATTACTGTAGTTATTGCTGTATGTGCTGTTTGATGCTTGAAATTTTAGGAACCCAAATGAGTTTTCATTAGCAGAGATTATTTATTTTTCTGTGTTCATATGAAGAAATAAAGTCGTATGTACATCTCGGATGGCATGAGGGTGAAAGACGAGTAAACGGTGAGGACATTTCTGCGTGCTTACATAATAGGATAGCTAGAGACATGGGATTCCTTCTTAAGTTTCATCTGTGGCAAGGACGAAAAAGTAGAGGAACAAGACGAGGATAAAGCCAAGCAAGAGAAACAAATAAGTGTTGTAAATCTGTTTTAAAAAACTTTTTTTTAAATAAAGGTTTCTGAGTGATATCAGATTGTGTACATGTTTATATTGTACTTACCCTGTAACTACACGAAACAAGATGGGAACAAACACCACTTTAATTTACAGCCCGCAGATTCATACTTACCCTGTAACTACATGGATAATTACCCCTTAATTAAAAAATACTTACAGTATAAATAATGTGTTAATTTTTCTGATAGTTACCCCTTTATTCCCTCAATATTACATATTGTTCCCTTATACCTATACGTACTTACTTTATAGTTACACTATAATTACCGAAAATTATGCTGTAAATTCTCTTTACTTACGCAGTACTTTCCGGGTCGAAATCTAAAGCGTTACCGGAAATTGTTAATGTCGGGTCCTGTGAGAAAAATGCTGTTCAAAGAGATACCATGGTAATATGCGCTGGAATCAAAGACTACACTTATCTGGTTTGGTTTTTGTGGATGATAGACTCCAAAGGTTGGTAAATAACAGGACTGCTCATTCTCTTTTGATTGGATCCCCAGTTCAGGATGCTTGTTCTCAAACCTCTTTCCCATAAATTCTTGAAAGTTTTCTCTAATCTCCAGTCTTTTGTTTAGAGTGTGAGTCAAGGAGTAAAGCAGCGTGAGAGCTTGATCTCAATTTTTAGGAAGAAGTGGTCATGGTCATTTGAAGGGTAGAGGAGCGACCTAGAAGTTTGTCTCATCTTTGTGAAAATCTTTCTCCATGATCTTGAGGAAGGCTTGGAGAGAGTGCATTTGTTGTCATTTTTAGTTCTCTCGAAACTGTGTGACCAATGTCATTAGACATCTCCTGGGCCATTGTAACTGTGTTTGGACGATTATGTTGGTTGGACTCACCACCATACTTTGCCCTCTCTTTCAAAGAAATGTGACATGCACAAGGAGTAATGAAGGAAGGTATGCCATCAAGTCTCTGGGCGAAGGGGGAATTTTGAGGACCGTTGATTTGCTGCCTGGCATTATCCAACAAAAATCTCCCCAACAAAAGCAGGATTTGGGCATTTGAATCTAGTTTCTGAATGCCCAAATTCTGCGGTCTCAAGATGGCGCCGAGGATGGCTGCTACGTCGCGAGCTCCGCTGAAACATTGTAGTTTTTTGTTTGTTCTGTTTATAGTTCTTATGTTTTTCGTCTTGGATGTTGTCTGCCTTACTAAGTACGACAGACAGACACTTTTGGACATTGGTTCGGCAATCGCACACCGAAAACCGGACTTTAAATTCTTCAGTGACGACACGCTGCTTACAAACACAGCAGCGGAACCCTTTGTCTGGACGGCCCGACCACGCAAACGCGGCCGGAGAAGAGGGAAGAGAGCCGGCGTACTTATCAGAGTAAGACGCCGCGCAAACCGACCCCCGCTTCCCAGTATTTTACTGGCTAATGTTCAGTCTCTGGACAATAAACTCTGTGAGCTGAGAGCGCGGATCTCTTTCCAGCGAGACACGAGGGACTGCTGCATTATCTGCCTTACAGAAACCTGGATGTCCGCTGAGATTCCAGATTCGGCCATCGAAACCACGGGGTTCTCCGTGCACCGAATGGACAGAGAAAAAGATCTCTCAGGGAAAAGCAAAGGCGGGGGTGTATGTTTTATGATCAACCGATCCTGGTGTGATCAGAGGAACGTACATTCTATCAAGTCTTTCTGTTCTCCTGATCTGGAATTTCTCATGCTTCTGTGCCGACCATTCTGGCTACCGAGGGAATTCACCGCGGTCATCATCACAGCTGTGTATATTCCCCCGCAAGCCGACACAGACCGGGCACTAAAGGAACTGTATAGGACAGTGAGTGAGCAGGAAACCGCGCATCCTGAGGCTGCGTTTATTGTGACCGGAGACTTTAACAAAGCCAACTTCAAGCGCATCGCACCCAAATACCACCAACATGTTAGCTTCAACACGCAAGGGAACCGTGTTTTAGACCACTGTTACTCCCCCTTCAAGGATGGATACAAATCACTCCCACGCCCACCATTCGGCAAATCAGATCACGCGTCCATCCTCCTTTTGCCCGCATAGAGGCAAAGACTCAAACAGGAAGCACCCGCCCTCAGAACCATCCAGTGCTGGTCGGACCAATCAGATTCTATGCTACAGGACTGTTTTGATCACGCGGACTGGGAGATGTTCCGGTCGGCCTCTGATGACGACATCGAGGTCTACGCTGATAGCGTAACATGTTTCATCAGGAAGTGCGTAGATGACGTTGTTCCGACCAAAACAATTCGGCTGTACCCTAACCAGAAGCCGTGGCTAAACGGGGATGTTCGCGCGGCACTCAATGCGCGGACCTTTACTTTTAACTCCGGTAATGCGGAGGAGCATAAACAAGCAAGTTATGCCCTCCGGAAAACCATCAGAGCAGCAAAACGGCAGTACAGGGACAAGATTGAAGGACAGTTCAACACCACCGACTCCAGAAGCATGTGGAGGGGAATTAACACCATCACGGACTATAAAGGGAACACAAACCACCGTGAACACCGCTGCCTCTCTCCCGGACGAGCTCAACACCTTCTATGCTCGCTTTGAGGGAACTAACACCGCCCTCGCGGAGAGAGAGCTCGCGGCTGAAGAGGTTAGTGCACTCTCCGTATCTGTCGCGGATGTAACCCGATCCTTCCGGCGGGTGAACGTCCGTAAAGCTGCGGGTCCAGACGGCATTCCCGGCCGTGTGATCAGAGCGTGCGCGCACCAACTGGCTGGAGTTTTCACGGACATTTTTAACCTGTCCCTCTCCCTGTCTGTGGTCCCCACATGCTTCAAAACGTCCACCATTGTGCCTGTACCTAAGCAGTCACCACCTGCTTAAACGACTGGCGTCCTGTTGCTCTGACCCCCATCATCAGCAAATGCTTTGAGAGACTAGTCAGAAACCACATCTGCTCTGTTCTCCCCCCCTCACTGGACCCACTGCAGTTTGCATACCGCACAAACCGCTCCACTGATGATGCCATTTCATCTACAATACACACTGCTCTCTCCCACCTGGAAAAGAGGAACACATATGTGAGAATGCTGTTTGTGGACTACAGCTCAGCATTCAACACCATTGTGCCCTCCATATTTGACATGAAACTCCGGGCTCTAGGCTTAAACAGTCTGTTATGCAGCTGGATCCTGGACTTCCTGTCAAACAGACGTCAGGTGGTCAGAATGGGCAGTAACATCTCCTCATCACTGACTCTCAACACTGGAGCCCCTCAGGGTTGTGTTCTCAGCCCACTCCTGTACTCCCTGTACACACATGACTGTGTGGCTACCCACAGCTCCAACACCATCATCAAGTTTGCTGACGATACGACGGTGGTAGGTCTCATCACTGACAATGATGAAACAGCCTACAGAGAGGAGGTGCACACTCTGACACGGTGGTGTCAGGAGCACAACCTCTCCCTCAACGTCAGCAAGACCAAGGAGCTGGTGGTCGACTTCAGGAGGAATGAGAGAGAACACCGCCCCATCACCATCGATGGAGCACCGGTGGAGAGAGTCAGCAGCTTCAAGTTCCTCGGTGTCCACATCACAGAGGAACTCTCATGGTCCGTCCACTCCGAGGCCGTTGTGAAGAAGGCTCATCAGCGCCTTTTCTTCCTGCGACGGCTGAGGAGGTTTGGAATGAACCGCCACATCCTCACACGCTTCTACACCTGCACCATCGAGAGCCTGCTGACTGGCTGCATCACCACCTGGTACGGCAACAGTACCGCCCGCAGCCGCAAGGCCCTGCAAAGGGTAGTGCGCACGGCCAGCTGCATCATCGGAGGTGAGCTTCCCTCCCTCCAGGACATTTACGCCAGGCGGTGTGTGAAGAGAGCTCAGAGGATCATCAGAGACTCTAGCCACCCGAACCATGGGCTGCTCTCACTGCTCCCATCAGGCAGACGGTACCGCAGCATTAGAACACGCACCAGCCAACTCCAGAACAGCTTCTTCCCACAAGCAATCAGACTACTTAACTCCTGATCCATCAGGATCATAACACACACTGGACAGAATATACACATTATATACACATTTATGTATCATTTATTATTTATCATTTATCATATAGCACCTATTGTACATAATTGGATCTCTACTGTGAATAATAATGTATACTGTACATTGTATATTATTATTATTATTATAGCGTAATGTATACTGTTTAATGTATGTTTAGTGTAAATTGTTTAAAGTATATGTATATTGTAAGTATGTGTATATTGGTTAAAGCTGTGAGAACTACACTCACATTGTGTAAATTATTTATTG
Source organism: Romanogobio albipinnatus (assembly GCA_023566225.1). Classification (NCBI taxonomy): domain Eukaryota; kingdom Metazoa; phylum Chordata; class Actinopteri; order Cypriniformes; family Gobionidae; genus Romanogobio; species Romanogobio albipinnatus. The sequence continues at coordinate 13,213,779 of CM042255.1, read as the reverse complement.
TTTATTGTAGTGTATACTGTGCTGTGAGTAATTGTGGGCGCATCAGATGTGCAATCTGATGCTGCTTTAAATGTTGTACATGTCATGTCATGACTGCTATGTTGCTCGGAACATATAGCTGTGTGACAATAAAGTGATTTGATTTGATTTGATTTGATTGATTGAAGGAATTTTGCAACAGGTTTCAAGTGGGGATGACAAAGTGCTACCTCCCATATTTGCTGGATTTATCCTCCATTTCTTATCTTGATTGTTTTTCAGTAGCTCTTCCTAAAAGCTTTTCACTGTACTGTACTTGTTACGAACTGCTCCGAGTCAGAAGGTTGAGAATCCAAATGCAGCTTTTAATAAAAGGGTAATCCACAATCGTAGTCAAAAGTACAGGCAAAAAGGTCATACACAGGAAAGCAGTCCAAACAGGCAAACAAGGCAGGAGTGACAGGCAAATGGGTAATCCGGGAGACAGGCAAGAAATCCAAAAACCGACAGACATGCAACCAGGGAAATGCTCAGAATTGCAGTAAATAACAAAACAAGACTTGGCAATGACTGACAGAATGAACAGGCTTATATAGGGTGAGCTAACTAGGAAATGAGGTGCAGGTGGATGTAATCAATGGGTGTTGAAGAGTCCGGGCAAAGGATTATGGGTGATGTAGTCCTAGATGGAGTGACAGTCTGGAGTGGAGTGCCCTCAGGTGGTTCACATGGGCACTCACACAGGACGAATTGTGACATAGCCCCCCTCCTAAGGAGTGGCTTCCAGACACTCCTATAATAATAATACCGGAGGGAGGTGGAGCGGAGGCGGACCAGGGGGTGGGATGGAGGGCCAGGCCCATGGAGCGGAAGAGGGCCTGGAGACCGAGCAGAAGACCAGGAAGGAGCAGGCTGAACAGATGACCAGGGTGGTGCAGGCCAGACAGATGACCAGGGTGGCGCAGGCAGCCAGGGTGGAGCAGACGACCACCACAGCGCAGACGAGGTTGAAGACCCCCACGGCTTGGCAGACGACCACCACAGCAGTGCAGACAAGGTTGAAGACCCCCACGGCGGAGCAGACGACCACCACAGCAGCACAAGCGGTCTTGGAGACCCCCACGGCGGAGCAGACGACCACCACAGCAGTGCAGACGGTCTTGGAGACCTCCACGGCGGAGCAGACGACCACCACAGCAGTGCAGGTGAGGTTGAAGACCCCCACGGCGGAGCAGACGAACACCACAGCAGTGCAGACGGTCTTGGAGACCCTCCACGGCGGAGCAGACGACCACCACAGCAGTGCAGGTGAGGTTGAAGACCCCCACGGCGGAGCAGACGACCACCATAGCTGCGCAGACGGTCTTGGAGACCCCCACGACGGTGCAGGCTGAGCAGGTGGCCCGGTAAGAGTCCTCTCTGGACTCGTGACTGGAGGCGGAGCCCTCTCTGGACTCGTGACTGGAGGCGGAGCCCTCTCTGGACTCGTGACTGGAGGCGGAGCCCTCTCTGGACTCGTGACTGGAGGCGGAGCCCTCTCTGGACTCGGGACACGGGCCGGAGCCCTCTCTGGACTCGGGACACGGGCCGGAGCCCTCTCTGGACTCGGGACACGGGCCGGAGCCCTCTCTGGACTCGGGACACGGGCCGGAGCCCTCTCTGGACTCGGGACACGGGCCGGAGCCCTCTCTGGACTCGGGACACGGGCCGGAGCCCTCTCTGGACTCGGGACACGGGCCGGAGCCATCTCTGGACGCTGGTCAGTGGCTGGAGCCATCTCTGGACGCTGGTCAGTGGCTGGAGCCATCTCTGGACGCTGGTCAGTGGCTGGAGCCATCTCTGGACGCTGGTCAGTGGCTGGAGCCATCTCTGGACGCAGGTCTGTGGCGGGAGCCATCTCTGGACGCAGGTCTGTGGCGGGAGCCATCTCTGGACGCAGGTCTGTGGCGGGAGCCATCACTGGACGCAGGTCTGTGGCGGGAGCCATCTCTGGACGCAGGTCTGTGGCGGGAGCCATCACTGGACGCAGGTCTGTGGCGGGAGCCATCTCTGGACGCAGGTCTGTGGCGGGAGCCATCTCTGGCGTGGCGGCGGCCATCTTGGCAGAGGACTCTGGCATGGCGGCGGCCATCTTGGCAGAGGGTTTTGGTATGGTGAATACAGGACAAGGAGGCACAGAAAACCTAGGACTAGCGATCCTCAGCACCGGACATGGCGAACACTGTGTTGGGTTTTGTTCACAGCGCCTCGCTGGAGCTTGATACATGGTACCCCCTCCCAAAAACCGTTTAGGGGAAATGTCCTCCTCTATTTCTCCAACAGTGTAGGAGGAACCACTTAACGACAGTGCATAGTCCAGAAACTGACTGAGTGATCCACGAGGACCATCACGGATCAACTTAGATTGATATTGTTCATTAAGACCATAACAAAAGAAATCAATGAGTGCACAGTCCGGGAGATCAGAGAAATTAGCAATAGCTAAAAAGTCCTGAATGTGTTTCTCGAGTGACTGGTTACCTTGACGTAGACGGATTATTTGAAGTGCTGGATCCATGAGGGCTAAGTCTTCTGTTACGAACTGCTCCGAGTCAGAAGGTTGAGAATCCAAATGCAGCTTTTAATAAAAGGGTAATCCACAATCGTAGTCAAAAGTACAGGCAAAAAGGTCATACACAGGAAAGCAGTCCAAACAGGCAAACAAGGCAGGAGTGACAGGCAAATGGGTAATCCGGGAGACAGGCAAGAAATCCAAAAACCGACAGACATGAAACCAGGGAAATGCTCAGAATTGCAGTAAATAACAAAACAAGACTTGGCAATGACTGACAGAATGAACAGGCTTATATAGGGTGAGCTAACTAGGAAATGAGGTGCAGGTGGATGTAATCAATGGGTGTTGAAGAGTCCGGGCAAAGGATTATGGGTGATGTAGTCCTAGATGGAGTGACAGTCTGGAGTGGAGTGCCCTCAGGTGGTTCACATGGGCACTCACACAGGACGAATTGTGACAGTACTGTTCTCCCTTCATGCATAATCTTTGCAAAGTTCAAAGCAAGTTAAACTCCAAGTCAAGAAATGCAAGTTGAAATTCCAGCATTTATTATATCTTAATGGCACAACTCTACAATGGATCAGAGTAAAACTAAAAGAAATAAATACATCTCCAATTAGACTCATGACTAAACATAGCTTTAAATAACTCAAATGATAATATACAAATTACAGTAATGCTGTTGATATTATACACACTTGCCTTTTAAAATAGATTCTTTATAGAAAATGTATGATTTATATTGAAATGCTTAAGATAGCATGCCAGTGCTTAAAGCTGCAGTCCGTAACTTTTTTGGGTTAAAAATGATCTAAAATAAATTTTTGAGAAAGTACATAACCAGCTAGTGTTCAAAACTATCTGCTTACAATGGTAAGCTTGTAATAATGTTTTTTATTCTAGTGGTATTGGTGGATTTCCACTGGAAATTCAAGCATATCTTTGCGCCATTACGTCACATCTGTACACATAAAGAAGGTGTCCCAGCTAGTAGGCTATATTGCGTGTGAAGATGTTGTAGGTGGAGATTTATAGCCTTTTCTCATAGCACGATATAATTAAACTTATCAATTTGATGGAGGATCCAGAAAGGTTCAAACGACAATCACAAGTGACAACTGGAGATTCACCCATTGTAAAATGCAAAAGACTTCAGACTTTCGGAGTGGCTACAGAAAAAAAGAGACTGCAAACGGGCCCATGCGAAAACAAGGATAAAAAGGGCTTTTGAAAGGTGGTGTGAACCTTTTTTTCTGCTGGAGAGGTAAGACATTTCAATAGTTTAATTATGTAACAGTAGCACACTTGTTCACTTAATTCATACTGTTACAGAGTTTTCTTTGTTGTGCCTTTATCGTTTTGCTATCAATTATTTTGTGCTAGCTATGAGAGGGAACAACTCACCTCTACTCCACATTAATTTGTTGGTATACAGAGGTGGACAAAGTACACAACTCCATTACTTGAGTAAAAGTAAAAATAATATTGGTTAAATATTACTCCATTACAAGTGAAAGTTGTAAAGATAGACTTTTACTTAAGTAAAAGTACAGAAGTACTTGCTTTTAAAAGTACTTAAGTATCAAAAGTAAAACGCATTATTTTATTATTGTTGCATTGTTGTATGACTGCACGCTGTTCCATCATGGTGGTATAAGCCAGTCATGCTCCATCTGACATGCTAGCATATCTTGAACTCATTTAAATACTTGCTTAAAAGTTACAAAGCTCTTATCAAAGTCAAAATCATACTAGAAAAGAAAGGTTTCTACATTGTGTTTATTTGACAGGATTATGTAAAAACATATTTCTGAAAGGACTTCAGTTAACATTATTAGCCCAACTACGCTTTTGCATGCTAACTAACATCATTGTCGAACGTTACCTATGCGTTAGCGCTCTATCCACAAGGCTATGGCAACTTGGCGGGTAAATCTATAAACGCACTGCGTCTGGGAACTGCCGCCTTCTATTTTGCCATCAATTGATTGGTGTTAAAAAATACTTGGAATCATTGAACTTCATGTGATCCTACAAGAGTGATTACTGATAGGTTGTCTGCAAAAAAACAAAAAACAAAAACAAATTACGTTTTAAATAAGAAAACAAATCATCCACTGACTTTCAAAGCAGCTACGACTTTCTACTTCGAGGGCCTTGATAGAAATGTAATGGAGTAAAAAGTACGATATTTGTCTTTCAAATGTAGTGAAGTAAAAGTCATAAGTTTCCAGAAAAAATACTACTCAAGGAAAGTACAGATACTCAAAAAGTGTACTTAAGTACAGTATTCAAGTAAATGTACTTAGTTACTGTCCACCTCTGTTGGTATATGACAGTTAGAAATTAGACTGTACAGAAATGGAAACTGAACTACAGGTAGCCCCAATGCACTTTAAATGTAGTCACGCAACGCTGATGTTGTTAACATTAACAATTTGAAAACAAGGTATAATTTGCACGGTTTGACGTGATATGATAAGCGATCGTTAGATTTAATCATTGTGATTTTTTGCCATGCTTTTTTCCCTATTTGGTCAGAACAAAAGTAGATGTATACTTACTTGTTCAGATGACATTTTCCCGTGAAAATTCTTATGTTGGTCATATTTTCAAAAAGTAGAATCTGTGATTCTGAAGGACAGCATCCACACCGGCGCGGTGACAGCCGCACATTCTCCTCAAAACATTCCTCCGCACTGTACCGTGCCGAGGCACAATTCACGTAAAGTTGATCATTCCGCGAATAACTGCAATTGCAGATTTCGAACAGAGATGGCGACAAAGAGGAAAAACTATGGACTGCAGCTTTAAGTGAAAATATTTTATGATCTAACTACTTTAATGGTTAATGTCAAACATATCCTTCTATGTGTTTGAGGATTATCCACAACGAGGATTATGAGGATCCAAGAAAGCACCCTGTCTGACATACACCAGCCATGTGCCTAGCTGTTCAATTCCTGCTATATATTATTATATATTGTTTCTTAAATATCCACTATATGGCAGTTCCAGAATCAAATTAACTTAAACATAAACTGTGAAACAGGGTACAGAACATCTGTTTTTACTCTAAAAATCTAATGGTTACAGTAATTTCTTAATTTGTGTCAGGAGTTATGAAAATAAAAAACTTGGTTGATACCTTTTATATGAAATATGAGTCTCAGCCCCATCCATGGAGAAAAAAAGTAATCATCATGAAAGAGCTTGACTAAAGATTTCCCCTTAGGGCTTTTAGTTCAAAAGCGTGCACATTTAGAGAAATATTGATGGATTCTCATTTGTTTACTTCAAATTTAAAAGTACTCTGCCATCACTTTTTACTTGTAGAAGCATGCACACAGAGTGCTGCAGGGATGATGTATTTTTGTAGGCCAACCAGTAAGTTAGCATCACAATGGTTCCCTCCACAAAACTACATAATCTGCAGCACAAAAAATATTATTATGATAAAAAACCATTCATCTTAACACCATAACTAACTCTCTTTAACCCTCAGCCCTGAGCTGTTTTCTGGGCCCTGGAGGTGTTTTGACATGGATTTCTCATTACAGTATCCCTGTGAATGTCATAATAATTTGTTTGCAATGTAATCTACAAATGCATACACAAACAGATGTTCCTGCCACGTCTGACGTTGCGAAGCTTTTTGATCTTGTTGCGCATAGACACGTCTGGGAAAACGAGAGCTCCGCACCGCATGAGTATGACGACGGCGTTGCTCTCTATTTGAGCGCGCTTGTCACGAGTCTACATTTAAAATAACAATCTTGAGCGTGCAAAAGACGCAACATATGTGAATGGCTTAGTCAGTGGTTAGATCAGTGTAGCAGTCAATAAACGGTACAGTCATGTATGTATGGCCATTTAGGCCCAATAAACGGGACGTCCCGGCTAATACGGGACAGTTGGCAACCCTACTTTTATATCATGCTGTGTTTAATATTATAGAGCAGGGGTCTCCAAACTCGGTCCTGGAGGGCCACTGTCCTGCAGAGTTTAGCTCCAGCCCCAAATAAACACACCTGAACCAGCTAATCAGTGTCCTACTAGGCCCAAGTAAGACACTGATTAGCTGGTTCAGGTGTTTTAATTGGGGTTGGAGCTAAACTCTGCAGGACAGTGGCCCTCCAGGACCGAGTTTGGAGACCCCTGTTATAGAGCATAAAAATATCCCCATGTCGTATGTGTATCTTTATTTAGCATTGAAAGGTTGCCTAACTATTTCATATTTCAACATGTTTCTGTTAATTCAGTTTCTGTAAATTTCACACATTTTAGTCTGGCAATAGTTCAACTAGTAGCCTACAATGTGAAGTTTATGCATCAATAATGCTAATATAAGTGAGAAGAAATGTTTACCTTAAGAATTATCATCTTAAAATCATGTTGTTTCTGTTTCTGATGTAAATCCAAGGTAAATTCAGCATGTCTTCCAAACTCGATGAAAATGATGAAGCTGATTCTTTGTTTTGAGGTGATGGGGGGCGTTTACAGGTTTGCGTTCCTTGCTTGTGGACGATTTGCATGTGAATCGCTTTGCGTGCGCGTGGGTGTCACATTAAAGATAATGAGGCTCCGCTGGAGGAACTGCACCTCTCACTGTTTTCATACAGATTACATAAACAGAGAATATTTGTTTTTTATTTAAATGACTTCATTTAAAAGTAGACATTCCAAGCTTTATAAAGAGATATCTGTCGTGTCTGTGAGGCAAGTATTCTTTTAGTTCTGAGGACATTTTCAGACGCATTTCAAAGTGGACATCACAGGGACACAGACGGGAGAACGCGCATCCTGTTTGTTTTCTTTATTTAATGAAAAACTCAACATTTAGTTTTTATTTTGAGTGTACACAAATAAAAGTAGACACTTTAAGCTTTGTAAAGAAATATCGTTCATGTCTGTGAAGCCAAAAATCACGGAGTATTTTAAGTTGTTTTACACTGTCATGAGAAAAAATCAAGCATAATGCACGGGCGCGTTTCTCGGGTCCAGGGGGTTAATGAAGTAGACAAACACACCACAATGAAATGACTACTGTGTGGGTGATATTGTGACTGAAATTAGATGTCAGCGTTGATCACTTAACTGAACGCATATATACTAGATTGACAGCATCTTCAAATCATATAATCTTTTCCATTCTGTTTACTCATTTTATCCTGTCAGGTTTAATCATGATTATCTTTAATCAGTGTTCAGGCTGTTGGTGTGGGCTTGTTGTCCTACATGGAGAAGATTTTAGGTTTATTTTGTTTCCAGGACTGTCATCCAGAGGCAGTGGCCCTTAAAGTCCATAAAGTTACTGCAGGGTATCTGTGAACTATTTAAACAAATATCTAGTTCAGTCATTAAACTCTAGATGACACTGGCTTGATTGGTCCTTTACATACATCTGCAAACAATCACACCATTACCACATGGCACAAGCTGATTGGCCTCTGCTGATTAGTTGACCAATGAGATTGCTTATCGCTGTAGGCTAGTCCTGCAGTGCCTATGAAGTTCAGAGTTCCTATGAAATCCTCCATCAGATCCACCTGCCTAGATCTGCTGGATTTGTGTATGTCTATTCATGTAGCAGCATCATGTATGTGTATCTAATGGCAGTAGCAAGTACGTTCCCTGTAGGCTGTAATTATGTCTGGACAGTAAATATGCTCCCACATTCAACAGCCCCTGAATGTACACTGCTCGAGTGACAGGAACTTGTTCTGAGCCCAGAGAAAAATCTGTCTCGCTATTCTGATAGCGTGAGCACAGACCTCCCTGGTGATTATATATGAGACTGTAGCTGTACTGTCCACCCGCACTAGGACATGACAATTGGGGGAGAAAGTATTTCAGGGCCAGAAATACAGCCATCAACTCGAGGCAGATGATGTGCCAACTGAGTTGATGACCTTCCCATTCCCCTTGGGCTGGACGACAACTTAAGGCTGCACCCCAGTCCGCCAGGGAAGCGTCCATCGTTAGCAACTTGCGACGACAATGTACGCCTAGAGTGGAACCCAAGGCAAGTTAGTGTATGAAGCCATATGGCGCGTAGGTGCTGATGATCAGTAAGATCTTGATATAGCCTGACTTTGCTCAGGGTATACTGAATGGTCTTGATCCGAGCGGGAAACCGTTGTGCCCACCTCGTGACAAAAAAACAAACAAACCCTAGATAAGTCATTCTCTGGGCAGGTTAAAGAACACTTTTCATGGTGTTGAGTCTCAACCCTAGAGAAACTAGATGAGCTCTCTGTGTTGAAGCACCATTTCATGCGATTGTGGTAATATTAGCAATCGTCTATGTAATTCAAAATGTGAATGCCCCGGAATCCCAATGGAGCCAGTAATACATCCATGCATTTAGCATACGTGTGGTTACAAGACTAGCCAAATGGAAGACCCGAAATTGGTAAGCTTTTGCCCCCAAGAGCAAACCTCATGAACTTCCTGTGTTGTGGCAGTCTTTATATGTGAATACATGCGTCAAATCACAATGTTGAATATACGGCATGACCGCCTTCACTGTAACATTTTGACCTTGAGTACTTTAACTGCTTCACGGTGTAAGACTCAAAGATCTAAGATTGGACACAGCCCCCACCCTACTGGGGACCAGGAAGTAACTGCTGTCATTTGTGACAGTACGAGTCAAGTCAACGTTATTTATATAGCGCTTTTAACAATGCAAATTGTTTCTTAGCAGCTTTACAGTGTTAAACAGCAAAATAATGCAAAATCATTTTATTCAGCCGTATAGCCATTCCGGAGAAAACAGTGATGTCATCAGTTAATTTCAATTATCATACAGCGACAGTGTGGGCTTTAGATCAGTAATTATATCAGTAATTTAGTTTATATGGTTAATTTAGTTTAATAATTAGATTTCTTTGGATATTTAGTTGGAAAATTTTGAAAAAAATTGTGTCCCCAACTGAGCAAGCCAAGCCAGAGGCAACAGTGGCAAGAAAACCAAAACGAGCGCTAACTCCGCCTTCACGGAAGTGTAGACCATGCCGTTCAAACACGGAGGACAACAAATAAATTAGTTTACTAATTTTACTGTGCTTAACACCCATTCAGAAACGCCTGGCAGAAGATCCACGCTGCCAGACTCTTGAGAGTGACAATTTTAACACTTCCTCTTGAGGGGATGTTAGATGTTCTATGTCCTGGATGATAGCAGGATTTAAACACATAACGTCTAACATTTCATTTGACACGCCCTGTCCCGCAGGGGCAGACTGGGCACCAGACCATCAGACTTCTTATATTGAAGATAGTCCCGAGGTCTGCCCTGGGAGGATGTTGAGGATGACGAGCCGGTCTCCAGTCTTTACCAGGGAGAGCGTGACTCGCCACACTCTACTTATTACCCCCCTAAATCTTGAAGGACCGAAGAGAGGTTGTGTGGCTGTCTCTTCCACCTGGGGTATTCTCACATACCCATTCCGCACCCGTGATACTCGAAAACATCGACGACAAGAGCACAAAAACACATTAAGTAAATGGTTTTCACCATGACTTTGCCACCAGACAGAAACCTCAAGCTCATTGCGTTTGGGGATCTCTCATTCACGGTGCCAGACAAACTGGCCACCGCACGAACAACCACCTCGATAAATTCCTCGTATGGAGTTACTATCATATGAGGAACGATCGCAGGCCGGATGCTCGAGGTCCGCGGACCCAGAGATTCATCATCATTCATGTAGATTTGGTGAGTGAGCAAGCAAAAGGGACGGACTCTTCTCTTGCTTGACAACAAACCCATTTGAGAGCCCCGAACACGGGTGCGGACTGAAAGTAGCAAAGACGAGCTTAAAACTTTCTAACTGTAAAGGCTTGCAATGCTCACACTTGTCTGACTCAATGCAGCAACCGCATGCTCTTCCCCAAACACACACAGCAATAATTGTGCGCATCCAGTTCTGTTATTTGAAAGAGAACATAGATACACTGCGTTTACACTGCTGACTCGTTTCCAACTGATTAGATTTCTTTTAATTAGAACTCTTTCCACTAATGTTTCTTTGCAGAGATGAGAAAGTTTTCAACTGGCAGTGTGCAGATTTCTCTCTAACTCCTAACAAAACTCTCAAGTTGAGTCTTGAAAGAGAGAGAGAGAGAGATATTTTTTCAGAGACTTTGAATAACACACCATAACACAGAGTTGGTCTGAAAACAAAAAGACCTGATGGCTCCCGCTGGAGCTCATCTATTTATAGCCTCACGCCTATGATGTCACCAGCCAAGGCTATAAATACCTCCAGGTCAATTTCATTGACGTGTTTTCACACTATTTTCAACAGGTGGGCCTCCTCCCGATGGGACGTGCCTGGAACACGAAATAATAGGAATCCGAAATAGATGCCCGAGCCACCTCTGCTGGCTCCTCTCGATGTGGAGGAGCAACGGCTCTACTCTGAGCTCCTCCCGAGTGACCAAGCTTCTCACCCTATGTCTAAGGGAGCACCCAGCCACCCTACGGAGAAAGCTCATTTCGGCTGCCTGTTTCCGGGATCTTGTCCTTTCAGTCATGACCCACAGCTCATGACCATACGTGAGAGTAGGAACGTAGAACGACCGGTAAATCGAGAGCTTTGCCTTACGGCTCAGCTCCTTCTTTACCACGACAGACCGGTACATCGACTGCATTACTGCAGAAGCTGCTCCGATCCATCTGTCAATCTCCCGCTCCATCCTTCCCTCACTCGTGAACAAGACCCCAGGATACCTGAACTCCTCCACTTGAGGCAGGAACTCTCCACAAACCTGAAGTGGGCAGTCCACCTTTTTCCGACTGAGAACCATGGCCTCGGACTTGGAGGTGCTGATTCTCATCCCAGCCGCTTCACACTCGGCTGCAAACCGCCCCAGTGCACGGTCCTGGTCTGAGGAAGCCAACACGACAACATAATCCGCAAAAAGCAGCGATGAAATCGTATGGTCCCCAAACTGGACACTCTCTGGCCCTTGGCTGCGCCTAGAAATTCTGTCCATAAAAATTATGAACAGAACCGGTGACAAAGGGCAGCCCTGCCGGAGTCCAACATGCACCGGGAACAGGTCTGACTTACTGCCGGCAATGCGAACCAAGCTCTTGCTCCGGTCGTACAGGGACCGAACAGCCCTAAGCCGACCCCATACTCCCAGAGTACCCTCCACAGGATGCCATGAGGAACACAGTCGAATGCCTTCTCCAAATCCACAAAACACATGTGGACTGGTTGGGCAAACTCCCATGAACCCTCCAGCACCCTGGAAAGGGTATAGAGCTGGTCTAGTGTTCCACGACCCGGACAAAAACCACACTGTTCCTCCTGAATCCGAGGTTCCACTATCGGCCGAATTCTCCTCTCCAGTACCCTGCATAGACTTTCCCAGGGAGGCTGAGAAGTGTGATTATAGTGATCCTATAGTTGGAACACACTCTCCGGTCCCCCTTCTTGAAAAAAGGGACCACCACCCTGGTCTGCCAGTCCAGAGGTACTGTCCCCAACCGCCATGCGATGTTGCAGAGGTGTGTCAGCCAAGACAGCCCCACAACATCCAGAAACTTGAGGTACGTCTCATCCACCCCTGGTGCCTTGCCACCGAGGAGCTTTTTAGCTACCTCAATGACTTCAGCCCGGGTGATGGACGAGTCCACCTCCGAGTCCTCAGCCACTGCTTCCTCAATGGAAGACATGTAGGTGGGATTGAGGAGATCCTCAAATTATTCCTTCCACCGCCCAACAATATCCCCAGTTGAGGTCAACAGGCGCCCATCTCCACTGTAAACAGTGTTGGCAGGGCACTGCTTCCCCCTCCTGAGGCGTCGAACGGTTTGCCAAAATCTCTTCGAGGCCAACCGATAGTCTTTCTCCATGGCCTCACCGAACTCCCAATTTTTGGCCTTCACCCGGGCTGCAGTCCGCTTGGCCTGCCGGTACCTGTCAGCTGCCTCCAGAGTCCCACAAGCCAGTCAGGCCCGATAGGACTCCTTCTTCAGCTTGACGGCATCCCTTACTTCCGGTGTCCACCACCGGGATCGGGGATTGCCGCCTCGACAGGCACAGGAGACCTTACGGCCACAACTCCGAGCGGCCACATCATCAATGGAGGTGGAGAACATGGTCCACTCGGACTCAATATCTCCAGACTTCCTCAGGATCCGGTCGAAGCTCCGCCGGAGGTGGGAGTTGAAGATCTCTCTGACCGGGGGCTCCGCCAAACGTTCCCAACAGACCCTCACAGTACGTTTGGGTCTGCCAAGTCTGTCCAGTTTCCTCCCCCGCCATCGGATTCAACTCACCACCAGGTGGTGATCAGTTGACAGCTCCGCCCTTCTCTTCACCCGAGTGTCCAGCTCCGCCCCTCTCTTCATCCGAAGGTCTAATGAGACGACCACAAAGTCGATCATCGACCTCCGGTCTAGGGTGTCCTGGCGCCACGTGCACTGATGGACAGCCTTATGCTTGAACATGGTGTTCGTTATGGACAAGCCGTGGCTAGCACAGAAATCCAATAACAGAACACAGCTCGGGTTCAGATCAGGGGGGCCATCCCTCCCAATCACGCCCCTCCAGGTGTCACTGTCACTGCCCACGTGGGCGTTGAAGTCCCCCAGTAGAGTCTCCAGTCACTTTCCAGCACCCCTCCCAGAGACTCCAAGAGGGCCGGGTACTCCGCACTGCCGTTCGGCCCGTAGGCACACACGTCAGTGAGAGACCTATCCCCGACTCAAAGGCGCAGGGAAGCGACCCTCTTGTTCACCGGGGTGAACTCCAACACATGCCGGACTGAGCTGGGGGGCTATAAGCAAACCCACTCTAGCTCTCTGCCTCTCACCATGGGCAACTCCAGAGTGGTAGAGAGTCCAGCCTCTCTCAAGAAGTGTGGTTCCAGAGCCCAAGCTGTGCATGGAGGTGAGCCTGACTATCGCTAGTCGGTACCTCTCGACCTCCCTCACAAGCTCAGGTTCCTTCCCCGCCAACGAGGTGACATTCCACATCCCTAAAGCCAGATTCCGTGTCCAGAGATCGGGTCGTCGGGGGCCTCACCTTCAACTGTCGCCCGATCCACTATGCTTGGCTCCGGGGTGGGGCCCCAGCTGTGCCATGCCGGGCAACGTCTCGGTCCTTGTTGTAATTGTCATAACGCGTTTGTGAACTGTGCTTAGTCTGGCCCGTCACCAAGGACCTGTTTGCCTTGGGAAACCCTACCAGGGGCATATAGCCCCAGACAACATAGCTCCCAGGATCATTCAGGTACTCAAACCCCTCCACCACGATAAGGTGACAGTTCAAGGAGAGGACGATGTAAAGTATATGCACTAAACTTGATATAGTTAAGGTTAAAAACCAAGAAGAGGACCACTTTTCTAGGCATGCTATGGGATTTGGTTATGATGCAAAAATGTCTTTCTCCTGCACATATCGAATCAATTCTGTCAGACATAAACAGAGTAAAGCTAGGCCAGTCAATTACTGTAAAACAACAGGTTTGATAGCTGCAGTGTCCAATGTGATAGCTTTTGGCCTGCTGCAGAAGCTTTTCACTTTTCCAGGTTTTATAAACATCAGGGGCACTCTACTGTAAAACTCTACTGTCAAGAGTTCACTTCAGGATCTCCGCACAAATTTGTGAGATTTTACAATCTGGACTTAAACTCTTCCCCAGGTTCCCAGGTGCTCTTTGCGTGGGTATTATTGTCCCCACAGTGCCATTTGATTCAGTGTAAGTTCCCTTGAAAGGGAATGCCTCGGTTACGACTGTAACATTGGTTCCCTGAAGAGGGAACGAGACGTTCAACTTACTTAAGCCTATTAGAAGCTGGCTCTGCACTGTTTGGGCATGCTTTATAGTTTCCTGGTCGTGACATCACCCGCCTCTGACATCCCGTCACACCATTGGATTGATTTCACATGTGCTTTATGGCGCAATCACGCAAAGCGTTCCCACAGCGTCATTCGACGCAGCATCTGGTTACCTCTTCTGGTGTGTTAGTTACCTTTATGAACTAATCAAACCAACATTCCGAAATCTTCCTCACCAAAAAAAAAAACATCCTAAAACTCTTCTATGACCCCATCTTACTTCAAAATTTTTGTCCTGCATTTTTCCGTTTCCCGCTGATTCCACCACCTTCTTTAAGCTCCTCCTGGACACCTATTCAGAAACTTTCCGTGCTCATCCAACTCAGATCCCATTTGTCAGACAGATGATGGGGTCTAACTACAACAGAAAAGGTTGATGTAACAACATATGTTGTTATGGGAAGAGGTGGGAACCGGTGAACATTCAAAGACTTTAATAAATAAATAAACACAAACTGAAAGTAACGCAGGCAGACCCTCATGGATGGCTGCCGTGCACACACATAATAAAACATAAACAAAACACAATGTAAAGTCCAGGCCTGGTCCTCTCTCGTCCTTCACTGTTGTCACTCCTCCTTTTATGCACCAAGCTCCTCCGTGATACACGAGACCAGTGCGGCACTCAGCTGCCGCCCATCATCCCTCACGCCACCGGCCTCGCCCCATTCTAACGGTCCCTCTGCCTCTTAATCCTTGTCACATTTGACAACCACTGGGATAATTTATTGTGTCATATTGTATCTATCATATGGATGTCCATTGATGTGATCTTTTACATATTTAGGTCACAGATTTGGTCACAATTTAAGCCCTGTAGCAGCAACAATATAGCATAGAAATCTAGATGCACCCTAGCGGCAGCAAATCTAATCTACCGTGAGTGTAGTCTAGCAACTCTCGGTAGACCTGCGAGCTGGAAAAACCAAACTCTGGTCAGGCCAATCACATCGTGTATAGAGTCGGTGGGCGGGCTTAACATAATGACGGCACGTCACGGCAGAGTTGCGGAGGTTCTACGTGCTACCTGTAAACAAAGAAGCTGGCAAACAGCGGCCTTTCGAATCGGCTTTGGCTGCGACTATGGAAGACTTTTCTTTGAGAAAAGAACAAAGAACGGCACTGAAGTCATTCTTAAGAAAAGAAGATGTGGTCTGCGTTTTGCCAACCGGATACTAAGTTTAATAGTTTAATCTATCAACTAACGTTAGCTCCGTTTCACCTTCTTCTTTGCTCTGGTTGGTTGTGGCTCTCATGGCGCTATCCAATTGTGTGCAGAGGGAATTTGAAAGACAACCGTTTATCCCGCCCCTCAGATTGAGCCCTGCTAATCCTGATGTGGGTCTGGCTTGTCAGGCTAGCAACAATATTCATTCAGAGAAGATGAATCGAGTGACTGTATGGAGGTGGTTTTGAGTGAGAAAGCGCAGCTGGTATCATGTTCTGAAGCTTTTAAGATATTTCAGTATTGATATAGGTATATATCGAAAAACCCTTCATTCTAATTTTTTTATTATTTCAGATGCATTTTTTTTTTTTTAAATGAACATTTTATACAGTATATTATATAGCATATACAATTCAAGCCACCAAAGTGGCTAGTTGGAGTGTTATGAATTGCTCCTAGACTCGAAGGTGGATCCAAATGCAGCTTTATTTGAGGGCAATCCAGAGGCGTAATCCAAAGTACCGGCAAGGGTCATACACAGACAGGCAGTCCAAACAAAGAAACAAAGAAACAAAACAGGCAGGGACCAGAGGCAAGAGAGTAATCCAGGGAACAGGGCAAGGTATCAAAAAAACAAGAAACAAGAAAATCAGGAGAGTGCTCAGAATTGCAATGTAACATTTAAACAAGACTTCGCCGTGAGTGAATGAATGACCATGGTATAAATAGACAGAGATTAACAGGATGGTGAGACACAGGTGAATGCAATCAGTGAATGAGGTACAGGTGAATGTGATCAGTGATAAGTGATGATGAGTCCGGGCAGTGAGTTATGGGAAATGTAGTTTGTGAGTGATCATAGTCTTGTGTGTGGAGTGCCCTCTGGTGGCTCTCAAGGGCACTCCAGCTGGTGATCGTTACATGGAGTGACTAGAGATTACACGTCACAGCTGAATTCAACCCGCAGGGCTTATTAATGTCAAGCCCTGATACTTGTATACTCATATCATATGCATACCTGCAACAACCTACATACATCTATGTTCACACACGTCAGTGAAAAATAAGTTAATTAAACAAGTAAAAAGAATATGAATATAAAGAAAAACTGTAAATGACACTTACTCAAGGATTACACTTACTTAAGGATAATACCCGTTCCCTATTGACATTAACAAGAACAAAAACAAAAGGCAGTAACAATCTTTATTAACTTTATTGTCAGATGTACATAGTTCCTTGTTTAAATAAAAAAATATCTAAGACTATTCGAAACACACAGATCGCACACCTTTCCTTGACCACTAAGCCCTTAAGAAGTTAGAAATCAGAATTAAATAAGGATTTTATTGGGTTCCATATTTTTACAAATGTCTTGAGTCTATTTGCTAACTTACTGTAACTTACTGTAGCTCAGCTCTTCGTGTGGACTCTGAGCCAAATTTCAAATATGTGCACAGGCTCAGATTTCCATTTGTGTAAAACTGCCTTCTTTGCTAAGATCATACATAAAGAAACAGCCTGCGATAAATATTTATTTCCTATACTCGAAGTATCCCCAAAAATGCCCACTTTTGGCTCAGGTGCCAAATCATTTGTATATGTTTCTGGGAGAAATTCAAATATACGCCAACAGAATGGCCAAATTTTATGACATGACCTGAAAACACGAGACAATGTACCTTCTGAGATTTTAATTTTTTTTACATGTAGAGGATACATTCAGGTAAATCCTATGTAGTTTGGTCCTCAAATATTGAAGTCCGTGCGATAAGTTTAAATTGGATCAAAACGTGTTTAGCGTTAATAGAGCGTGCATTATATTAAGACAACATAACCATGAATCACTAGACAATTCAGTAGCATGTTCCTTCTCCCATTCTTGCTTAATATGAACATATGGTCATAAATACTTTTCTCCACCTGCGATATTTCTAAAACTGATCAAGTTCAAACCAAGTGTTGGGTCTATTTCATTTTCCTAGAGGGAAAACAAGTGATTAAAAACAGTAAACGTTTCCACACACATTCCAATTTTCTCAATATATTCTGCAAAACGTTACAAACATTTTTTCACAGGTTTAACCATGTTCTCCATGAGAAATAAAGCTTTAACTTCAGATATTTCCAAACAGCACAACAGTAATGACTTTATGAATTTCTTTACTTGTAAGATTGATACTATTATTAAAATTATAAAATTTAAAAATCATCAGAGTCAACAACATGTATGTTAGATCCCCATTCTGACAAAGCTACTGAAAGAGATGCTTCCAGAAGTCATATATTCTCTTCTTAATATTAGTTCATTATTGTCATTAGGATATGTATCAAAAACCTTTAAACTAGCTGTTGAAAACGCAAATTGATCCTAGAGAGCTAGTTAATTATAGAATCCTGAATCTCCCTTTTCTGTCAAAATTACTAGAAAAGACTTGTCTGGCTATCACCAGACCAAGCTCAATTTAAGATTGAACATTGGTCTGGGGAGTCTGCTCTGTATTTTCTACTGCACACACGAGCATAAATGTGCATAAATTAAATGACCCTGTACGCAATTGGATAGTCCTTCAACCAATCAGACCACAAGAGGTGTGATCAACGGGCAACGTCCCATCGCTTCTCTCCCTGCAATAGGGGGCCAGGTGAATAAGCCAGTCTGTGATTGGTTCCCGCAAAAGTGTAACAGAAGATTAGATTAGATTAAATTAGATTCAACTTTATTGTCATTACACAAGTACAAGTACAAGGCAACGAAATACAGTTTAGGTCTAACCAGAAGTGCAATAGCAGCAAGTGCAGGATATATACAGTGGTTGCGTAAGTGCAGGACATGGAAATGTACTGAATATATATAAATATGTATAAATAGAGAGACGGTTATTACTATAAACAGAACTGAATTTACAGGTGAATATGTAGTGAATAAATTTACAGATGGTTATTACTATAAACAGAATTTACAGGTGAATATGTACTATGAATATAATATACAGATGGCTATTACTATAAACAGAATTTTACAGATAGAGGTATACAATAATATGTTAGGCTAATATGAGGAATATAGCAGTGGATTAAGGTAGTGCAATAAATTATGGACAGAGCTATCCGAAAGAAAGTGTAAAAGTGCAGTGGAAAGTGGTTGCATATTACAGTTAGAAAATGCAAATGTAAACAGTTGGTACTATAAAAACAGTCGGGAGTGCAAATGAGCATAATCCAGTTAAGATATGGTGGTGCAAAATGCATAAGTAAACAGTTGTTACTGTAACAGTCGGTAGTGCAAATAACAAAGTGAAGGCAGATGTGAGGTAGGAGAGTTAGCAGTTTATGAGGGAAGTGGATCAACGGGGGTTTGAGTTCAGTAAAGAGACAGCTCTGGGGAAAAAAATGTTCTTAAGTCAAACCTTTTAGAATGATTCAGTCCAATTTGGTTAACTGGTTCGACCGGTTCACTAAAAAGAACCGGTTCAAAAGAATGATTAGTTCGCGAACCAGACATAACGGACCAGAGACGGAGCGGTTGCTAACAAAGTTATTTATAGTAACTACTGAGTTGTGAGAGCGCTGTCAGTGCACGTTTATTTTGTTTGAGTCCCAGTCATGCCGAGTCCATCTTCATCATTATTCTACCAACTTTGTAACACATGTAATGTACCATTACAGGAGATTAACAAGTTACGAGTAAGTGTTGATTATAGCATTATTTGTTAGATATTTTCCTATCATATGAAAAGCGTCAGTGTACACAGCATTGAGTACACAGCGCAAACAAATACACAACAGCAGTAATCGAATGTAATCCATTTTATTGTGGGAATAGCTGACTAGCCCAGCCGGATACCCTCACACTTACCCCCCTTCTGCTTAATTTCGCGCCGCGTAAGGCGCCTCTGCTGTGGGCGAGATGCAGTAGTGGGGGTCGGTGATGTTGAAGGCCGACCGGTCAGTGCAGCCCAAGCTTCGGCGTGCGTGAGGTTTATCTCTAAAGATGTGGCTTTGCCGATGTTGAGCAGAAACTCATGACTGTATGCACATTTTAGAACAGATAGATGCGACGAGGACGTACAAAAACACTGACTCACAAGATCTCTCAGCCCCTTCCACTAAAATGAAATGATACATTTTAATTATATGAAACAAAAGCTACCAGTAGGTGACAGCAAATCATTGTCTTGATGAGTGAGCCATTGAATCATTCAGTCAAACGATTCATTCAAAATAGCTGGACAGTTCGGGAATTCAGGGCAAAGCAAGAGTTCTGTCAGGACCACTATTGTTAAAGATGATTGATTGACTATCAGCATATAGTTTGGATTGCTGGTATGGTTCTGTTCTGGGCAAGAACTCCCTGCGCATCCATGCAGCCTAGCATGGATAAGAGCAGGGAGAGCAGCAATAACCCCCCTTAGGGTAAACAGAACAGAACCAACTTAATGTATTGCAGATATCAGTATTGTTGACAGTGCTTTAAGTGGGCCGGTACGCGCCGGTACTCAGTACCGCCACTTCCAAATATAGCTCTTGAGCGTACCGCCACCTCTCCGTGCGCCCAGAACGTGCTTTTAGCGTACCGGTACGCTCATTTGCGAGCAGAGACTACATTACCCATACACCCTTGAGTTTTACAAGTGAAAAGCGCATGCGTCGCTTTTGCCGCTGTCAGTGTCAACAAATCAAAGTGGTCCGGAGAGGGTGTGTGAAACGCCACGTGAGACTGGGTTGGAAACGCGCAACCATAGCTGCTCGTTTAAAATCTATGGTAAAAATACAAAGCACGTATTGACAACAGCCGCATGTTGTAGCTGGGTCGTTCCTGTTATACAGTGACTTTTCTGTCTTTATGATTTACTTACTCATATTTTCTATAAAATGAGTCACATAAGAAAAGGCTTAAATTATAAATGTAGGTCTTCTTTATCACTTAAACAGATATAATAGGTATTAAAAATACTATTTTGTATTTTGCACACCTTTTTATTGATATATGCATTCAATTTTATCATGTCCTCAGTGCAAAGTAATCAACTAGCCTATACAACTACACAACAACTATAAACCATGAAATGATGAAATATTCAAAATACTCAAAATATTTTTAGATTATGTTATAGAATAGGCTAAACTACCTCTAGTTATACATATAAATCATGTGAAACTATAGTTATTTTTATTTTTTACAATTGTCTTCATTTACTGTGTCCCTGAAGTCATCTTCCACCCTGTTAGTATGTATTTCTCGACTTCCAAAAAAAGACCACAATTTCATTGAGACAATTTTCAGGAAATTACATAATTAGTTTTTCCTGCTGGAGTTCAACCATACAAAATTAAGTAAGCTTCAACTCTCACCTCTACCTTTTTTTGTAGTTTTTGAAATGTTATCCTGCTTGTCCCGTTGGTGTTAGAGCTCCGTCGATTTGATTCATAATCCTTGATTTTCTCCTTAACACTCGCTTACAAACGAATATTTTCTACTATTTACAGCGTGTGAATATATCTACGATACGATTCTCTATAAAAAAAAACAATCGGATTGCTTTGATATCACTACTTATATCCGAACTTCCGCTATCTCAGGTAAAGGCAAAGTAATCACTCACTGCTTTCCTGGTGTTCGTGTTCTCGATGTCGCTGCGCAGGTTCCCGAGATCCTGAACGGTGACGAGCGCATCGGAGCTGTCGTGTTGCACGCCGGAACGAACGACACCAGGCTGCGGCAGACGGAGGTTCTCAAGAAGGACTACAAGAGCCTGCTAGAGACGGTGCGCAGAACATCGCCTGAAGCAACGATCATCGTGTCTGGACCCCTTCCCACGTACCGACTAGGACACGAAAAGTTCAGTAGATTATTTGCTCTAAATGAATGGTTAATGTCATGGTGTAATGAACGGAAGCTGCTCTTTGTAAATAATTGGAATCTTTTCTGGGAGCGACCTAGGCTCTTCCTGATGGCCTTCACCCCAGCAGAATCGGAGCGGCTCTTCTGTCGGACAACATCTCCAGGGCGTTACAGACCACCATATGACTAGTAAGTACAGATCACAGTCTTTCCTGTCCTAACTTAATTGACATAAGTACCAATGTAGAACATTATATAGAAACTGTGTCTATTCCTCGTTTAGTGAGATCAAACATTAAATCTACTGTAAGATCCAGGAAAAATATAATTGTGATTAAACCAGAAAATCTCAATATTAGTGAACAAAAACAATTGTGTCCTAACTTAATTGACATAAGTACCAATGTAGAACATTATATAGAAACTGTGTCTATTCCTCGTTTAATGAGATCAAACATTAAATCTACTGTAAGATCCAGGAAAAATATAATTGTGATTAAACCAGAAAAGCTAAATATTAGCGAACAAAAACAATTTCTAAAACTAGGTCTTCTAAACATTAGATCGCTCACATCTAAGGCGGTTATTGTAAATTAAATGGTCACAGATAATAGTTTTGATGTACTTTGCCTTACTGAAACCTGGCTTAAGCCAAATGATTATTTCGGTCTAAATGAGTCTACTCCGCCAGGATACTGTTATAAGCATGAGCCCCGTCTGATTGGTCGTGGCGGCGGTGTTGCAACAATCTATAGAGATATTCTTAATGTTACTCAGAAAACAGGTCACAGGTTTAATTCATTTGAAGTACTAGTGCTAAATGTTACGCTCTTAGATGCAAGAAAGAAATCCGTATTATCTCTAGCCTTGGCTACTGTGTATAGACCTCCAGGGCCCTATGCTGATTTCTTAAAAGAGTTTGCAGACTTTCTCTCAGATCTGTTGGTCAACGTCGATAAAGCATTAATTGTTGGAGATTTTAACATACACGTAGATAACACAAATGATGCATTAGGGGCTGCGTTTACAGATCTATTAAACTCCTTTGGGATCAAGCAAAACGTCACTGGTCCCACTCATCGTCTTAATCACACACTAGATTTAATTATATCACATGGAACCAACCCAACCGATATAGATATTATACCGCAAAGTGATGATGTCACTGACCATTACATGGTAACTTGCATACTGCGTACTGCTGAAATCTGTCATGTTGCGCCACGTTATCGACCAGGCAGAACAATCATTCCAACCACTATAGATAGATTCTCAAATAGCTTACCTGATCTGTCTCAGCTGCTCAGTGAACCCAAACAAACAGATGAACTAGAGGAAATGACTAGCAGTATGAGCAACATTTTATCTAGCACATTAGAAATTGTTGCACCAATTAGATTAAAAAAGGTTAGAGAGAAAACTAAAGCACCATGGTACAACAGTGCTACACATGTTATCAAGAGAGAAACTCGTAACTTAGAGCGTAAATGGAAACAAACTAATTTAGAGGTCTTTAGAATCGCGTGGAGAGATAGTATGTCACGTTATAAAAAGGCCCTAAAAGCAGCCAGGGCTGAGCATCTCCGCAAACTAATAGAAAATAATCAAAATAACCCAAGGTTTTTATTTAACACCGTGGCTAGACTAACAAATAAACAAGCATCGCCTGAGCAAAATATTCCGTTACAGTTTAGTAGTAATGATTTTATGAATTTCTTCACTGAGAAAATAGAAAACATCAGAAATAAAATTGTAAATGTACAATCTTTAATGATGTCTTATGATTCAACCGCTACTATCGCCCCTCAAGAACTACTACACCGCTTTACAATTATAGGACAGGAAGAGCTAAATAAACTTATCATTGCATCTAAACCAACAACATGTTTATTAGATCCAATACCCACTAAACTACTCAAAGAGTTATTACCTGTATTGGAAGAGCCTCTTCTCAATATTATTAACTCGTCTTTATCTTTAGGTCATGTTCCAAGAATATTCAAGCTGGCAGTCATAAAACCTCTCATTAAGAAGCCACAATTAGATCATAATAACCTAGCAAATTACAGACCAATTTCAAATCTTCCATTTATGTCTAAAATACTAGAAAAAGTTGTGTCCGCTCAATTGTGCTCTTTCTTGCAAGAAAATGATATCTATGAAAAATTTCAATCAGGATTCAGGCCGCATCATAGCACAGAAACTGCGCTCGTTAAAATCACAAATGATTTACTTCTAGCTTCTGACCAAGGCTGTATCTCAATACTAGTTCTACTCGATCTTAGTGCTGCGTTCGATACTATAGATCATAAAATACTCATAGATCGACTTCAAAATTATACTGGTGTTCAGGGACATGCATTAAACTGGTTTAGATCGTACTTATCAGACCGCTACCATTTTGTCTGTCTAAATAGGGAAAAATCCAGGATGATGTCAGTAGACTATGGGGTGCCGCAAGGATCCGTATTAGGCCCTCTGCTATTCTCTATATATATGCTACCGCTTGGTAATATTATAAGAAAACATGGAATTAATTTCCACTGTTATGCTGATGACACTCAATTATATATTTCATCACGACCGGATGAAACCGCTAATTTATCTAAACTGACCGCGTGTGTTGAAGATATTAAATACTGGATGACGTGTAATTTTCTGCTATTAAATTCAGATAAAACGGAGGTATTACTTATTGGTCCAAAAAACTGCCCACAAAACCTCGCACAATACAACTTTACCTTGGAAGGATGTCCTGTCACTTTATCCACTACAGTAAAAGATCTAGGTGTTATACTAGACCGCAACCTGACATTCGAAAATCATATTTCATATGTTACAAGAACGGCATTTTTCCACCATAGAAACATTGCTAAGCTACATAACATGCTATCTATTCCTGATGCAGAAAAGTTAGTTCATGCATTCATGACCTCAAGATTAGATTACTGTAATGCTTTATTAGCTGGTTGTCCTGCATCCTCAATAAACAAACTACAGTTAGTCCAAAACGCAGCTGCTAGAGTTCTTACTAGGTCAAGAAAATATGATCATATAACACCAATTTTATCATCTCTACACTGGTTACCCAGTTTTAAGTTCCGTATC
Organism: Romanogobio albipinnatus; assembly: GCA_023566225.1. Classification (NCBI taxonomy): domain Eukaryota; kingdom Metazoa; phylum Chordata; class Actinopteri; order Cypriniformes; family Gobionidae; genus Romanogobio; species Romanogobio albipinnatus. The sequence goes on along the minus strand of CM042255.1, from coordinate 13,189,261 downwards.
AATTACAAAGTATTGCTACTGACCTATAAAGCCCTAAATGGTTTAGCTCCAGTGTATCTAACGGATCTTCTATCGCCCTACAATCCATCGCGCTCTTTAAGGTCACTAAACTCTAGGCTTCTGGTCATTCCTAGGATATCTAAGTCCACTAAAGGAGGGAGAGCTTTTTCACATTTGGCTCCTAAACTCTGGAACAGTCTTCCTGATATTGTTCGAGGTTCAGACTCGCTGTCCCAGTTTAAAACTAGATTAAAGACGCATCTCTTTAGCCAAGCATTCACATTATAATTACCTTTTATACTACAGTTAAATGGGAACAAAAGCATTAATATAATATTCTGAACAGCAGCTACGCTAATTATTTCCCATCTGCTTTTCTGTTGTTATCTCGGGACACTAGTCCCGAGGTAAATAGTTCGTCAGCTCCAGTTTGTATCCAGCCTCTCATGGAGACTTCGGATGCCCCAACACCTGTGATGAGACGACTCCACGCCAGTGAAGAGACGACTCAACGCCAGCGTTGTTATGGCCTAAATTAATACACGACTGATTATCTTTTTCGAACATTGTTCTTTAACATTTCTGTAAAGCTGCTTTGAAACAATGTGTATTGTGAAAAGCGCTATACAAATAAATTTGAATTGAATTGAATTGAATTGTCCCACTCTTAAAGTTCCACCCTGTTAGGCTCTGTTATGAAGAATGTTTGTCCGGTCAAAAAAATGTTAAAACATATCTGACATAGTTATAAAAGTTCTGTTTATCTGTAAAAGGTTAGTTAGCTAAACGTTGATCCCTCAAAGAGCTACGGCTAACTTATCTTAAAATGTTCCACCCTGTTGATTCCGCCCTGTTAGATCTATTAACTTAACAGGGTGGAAATTCTAATAGAATAAATCGTATTTTGTGTATATTGCAAATTCTATAAACACATATATGCATATATAAATATTATATATAAAACCATGTTATATAGGTGCAGTGGCAAATCATGCAGGACAATGAGGGAAAACCCATCCACTGTTATGGTCTTCCACCCTGTTAGGCAAGTCCTTTTTAAATAATAATTTGACAGCAACGTTAAATGTTTTGCATACTTATGTTTCATTTTGGGAGGTGAGGATCATTAACAGCCTATACAATATATGTTTTTGAACACATTTTTTATTATTTACCATCCTGTTGGCAAAAATGGGTACAAAAAGTACCTGTTCTTAATAATCAAGACATTTTATTCATCAATAATAGTTTTGTTATTGTTTCAAGAATTTAAAAAAAATACCATGATGGCATAAGGGACATATACTATCCAAGAAAAACTTATTGTTTAACTTTTACATTATTAACATTTTGTGATAACTATGTATATGTCCCTAACAGGGTGGAACACCTTCACGGCCCGTGTCTGAACAATTAATCTACCCATAATTATTATTTTTTTAGTCCCTGAGCTTGACCAATATGTATTCCGACTAGTTAAACATGTCACCATTTTGGTAGAATGCTAAAAGCATGAAAATCATGTACTTTTTTTTCAAACATTTATGAAGCCAAAATGTTACCGCATACCAGGAATGACCAGCTATAGTTTCTAACTGTGTTGCTATTTGATTAGAAAAAAGAAAGAAAAAAGTGAACATTGGCCTGCATGGTAGCCTAATTAGGTGCCGTCAATGGTCTTGCTTTGTAAATAAACCCTTATTGTAACAAATTATATATTTACACAATTACAAGAACTATATGTAAGTTCTAAGGCTGAGAACAAGTTAGAAAGAGCTTTAAAATACGGACCTTCTTGAATTATTGACAAAAAAATCCCCCCATAACCACGCCCCCAACAAAGCTGGCATTTTATTTTTTCCACTTAAAGCACTGATTGTTGATATTAAATGTACAAAATAATTCAGCAATTTAGTCTGATTCAAGGGGAATCAGAATGCCAAATCCTGACTGATGAGAGGAGGAGCTGGGGGTGGAGGAGGGTAAATAAGCTCTGGAGAAACGTGATAGCTGCTGATGGTACTGAGGAGCTATACGTATACATGTATGCGGTGATAGACGTCATATTCCTATAGGTAGACGTGATCAGCTGACAGACAGCTGATGCGAGTTTGACTAACGTGACCTGCCAGAACTGACGCTATACGCTTGATAGTCTTTATAAGCGTGTCTTTGCATCATTCATTAGACCAATTCATTCAGTAATGAAACATCAATGTGTTGCTCATAGACATGACACTACTGTGCATTTATTTGGAACTATTTTCATTGCCAAAATAGATTAAAAAAAAACAGTTGGTCAGATTTACTAACACCTTGCGCCAGCACAAACCCTCTTTTGACATTAAAAAAACTGTTGTCAGGATTTACTAAAGAAACGCAGTGAAAAATAATAATAAGGCATGGACAGAGTTTATTTTTGCGGCTTACCTTATTGCATGTGCATTTATAGGAGTTTACCTTTCAGACGCAAAATTTATGGGAGGAGAGTATTTAAATGAATCATGCAAGGTGATTTACTAAAGGTCTGCGCTCGTCAATGTATTGGTGTTTGCGTCATTATTTACCGCCCCAAAAAAGCATGTCTTAAAGGTGCACTTTGTAAATTTTAATGGCATCTAGCGGTGAGGTTGCAAATTGCAACCGCCCACTACTCACCCCCTATACACCACTGAAAACATAGTTATGTATATTATATTGCATTTCTGTCAGTAGATCCTCATAAATACTACACACTGCACCTTTAAACCAGATGCTGGTAGATTGCGTTGGTCATTATGGAAATGGTCCGGCTGCATCTGTGTTCTTTAATTTGTGCTTCGTCAGTAGATCACACGCAGAACTTTCCTCTCCCATCGGCATTTTTATGTAATTGCGCTCTCGTGCTAATTTCCCGTTTAGTAAATCTGGCCCTAAATCTAAAATGTAAATTACCTAATATTAACTTTTTTTATTGAACTATTGTAAAAAAAAAAAAAAAATCAATATCACATTTGCAATTGTGCTGATATTGGGGATACAGCCTTCTTGCTTGCATGATATTAAATACTATCAACAAGAACTTAAATTTCCCATATCTTAAATTTTGGGGGATTTGTATTAATTTTGGAGGCATTGTGGCCTCAATCCCCCATCAATTTTCCGCCCCTGGTGCGTGTGCAGTGTTATGGCTCTTTTAAGAGCCCAAGAAGAGACCCTATCTGTTTCAAGGCCTGTTCCAAGTGAAGCAGGTGAAACATAGCAAAGGCCACTACCACCGCTGCTCATCCCCGAATGTGCTATAAAATTGTGCTAAAAGGCGAGTCTGAAAGGATAAAAAAGGGGAGGGGAGGCAAATCTATAGCCGAATATTTCGCTTTCAATAGTTAGCGTTGAGAAAATAATAATAATTAATAATAATACATTTTTTTGTACTGCACTTTACATTTGGAACAAATCTCAAAGTGCTACAGTTAAGATCATTTAAGAAGGATAAAATACTAATAGATTCAATAGTTGAAAGTCATAAGTTCTCCTAAAAATAAATGTTTTAAGTCCTTTTTTAAAAGTCTCAATAGTTTGAAGTGCCCTCAGATGGTCGGGGAGGGCATTCCAAATCCGAGGAGCGGCAGATCTGAAAGCCCGATCACCCATAGTGCTGAGCTTTGTCTTGGGGAGAAGGAGGCGGTTTGAGTTTGTTGAACGGAGTGATTGAGTTGTAGTTGAAGGTGTGAGTAGTTCTTTCAGATAGGGGGGGGGGGGGGGGGGCATTTTCATAGATGCATTGGTGGGTTAGAAGGGAGACCTTATATTCAATCCTGGCGGAAACAGGAAGCCAGTGAAGTGAATGAAGAATGGGTGTGATGTGATCATATTTTCGAACTCTCATCAGGATCCTAGCAGCACTATTCAGAACATACTGCAGTCTCTGCAAGCTTTTGTTAGGGATCCCGATGAGAAGTGCGTTACAATAATCCAGTCTGGAGGAGACAAAGGCGTGGACCAGTTTTTCAGCATCTGCTAAGGTTAGCGTTGGACGGAGTTTTGCAATATTTCTGAGATGGTAGAAAGATGTTTTGCAGAGGTTTTTGATATGGGCTTCGAAGCTGAGTTGTAGATCAAATCTTACACCAAGATTGGTGACAGTTGTGGAGAGGGGAATGTCATGATCAGAGATAGTTATACCAGTTATGGAGGAAGACTGGGTTTGATGTGGTGTGCCAACAAGAATTGCCTCAGTTTTAGAGGTGTTTAACTGGAGGAAGTTGTGCTTCATCCACACCCTTATCTCCTCCAGACAGGCAGTAAGTGTTGATGATGTTGGTGAAATGGAGGTGTGTGTTTCTGATTTCATGTACAGTTGTGTGTCATCAGCATAGCAGTGAAATGAGACTCCGTAGCGGCTAATGACATGGCCGAGGGGAATGATGTAAATGATGAAGAGAATGGGGCCAAGGACTGACCCCTGAGGGACCCCGCAGTTAACTGTGTGTTGCCGGGACCTTGCACTTCCAAGTGAAATGTACTCTGTTCTGTTAGTGAGATACGATTTAAACCAGTTAAGAGCAGTGCCAGTGAGTCCAGTGGTTTGATGCAGTTAAGGAGTATGCCATGATCCACTGTATCGAATGCAGCAGACAGATCGAGGAGTATGAGGAGGGATGGTGAGCCTGCATCAGCTGTCATCCATAGGTCGTTTGTGACTCTAACCAGGGCTGTTTCCGTACTGTGTGCAGAGTGGAAACCAGACTGAAATTTTTCAAAAAAATTGTTGTGTTTGAGGTGATCCTGGAGGTGAGAAGCTACAACTTTTTCCAGTACTTTGAAGAGGAATTGGAGATTGGAAATGGGCCTGTAATTTGCAAGCACATCTGGGTCAAGGGTGGGTTTTTTGAGAAGTGGTCTGATTATGCCAGTTTTTAGGGCAGATGGAACATTGCCAGACTGGAGGGAGTTGTTTATTATAGTGGTAATCAGAGGACTTAGGACAGAGGTGTTTACATTCACTAGAGCTGTAGGAAAAGGGTCGAGGGCACAGGTGGTAGGTTTCATCCTTTTAATTATCGTCTCAACCTCTTGCTATTTGATTTCTGGAAAATTATGTAGGGGCTCCGAAATGGCAGGCTGTGAGTGGATAGTCAGGGTGGATAGTGGTGAGGATCCAAGAAAGGTAGAGTGAATTGAGTCTATTTTTGTTTTGAAAAAGTCCAGGAAATTATTACATTGCTCTTCTGTAGATTCAGTTTGTGGTTTGAGTAGATGATTTATGGTGGAGAATAGCTGTTTGGAGTTTCCGGGACCGTGCTTCCATAAGTGATTTTGAGTAGTCCTTTCGGTGTTCCCGAAAAGCAAGCTTGTGCACAGTGAGACCTGTGGTTTTGTACCTCCTCTCAATGGCACACCCAGCTGCCTTCATTTTTCATAGTTCACCGGTATACCAGGGTGCTGATCGGGTGAAAGTGAGTGTTCTGGTTTTGACCGGGGCATGAAGATCCAGAATGCTTCTGAGGGTGTTATTGTAATAGTCCACTGAATCCATGGGTGGTAGACAGTTAACAGAAAGGAGATGCTGGAGATCGGATGCCATAGTCTCTAGGTTGATGTTTTTCAGATTTCTGAAGCAGATTTGGCGTTTGGGCTTGATGAGGCTGGATAGTGAAGACATCTTCATGGAGATGGGCTTATGATCAGAAACTCCTAGATCATACACCAGAAGATTGCTGAGAGAAACAGAGTTTGTAATGACTAGATCGAGAGTGTGGCCCCTGGTATGAGTGGGGGCATCGACAAGTTGTGTCAGATTAAACCAGACGAGTAATTGGAGAAAATCTGCTGCAAAACGGCAGTTTGAACAGTTGACATGAATATTCATATCTCCTAGTATAATTATATTAGCAGACATTATACAGAAAGTTGAAAGAAGATTGGACATCTCTGGGATGAATGATGGGTTTAGTTTGGGTGGCCGGTAAATAAGAAGTATCGTAGTGGAAAGAGGGTGCTTAAATTTAAATGCAAGGCATTCAAATGAAGACAGCTCAGGCAGGGGTATAGGGGACAAGATCAGATCACTTCGGTGGATGACAGCCAGACCACCACCACGCCCTGTGCTGCGGGCTTTCTGTAAATAGCAGTAACCAGGGGGACAGGTCTCATTTAAAACAGAATAGAATCTGAATGAAAAAACAGAATCTGGTTGATGCCAGGTTTCTGTAAGGCACATCATATCTAAACACTTTTCTAGAATATGATCATGTATGAGGCAAGATTTGTTTGTGATGGATTGTGCATTAAAAAGTGAAATCTTGATATTCGTTGCAACAGTGTGTCTCTGTATTGGCCGAAGTAAACTGAGATCCACTCTATGTTTTCTCCAGTTTCCATCCAAGTCAGTGCCTAGCGTTGTCATGGAAACTCCAGCGCTACTAGTCCTGGGAGTGACGGCGCCCTGATGATGTGTTCGAGATGCGACGGTGCGCACGCCGGACAAGATGGATGAGATGTTGTGATCAGACCGGGAGAAAACAAACTTTCGACGGCAACTTCTGTGAATGTAACGGGGCCGGCGAAGGAGTCCAAGTTGTTTGGACTGTACTGATGTACACGATGGAGTGGTATAGCAAACAACCGTGACCATGGGTGAACACCTCACGATCATCGGCACGGGCCCCAGGCGAAAGCCCCACGGCAACAGGCAGCGACGAACAGACACAGGAATCCCCAAGTGATAGCAAACTGGTAGGCAAGCAGCCGCTTGAGTCGGTGGAATCCGTACAGAACACATACAAATCCACAATATTTACTAGTGAGCAGCGACACTAGTATGACTTACTGAACGTATTACTGGTCGATAAACGTTATGCTATAGGTTATACCATAACAACAACTGTTGCACGGTAGAGGGTTTTCAGTTAGAGAAAACGGAGAAGCGACGAACAAGCCCTGCCAGCGTCCTCTCCCAAAAACTACATTGCAGAAGAGGCTAGCCTCCCTTGGTATATCAACCAATCATCACAGAGGCGTAAATTATGTGATATTAGTTTGACAACAAATTTACCAAGATACCATTCGAGCAGCAGCTACAAATTTAAAATGAAGGAATACCCCATGTCAAAGTTTATATGGGCAATCGGCTTCACTAAAAGACTGAACATGCTTTTTTTATCAAGGATATTTAAAAGGACAGAAAGATAGATTTTTTTTTCTTCAAGTGATAGGCTAGGTGAGTGAAATTATATTTTTATTTTTGTGCTGCATATGCATCGTTTTCGGGGTTTTTTTACATTTTATGTCTAAAAGTAATCCAAAAAGCCATTTTAAAGCAGGTCCTCAGGAGAGGATACAATTACTGTGCCTCTGCTATTTTAACTAGGAGACTCCTGTACTACTACAGCACTACTAAAACACATCTTAGATCGTTAGTCAAAACAAAATAAATCCAGCCATCCAGAGAGTTACATTCTAAGTCTTTGATTTAGGTTGTAATTTGCTTGTCGTGGAACAAGGTAAACAAGCTCTATATTTTCTAGAGAGTAAGATAGATTATGCCATGAGAAGTTGTTGTGCCCATGGTATGCCACTCAGAATATAGATAACAGAAATTTGCATGTCTGTCCAGATGTTGGGGAAAGTTTATTTGATTTATAGACAACGGAGCTGTCAGCACGAGCTGTTCTCGTCATAGCTGTTTATTTACTGCCGCGAGCAGACGCCGAGATTCTGGCTGTTTGAATAGTGATGACCAGACAAAGTTTTGCGCTGCAGCTCAATGTGAGTGATGGTATGGAAATTAGAGATGAGGACATACTTTATTTTATGCAAGTCTGAATAACAGGTGTAGCTTTTGAATGTTCCTCATAAATAAAAAAGGCATAAAAAAAGTTACATTACTTTTGAAAATTATGTTTGAAATCATGTACACTCGCATGAGATAAAGACTCCAGTATAATAAAATTATCATATGCAGGCAAACTAAGAAATCCAGGAGAGACGGATATAAATCCAGGTTTACTTTAATGATATAAAAGAAGGTAACAACCAAGGATCATGGATATAAAACTGGAAACAACTACACACAACATCCATGGAAGGACAGCAACCGACAATGAACACAGGAAACACTAGAAACAGGAAATGCAAAGTCCTGACAAGACATGGGGGCCATTATGTTACAAAAATTAAACAGATAAAAGTTTTTTTTGTATTATTCTTCATGGGGTGGAGGCTGCCATTTAGAGAACACATGATCGGTAAAAACTAATTTACGGCTTAATTTTAAGAACCATGATATCTGTAACGATCACCAGATGGAGTGCCCTTGAGAGCCACCAGAGGGCACTCCACACATAAGACTATATTCACTCACTAACTACATTTCCCATAACTCACTGCCCGGACTCATCATCACTTATCACTGATCACATTCACCTGTACCTCATTTACTGATTGCATTTCACCTGTGTCTCACCATCCTGTTATTTCCTGTCTATTTATACCTTGGGCATTCATTCACTCATCGCTAAGTCTTGTTCAATGTTACATTGCATTTCTGAGCACTCTCCTGATTTTCTTGTTTCTTGTTTTTTGATACCTTGCCCTGTTCCCTGGATTACTCTCTTGCCTCTGGTCCCTGCCTGTTTTGTTTGTTTGTTTCTCTGTTACGAACTGCTCCGAGACTCGAAGGTGGATACAAATGCAGCTTTATTTGAGGGCAATCCAGAAGCGTAATCCAAGGTACAGGCAAGGGTCATACACAGACAGGCAGTCCAAACAAAGAAACAAACAAGAATAAACAAAACAAACATAAATAATTAATATTTTTTAATGTAATTTATCAACAAAAAAAATAAATAATCTTGTCTCGAGTTTGCTCTTGGGAGGGTAAAAGCCATTCTCCACCCTAGGCCAGGATACGTGCCCAAGGTGCCATCTAATGTGGCATGTTCTGTAGCCTTGCAGGCCTTTCATCCTCCACCACATGTGTCGGCTGATCAAGAGACACATGTGGTGGAGGATGAAAGGCCTGCAAGACCACAGCTTTTACCCTCCCAAGAGCAAACTCGAGGCAAGAGGGAGAAACACAGAGAGCCAGCAGGTCCCCATCTCTTTTGAGGGACGTAATAGCCAGCAGAAAAGCAGTCATAAAAGTATTTGCTTTTAGAAACTTCTTTAACACCTTGTCAATGGGTCCAAAGGGTGCCAGGCTCCAGAACCACAGCCAGGACCCAGGCCTTATCCTCGGAGCACCACGAAGGAAACTAATAATGGAGGTGAGGTCCAGCTCCATTTTCGATCCCCTTGACCATAAACGCTGCGCTACTTCAGCAGACATGGGTCCCATACCATGGGGAGCACGAGTCTGGCCTGCCTCATCAAAAAGACACAGGCGGGAGCGGAGCATTCTGAGCAGCAGCTTCTCACAATTTGCACAGGTACCCACCTCGAGAGCTTTGCATGCTCCGCTCTGAGACAGAAAACACAAAGCTTGTGTGTGTCCCTACTCATAATGTATCTGGTGCAGGGAGGCGCACAGCTTGATGAAATGCTTGTGACAAACAACACCAAATAAGACAAGATACACAAAACGCTTGCTGAAGAGCAGAAGCTAACACCGTTGAGTGCTGACTCCTCTTTGTAGCTCCCATGTACACCGTCACATGTTACGTCACGACAACCAGAACTGGGTAAGTGGCCGATATGGCAACCCTGTTCTTCCTCCTCCCTCTCCCCGAAGGGGTCATCGGAGGACTTGGGACCTGGCAGTCTGTGAGGATAAGTGGGGGGAGGACCAAGAGGTGAAAGACCACCCTTCCAGAACTCTCCTCCACCACCCCGATTGTATATAAACCCCACAAACTGCCAGAATGATAAAATCCCCAGCATTCCCATCTCCCAGGCGCTGACAGGCTCATTCAGGCCGTTGTTAAAAATGTCCTTACGCTCTGTGTCTCAGATGTTGAGCCCCTCTGCTGCGAAGACGAACCGGTAAGCAAACTCCCTCACGCTGGCTCCCTCCTGCCGAAGGGAAAGGAGCTTGCTCCGTCTTTCTGCCGTCTGTGCAGCAGAGGGGCTGGGAGATGGGAAAAGGAAGATTTTCATCTTCTGCCAAGTCCTCTTTGGTCGGATCATTATGTCACGTTCAACACAAAGGAAAAGTGAGGTGAAGACTCATATGCAGAGAATAGATGGAATTTATTAGCAAATTAAACATTAACACAAAGCAAAACCAGAAATAACAAAACCAACTAAGACCATACCAGGTCACACGGAAACAGGAGACGTTAGACAACGATCCGACACAGACTGCATACACGAGGGGACTTATAAAGGGAAAATAAAAATTAACACTAATCAGATAACAAGGGGGAGGGATCAGACAGTGACACGAGCACATGGCCCAAAATAACAAAACACCCAAGTGCAGCACAAGACAGGACAGGCATGTGACAGAGTTCCCTTGAAAATAAACTACACACATTAACCATTAACAACACTTAAGATAGAACTTAAAAAACTTTTAAGAAAAGTTTAAGAAAAGCTTTTTTGGGTGGTAAATAATGCCGCAAATACCAGTAAATTGGTGAATACTTAGTATATAGAGATTCATTTAAATACTCTCCTCCCATAAATTTTGCGTCTGAAAGGGAAACCCCTACAAATACATATGCAATAAGGTCAGCCGCAAAAATAACCCTGACCACGTTGTAATGGTGGTACGCCCGCTTTTTTTAAAATTAATTATTTTTAAATTTATTTATTTATTTGTTCGGGCGCCAGACAGTAAAAACTGTCAAATTTCAAACTGTTTCCAGATAGCTCTAAAAACCACCAGATACATATGATGAGCAGAACAAAACAAAAAAAGAAACATCAAATAAAGATAGGAAACCAGATAACTGCTCAAGTTAATTTACTGAATATATAAAAAATATATATAAAAAAGTTTGCATAAAGAAAAGAAACAAAAAAACAAGAACTTTGAATGAATCAACAGCTCAGTTTAGTAATTTGGTGAGTGGCCTACTAAATAGTTCAAGCCGAGAGTTTGTTACACAGTTCATGCGAATACAAGGCCGTTCCAAGATTCTGATTCAAGAAACTGTGGACGTCTTTCCTTAGACAGAATACAAACAGCACCTTTTTAACAAGAAAAGAAAAACAAAATCAAATCAATAAATGAAACGTTGTATCAATAAACATACATATAACTTTAAACAACTGATGTACATGAAGAGAAAAAAAGTATTTAAACGTAAGAATGGATGCTTGTGTTAATTAGATTAGATTCAACTTCATTGTCATTACACAAGTACAAGTACAAGGCAACGAAATGCAGTTTAGGTCTAACCTGAAGTGCAATAGCAGCAAGTGCAGGATATACAATGGTTGCATAAGTGCATGATATACAATAGTTACATAAGTGCAGGACATGGATATGTACTGAATATATATAAATATGTATAAATAGAGAGATGGTTATTACTATAAACAGAACTGAATTTACAGGTGAATATGTACAGTGAATAAATATACAGATGGCTATTACTATAAACATAATGTACAGGTGAATATGTACTATGAATATAATATACAGATGGATATTACTATAAACAGAATTTTACAGATAGAGGTACACAATAATATGTTAGGCTAAGATGAGGAATATAGCAGTGGATTAAGGTAGTGCAATAAATTATGGACAGAGCTATCCGAAAGAAAGTGTAAAAGTGCAGTGGAAAATGGTTGCATATTACAGTTAGAAGTACGGTGCAAAATGCAAATGTAAACAGTTGGTACTATAAATACAGTCGGCAGGGCAAATGAGCATGATCCAGTTAAGATATGGCAGTGCAAGATGCATAAGTAAACAGTTGTTACTGTAATAAACAGTCGGTAGTGCAAATAACAAAGTGAAGGCAGATGTGAAGTAGGAGAGTTAGCAGTTTATGAGGGAAGTGGATCAATGGGGGTTTGAGTTCAGTAAAGAGACAGCTCTGGGGAAAAAACTGTTCTTAAGTCTACTGGTTCTGGTCCGGAGGATCCTGAAACGCCTGCCGGAGGGCAGGAGAGAAAACAGTCTGTGGGCTGGGTGAGAGGAGTCCTTGAGGATGCTGCGAGCTCGATGCAGACAGCGTTTCCTCTGGATGTGCTCGATGGCAGGCAGTGGAGTCCCTGTGATGCGCTGGGCAGTTTTCACCACCCGCTGCAGTGCCTTGCGCTCCGCAAGCTCCCATACCATACTGCGACACAGTTGGTCAGGATGCTTTCTATTGCGCAGCGGTAGAAGTTCACCAGGATAGCCGAGGAGAGCTGATTCTTCCTCAGTGTCCTCAGGAAGAAGAGGCGCTGGTGAGCCTTCTTGACCAGGCTGGAGGTGTTGGTCGTCCACGACATGTCCGCCGAGATGTGGATCCCCAGGAACTTGAAACTGGAGACACGCTCAACAGCCATTCCATTGATGTGGATGGTGTTGTGTGTGCCTCTTGACTCCTTCCTGAAGTCCACGATGAGCTCCTTCGTTTTGGTGGTGTTGAGGAGCAGGTTATTATCAGTACACCATGTGTGTGCGTTTATGAATGGCGTTAATCTGTGTGGGTGAGAATGTGTGTGCGTTGCATATGCGATAGCTAAAGGGTGTGTGTAAGAGAATGGAGGGCACAGGTGTGAATAAGTGTGGAGAGCAGACGGGAAATCACTGACCAGTTTGGTGCATATCACAGGTTCAATGTTGAGTGCTTTAAGACGGAACGATGAAGCATCTTTGACGCGAACTCTCTTTATCTGCCATTGTGCCAACTCGCCTCGTCTGGAGTAGGCTTGAATTCACGAACAGTGTACAGGCAAGTACCACAATCACTTCTCTTCCAACTCACTGGAGCGCATTCGAAGGCAACAAACCGGAACCCCACATCATCCGTCATCCGCCATTCGTTCGCTTACGTCAACACATCGTCTCATCGAATCTGTCTCAGGAACAGCGTGTCATTTGCTCTAGATCCTCCCTTTTTATATGCTGCTTCTCAATTAACACGCCTCCTTGTGACGTTCGGCAAAAATGTAAAAAAATAAACAGTATTTCCAGCTGCTCTGCTACAATGCTTTTTCAGCACTCATTTTTCACTGTGTGTCTTTAGTCAATTCTGACAGTAGTTCTTTAACGCCAAAAGAGGGTTTGCGCTGACGCAAGCCGATAGTAAATCTGGCCCTTTTAAGTTTTAATTTTACTACCAAATTATATGTAATATCTCATTAATTTAACTTACAGTAGAATGTTTTCCTTGACATCTTGCGATAGGGCACATGAGTTCCTGAACATGATGCATAATGGGATAAACTTAGCCTTTGCCTCGGAGCAGTATTAGAGATAGTATGGGTTTAATGTGTGGTGAGCTTTGGAGATCTGGGGCAATCTTGTGCACTTACTTCCTGTTTCGTGCATGCGCTCTCAAGTGGCCAAGACCGCAAGTGGGGGTATTCGGACAGGCCCTAAACAGAACATGACCTGCAAAATGACAAGAGGGTAGGACATTCTCATTCTACAGGGCATTTAATTGAACAAAAATGTGTATATGCTCCAAACATTTGTCAGAGACTGTAAAATTTTAAACTTTGTGAAAATGTATGCTAAATGTAAAAATTAAGTTGTATTAAGTGACAACAAAGACAAACATTGATCAGTGAATTGTGTAGAGCACTCAATTTTGATAAATGGAAGCTCAAGCATGCTTGTTTGACGAGCAAGAACAAATCAGGTTCATTCTTGCATGTCACTCCAGCACGTTTCAGCTTCTGCAAGAAGTTTGTTCTCATGCATCGAGCATGTACGATTGAGGTTCCATTTACCATTTTTGAGTGCTTTATGTAAATTAAATCTGTTCATCAAAGTGATCTCTTTAAGAACATTTTGAACTATCAGAGTTTTAGACTTTCAATGGAGGCAGATTTCATTAAAAATATATTAATTTGGTTTTTGAAGATAAATGAAAGTCTTATGGTTTTGGAATGAGAGTGAGTAAATTAATTTTAGGTGAACTAACCCTTTAAAGCCACAAAACTCCAAATTTGATTTCCTGGTCCACACAATCCTAAACACTTGTAGTGATTGAGGCGATTCAGTCACTTAATTGCCTGTTACATTTAACAAATATGTTTTAAATACTTTGGGCTGAATAACAGACCTTCCCCCAACACAACAGAGAAGGACCCTCCGTTACCAGGGAAACCAGCTGATAAGGTGTTTTACGGCCCCAAAGGAATGTGGCCACATGGAAAGTTCCCAACTAAAGACACAAAGCCTGTAAAACACACATTGTGGCCTCAAGTTATAGACAAATCATCTATAAATGAACATGCACCCCAAGACATTGTATGTACACATATAACTCTCTTGTAATGTGTTCCCTATCATTGCATTCCCTATGTATCCATGTCCTATGAACGACTTACTATTTCATGTAACCTCATATATGTCATGTCTCCTATTAAATTAATGCACGCTTCATAACTTACACTTTCACGTATGTCAATTGCTTCTACGAAGCAATATGTGTTTGTTGCATTAATTAGAGTATACCTGAGCACAGATTCATCAATTTCAGGCTTTGGAACAAAGAGCAATAAAACTCTCCAGTGGAATTTCCCGCTTGGAAATCCCAACAATCTCATTGGTCAAGCCTGCCTCCAGAGGGTGGGACTATTTTCGACCTTAAAAAGAGAGCTCTCAGAGATCCTCCCTCTCTTCTTCTCCTGCTAACACGGACACAACACGCTGTGCCTGGGGGGCTCTCACCCAGCAGGGTGCCCACATGGCAGGCCTCCACAAACACCGAGCCAAAGGCCTCACAAGGCCATGAACCAGAAGGCCCAAACTCTGCATGCCATGTGCAACTTCCTCTATGGATTCGAAGCAACCACGCAAGCTCATCATCTCTTCTTCATCCAATGCAGAAGAACTTGATTGCCACTTCAAAGCCATCGGACGGAACCCACAAACTTTCTCCTGCGATTTCACCTCGGACGGTCTTCTACAGCTCAGACTAAATGCAAGTAAAGTACGAAACAGAAATCGCAGTTTAGTTAGTAAAACTGTAAACCCCTTTGTTACAACAAAGGAGTTTACTGAGGATGGTTCTTTACAAGGTTTAGACTCTCTGCATAGATGCATCCATCTATTCTGACCCTTTCCCTTCCAACCACTTTAACTTTAACTCTTGCTATGTATGTTTGTGTATGTGTATGTTTGTATGTTTCATGTTAGTTGTAGTCTTGTTCCGTGATTTAGTTATTAAAGTTTGTGCACAACATATGTTTGGTCCTGACTCCCTGCCTGCAAACAAATTGTCCCTTAAATGATCGATCTTGCTACGTGCTCTATAGGCGCGTACATAAATTAAGAGAAATAATTATTTTTCTGTAGCCATGGAAAACATCCTTTTCTAAGAATTAATTAATAATCAATACTGAACGTCCATAGGACTAACTGATTGATTGTAATGTTAACATAGCCATGTCAAGTTAATAGATTTAACTGATTTGAATATTCATAATTAATCATAAGGAATAATCATAATGAGTTATGAGTAATTATTAATATTCCCCTCAGAGCTAATTCGCTACACACTGCAACCACCCCAACTTCCTCACCTCATGTCTAGCCCACCTTATATATGGAGCCATGCCTGGAAAAACAACCTGAAATTAAAACAAAATCTATCCTATTTAATAGACTTCTTCAATTGATTTAATATGTACTGTCTAGATTGTATGAACATTTCCACCAGTGCCAATTTTATTTCTTAACTATTTTTATTAACTGCAAGGATAAAATTGTCAAATGTACCATATTGTGGAAGTATATGAAAATCTTCATGGCAGAAATCTCTCTGCCACCCGTCATCCATCAAGTGGACAGGCTTCTAATCAGACAAGCGACCTCATCAGCTCCATCCACCAGTCTCTCGATATCCATCGCATGGGCTGTAGGGAAAATGAGTGGCTTGGGGAGGATGTAGACATCGAGATTGGGCGACTGATTATATCTCTCTGTCTGAAAGCGATGGAGAGGGAGGTGGCCCTGGTTAAGACAGACCAATCTGTAATTCCCCAGGATGTTAATGAGGCCACTGGGCTGGTGATGAATGCTGAGGTTAAGACCAATGATGAGTTCTTGCCTTTATCTCCGCCCTTGTCGCATAAAATACTGTGTGATCCTTGCCTTCTCGCCACTCAAGGCCCTTCATAGATCCATCACGGCCTTTGATTATTGATTGACTGTCGGCAGCAAACGCCAGGGCACTGAGAGGGCGCGCCCTTCTCGTCTGCCACCACGCTGGCTCCATCAAGATAAGACTCATTCTTCACCATTCACCTCCCATTGTGGGGCCTGCAGTCAGCAATCGTACCCTTCCGCCCTCTGGATAACCTTGCGGGCAGGCTGTTATTCTTGATGTCATGGCACTGGAAAAAGGTAATATTTCAATTCGATTGAATGGTTTTAATGAGAATGTGTTGAGAGAAACTCAGTGGATTGATCTGTTTTGTCTTAGGTTCACCCTGTTTCTTTTACTGAATTAGGCCAGCGCAACAGAAGCATTGGGTGAATGAATTATAGAGAAGAATGAAAAAGGAAGAAAAATAGTTGGAAGAAAATATGAGGCTGAAAATTTTATGGAACATGAGAAATAATATTTGAGCAAATCAAAACACATTTATGTCACATAGCCCACTATTTAAACTTTTACATTCATTACCTACTCATAAATGATCCAGAATGAACGTTTGTAGTGGTACACGTTTATGTTACTTGACATTTATGGCCCTCTAAATAAGATCTTTATGACTAACTATTTGCTGGGTTTATTGTATATACAAAGCTTGTAGCTATAATCAACATGCTGCCACATGCGTTCATGTGGAGCAAGGATATTTAACACATTTTTAGTGTTATATTTTAGCTTTCAGTTTAGTTGAATATTTACTTTTTGTGTGTATGTCTTGAAAAAGACTATTTTGTTCATTTAACATAATACCACAAATTATTTGTGGTCTACTCATGATGACTATGCAAGTTGAGGGATCTTCTTTGATCCAAACATGCTTTATTTTGCAATAAGGACTGACTGAAATTAATAACATTACTCCACTATTAAATATACAAATAGCATTAGCATGCATATTAATAGGATATTGGCTGTTTATTAGTACTTATAAAGCACATGTTAATGCCTTATTCTACATGACCTTATTCTACATCCCTTAATAACTTAAACACTACAAAATCTACCTTACTAACTAATAATAAGCAGTAAAATAAGCAGAGATTATTGAGGCAAAAGTTGTAGTTACTAGTGAATATGTGTTCCCCATACTAAAGTGTTATCAAAGAAATGAATAGCAAGGATGCATTAAAATTGATCAAAAGAGAAAAAAAAGCATTAGGGTGAATGAATTATAGAGAAGAATGAAAAAGGAAGAAAAATAGTTGGAAGAAAATATGAGGCTGAAAATTTTATGGAACATGGGAATAAATATTTGAGCAAATCAAAACACATTTATGTCACATAGCCCACTATTTAAACTTTTACATTCATCACCTACTCATAAATGATCCAGAATGAACGTTTGTAGTGGTACACGTTTATGTTACTTGACATTTATGGCCCTCTAAATAAGATCTTTATGACTAACTATTTGCTGGGTTTATTGTATATACAAAGCTTGTAGCTATAATCAACATGCTGCCACATGCGTTCATGTGGAGCAAGGATATTTAACACATTTTTAGTGTTATATTTTAGCTTTCAGTTTAGTTTAATATTTACTTTTTGTGTGTATGTCTTGAAAAAGTTGTAGTTACTAGTGAATATGTGTTCCCCATACTAAAGTGTTATCAAAGAAATGAATAGCAAGGATGCATTAAAATTGATCAAAAGAGAAAAAAAGCACTCAAAAAAGTGCTGGGTTGTTTCTGTAAACACATTGTTTGGTTGATTATGCTGGGTCAAAATTCAGGGTTATTTTCAGGCATTGTATGGTAAGTTGAATATTTAGCTATATCTTTAATAAGTTGTGGTAGCAGCAAGCTCATTTTACTATTCAAAATACAGTCTTTGATATGGGAGTGTGAGGGGTTAGTGTTTATTTATTCTGTGAAACATTAAATAGCCCAATTTCTTTTCTTTCTTTTTTTTTTTTTTACAAAATGCCTTTATATCATTAGTTGAAAACCTCAGCAGCCTTTTGTAAATATGCAGTTTAAATTGTAAATTCATCACATAATCGTATTCATTGCCTTTTTAAAAGGGGAAAGGCGTTTTGTATATATACAGAGCGCAATATGTCCGTTATTTTAGCCCCTGCAAAATTAGGTGGGAAATTAGTCTGTGGATAAACACTAGTGATGAAAAAGACAATTATCTGAATGGCAGCTTGACAACCTTATAGACACTTCAATTTAAGTTGATTTTTTATTGAGACAAAAGATGTTACTATAGGGCTGCACGATATACAAAACTAAGTGATTGTGTGTAATCAACAGGTGGGGACCAACATGGTGGAGTATTACAGAATGCAGAGACGACTGGAGCATTGCTGCACATTTTGTGCCTTGGGGACGAGACCAGGGGGACACCCAGGCCATGCCATTGAGACAAAGTCTTTGCTGGAGGCTGTTGATGTTTGTTTGAAAGCTTTTTTTATGTAAAAAAAAGTACAAAATGTACAAAAAAGTGTTAAAATTTGTAATAAAGAAATACAAATATTTACAATTAAAATGACATTTGCCTGTCTGGTTTATTGTATTACATTGTAACGGTGCACACCCGCTGGCAAAATTATTTGTCTTTTTTTATCTATTGGTTCGGGTGCCAGACCGTAAAAAAAACTGTCAAATTTAAATTGTTCCCAGACATCTCTAAAAGCCAACAGTTACATACGAGCAGAGGAAGAAAAGAAAAAAACATCAACACAGATAGGAAACCAGATAACTGCTCAAATTAATTTTATTAATATAAACAAAAATGAAAAAAAAAAAAAAAAAAGTTTGCATAGATAAAAGAAACAAAAAACAACTTCAAATAAACTTAAAAAAAACCCCAGCTCAATTTCAAGTTGAAAAAAGTTTGTTTTTCACAGTTCACAGGGTTACATGACTATAGGGCTATTCCCATAGGAATAGAAAGCTCCAGTGTCGTGAGCGGAAACTGTGGACGTCTTTCCTTAGACCCAGTACAAACAGCACCAGTTTGGTGCATATCACGGGTACAACGTTGAGTGATTTAAAACGAAAATGAGGAAGCGTTTTTGACGGGAATTCTCTCAATCCGCCGTTGTGCCAACACGCCTCGTCTCAGAACTGGAGCGCATACGAAGGCAACAGACAGGATCCGCCATTCATTCACTTCCCTCACGTCATTACATCATCACATCAAATCTGCCTCAGGAACAGCGTGCCACTCAAGATCCTCCCTTTTTATATGCGGCTTCACCTCAATTACCACACCTCCTTGTGACGTTCGCATAATAATAATACAAAATAAATAAATAGTGTTTTCCAGCTGCTCTGCTACAACATAGACACAATAATTATTTTACATTCATTTTATTTTATAACAAATATATAAATGAGACAGGAAATAACCCAATGTATAGGTAATATTTCCAATAGAGAGAGTTAATTTCCCCCACTGGTTGGGTCAAATGAATGACCTGTGTTAAATGGCAAACCCCAGAACTTGGGTCAAACTACCCCAGCGCGTGTTCTGTGCAATAGTGAGTTATTTTTTACAAGATTGAGTTAATTTTTAACCCAGCAGTTTTTAGAGTGAGATATTTAAATTGTTTTTTTTTTAAATGCTGTAAAAATGCTGGGTTGTTTCGACCCATGTTTGGGTCAAATATGGACAAACCCAACCATTGGTTAAAAAAAAAAATTATTCCATTTTTAAACCCAACGGTTGGGTTTGTCCATATTTGACCAAAACATGGTTTGGAACAACCCAGCATTGTTTAGAGTGTATGGAAAAAACTTTCTATTCAACAAAAAATCCTGGAAAACACATATCATGGTTTCCGCAAATTTATTAAGCAGAACAACTGTTGATAATAATAATAAGAAATGTTTCATGAGCAGCAAATCGGCATATTAGATCGATTTCTGGAGGATCATGTGACACTAAACACTGTAGTAAATGATGTTGAAAATTCAGCCACCACAGAAATAAATTATTACTGTATTTTTTATCAAATAAATGCAGCCTTGGTGAGCATTTCAATCAAAAACATACAAAAATCAATACCGACCCCAACCCTTTGAACGGTATGTATACTGATATTAAATATTTGTTGGATTTTACATTATTTTACCTTATTTCTGGAGACTGCCAAGAGCTAGAACATAAGCACAGTTGGAAACAGATTTCCCAAATGAGCAGTCAGTCATGCAGTTATGCAGACTCCTTTGTCCTTCATTGTGTTTTTTAGACTTACGGTAGAACATGCCAGCTCTCCCAATTTCAGATTAATTTCTGCACAGGTCTGCGGCTGAAGGAGCAATCACATGATAGAATCTTTCATACAGTCTCCTTTATACATCTGGTGAACTAAGGCACTGACGCTTCTCTGTGCCGCCTGCAGCCCAGGGATATGGACATGGGAAGGGGTGGGTGTCAATTTCCTGTTTTATCGCTTCAACAACGCAACCTACACATCTCCAGAGACATTTGGGATGAGCTTAACCAACCCATGCAGAAAAATGTCAGCCTACTCCCTGTCTCAAACAGATTTCCAACACCTCTCGTTCCTCAGAACTCCCCTCTCCTGCCTATTTACACGCTAATGGCAGGTTGGCGGACTGAAGAAAGAACACCTACAGTCAGTCGTGTGACCCGGTGAAATGCAATAGCAGAGTGTAATATCCTCCCAGTGTGCCATTCACCCAAATGGAGCTTGATGCGGGTCGCAGTATCCACAGGGAGGTTCTCAGTGAGCAGTTATGCTGGGCCAGATTAATAGCATCCTGGAGGAGCAATAAAAAAATGCTGACTGAACGCTGTCACGTCTCGGAGTCGGCGTACATTCAGCTTTGACATTCAAATGCACCGTTTTCAAGCTGCTTTCGTTTGCTAAATGATTGCGAGGATTCATTACGATTTGACTTATGAAGTTTCTGATTTTCTTTCATGTGTTGCTTAAAGAAAAACAACCCTTTTTTTGAGCCCACCACCATCTCATTATCCAAAGCGTCAACATCAAATCAGTATGGTTTTTTGACTACTTTTAATTACTTGATTCATCATAATTGCTGGAAGGGTACATTAAAAAGTCACCGTTGAATCTGAGGAAGTCAAGTGTGATTTGACACATTTTACATTTACATTTACATTTATTGTAACACCCCTTCAACAGTCAATTGAACTGACTGCATTTTGACTTAAGTAATTTGGTAATTTGGAAGTAATTTGGTCAAATCAGTTACATCCCAATAATGGACTACAAAAATAGGCTACAAAAATTGTGCTATGACTATGTCTACATTAATCTAGATATATAAAAAATGTACATTTCAAAACACTTTCCATCCACACTAGCATTTTCAAGCATTTTCCAAAAAAAGTTGCTCATCCACACTGAAAGTCTGAACACACTTAAAATAGAGGTATTTAAAAAAATGTATATATTGTATTTGAATATTTGGGCTTGAATATTTGTTTATTTGCGTGACGTTTAAGGAGAAAGACATTTTTTTTTAATCATTATGTTTTTGTCACCACTTCTGAACAAGCTTATGATTAGCAAATATACACAACAAGCTTACAATATATCTAGAGATTTTCTTTTAGTTGAAAACATTACATCATCTTAAAAATATATACACAATAAAAACATTTAAAATGAAGCAGACTGGTGTTTGGATTCATGTGATTTCATGGTGGTTTCAAAAGTGGTTTCAAATTTTGATCAAATTAAATCTGTGATCAAATACAATCAACTTGTTAACAAGCTCCACAGCGTCACCCAGTGCTTTTAGTTAGAACTGTGAGTTTAAGTTTGCATGCTTAGGATTTCAATGCATTTACGGCCAGCAAAGCAACATATGTAGCAAAATTCGAACAGTATTTTTATCTTTCGAATAATAATTGCAGATCAAATATTCGAATATTCAACTAATCTTCCGGTCCGTGTACTATTGCGTCCAATCCTTTTTCCTTTTTTTAACCACGGCGAGAAAAACATAAAATGCGCATGAAATAAAATATTGACTTCTTTTCAGATTTTTGTTTATTACCTTTTGCATCTTTGAAACAACATTAAAAATGGACGGATTAAAGTCGAAAAAATGACAATTTAAAAGAGTTTCCTTTTGTAAATTAGGCCTACTGTTTCTCACACACTTTCGATAGCCTAAAATCATGATAATACATGACTTTATTTTTAAACTGAAACGGGCATTGCAGATGCAGAACACCTATCCCATCATGGTGACGGGCGAGATTGCTCCCCTTTTGTTCCCGTTTAAAAAAAAGTCAACCCATTCTCACTCACGAGGGGTTCGATACTGCCGCATGTCCAGCTGGTGGCAAACTCGTCCAGCGAAGAGAGAAATTCTAAGAAAAAACTTTCACTTTGTTTACATTGCTGTTGTCTTAGCAGTATGTTGTTCATTGCCTCCTCCACTGAGGCAAAGGAAATGGGTAGAGTAAAACATCAAATTTTCATTTTTGGGTGAACTATCTCTTTTAAAAAATTGAGGAAACATGTTGCATTAATTCAATTAAGTAAGCATAACTTAATTGCATCAAGTTGTTCTTACTTAAAGGTCCCGTTCTTCGTGATCCCATTGTTCAAACTTTAGTTAGTGTATAATGTTGCTGTTAGAGCATAAATAATACCTGTAAAATTATAAAGCTCAAAGTTCAATGCCAAGCGAGATATTTTATTTAACAGAAGTTCCCTTTCAAAGCCTACAGTGAACGGTTGGCTTGGACTACATCCTGGTACTTCCTTCATAAATGACGTCAGTAGAACAGTAGAACAGACTAACCTCCCCCCACAAGAATACGCGGAAAAAAGGGCCGTGGTCTTGTTGCTGTCCCACGTGGAGAAGAGGACGTGTCGCGTGGAGAAAATTGTTGCGTTTGAGTGTGTTTGTCGTCATGTCGTCGAGACGCTGTTATTTTCATCCCGGAGTCAAATCACCTTTGTTTGGCTTTCCCAGGGACGCTGTAGAGATCATTAAGCGCATATATCTCCCGTTAAGATGCGTGACCTTTCCACGTGCGCTAAGCTGCTGTCGAATCACAACACAGGACCGTGCCACGTTCGCTAAGCTGCTGTCAAATCACAACACGGGAACCGCTGGCACAATCAGAACTCGTTACATATTTCTGAAGGAGGGACTTCATAGAATAAAGGAAGTCATCAGCCGTTTTTAGGACAGTGAAAACAGCGGTATACAGATAAGTAAATTGTGTTAAAAATACTGTTTTTTTTTACACGCGAAACATGGACACGTTATATTGCACACTGTAAACACAATCAAAGCTTCAAAAAAACATGAAGAACGGGACCTTTAAACCGTTTAAGTTTTGTCAATTTAATTCATTTAAATCTGTATTCTGAGGAAGTGTACTCCCAGAGTGTAACCTTGTTACCATTGTTGTGTTTTGCATGCTGAATGTTGAAGTCTGTGACTCTTCGGAAGTTCCAAGTGCCCAAGCAAAGGGAACACTAATAACAATAATGGTGAGAGGAAGTGGAGGAAATGAGTCAAAAGTCTATTAAATATTGCCCTTTTTTGTTTTATTGCTTTGGCAATGGTACTCAAACCAGTCAAGTAATGTTTACGTGTGTTTTCTAAGTAACGAGGGCATAGCATGCAAACAGTACAGATTACAAAATAGTTTTAAGTAAGTTCAACAAATGATTGAACATTAAGTAAAGTTAAACAAAAAAATCTTAGTAAGACAACTGTTGGATTTTACAGTGCATCAACAAGCTTTGTTCGGGTTACAGAAGCCGTCGGCAGCGCTGTTATTTTGTTTTTAGACCACAAAATCAACAATGCCAAATAACCCAAAGGAAACAGTAGATGCAGTTTTTTTTTCTGAGCAGCAATGGAGTTCTGCAAGTGTGTTTGTTTTTTCCCAGTCATGGGTTGAAACCACAGACAGTGAGTGAAACTGCATTAAATGTCTGTGTTTTGTTGGCAATCAGTGCGTAAATGCATAAACAACATGAACGTATAGTGAATCGAAAGTTTATCAGGGATAATGTTATGATGTATGTGTGTGTGTGTGTGTGTGTGTGTGTGTGTGTGTGTGTGTGTGTGTGTGTGTGTGTGTGTGTGTGTGTGTGTGTGTGTGTGTGTGTGTGTGTGTGTGTGTGTGTGTGTGTGTGTGTGTGTGTGTGTGTGTGTGTGTGACTCTTAAGCTCCACCCACTGCACGCCTTCATGAGTTCTGCTGTTTTCAGAAAGAATCGGTACAGCGTATCTGTATTTTATAAATATGATAAAGCTAAAGACTCTTCGGAGATATGAAGGATGCAATACTATGTACTCAAGATTAACATAAGATTGGCAGAAACTGTGTATGTTATGTACCCTTTAACATCAAGAAACAATGTATATTGTAAAAAGTGCTACAAATAAACTTGACTCGACTACTAAAAGACTCGACTGTGTGTCTTTGTTTAGTCAGAAAACAGGCCCGATAAGAGCCAAACACCATAATTCTACTGCATGCACATGGTCATATTTCACTCCAGACACACACAATGGAATTTCCTCTTCTCTTTATCGATTTGGTTATTTGTCATTCTCTTTGCAAAGGTGCCTGGCAATATTTCAGCAGACGTGTTGTTACTTTTTTTATTAAAAATTCTAGGTGCGAGGACACAGAGGCCTGTGAATACATATAAAGCAGGACTTGGTGTTCTTTGATCCACTGATAATTTTACTTAGGCTTGAAAAGAGTTTGCAAAGCATAAAAATATTCTTAGCAAGCCCTAACAGTGTGTTAACACTCCATTCCCAATAATAATAAAAAAAAAACGGCCATATAACAAAGACCAAAGCTGTTACAACAACAACAAACCCTCAATATGCTTTAATGTGCTTGAGTTAAGACCGAAACGCAAAACGTTTTTCATTTCGGTGCAAGGAAAGTGCTGCCTCTACGGATTCTGGAGCCATTCTTCACTCTGCATTATCATTTTGATGCCCGCCATCTGTTCCCCTTTCCCTTCACATCTCTCACCAGGTTTGTTCCACAGGAGCACCATAAGGCGAGAGAGGTAGGGAGCAGGTGAGGCTGTGGAGGATACGTGGAAATAATGAGAGCTGAGGTGAAGAGGTGGAAATTTGCTTGTGTGGGATGCTTCGCTCCCTGACCCTTTTATTATTGGTACGTTGTGTTCAGATTACTTACAGCGCTTTGTCAGACATGAGCGTTCGTCTGGTTATACACATCATTTGAGCAACAGATTCATGTTTAGCACTTATTTCGACATTAAATACTTCTGTAATTTCAGACCAACATAATGTGAAGTCAACTTAAAGGCTTTTGCTAATTCAACGACATTGGCTCTTTCCAAAAGGGCAATAATGTCAGCAATCCTGAACAGAGTTATGCTAATTTTACAAGTATGTATATTTAACAAGACTTTTTAAATATTGTTGACAATTATTGGGTAACACTTTATAATAACGTTCAATTATAATTCACTTGCAAGTCATTAGTTAATGGTGAACTAATCATTTACAAAACATGACTATATTTTTTATAACTTATTAATAAGTGGTATTAGCCTGACGTCGTCATACTCTTATTCTAGTCGGAATATGAGTCTGATACTGCTCCATTGAGCTGTGATTATGAGGCAAAAATGACTCTGCACTCAATTGGATAGACCTACAACCAATCAGAACTGCACGCACGTTGGAAGAAGTAGAAGAAGAAGATGAGTGTAAACAATCTTTGCTAGTGTTGTAAAAAGATTTTAAGGATACACGGGGAACTTACCAACACGATCATCATTTCTGAGAGAAATAGTACAAGTAAATGCATAGAAACAAGTTCTCCGCTTAGTAAACAATTTCAACCCAAGCGCTTTTTGGTGGCGTGGATGGTTACGTTACTGTTGATCATCTGCCCATCATCGTATAAAGCCCACCCTGACAATTTGATTGGTCCGAGCAGCTCCGGTTCCAGCATAGCTGCTCCACAACGGATCAAGTCCAGACCGAACTTCCCGACCTCAAATGTTGTGGGCGGGGCTAAGTTCGGCCGGGATCCAGGCTAAAGTGGTATGCTAATGATTTAAAAATGTGCTGTTAGTTATCTAAAAAAAATGTAAATCATGAAATAAATCAAAACAGATCAATAGTAGATGTTTGATGAGTTATTAATTTATACATTATTTATCACTTAGAAATCATTGAAGTGTTTATGTCAAAATTGTTTTAGTATCATCTCAATAAACAATGGTTAATCTTGAACAAATGATGAATAAAACATTAGTTTATCAGTAATTTATTGATTTATTAAGTTGTAAGCTGGTCTGTGCAGGATGCTAAAACAGTATTTTTAAGAAGAGTAATTTATTTTGTATCAAGGGGATAAACATTTATAAATTACTTACTGTCAGGGGGCTATGATAAATCATTTCACTCATCAGCACAGACTTGGGTTATGTGTGGGATCTGTGATAATGTGAACCAGTTTTAACTTCCACTGAAGCTCACATCAGGTGCACAGCAGTTAAAGAGTCCATATCAGAGGAGACAGTGGTCTAAACACTTGCCAGTCATCACAGTGTTCAACATGTGTTATAGATGATGTGTAAATGCATTAATAAATCATTTACAAAGCTTTCTGCATCCCCTAATCTAAAATTTGAACAATTCATAACTTGTAAATGTTATATAATTTGTAGATCTTTCTTACTTTGCGTGTACGTGTATACAAGACATTTACAAAGCTTTCTGCATCCCCTAATGTAAAGTGTAAACTTTTCATCACTTGTAAATGTGTTATATATCATTTGTAGAGCTTTCTTACCTTTCTTACATTGTGTGTATGTGTATACAAGTCATATAACACTTCTGCATCCCCTAATCTAAAGTGTAAACTATTCATCACTTATATATACGGATATACAGTATAGCATACCACTTATTAATAATGTATTAATGTATTAACTAATCATTTTTAAATGACTTATAACCAAATTAACAAACATTCATAAAATGTTAGCATATCACTTATTAATCATTTATGAATGTATAGTGTAAGAACATAAAGGGAACTCTGTTAAAGGGAAACAGGTCTATTTATCTCAAATGAATGAATTAAAGGATTAGTTCACTTTTAGATAAACTTTTACTGATAATTTATTCACCCACATGTCATCCAAGACGTCCATGTCTTTCTTTCTGCAGTCGAAAAGAAATTAAGTTTTTTGCTGAAAACTTTCCAGGATTTCCAAACGGTTCAAGGTCCAAATGACAGTTTCAGTACAGCTTCAAAGGGCTTTAAACGATACCAGACGATGAATAAGGGTCTTATCTAGCGAAACGATCATTTTCTGCGAGAAACCGAGCAATATTTATGCTATTATTTTACCTCTTATCAGACGAACGTGATCATCTCTGAGCTCAGCCATACCTTCCGCTAAGTGAGGTCAAAATACGAGCCTGGTCATAAACATATCAATCGTAGATGCCTCATTCTACTGATCCGTGCAAGCGCTAATGAGGCATCTACGTATACATCTATGACCAGGCTCGTATTTTGACCTCACTTAACGGAAGTTATTTTGAAAGAGTCTATTTTATGGCCGGGCAAATGACTCGTCCAGCGTTCATTTGAACGGGCCATAACTATCAACTCTGCAGCGGATATTAATATCCAAACAATAGTGAAACACTATTTAAGGCGAGACACGGCAAGTGAAAACATTGTTTTTTCATGTAGTGGTAAATTTTGAGATTTTGGGCCAGTTTGCTCCCTTAACATGTAAGATTTCATGTCAAAATAAAAAAATGTCAACATTAAACATTAAGGTGGTTATTTCATTATATTTTTTCCCCGTGCGCCCTTAGATTTCTACCAGAAATCATCCAAAGTTATTCTAGCACGAGCTCCCGTGCCGTCTCCATTCACATGTCATGCCATGCCATTATAAAGCTCTCAGTCTCACACACAGCGCTGTCTAATCCAAATATGGGCATTTCCTTTGTAGAACTAACCAACCGCGAACGTTTGCAGCCGAAAACCACATCTGATTTGTCGATGTGAATTTCTCACTACGCGCTGCCGCTTGCTTGTGTATTCTCCGCCTGAGAGAAAATACTGCAGACAACTTCGAAATCAGCTCATAAACGCTCACAGAAAAGATCAAGTAGCAAGAGCTAGTAAAAAGAAAGTAAACAACAACAAATTAGACGACGAAACCCCGTCACAATTAGATTCATATAGTTATAGATGGACATAGGCTATGCAACAAACAGGGACAGTTCGTCTGCAGTTTTTGTGACTGTTGTTATGTTTGTTTGTTAAGGTAGTTCTCTAATAGCCATTGCTATTAATAATTTGTTCATTTATCAATTTCCACGTGTTTTAAATATTATACACTACTGATATTAATGAACTGAATATACATTTTGTTTGTAGGTTGGGGGTTTTATAGAAATGAATGCAGTTATACAGTATAAAAATTTAACCCTCTCGAGTCGGCAGTCGCACCGATGTGATTAGATGCTTTTTTTCTTATCAGTGCCAAAGAGACTCAAATAACTCTGTCGTTTTTATCATTCAGGCAAGTGTTATACATCATTGTAATCTGTTAAGTTTCTTTTTTTTGTGTACAGTCACAATAAAAACAAATTGTTGTGCTTTTTGCAAAATAAAGAAATCAAACATGATGCACGATCTGCAGCCTCTCTGTCAAAGACGTTCATTCAGATGACCTCTAGCTTAGTGAATACTTGTCTCACAAACATGAGACATATGTCTAAAGAAACGCTGAAATGTAATTACACTTTTGGCATTAACGTGTTTATAAACAACTGAAAAAAACACAAATGTAATAGCATGTCAAAACTTCTAAAGGGCCCCAAAAGAGCTCAGACTCCAGAGGGTTAAAGGCCGTTTTCTCAAAATGAGTTTTTTCTCACACTCAGAGTCAGATATATCCACTTCAGTAGCACCTACAAGCACCAACTTTTGCAGTATTATACTGAACTATATTCTGAAGGCTTTTACAGAGGGATTTGTTGATATATCATTCCTATCCTGAGTTATAGGTCCTTTAACTCCAAAAATGATTTTTTTAAGGCTATTGTCAGTATTCTCTAATTTACTAAAGCACAAAATAAGATATCCAGAATCCCCTCAGTAAAAGCCCTCTCCTCTAATATGTCAACAAATAGAACCAAGAATTTTAAACATGGTCCTTTCCAATTTCCAGTTTTTGGAAAAGTATGGAAATGAGCATATATTTAAGAATTTAAGGCCTCATTTGCATATTAAAACATTAATTTACACAAAACTTGTAATACATTTTTTTCTTATGTTTATGCCAGTAATAAACTGGAGAAGTTTCACAGTGATATCTTGTAATAAAAAAAAATCTCTATTCACCTGTAGTGTCTCGCCTTAACATAGATCAGCAATTTAAGACATTCAATTCATAAGCACATAACACAAGAACACTTATCTTTGAATGCAAAAAAAACTTTATCGATTACTCTAACACATAAATCTAATATCTAACACAAACACACGCACTCACACATTCACACGTGTTGCAGAAAGAAAGCAAGTGAGGAAAGAATGAGTTTTAAGAGAGAGAAATTATGAAATCCCAAGTTTCTCGCAATATATGCATTTATGACACATAACCTGAATGAACCATTGGTCATTAATTTAACCCTCCTATCGTTTCTTAGGTGTCGTCTGAATGGGAATTCCCTTTTAATTCTCCTGGCTGGAGAGGGGTTTTCCCAGTTCTTTGATTCGCTGACGGTCTTGTCGAGTCTTTTGATCGACGTCTTGGGAAGCCAATCATGTGGCACATTGGCGGCTGGATGGAAAGTCCCGTGGGTGTTTGAAGCATGCTCGCTGTAGATTCGTTGAGAAACTTTGCGACGAAACTTTGCGGTCTCTGACTTTTCGATCGAGTTCCACACCCTCGCCGCTGAGTGCCACTGGAACGAGGAGGCACAGTGGGACATCTTCCTGCATGGGCTGTCTGACTGCATTCAGAAGGAGATTTTTACATTGGACCTTCCGGAGAAACTCCACGGACTAATCGAACTGGCTTTGAGGGTGGACAGCCGCCTCAGTCGACTGGAGCAGCAGTCCAGGAGGGTGCTTCAGCCAGCTAATGTCGAATGCCCTCAGGCCAGCGGATGGGGTGCGGTCAGTCCCATTTCCGATCCTGAGCCCATGCAGGTCGTGCTCGGCTTTCCTGGGAGGAGAGAGAAAGACGGAGATCCCGGGGTCTTTGCCTCTACTGTGGCGGAGTGGGCAAATTTCTGGACAGATGCCCGGTAAAAGACCCAGCCCGGCGGTAAACCAGAGGCTACTGTCGGGCGGGATCTCCGTAGAGAAGACCTCATCCTCTACTCTCCTTCCGGTAAGACTGCTGTGGGCAGCCCGGTCACACGTCTGCCAGGCACTGCTGTATTCAGGGGCAGAAGGTATCATTGGCTCGCACTCTGGGTATACCCATCACAGCACTACAGGACACAATCAAAGTCAGTGCACTCAACGGTCAAGAACTTCCCGGTATCACTTTCACCACCAAACCTTTGACACTCATCACATCTGGAAATCACACAGAACTCATTTCATTTCTGCTTTTGGACTCACCCCTGGCTCCCGTTGTCCTCAGTCATCCCTGGCTGGTCCAGCATAGCCCTAGGATTGACTGGGGACAGCATTCTGTTTCATCCTGGAGCAATAAGTGTTATGAGTCTTGTCTTGTGTCTGCCTGTTCGTCTGTGTCTCGTCCTGTTTTTCAGAGTGAGGTGGAGAATTTGTCTAACGTGCCCTCTGAGTACCTCGACCTGGAGGAGGTGTTCAGTAAGTCCCGCACTGCTTCTCTTCCTCCGCATCGTCCCTATGACTGTGCTATAGATTTACTCCCAGGTAAGTCTCCGCCTAGAGGCAAGCTTTACTCTCTTTCTGCTCCAGAGAGGGAGGCCATGGAGAAATATATTTCTGATTCTCTAGCCTCCGAATTCATCCACCCTTCCTCTTCTCCAGCGGGGGCGGGGTTCTTTTTTGTGGGAAAGAAGGATGGTTATCTGCAACCTTGCATTGATTACAGAGGGCTGAATAACATCATGGTAAAGAATACTTATCCTTTGCCGTTGATGTCTTCAGCTTTTGAGAGGTTGCAGGGAGCATCCGTTTTCACAAAACTGGATTTACGAAATGCATATCATTTGGTTCACATCAAGAAGGGGGATGAATGGAAAACCGCTTTTAATACCCCCAGGGGGCACTTTGAATAGTTGGTGATGCCGTTTGGGCTGTCCAACTCCCCAGGGTTTTTTCAAGCACTCGTCAATGATGTGTTGAGAGACATGGTCGATCAGTTCATATATGTTTACCTGGATGACATATTGATTTTTTCTTAATCTCTCCAGGAACATATTCTACACGTCAGACGAGTGCTTCAGAGGTTGCTAGAGAATGGGCTTTTTGTCAAGACGGAGAAATGCGCTTTTCATGCACAGTCTGTTCCTTTCCTAGGGTACATCGTCTCGTCTGAGGGAGTGCGTATGGACCCTGACAAGGTTAAGGCTGTGGTAGATTGGCCAAGTCCAGATTCCCGTAAGGCCCTGCAGAGGTTTCTGGGGTTTGCCAACATCTATCGGCGTTTCATTCGCAACTTCAGCCAACTAGCCGCACCTCTGACTGCCTTGACCTCCCCCAGAAATACGTTCAGGTGGTCCGATACAGCTGAGGCTGTATTCGCCAAACTTAAGAGTCGCTTTGTTTTGGCTCCCATCCTAGTCGCCCCTGATCCCTCACGTCAAACCCGATTCCTTATCTCGCATTTTTGATTCATCCGAACGCCCGATTACTCCCGAGTGTATTTTGCCCGAGAGACTAGTTGTCTCCACACTTACATGGGAGGTCGAATCGAAGGTCAGATCCGGCCTAGAAGGGGTAACGCCCCCGCCCGGCGGCCCACCAAGTCGATTGTTTGTTCCGGAGGAGTTACGGTCCAAAGTTATTCGATGGGGTCACGGCTCCAACATTGTTTGTCATCCAGGAGCACACCGGACTAGCGGTTTGATAAAGCAACTATTATGGTGGCCATTAATGGCTCGTGATATCTGCAGTTTTGTCTTGGCCTCCTCGGTTTGTGCTATTGGTAAGACGTCTAACCGACCCCCTGATGGGCTACTCCATCCGCTGCCAGTGCCTTCGAGACCCTGGTCCCACAGTGTGGCTTTCTACCAAGAATATTCCGCTCTGCTCCGTGTCTAACAAGCTTGCTCCCAAATTTATTGGCCCATTCACTGTCACCAAGATCATTAGTCCCGTGACAGTCCGCCTCAAACTTCCTCCGGTGTACAGGAGAATTCACCCCGTCTTTCACGTATCCAAATTAAAGCCTGTTTTTCGTTCTCATCTTAACCCGCCTGTCCCGGTTCCCCCACCGCCTAGTCTCGTAGATGAGGAACCTACGTATTTGGTCAATCGTATTCTGGACTCGAGACGGAGGGGACGCGGATTCCAGTACCTGGTGGACTGGGAAGGTTACGGTCCGGAGGAGAGAAGTTGGGTTCCTGCTAGGGACATTCTGGATCACTCCCTTATTGATGATTACAATCAACAGGTAAGGTCTTCTGGGAGCGCCAGGAGGCGCTCCTAGGGGGAGGGGTACTGTCACGGTTTATGAATTCACTGTCTCTCTCTCGTATGCTTTTCGTGTGTGTGTGTGTGTGTGTGTGTGTGTGTGTGTGTGTGTGTGTGTGTGTGTGTGTGTGTGTGTGTGTGTGTGTGTGTGTGTGTGTGTGTGTGTGTGAGTGATTGGGCGCTGCTGCTGATCGGGATCACCTGCGGCTGATCGGGATCACCTGCGGCTGTTGATCAGCGCACCAGCTGCGACTGATCATCGCATCCTATTTATTGTCTCTCTGTTTGCCATGTCATTTGTCAGAGCATTGTTGGATGTCTCCCCGTGTGTTCCTGGTTGCCTTCTCCTGCTGTCTTCTGTGTTCCCGGGTCTTTGTGCTGTCCGTTGGATCCTGTCACCTCTCACCACCGCCATCATCACTCATCGCTGGAGGTCTGGCTGTCCTCAGCGTCCCTGTGCTGCCAAGCGTCTGATCACCCTGGACTTACCCTGCAGTGCCACGATTTCCTTAACCAGTTGTCCAAATAAATACTTTTACTTGCAATTGAATTTGACTCTGTCCTACGTTACTGAACGTCACACCATATTAGCTCGGTTCTGTCAACACTGCATTGGCTCCCTATTAAACATTGTATACAATTTAAAGCAGACACTGTTTAAATCTAGACTAAAAACACAGTTTTTTTTTTCACTTTTTAACCTGGCATACACATTGAACATTATCAATTTATACTTGTTTACATCATAAGAAGAATGGCATCTATGCTAATATTACTCTGAAGACCTCATCAACATGACAGCCAGTGGTACTGATTCTCAACAAACACGTCTCCATACCAGCATGAAATACGGCGTGAATACAATCTTCAATCAGATGGAACTGGATAAAAATTCTGAATATTCAGATCCAATCTAACTTCTGACCTGTAATGCTGCCTGAATCGTAATCATACACTATTCGTTCGTTGGCCAGAGGAGAACTGTCCCCCCGACTGAGGTTTCTCCCAAGGTTTTTTTCTCCATTCTGTCACCTGATGGAGTTTTGGTTCCTTGCCACCATCGCCTTTGTCGCCTTTGGCTTGATTAGTTGGGGACACTTAATATCTAGATATCTAGAACTAAATCTGCTGCAGAGATCTGCTGTACAACAATTGAAGGAAAAGCAACACATCCTCTTGTACCACTGTTTGAAGAATTCATCTTCCAGAATCTGGCAGTAAGTTTTGGGAGATCATTTTTTGTCCATCTCCTATCCTGAAGTCAGTTTTGCAGAGTTTGGCTAAAAATGAACTCCCCAAACGTATTGTCAGATTCTGCAAGATGAATTCTTCAAACATTGGCACAAGAAGATTTGGTGAAAAACCTATAGAAAAAACAGCCTTCATGTATTTTACAACACGTCAGCTTGTGATTCTTCTTAAGTGGGGGTAATTTTTAGGATTCTTTACCAAACTTAAGTCTCTGAGATAATTCCTAATTCTTTTGCAGTTAACGTGTCTTTTCTTCGCCACCTGTTTTTGTCTGACCCTGCTGACCCAATGAGCATTTTACGGGTCAAATGGTCATGCCTTAACTGCAATTTCTTGTATGTCATTAGTATTGTATCCTTCTCATTGACTTTTCAATCTGAGTTAAATTTCTTTTTTAGCTCATTTTATCTGTAAAAGAAAACCTGCCTAATAATTCTGCACACCTGAATATGAGGTGTTTTTCATTTCCAGTCTTCATGAACAGTTATATATCACTTAAAAATGATTAAATACAAAATGAATAGTAGTTATTAGGATTAACGTAGTTTGGAATTGGTAAAATGTGCCTGGAACAAAAATATGTTCAGAAAATCAACATGCATAATAATTCTGCACGCAGTGTACAGTCTGTGCTTTGCTTCATTCAAACACAAGATAATGTCCTAAATTTGCAGAGGCTTTAGCAGGATCCTCCAAACACAGATACAAAATAAATGTCATCAGAGGAACTTTTTAATGGCACAGGATAAAAGTCTCCAATATGACGCTTCTCTTATGAAACTGCCCTGGATGAACAATCCTTGAAAATGTTATTTTGAAAGTCTTTATATATAAAATTCTAATGAAAACTGTGATTGAGACTGAAATGAACTCTTTCCCCATCATTTCCTTCCAACAAACTAAACTCAATGACCCTCATGAACTCTTCCAGACAGAAGAAAAGCTCTCCCAGCCCCTGGGATTCCCATTCCCCCCACTTGTTTTATCCATAACCAGTAGGTTAATTTAATTACTTTTTGATAGAGAGCAGTCAATTTCACAGTCAGGCACCTAGCAGAACTTAAAAATTGTGGCCCCATAGGTATGATATATGAGGCAATAACCTATAATGTAATGAAGTCACCTTCAGAGCAGGACCTCTGTCAGTGAAGTAATAATGAATTATAACAAGCATAATAGTATTTGGGTTTGACATGGCAGGCGCTGGGTAAAATGAAATAAAAAAAGAGTGAGTTACACTCTCTGGAAACCGAAAGTTCACTGGCAAATCCATCAGGCTGGCACTTTCATCGTGGATCGCACAGAAAGACATATGCTAGGGCAATGGATCAGTCGTGATCCTCTGGGTGGTGTTATTTGAATGTATAGAACCATTAGCATAATACGTTTTAGGGTTTCTTGCATTATTTCTCTTCTCCCAGGTGTCGAGCAGGGCTTTTCATAGGAGCATACATATATGCACACTGTATATAGTCACAATATCTTTTGAAGAACTTCTGTATAATATTATATCACATTAGCTATTGTTGTGCTTTTTGCCAACAAATGATGTATATTTTATGTAGCTACAATACTACAACTGTATTTTAAGGTGAAGTATTATACTTTTATTATATTATATATGTATTACTATAGAGTTACGGTTAGGGTTTGTTACTTGTAATTATGCATCATTTACTTTTATTAATATAGTAAGTACATGTAGTAAAGTGTAACTATGTCACCTTAAAATAAAGTGTTACCCTGTATTCTAGTTCTACTTTATTCTACTATTGATTTATAGATGTACCTTTCTGTTTGTTTAAGCTTGTGATATTGAGCTTAAACTATACAATGCACTCAACGTTCTTGTGAGATAAAAGAGAAACCTCTTGTCCAGATGATTTTGTAGGTGTATCTATTTGGTATTCATTGGCATGCTGGTAGACAAATTACCCTCACCCATCACTAATTAGACTCTGCATGTCTCAACAACCATATGTTGAATATTTCTGCTGTGTCCAAGCTTCTATTTCTCTCCCTCCCTCCCTCCCTTCCACCATCCTTTCTGTCACATATTTGTGCTGTCCATATCATATTTTATTCCACCTTGATCTGCTCTTGGCCTGGGCATCACCATCCAATCATTTGTGTATAAATTATAAATGGCAGGAGGGGCTTTGTAGGTTCCACCCACACCTGGTGTGGTGCAAAGAACCAAATCTGCTGGGTTTTTTTTTTTGTTTGTTTGTTTGTTTTTTACGAATGGCTGATAAAGACCAATTATTAGCACATATCTTCTTTCTGTTTACAACTTGACATCTACTGCAAGCAATAAAATGAGTGATTTGTCTTGGTAAAGTGGGCTGAATAAATAGCACAAACATCAGACAGTTCTCTAATCCTCAAAGTACTCAAACTAATAAAAGAAAGTAGCTAACAGCATCTAAATGGGCATATTTAGACTTTTTTTTCTATCATTATACGTCTGCCGACAAACCTAACAACATTTCAGCTAATGTCTCTCACTTTTCAGCTAATAAATAATGCAATGTATTTACATGTTTTGAAGGCAATTAGTTTGCAGAACTAGAAAGGCCTTCCTTCAAAAACAACACAGCGGTAATTACTGTGCTCCGACTCCAAATCAAGAAACACTTTTCCTTCTGAAATGAATAACAAAATGGAAAGCATGTAGATGCAACGGTCATATAACAAAGCGGGGAGAGTGTTGTTTTGAGCTGAGAGGGCGTGAGATGAAGGACCAGTGGCTGCTTGAGCTGATAATGAGTCTCTCAGCCCTCTGAGTGGACCTTTGTTGAGTTCACGGAGATGTGTTACAATGTCACCTCACTCTTATCTACATGGCAGGTCAGAACATCAGCTCAGCCAGTTAAAAAGCAATATTCAGTACAACTGTGTGAGTGGAAAGTACAATGGTTTTCATTTAAAGTACACCAATTATGCCATCTTAATTTTGTTTAGGAAATCTCCTGCAACCAGTTTACATGAATCAAAGGTAAAAAAACACATAATATTGCACATCACCACATTAGATTAGATTAGATTAGATTAGATTAGATTAGATTAGATTAGATTCAACTTTATTGTCATTACACAAGTACAAGTACAAGGCAACGAAATGCAGTTTAGGTCTAACCAGAAGTGCAATAGCAGCAAGTGCAGGATATACAGTGGTTGCGTAAGTGCAGGACATAAAAATGTACTGAATATAATCAGAAAGAATCAAAATGTAACAATTTATTAACAATCAGGTAAATGTAAAATGTCACTTACATAATAGACAGAAATCTCCTTTAAATGGAAACACAAATTCTAGGTATGGTTACACTTAAAATAGTTTCAAATGGAAGTAAACTTAAACCCTTAATTGTACTCAGTAGGCCTATGCCTAGAATGTTACCTGTGAGAGTGAGGCCTGTGAGAAAGCAGATAATCAAAAGAGGAAGAGCTACAGTTGGGATCTTCTTTTATCCTCCTCCCTGATGTCACCAAACTCAAATATGACTGATTTAAAAGCTGACCAATCAGACGAAACTTCTCCCACTGTACCAAAGGTGTGAAAAGCATTTGGCCAGCAAGCAATTCCTTTGTCCTTAGAAATTCCAACTGGCCCTTCTGATGAGGTTAAGGGGGGAGGGGGTTGAGTCCATTTCTATCAAATCAAATCAAATCAAATCAAATCACTTTATTTGTCACTCTACCATATGCACAAGTGCAACAGTAGGTGAAATTCTTAGGTGCAGTTCCGAGCAACATAGTAGTCATGACATGACATGTACAACATTTAAGCAACAACAGATTACACATCTGATGCGCACACAATTACTCACAGCACAGTATACACTACAATAAACAATAAATAATTTACACAATGTGAGTGTAGTTCTCACAGCTTTAAACAATATACACAATATACATATACTTTAAACAATATACACTGAAACATACACTAAACAATATACATTACGCTATAATAATAATAATAATAATAATAATAATAATATACAATGTATAGTATAAAATATTATTCACAGATTGAAAAATTTAAATCCAAAGTGCAATAGATGCTGTATGATAAATAAATGTGTATATAATGTGTGTGTATCTACAGTGGGTTGTGCTGAGTGATATTCTGTCCAGAGTGTGTTATGATACTGATGGATCAGGAGTTAAGTAGTCTGATTGCTTGTGGGAAGAAGCTGTTCTGAAGTCGGCTGGTGCGTGTTCTGATGCTACGGTACCGCCTGCCTGATGGGAGCAGTGAGAGCAGCCCATGGTTCGGGTGGCTAGAGTCTCTGATGATCCTCTGAGCTCTCTTCACACACCGCCTGGCGTAAATGTCCTGGAGGGAGGGAAGCTCACCTCCGATGATGCAGCTGGCCGTGTGCACTACCCTTTGCAGGGCCTTGCGGCTGCGGGCGGTACTGTTGCCGTACCAGGTGGTGATGCAGCCAGTCAGCAGGCTCTCGATGGTGCAGGTGTAGAAGCATGTGAGGATGTGGCGGTTCATTCCAAACCTCCTCAGCCGTCGCAGGAAGAAAAGGCGCTGATGAGCCTTCTTCATAACGGCCTCGGAGTGGACGGACCATGAGAGTTCCTCTGTGATGTGGACACCAAGGAACTTGAAGCTGCTGACTCTCTCCACCGGTGCTCCATCGATGGTGATGGGGCGGTGTTCTCTCTCATTCCTCCTGAAGTCGACCACCAGCTCCTTGGTCTTGCTGATGTTGAGGGAGAGGTTGTGCTCCTGACACCACCGTGTCAGAGTGTGCACCTCCTCTCTGTAGGCCGTTTCATCATTGTCGGTGATAAGACCTACCACCGTCGTATCGTCAGCAAACTTGATGATGGTGTTGGAGCTGTGGGTTGCCACACAGTCATGTGTGTACAGGGAGTACAGGAGTGGGCTGAGAACGCAGCCCTGAGGGGCTCCAGTGTTGAGAGTCAGTGATGAGGAGATGTTACTGCCCATTCTGACCACCTGACCACCTTCTAACAGTAAAGCAGATGTCTTTTGTTGTATTTCAAACATCTTTGGTTATTTTCA
Organism: Romanogobio albipinnatus; assembly: GCA_023566225.1. NCBI lineage: Eukaryota > Metazoa > Chordata > Actinopteri > Cypriniformes > Gobionidae > Romanogobio > Romanogobio albipinnatus. The sequence continues at coordinate 13,150,106 of CM042255.1, read as the reverse complement.
ACCTTTCAATGGTGATTGAAGTTTGACGGAAATGGATTCAGTCTACCCGGCGGGATGAAGGACCAAACTTTCCTGCTCGTGTCCTACATCCCTTTCAGCACAAAGCAGCAAATGATGCACCTCTGTGGGGAAATATAAAACAATTTTTTTTTTGGACTAATATTTAACTTATATTATTTATATTACCATTATTTACTGATATCTATTTAAATGTTTTATAGGCTGTAGTATTGTTTCACTGACGGAACTACTAAAATAAACACACATGCTTAAATGGAAGTTTATATATATATATATATATATATATATATTTATATTAGGGGTGGCACGGTACATGAAAAAACATCCGAACCGTTCGGTTTGCTTGTCTCGGTTCGGAGCGTGTGTGCGGCACGGTTCGACACATGCGCAATGTAGCCTCGTGCCCGTATGTTACCTCAGACAGCAGCGGGGGGCCTTTTCGCGCAAAATAAGAATATGTGTGGACATACAGTAAAAGAAGTAAAAGACAGTACAAGTGGAGTTCTGCAGGTCACGTCACGTGTAGAAATGGCAATTGGGAGAGATAAGGAAGGCTGCTCGGAGTTGGAGGATGTGTCAGTGTCGTATTCACAACGCTTGCGCAAGCAGTGCATTGGCAGGGCAGAAGCAGAAGCAGTGCGTATAGAGAGCTGTGCATTCACACGCTGGCAGCGTTTGTCTCGCGCAGCTGAACCGCGGCTCGTGCCGCTCATATATTGTAAATACAGAAGAATATTATCCATTCTGTCACATTTTCTGGTCTTCTCCTCAGACCCCTGTCTGTGTCGTGCTTTGATTTATGATGGGCAGCATATATCTGCTGCAAATGCGACCGTGTTACCCTCTGTCCCAAACACACATGCATAGGTATAACACAGTTCACATATAAGTAGTTCATATGATAAATGTAACATTACAGTTAAGATATGCTTCTAGTTTTAATAATTTAAAAGGCCTTTGAAGTTTGGGCAAAAACTTCTGGCAGTGTTGTGTTTTCGTGTAGGCTATTTTATTATTTTTTCACAGCGCTGGATGTTAGGGTGATTGTGAAACACACGGAACACTTCACTACATGATTTCATAGTGAAACTTGTTATTTTTCATGTTAATCAGGTCAGTTGCTCACGCTGAATTAAAGCCACAGTGAATTGTTCTTATCAAAATTAACATGATTAACATGAAAAATTTGTTGTGAAAAGGTGTGAAAAGCATTTGGCCAGCAAGCAATTCCTTTGTCCTTAGAAATTCCAACTGGCCCTTCTGATGAGGTTAAGGGGGGAGGGGGTTGAGTCCATTTCTATCAAATCAAATCAAATCAAATCAAATCACTTTATTTGTCACTCTACCATATGCACAAGTGCAACAGTAGGTGAAATTCTTAGGTGCAGTTCCGAGCAACATAGTAGTCATGACATGACATGTACAACATTTAAGCAACAACAGATTACACATCTGATGCGCACACAATTACTCACAGCACAGTATACACTACAATAAACAATAAATAATTTACACAATGTGAGTGTAGTTCTCACAGCTTTAAACAATATACACAATATACATATACTTTAAACAATATACACTGAAACATACACTAAACAATATACATTACGCTATAATAATAATAATAATAATATACAATGTATAGTATAAAATATTATTCACAGATTGAAAAATTTAAATCCAAAGTGCAATAGATGCTGTATGATAAATAAATGTGTATATAATGTGTGTGTATCTACAGTGGGTTGTGCTGAGTGATATTCTGTCCAGAGTGTGTTATGATACTGATGGATCAGGAGTTAAGTAGTCTGATTGCTTGTGGGAAGAAGCTGTTCTGAAGTCGGCTGGTGCGTGTTCTGATGCTACGGTACCGCCTGCCTGATGGGAGCAGTGAGAGCAGCCCATGGTTCGGGTGGCTAGAGTCTCTGATGATCCTCTGAGCTCTCTTCACACACCGCCTGGCGTAAATGTCCTGGAGGGAGGGAAGCTCACCTCCGATGATGCAGCTGGCCGTGTGCACTACCCTTTGCAGGGCCTTGCGGCTGCGGGCGGTACTGTTGCCGTACCAGGTGGTGATGCAGCCAGTCAGCAGGCTCTCGATGGTGCAGGTGTAGAAGCATGTGAGGATGTGGCGGTTCATTCCAAACCTCCTCAGCCGTCGCAGGAAGAAAAGGCGCTGATGAGCCTTCTTCATAACGGCCTCGGAGTGGACGGACCATGAGAGTTCCTCTGTGATGTGGACACCAAGGAACTTGAAGCTGCTGACTCTCTCCACCGGTGCTCCATCGATGGTGATGGGGCGGTGTTCTCTCACATTCCTCCTGAAGTCGACCACCAGCTCCTTGGTCTTGCTGATGTTGAGGGAGAGGTTGTGCTCCTGACACCACCGTGTCAGAGTGTGCACCTCCTCTCTGTAGGCCGTTTCATCATTGTCGGTGATAAGACCTACCACCGTCGTATCGTCAGCAAACTTGATGATGGTGTTGGAGCTGTGGGTTGCCACACAGTCATGTGTGTACAGGGAGTACAGGAGTGGGCTGAGAACGCAGCCCTGAGGGGCTCCAGTGTTGAGAGTCAGTGATGAGGAGATGTTACTGCCCATTCTGACCACCTGACCACCTTCTAACAGTAAAGCAGATGTCTTTTGTTGTATTTCAAACATCTTTGGTTATTTTCAACCTTACAATGGTGATTGAAGTTTGACGGAAATGGATTCAGTCTACCCGGCGGGATGAAGGACCAAACTTTCCTGCTCGTGTCCTACATCCCTTTCAGCACAAAGCAGCAAATGATGCACCTCTGTGGGGAAATATAAAACAATTTTTTTTTTGGACTAATATTTAACTTATATTATTTATATTACCATTATTTACTGATATCTATTTAAATGTTTTATAGGCTGTAGTATTGTTTCACTGACGGAACTACTAAAATAAACACACATGCTTAAATGGAAGTTTATATATATATATATATATATATATTTATATTAGGGGTGGCACGGTACATGAAAAAACATCCGAACCGTTCGGTTTGCTTGTCTCGGTTCGGAGCGTGTGTGCGGCACGGTTCGACACATGCACAATGTAGCCTCGTGCCCGTATGTTACCTCAGACAGCAGCGGGGGGCCTTTTCGCGCAAAATAAGAATATGTGTGGACATACAGTAAAAGAAGTAAAAGACAGTACAAGTGGAGTTCTGCAGGTCACGTCACGTGTAGAAATGGCAATTGGGAGAGATAAGGAAGGCTGCTCGGAGTTGGAGGATGTGTCAGTGTCGTATTCACAACGCTTGCGCAAGCAGTGCATTGGCAGGGCAGAAGCAGAAGCAGTGCGTATAGAGAGCTGTGCATTCACACGCTGGCAGCGTTTGTCTCGCGCAGCTGAACCGCGGCTCGTGCCGCTCATATATTGTAAATACAGAAGAATATTATCCATTCTGTCACATTTTCTGGTCTTCTCCTCAGACCCCTGTCTGTGTCGTGCTTTGATTTATGATGGGCAGCATATATCTGCTGCAAATGCGACCGTGTTACCCTCTGTCCCAAACACACATGCATAGGTATAACACAGTTCACATATAAGTAGTTCATATGATAAATGTAACATTACAGTTAAGATATGCTTCTAGTTTTAATAATTTAAAAGGCCTTTGAAGTTTGGGCAAAAACTTCTGGCAGTGTTGTGTTTTCGTGTAGGCTATTTTATTATTTTTTCACAGCGCTGGATGTTAGGGTGATTGTGAAACACACGGAACACTTCACTACATGATTTCATAGTGAAACTTGTTATTTTTCATGTTAATCAGGTCAGTTGCTCACGCTGAATTAAAGCCACAGTGAATTGTTCTTATCAAAATTAACATGATTAACATGAAAAATTTGTTACGCCAATGTGTCGCACTCGGTAGACAGAGTAAGTAGGATATATATATATATCTTTTTTTTCAGATGTATGTGTTACAAGACAGAAGGGACAGACACAAAGATGCAGGTAATGAACAACCAGATGAGTGATCGGCAGTGCAGGTGAAGGAACGTGGGTGAGTTGAGATCCAGATGATGAGACTAGAATGACACAGTTCGTATACTTGCAGATGGAGACACTGGAAAGTAGGATACTCAGGAGGATACACTGGAGGGAACACCAGAGACGAGGAACAACGAGGGAGACACGGAGATATCACAGGGAACAGGTAAGTAGCTTTGGAGGTCCTAGAGGTAAGCACAGAGTTAGAGTCTTAATGGAGGTGATTGCAGTGTTGATGAGTTGCAGGTGTGTGTGATAATTACTCAGAAGAGGGAGTGCGCTGTGATTGGGTGAGGGTAGAGCCTGGCGTGGATGTGATATTACCCCCCCTCCACGGCCCGCTCCTGAGGGCCGAAGACCCTGACGTCGTGGTGGTCGGCCTCTGCCCCGTGGTGCGAGTCTCGCCGGATGAGTGCCGTGGAACTGATCGAACAGGTTAGGGTCAAGTATATTGTTTCTGGGTACCCATGAGCGTTCCTCGGGACCATAGCCCTCCCAGTCCACGAGGTACTCCAGTAGACCACCACGGCGCCGGGAGTCCAAGACCTTGTGAACCTGGTAAGTGGCACCGTCATCTAGGATAAGCGGAAGGGTGATGTTCTGTGGCTGCGCCAGGCTCTGTGGAAACAGAAACAGAGGGATGGTGAGGTTTCAACAAGGAGATGTGGAAGGTAGGATGAATCATGTATTGGGGTGGTAACTGGTAAGTGACAGGATTGATCATGACAAAGTACTCGTAGTGTCCAGTAGGGGTCATGAAGGCCGTCTTCCATTCATCCCCTTCACGTATCCGGATGAGGTTGTAGGCGCTGCAGAGGTCCAACTTGGAGAAAACAGTGGCACCACGGAGATGTTCTAGCGCAGCAGGGACGAGAGGAAGGGTGTAGCGGAACTTAACGGTGATCCGGTTGAGTGCACGGTAGTCTATACAGGGCCACAAGCCTCCGTCCTTTTTCGCCACAAAGAAGAAGCTGGATGCAGCAGGGGAAGTAGACAGGCGGATGTAACCTTGATCCAGAGCCTCCTTGATGTATTCCACCGTGGCCTTCTCCTCTGGAAGTGACAGGGGATCAATCTTTCCACGGGCACTGACTCACCCTGAAGCAGATCGATGACACAGTCCCATGGCCAGTGTGGAGGCAGCTTGGAGGGCAGAAGACATCACTGAAGTGGGCGTAACATGGAGGAGGACTTTCGATGGAGGTAGAGCAAAGTGGCAGCTCTCTGGAACAAGGAGTAGTAGGCACTGGAAGTGCAGAGAAACAGTTCGGGAAGTAGCTGTCACCCCACTTGAGGATTTCGTCTTCCAGGAGATGATAGGATTGTGCTGCTCCAACCATGGGTGCCCTAGGATCACATCAGCGGTGGATTCCTCCAGAACCAGCAAATGTTGTTGTTCCACATGTAGGGCTCCCACTTGAAGCTGGATGGGACCAGCACAGAAGCGCACCTGTCTTCGGCTGAGGGGTCTGCCAGTTATCAAGTTAATCTGATAGATGGATGGCGTGGCAGTAGCCTTGAGCTTGACCTGACGGCAGAGGGCACCGGAGATTAAGTTTCCAGCTGACCCAGAGTCGAGAAAGGCAATAACTGGAATTGTAACATTGGCAGCAGTTAGGTTCACAATAGTAGTAAGAGGATTCATTTTATCAATCGAAGGAAATATAGCACTTACCATGGGACGAGGAGGACGAATAGGGCATTTAGAGATGCAGTGCTCAGAGGAACCACAATATATGCACAGACTCTGGGTCAGCCGTCTCTGTCATTCAGCGCGAGTCAACCGTGCGCTGTCTAGCTGCATGGGTTCGTGGGCTGGTTCTGAAGGGCTGATGGATGGAGGAGAGAGTAGATGGCCCTGGTGCTCTTCGAGACACGACTGCATACGAGTGCCGAAGCGGATGGAGAGTTGAATGAAGCATTCAACCCCGATGGAATCCTCGTATGCAGCGAGATGCAAAGGCACACGAGGGTTCAGACCCTGTTGATACAGGGCTTGAATAGGGCTTGTTCATTCCATCCACAAGCGGCAGCTACGGTGCTGAATTGCAGGGCATATTCACTCACAGTCATGGAATTTTGTTTAAATTGGTACAGTTGCTTACCAATCAATGAATCCCAAACTGGCATCCCGAAAAACTCCTTGAAATGAGAGATGAAACTGGCAAGAGACTGGGTTATGGGACTGTTCTGGGACCAAAGTGATTCAGCCCAACGAAGCGATTTGCCATTCAACTGTGAGATCATGAATGCTACCTTAGCGTGGTCGTGTGGATACATGTGCGGTTGCATCTCCAGGACCAGCGAACATTGCAGGATGAATCCGTTGCAATCCTCCGCCAATCCTGAGAAGGCCGCCGGTTGGGCCATGTGACTGGCATACACTGGTGGTGAAGAAGAGTGAAGTGGAAGTGGTTCGCTGTAGGAGGTGCCGGTGGTCTGGAGGGAAGTGCCTGGTGTACAGTGTCCACGAGTTCCTGGAATGGATCCGGGGTGCTCTTGCTGGTGTTCTTCGGTTGTGGTCCGCTATTCTGTTACAAGACAGAAGGGACAGACATAAGGATGCAGGTAATTAATATTTATTTGAACAACCAGATGAGTGATCGGCAGTGCAGGTGAAGGAACGTGGGTGAGTTGAGATCTAGATGATGAGACTAGAATGACACAGTTTGTATACTTGCAGATGGAGATCGGATGGAGACACACTGGAAAGTAGGAGACTCAGGAGGATACACTGGAGGGAACACTGGAGACGAGGAACAACGAGGGAGACACGGAGATATCACAGGGAACAGGTAAGTAGCTTTGGAAGTCCTAGAGGTAAGCACAGAGTTGTTGAGTCTTGATGCAAACAATTCCGGACGAAGACTGAGGCTGTGTTCGAAATCGCCCCCTATACCCTCATTCACTATTCCCTACATTAGTCCACTGATATAGTCCACTTTGAAAATGAGTGAGTGATTTCGGACACTAAGTGCGCCGGAAAGGCTGACGTTTTTGGAGTTTGTGCTTGTGCTGTTTATTTGAAACGTAGCAAAGCGGCAGCTCCAGTAATAATGAAAAGATTTATCTTGAACTCTGTCACGGAAACTAGCATGTATAAACCTTAATCAAACAATATAATAATCATTTTAAAAAGGAATTTATTCCTGTATGCATGGTCATGGATATATACCTAATGGATGATTGATTCAGCTGTGGGCACTATTTGAGGGAACAGCCATTTAGGGGTGATATCTGACCCACTCACTTTTATCGTCTCTAATTGAGCACATGTCTGTTTACACACCCTGATAAACACTGATTAAACGCGTTAGAAGATTTATTTCCACTTTTCTAATATTTTCTTCATTTTCATTAAAAATAAATGCCTTTCCGATCTGATATGTGATGGGAAAAAGGATCAAAGTGAGTTCGGCAAAAGGCGTATTCGAACCGCGGGTCGATTTGCGTCAAAACTTTTTGCTACACTATTTCTGCTACGTAAGATTTTGAGTTTTCCGTTGTTTTGTCTGCCTCAACCAGACGTTTAGTAAACAAGCCGATATTTGTACTTAATATTAATTGCATCTACTACAGTAAAATGTTTTTGTGAAAGGACCCACCCACATTTTTTTGCTTCTGACGCCCATGCAATATAGTATAAATAGTAGCCTACTATAAAGTATAACATATATACTATACTATATATATTTTATACTATAAGATTTGTACATAAAAATATTAAGTCTTTATTTTTAAATTAAATGCTTATGAGTTACTTTATTATTCATTTCCCTTTCCCAGTAAGTTCAGTAAACCACACAAGTAAAGAGCTATATGGGTAACTTTAAGCTTGTTGGCTAGGTTTTGGTGAGTAATGGAGAATGAAGGTACATGGGGCGATTCGGATAGCGGTAAGTTAATTAATTGAGAGCGCGACTCTCACAGTGATGAGTAGGCTACACAGTCTGGTTGAGAGTGAGAGCGATTCAAAAGCATAAGGAGTCGTTTCTCGTTTGCTCTCGAAACGATCTCGTGGGACTTTGCTGTCATACGCCGATCGGTCTGCGCAGCGCTGGTGCATCCAGCGCGTACATCTACTGTACACTCGTTATTGCGATGCATTGTGGGATTGAATGAGTGCACTCAAAAACGTCCACTATGGTTTCGGACACGACTACAAATAGATGTTCACTCCAATTGTGCCCTATTTAAGGGTATAGGGGGCGATTTCGAACACAGCCTGAGTGTGGGAGTGAGACTTGAGAACTGGAGGTGATTGCAGTGCTGATGATGTGCAGGTGTGTGTGATCAATACTCAGGAGAGGGAGTGCACTGTGATTGGGTGAGGGTAGAGCCTGGCGTGGATGTGACAGTGGCCTATGATATTTCATTTAATAATGAGGCTATTTCAAATATATATGTGTGTGTGTGCAGAGATTAGATTAGATTAGATTAGATTCAACTTTATTGTCATTACACAAGTACAGGTACAAGGCAACGAAATGCAGTTTAGGTCTAACCAGAAGTGCAAAAGCAGCAAGTGCAGGATATACAATGGTTGCATAAGTGCAGGATATACAGTGGATGAACAAGTGCAGGACATGGATATGTACTGAATATAAATATATATATATATATATAGAGATGGTTGTTACTATAAACAGGATTTACAGGTGGATATGTACAGTGAATAAATTTACAGATGGCTATTACTATAAACAGAATTTTACAGATATAGGTATACAATGATATGTTAGGCTAAGATGAGGAATAGCAGTGGATTAAGGTAGTGCAATAAAGTCTGGACAGAAGCTATCCGAAAGAAAGTGTAAAAGTGCAGTGGAAAGTGGTTGCATATTACAGTTAGAAGTACGGTGCAAAATGCAAATGTAAACAGTTGGTACTATAAATACAGTCGGCAGTGCAAATGAGCATAATCCAATTAAGATATGGCAGTGCAAGATGCATATGTAAACAGTTGTTACTGTAATAAATCCCCAGGAACTTGAAACTGGAGACACGCTCAACAGCCATTCCATTGATGTGGATGGTGTCGTGTGTGCCTCTTGACTCTTTCCTGAAGTCCACGATGAGCTCCTTCGTTTTGGTGGTGTTGAGGAGCAGGTTATTATCAGCGCACCATGTGGCCAGGTGCTGGATCTCCTCCCTGTAGGCAGTCTCATCGTTGTTGCTGATGAGCCCAATCACCGTAGTGTCGTCCGCAAACTTGATGATGGAATTAGATCCATACACAGGCTTGCAGTCGGAGGTGAAGAGGGAGTAGAGAAACGGACTTAGCACACAGCCCTGTGGTACACCAGTGTTAAGTGTGATGGACGTGGAGCAGGTGAATCCTGATCAAACATTCTGGGGTCTGTCAGTTAGGAAATCCAAAATCCAGTTACACATTGAGGTGTTGATGCTCAGGTCTCCAAGTTTGGCTATTAACTTGGTTGGGATGACAGTGTTGAATGCTGAGCTGAAGTCAACAAACAGGATGCGTGCATAAGTGTTTTTTATTGTCCAGATGAGTGAGCACAGAGTGCAGTGCCATGGAAACTGCATCCTCTGTGCTCCTATTGCTGCAGTAGGCAAACTGGTGTGAGTCCAATGTGGATGGTAGAGAGTCTTTTAGGTGTTCCAGGACCAGCCACTCAAAGCACTTCATAACGATGGGTGAGAGTGTTACAGGGCGGTAGTCATTAGGGCACCTCGGGCTAGAGTGTTTCGGCACTGGCACAATGGAAGTGCGTTTAAAGCATGTTGGTACATCTGCTTGGGCAAGAGACAGGTTGAAAATGTCTGTAAAAACCCCAGCGAGCTGCTCTACACATGCCCTGAGCACACGACCAGGGATGTTGTCTGGTCCAGCAGCCTTGTGTGCGCTGATCCGGCTCAGTGCCTTGCAGACATCTGTGGAGGAGAGTGTGATTGGTGGGTGGTCAGCTGTGATCTGTTTCTGGGTTGTAACACTGTCAATGGTGGTATTGATATGATCCAATACAGAGGAGGTGTAGGAGTCAATGTCCGTGTGAGCGCCACTGGTGGCCTAAGAAGCAAACATACTCCAGTCTGTGTTTAGAAACCTTTCCTGGAGTGTGGAATCTGCCCCCGCAGGCCACACCTTAATGGTCTTCACTGATGGCTTCACACGGTTGATGAGGGGTGCATGTTTGGGGGTGAGGAACAAAGAAAGGTGATCTGACTGTCCCAGGTGGGGGAGGGGTGTTGCAACGTAAGCTCCAGCCATGTTTGTGTAAACATGATCTAAGGTTTTGTTTCCTCTGGTGTGACAGGAAACATTCTGGTGAAACTTGGGTAGCACTGACTTTAAGTTTGAGTGATTAAAGTCACCTGCAACAATAGACGCAGCTTCCGGGTGATCAGTCTGTTGTTTACTGATGGCTGCGTGAAGTTCTTTCATAGCAAGCTTGGCATCAGCATCCAGGGGAATATAGGCTGCAGTGATAATGGTGGAAGTGAACTCCCGCGGTAGATAAAACGGTCTACATTTAACCATGAGAAACTCAAGGTTAGCTGAACAATGACTCCCAACAATAGCAGAGTTTGTGCACCAAACTTTGTTAATGTAAATGCACAATCCACCACCTCTGGTCTTACCGGAGCCATCTAATGTTCTATCCGCCCGGAGTGTGTGGCGTCCCGCTAGCTTAATAGCGGTGTCCGGTATTCCGCTGTTTAACCAGGTTTCCGTGAAGATTAGGACGTTACAGTTCAAAAGTTTCTTGCTGTGTGTGATGCTAAGTCGAATCTCCTCCATTTTGTTCACTAGCGACCGTACATTGGCAAGGAAAATGCTGGGTAAAGAGAGCCGATGTGGTGTTAGCCTTAGCTTAGCTCTTAGTCCTCCGCGCTTCCCCCGCCTTTGTTTATGATCTCGACGCCGCCTGCGAGCACTTCCGCCTGGCCGGATAGAGTGCATAGCCTCGGGTGTCCTAGCGATCTCATGAAAGAGTTGAAGATTGTCCATAAAACTCCATAAAACATGGACAAACAGGGTAACTTGTACTTTTAGAGTATATTTAAAGATGGGTAATTTTACTCTTACTCAAGTACATTTCTTGTGAAAAAACCTGTACTTTTACTTAGTTACATTCGGTGGCTACTGTCAAATGGTAATTATATTATATATTTTAAAATAAGTTAATATGACTTTCGCAAGTCTCGTGAAACGATGGAGAAGCTGCTTCGCGAGAGGTCGCTACTCATCACCCGCTTATAATTAGCGCACGTTTAGTCGGAAGATGATGGCCGAAGCAGAGGAAGATGTGTGTGAGCTGCAGGAGGCAGATCACCCGTGGCCTCAAGTTCAGTCTATGTTTTCACTCCAAGATTTCAAAAAGAATAGTTTCATAATGCGATGCATGCTGTGTGCACCAAAACGAACTGACATCTCAGCATACAAGAATTCCACCCTGAAAAGAACATGTAGCGGTAAGTGTCACAATGATTCCCATATTTGAACACTATTAATGGTCATTTGGTAACTATGGGAAATTTTCCCTTATTTTAATAGGGCTACTATTTCACACACTGTCCGAGTGTTTTCCTCATATGCGCTCTTGTGCAAGCAATGACAAATCGTTTGAATCCTCCAAACAACATACGTCCACAGACAAACGTTCACATCTGCACATTTACACAAAACGAAACAAATTGAATAGCCTAATGTGACATCTTGCATTTAAATCCGGACAGACACCTGTCTGAAGTGTATAAAATACATACAAATAAAAACGGTATTGTATTTTATTCCTACCTAAAGAATAGCCTATATACTTATAAAAATATAAGAACAAAGTAGTTTTAAGAAGAGCTCTGGTTAGCCCAGCACACCTTTAATTTACACTGTTTAACCAATACAGTTGTTAGGTTTTACAGTGTATAAAGACAGTAAAGATGGTGTCGATTTTACCATATCAATCCGAGCACGAGTCTGATGATGAAACATTGGAAGAACTAGTTATTCAACACGAACCTCCATCACAACGACGACTCCATCACAAGGATGTTTTTCAGTAATATACTACTCAGGTTGGTGTATATTATGGGATGTTGCAACTGTAATTCCTCCCCATAAGCTTTAACAAATGTCTGTCCGTCAACAAACCAATGTGTGTATTTTTATAATTTATTGAGGTCTACATGTGAGAACTGTATCATTAACTGCATCATTAACAGCACACACGTTAGCCGAGCGAATGACTGATGTAACATTAAAGTTTGTAAAACCAATCTTTCTCCATTTATCATTTATCAAATCATTTATCCTTTATCATTACTCAAAGTAGTAAGAATGACTGACAATCTGCATTAATGGACACAATTTTAGGTAATAGTGGCCCACAGATGATAAGCAGAAGTATTTCAGTAAGACAGTAATAACTTGAGTTAGCTGGTTAGCCAGCAACCTACACAATATAAAGCACAAAACTACATATTTTGAACACTGGGTAGAAAATATATATATCAATTATTAATCATAATTACAGGTTGTGATTCTGAGCAGCAAGCTGGTCCAAATAAAGAGGGCACTGTCCCATCTTTAATGGACTTTTTTTCCCTAAAAAAGTAACTAATTGCATTACTAAGTTACTTTTGATGAAAAGTAATGCTTAACTTTTACTTGTAGTTTTAATGAGAATGAATGCTCCTCCGACAGAGGGAGGAGCCAGAGTGGAGCCTTGGCAAACACTCCGGGCAGAACCTAGGGACCGACTGAGGCAGAGTCGATGGGCCCAGGATGACACCACTGGTCTGGTAGGCCAAGGGGGTGCTGCTGGAACCAGGGTGATTGACCAACGCAAAGCTGGTGGGATGAGGGAGCCCGGTGGAGCATGAGAAATGACAGACAGCTCTGGTGGAATCGAGGTAGCGCTGAGCCAAGGGGAGCCGACAGGCTGACAGGCCCGAGGTGAAGCCGGGGAATCCACATCACCGAGCGGAGGGGAAGAGCTAGATGGTGCCAGCTGAGAGGGGTGGAATCGAGGAGCTGGACGACACCAGCGGAGTGGACGGAACCAATGGAGGAGTAAGGATTACGGACAGGACTGGTTTGTTAAGTTCAGTTCCCTGTCCGTCCTTACTTCTATTAGTATGTTTTTGTTTAGTGGTTGTTTCTCTTCTGCGTTTTATATCCTCCTGTTATCCTAAGTGTTTGTTATTTTCATCTATTAATAAACTAAAGTTGACTGCCTCAACTAATCTTTGCTGCAAATACGACATTAACACAGCATTAACACAGCATTCCCCCCTTCTATATGTAAAGCGCTTTGAGTACCTAGAAAAGCGCTATATATAAATGTAACAAATTATTATTAATTATTATAATTATTAGCATTGGGAAATTTAGAATCTTAATGAATATTGTGACGTTTTCCTTGGTTTGGTCATTTAGATTAACTAACCTTGCCATGTTATTAAAAACAGTCAAAATATTATATATTTTAAAGAAATCTTCTGACTTTAGGATTACAAAGATCCTTTTTTAATTCCATTCCTGTTTCATTTAACAAAATAAATACATTTTAATTTAGAATTTCATAACCTTTTCATCATATAAGAGGTGTGCTCAAGTTATTGTCTATGCATTTTACTTCATATACTGTAGATCAGGTTAAAGAAAAAGTGGACCCACTTTATATTAGGTGGCCTTAACTACTATGTACTAACATTTTAATTAATCATTTGATACAATGCACTTATTGTGTACATACATGTTTTTACATTGTACTTACATTTTTAAAAATACCTGCATGTAATTACGTCTGTGATTATACATTTACAATTACAAATGTTATTACACAGTTGACCCTTCCCTTACATCTAACCCTACCCTTAAACTTACCTAAACTTAGTATGTTCTATCTATATTGTGTATACATTCACCCCCAAAAGTAAAACCCTAAATCTCACACAACTAAATCTATTGTATGTGGGACCCATCCCACCCTCCAGTTGCACTGAACATCATCATTAAACTCCTGGGATCTGCTATCTCACTCGCCTCTGCGGTTCCTGTGGGCTTAAACCAATTAGCGCATTCTCTTTATCTCAAATGACCAATAAATCAGTCGGCCGGTGGACTGTGAATTGGCCGCACACCCAAATCTATAGAGCATGTACAAAGGACGCAGAAGCTCGTGATTAATACCAATCGAGCAGCCTCCATAATGGCACAGGATATATGAATAGGATGTGTATGTATATATTCCATTTATATGAGCCCATGCTTCATAAATCATCTGTAATCTGTGGTAATTTGTGGCCTGGAGGATGCAAATAATGCACAACCATTCAATGGTATTGATGTTTTTGAGCAGCTGATTGCATTGTCTACATGCCATATGAAATCTGGTTGTTTTTCATCAGCACAAAAGCTTGTAATTCACGGTTCCATTTTATGTTTGAGTGGCATGTAAAACTTCAAGAGGTATTAGCAAAAGCCCCCGCATCTTCCATTTTACAACTCAATTAAACGAGACAAGAACTGCGGCGGTGTATGTGATTAACTTTTTAATCTGACCACAAACTATGAGATGCATTTTTGGAGAGCAAATTGAACTGACAAGAATTTGCCCCAAGTAATTTCTGTTGATAATCTCCAAAGTGAGTCCAACACAATCAGACAGTTTAACAATGGTTAATTTTTCTCATAAAATGGAGATAAATGAAGCTTTGATGACTGAAAATGATCATGAATGTGCTATTTGCAGCTGCAAAAAAAAAAAAAACGGCTTAGATTTACTGTCGCATATTCTGAGGATATCTCGTCAAATGCCAAAGATAGAATTTTTTTATGTCACTGTCCAGGTGCCAGGTCTCTAAAACTTAACAAACCATTCCTTTCCAGAGAAAAGTGGCTGTTGGGCACTTATCAGAATTGCTGGCATTGAAGAAACTCCATAAAACTCGCTACATGAAGTAAAGGCTTGAATACAGCTCTCGGATCTTTTCTGTCTACACTGAATGTATCCAGCCTTGCCACACACAGGGTCAAACACTTTTACAAGCAGCTGGAGGGAAGGACGTTACTGAGTGGCACTTTTCTTGAGGAGAGATTGTGTAATCGCCTAGATGTTTCCTCTACATTCATACCAACAATAAGCCATTAGCTGCCAATCAGCAAAGAGAGACACTTTTATTTTATTTATAAATGGTTTTGAGTATGACAGCTGACCCCTTGGTATTGAATCAAGTGAACAGGGTTTGAAAGCATTGAAACTCCCATCTTTGAAACCAAATTCTATAGGACCATTAAACATACACATGTTTAATAGTCATGTACAACTGGTGTCATAATAAAAGCATAAAACCTGGCATGGTGATCAGAATCTTATTTCACCTGAAAAGAGCTAGCTTTATTTAGCAAAAATGACTTGATGTCAAGTCAAATTTATTCACAATACACACTGTTTCAAAGCTGCTTTACAGAAAGTTATGATGTATATGATTTCAGGTACAAGCTAATTGTTTATTATAATATTGCTAGTAATTAACAGCATACATGTTTAATTTGAACAGAAAGTCCATTTGTGCATGTATATTACTTTGCCAATTGTGATAATTATGTACACAAAATAATATTCTTATCAATAGATGCGTAAAATTAAAATTAGATTAGAAAAATTAGAGATAATGCCTAACCGCAAACAAGTTAAGAATTTCATAAATCAGAGATGAAGTTTGTATGATGTTTTAATCATGCTCATCCATAATTTACAAATTATTATAGTCACATTCTATATTTGTTCCTCCCCAAGAACATTTTCCTCTAGACCTAATTGTCTTATGCAATTACCCATGACTTCAGGGTGAGAAATATAATTTTTTTTAATTGTATTGTTTTCCCTGGGGAAACAAGTTGAGCATGACGTTGTATATAATTACAATAGTCCAGCCAAAAACATCTTATGAAATATACTCTTCAGGGCTCCATGATATATTGAAATGATCGAAATATTGCGAATGTATATTACGATTTGCAAAGCAACAGCTTGTGATAACTGCATGATTTTAATACTCCAAAGATTGCCGAAAGTCCAAGTTTTAGGTTGCCACAGACAGCAGAGACTAGACTGGGCACAATGATTGTTACATACGTGCAACATGCTTAATGTTATTAAATACAATAATCAAAGTATTCACATGCACAGAAAGCTCTCGGACAGCATGTGATCTTTAATTAATTTCTCTTCTGCAGCTTATGGCCAAATAAATACTTAAGTGGAAGTGCGCATGTAACAATATATTGGATCAGTGCAGTTCTTAAAGTGACAGCAGCCTAATAAACCTGTGCACTTAATGGTAATCAAAAGGCAAAGAGAACGTCAGTCATTGCTCTTGACGGAATGAGAAGCTTTAACAAGAATCAGTATATAATTAATTCATACAGTAAAGACACAGCAGTGTTTTATTTAACAAGCTATAGCATGTTGCTATTTTCTTCAGCATCATGCAGCCGAACACTGAAGGTTATTGAATAATTATTATATGCTTTACATCCATGCTCTCAGAAAAGAAAAGAAAAACTCCCTTAGTTACATTTCATTAAATGAATCCTGAAATACCACTGAAATTATGCTGATTTTGAAATACTGAGGAAAAAACGGTTTGTACATTATTTAATTAATTTACTATTTCCTTTTGGATATTTTTAGATAATCTCTAGACAAATTTCAATAATGGATATACAGATCCAAAAATAAAATGCCTGTTTATTTTAGTCTATTTTCTTAAATTTACAAAGCTATTCAACACCCACATTTCCTATAAAACATAATCGTTTTTATTGTGGCTTTGTGGCTTTGTTCTAGTAAGCTACAGCTTTGCCCTCCATCTTAGATTAATTTAGTCACTGAGTTCATTGCAGTGCATAATAGGATAGCTTTCAACAAAATATAGTCTTGCTGTAGAATGAAAAGTCTGAGGCTAAAAGTGAATTATTGCTAACTGAAGCAGAAAACATGTAGCATTGCAAACATGTTTCGTCATTCTTTTGGCTTTCAGACACATTTATTCACAATCTTAATGTCTTCCATTATTGAAGCTAATGCATACAAATTGGAATCTTGGTAAATGAATGTGACACTGTTTGTGTAAACATGTTGTGCA
This sequence comes from Romanogobio albipinnatus, assembly GCA_023566225.1. Lineage (NCBI taxonomy): Eukaryota > Metazoa > Chordata > Actinopteri > Cypriniformes > Gobionidae > Romanogobio > Romanogobio albipinnatus. The sequence goes on along the minus strand of CM042255.1, from coordinate 13,132,935 downwards.
AATATGTTAAATAAATACATGTTTAGCCCTCTAGTCTGCATCTTTCAGGTCTTGGAAAAGTGTTTCTACTGGGTATTGGTTGTGATCTGCATTCAAGCATTCCAACTGTTCTGAATCACTGTTTTGCCAACCAGGTTTTAGCTCACAGACATTGCATGTTTAACATTCAGTGACAGTGCCGTGCAGTGTTTGCAGTATTCTAGATTCAACAAGTCAAATTAAAAAGTTTAAATGTCACTTTTTGTCACTAGAGACTTTCAAGGAATGTGTGGAAATCAGGGGTGTTACCTCTGAGTTAAAAAAAATTGGATGATAAAAAGTAATCCATATTACAAAAATAAAACAGCGCAAATATTACAAAATGTGACATTTAAATGTGTATAAATCATTTGTTTTTCTAAAGTAGCACTGTCCAACAGCGACACCAGCAGGTAAATTTATAGCGGAAAGTAACATCTCTCTTGCCTCTGATTCCATTGAATTTTAGGCTGTGCCTAAAATCGCCCCCTTCGTTCACTATTTCCTGCATTAGTCCACTAATATAGTCCACTTGAGGGAGTGAATGCAAACGAGTGAGTGAATTCGGACACTGAGTGTGCTGGAAGGGATGCTGCTTTTGCATAGATTGTGCTTGCTGTTTAATAATCATTGAAAACTTAGCAAACTGGCAGCTCCAGTAGTAATGAAACCATTTAACAGTAACACTTTACAATATGGGTGCACTAATATGCATTAATTCATGCTTAACTATGCACAGATAATCATGAGTTAATGTATCATGAAGAACTAAACCATTTATCAATGGTTACTGCATCAGCAACTACTGAACATTCTATATAATTAATAGATTAAGTAGTATATGAATTGCTATTAATTAAATATGACATCATGTATTAATTCTCTAATAACACATTATATTAACTAATAATGTAAATTAATGTGTTAATAACCACAATGGGTCAAAGCCATGCATTTCAACAAGCAAACCATTTGTCTGCTTTAATTATCATTATCATTATCAAAGGTATCATTATGTTATGACTTTACTTGTTGAGGCACATGACTATTCATTGGGGTTATGGCTTTTGAATTTGTTTTGAATTAGTTAATAATCATGTGCCTCAACAAGTAAAGTCATAACACAATATACCTTTGCAAATCGTTAGCTAATGATTAATTAAAGCAGACAACTGAAAGCTGAAATGCATGGCTTCAACCATTGTGGTAATTAACAAATGAATTTACACTATTAGTTACAGTTTTTTTACAATCGCTATGACAATTTTTTCAATACTTTTAACAAATTTCCTAAACTCTTAACGCAGTTAGCACAACATCTGTCTGTGTAGGCTGTACAATTAACACATTTATTGTTGCTTTTACACAAAATGCATACGGTTGACACAAAATTAAAATGCTTGAACTTCTTATACACACAAGCTCAACCAATACCAAAACAATGGATTTTCACTGCCAAATTTACCAATGCTTTAACACTGTATGTCAGAACATATAACACCATGTTCTAAACTTAACCTAATAGACTAAAGTAAAAGGGAACAGCTGTTTATATTGATAATTGAAACACAAATATATCCCCTATATTTTATTCCATTGTTACTGAGAAACAGCTGAGTGAAGTTATGCAAATATATAAATCCCAGCTGATTCCCATCTAGGAATTGTTCAGGTGTTGATGTTCTTTCAATCACCATATGGTTACAGTAAAAGAGGGCTGATCTTGTGTGGAAAAGGAATATAAAGCAACACAAAGTAAATAAGAAAGATGCCTTTACAAGGGAGAGGAAGATGAGTACCAGGACAAGGGAGAGGAATGGGACAAGAGCAAGGGAGAGGAATGCCTGGACAAGGGCAAGGGCAATCTCCTAGAGATTGAGGAGGGTGAATGCATGGTGACATCCAAAGAAGGGCCAGAATTAGGGTAACTGATGAATTAAGACCTACTATCATAGACCATGTCATAAACCACAGGCTATCAGAGGGGCTGGTGAACGAGTACAGCCAAATCTCAGCCGGGACACAATGGCATCCATTATCCAGATTTTTTTCCAGAAACCAACAGGTAGGATTTTGTATAAGGGATTTTCCTACAGCAAAGTGTAAATACTTTTACCATGTATTACAGTGACTGTATGCCTCTGGTCTCTAATATGTAACTGTATTTTGTCCCTCTAAGGATTCAACATCTACCTCCCTCAGGGGGCAGAGGAAAGATCCTAAATGAAGAACAGGAACTTGCTATGGTGATTGCTGATAATTAAATAAAACTGAAGGGCATTCTATAAAACTACCCTGAGATGGGTTATTCATTTTTTGTATTGAATTTCTGCAGCAAAAGAAACAAAATGCATGCATTCACTAAACCCAACAAAACACAAATGTGGAGAGTCTTCAAACGGCACACAATCTATGATCAATAAAATATACTGTCTATTGTATAAGGGCAGACCTGACACAAAAAATAATGCAGTTTCTGTAATTCCATCTAGTGTTAGTGTTTTTATAACACTGCTATGATTGACTAAATGCTCCTGTTGGAAGAGAAAATGTGTTAGTGTATTGGGTTAGTGTGTTATTTTATTTAGAAAATAAGTGTTAGAGTTTAGTTTACAATGTGTGATTTTGAACATGAAATTAACCGTTTTGCCAATTGTGTGTGGTGGTGCATTTGTTAAAAGTGTTGAAAAAATTGTCATAGCGATTGTAAAAAACTGTAATATATTATGTTATTATGGAATTAATAAAATATGACACATTTAACTAATAACAATTTAATGATTACTTAATCTATTAATCATATAGAATCTTCATTAGTTGCTGATGCAGTAATCATTAATAAATGTTTTAGTTCTTCATAAGTCATATATTAACTCATGATTATCTCTGCATTAGTTATGCATGAATGACTGTATATTAGTGCACCCGTATTGCAAAGTTTGAACTTAAACTCTGTCATGAAAAATATGTATAAACCTTAATTGAACAATTTAATAATCAATTAAATAGAAATTCAAAATACCTGAATGATAGCTGCAGGTGCCATCTTTTGGTGAGATGCAGGAATTCAATCAGTGCGTGACTCTCACAGTGCATTATGGGTATTATCTAGCCGTTGAGCGTACATCAAAGACTAGATATGGTACATCAGTTGTACACTCATTATTGCAGTGTATTGTGGGATTGAATGAGTGAATAACGTCCACTTTGGTTTTGGACACCACTACAAATGGCTTCCTTTCAAATGGTGCCTATTTAGGGGTATAGGGGGCGAGTTCGGACACAACCGTAGACCCCTAAAGCATGTGGTGGGTTTGGTGGGGGGGTAATTGAGAATGAATAATGGAAAGTCACATGAGAGGAGGCAATGCCTCCATTGCACTATGATTGGATATGATTGGTTATGGTTTGATATGATTGGTTCAAGTTGTTAAATCCTGTTTCTTGTTTGCGTGCGTGTTTGCGAATCACACTGAATGAACAAAATGGTGGTGCTAATGGGAAGACTATTAAAAAAGTAAGTAGCATAGCTGTGGGAGGAGCTAAAACATTATGATGGTACCATATAAGCAGCAGAAACTGCATCATCCCATTGACAAATTCTTCTGGCAACCCTCCTCCTCTAATTCGCTCTTTCCTCCTATGTGCAGTACTGTTATAGAGGGGTTTTAACTCGGAGCTTGAGCCGAACCTCGGGTTCAAGCTTCCTCCAAGGACAGCAAGCCAAGTTAGTTTACTAATAACCTTGGCTGAATGGGCAGACGAACTTGTGAAATGGCTTGAAAACCAGATTTTGGGTAACACTTTATTTTGATGGGCCCTTTTGAACATTCTGTTGACTCGAAGTTAGAAGTAACTTTGCAACTAATGTCAACTAACTCTCACTAGAGTATTAGTAGACTGTCTGCTTAATATCTGCTAACTCTTTATTGTGATGCTCCTCCAACAGACATTATACTGACCATAAGTAACTTTGCAACTACATGTCAACTTATTCTAACCCTTCCAATCTACTAATACTCTACTAAGGGTGTTTTCAGACTTGGGTCCTCTTTTAAGTGGACCAAGAGGTGAACCAAGTGAAAAAGGACCCAGTTCTCTTCACGTTCACAATGTTCCAGTCCCTGAAAGAGGACTCAGATCCTTTTTTGGTCCACTTCAGTAGGAATGTGGTCTCAGACCCCTTTGTGTTCATACTGTTGCTTTTTGGCTCTAGTCCAGTTCAGTGTTTGATCCCATTCACTTACATTGTGCCTCAGTAACCAAGATATTTGTTTGTAAATATTTTTTTTTCTTCTTAAATGACATTGCTACAAATGCTGTTGTTTATCTTTTGGAAAAAAGTAGTTTTTGCAATACTACATATTCTTGCACTAGCTGTATCACACATCCACCTTTGTAAATAACATTTATTTGGATTTGTTTTCCTTGAATCATGTTTATTTTATTGCAGAAGGCAATGATAACATCAGCATACAAAAAAATAAACAATACAATAAAATAATAAAAAAGATGCAAATTATATAAACTGCTTTAAAATTTCCAGGTGAAGTAGGTGTGCCTAAAAACAGCAATCAAGTAAGAAATTGAATAATCACATGAAAAATAAAACTGCATAGGCTATTCTTCACTGTCTGTCCTCGACTGGTTCTTGTATTAGGCTAGTAATGCAGATGTTTACATTCATTTAAGACAAAACCACCTGTTTATTTGAAACTTGTGTTTTTTTGACACTTTAAAATAAATGCAATAAGACGCTAAAAATTCAGTTTAGTACACGCGCTGTGACAGCTGACTTCTGTGCACGCGCTTTAGGTGTGTGCGCTCGTAACACCATTTTAAACTGGCAAGGCACCTCTTTGGAAGCGGTTGAAATTGCAATAAACAAGTGTAAGTTGTGAACGAATCATTTGTAAAGAATTGCCAGAAGCCGCAGCCATGATGAACAGCCAATTTGTACGGAGGCATCTGATGACCAAACTACATTGGAATTCGCGAACAGAAAAATCAAGTAAGCCCAAAGCAGTTTGTGTTCAGATTGCATGTTTTTAGCGAACCGTACCATATGATGACATCGAACCATACCCAGACCACCTCCTGAGATGGTCTCGGTTCGGTTCGCTCTAAAGGGGTCTGAGATTGTTTGGAGTGTTCACATATGGGCCAAAATCACGCGAACCACGCTCAGACCGCCTGAAAAGTGTGAAAACACCTAACATGAGAGTTAGTAGACATGTATGTGCAACGTTACTTATAGTCAACAGAATGTGTTAAATGGACCATCAAAATAAAGTGAAATAATTTTTTTTGTGTGTGTGTGTGAATCAGCTTGGTGAAAATAAAGGCACACGTTTGTGTCTGTGGCCATGTGTTTACCGAACTTGACTTATTCAAATAAATTGACTATTAAAAAGTCTGTTATGTAAAGTAATGTTTATTTAACCAGGAAAATGTGACAACATTAAGTGTAACTGGGACATACATTTACATTTGATTTATTAACAAACTGAATTTATTGTTCTGAACTCTTCATTTCAGAACATAATAAAGCCAGACAGCAGCATGTAGCATGAATCCTCACCTAGAACCAAGGCTGTTTTCTGCTCCAGCATTACTGTTGCCTGCTATTGTCATTATGAATAATGTCACATTGATCTCGGTGGGCTCTTGAAGTGCGCTCCACGCATTAATGAAATTCGCAGCTCTACTCATGACAGGATCCAATACAAACAGCTCGGAGATGAAAGTCGTGGTATCACTCAAAGCAAATTCTATTTCATTTTCAACATGCGTCTACACTTAAAACATCAGCAGGATGTAAGGACATGGATAACCATGCCAAGACAATCGCTTTACAAATATGTGTTAGATCATTTGCAGAATCACACAAATATTAGCATTGCAATCACGAAAAATGACATATAATTTACTTTGAGACCTGTGCAGATCTGCACAACAGTGTGAGGGTGTTTCTCAACTTTTAGCATTTGTATGTACCGGGGCTTTCCAGAGGTGGACAGTAACTCATTTACTTGAGTACTGTACTTAAGTACACTTTTTGAGTATCTGTACTTTACTGGAGTATTATTTTTTAGGGATACTTTTACTTTAATTTCACTACATTTGAAAGACAAATATCGTACTTTTTACTCCATTACATTTCTAGCGAGGTCCTCAAAGTTGAAAGTCATTTCTGTAGCAGCTTTAAAAGTCAGTGGATGATTTTTTTCTTCTTTAAAAGTTTTTTTGTTGTTGTTTTTTTGCAGACAGCCTATCAGTAATCACTCTTGTATAGGGTCATGTGAAGTTTCCCAACATTTTTTGAACCCTGATCAGTTTATAGCAAAATGTAAGAAGACGGTTCCTTGGCACCGTGTATGCACCCATGGCTATACTTAAAAAGTATGTTTCAGTTTTCTCAAAAGATTAAAGATTAGTTTAGTTGGCATACACTTTGATGCCTGTCTCATAAAATGTTCAAAAATGTAAATGTCTGAGAGAAAGAGAAGAGTAAAGAGTTGGGAGAATATCGTATGCGTATCAGAGTATAGGGTCCATGCATTCAGCCTTAAAGTGACAGCAGCTTTGTAAAGAGCTTTATAACTTTTATACAAGAAATTGAAACTTCCAATACTTCTATAAAAGTTACAACACTCTATACAAATGTAAAGAAATGAGTTTAAGGCAGTCGTATGCTAGCATGTCGGATGGAGCATCACTGACTGGCTTTAACCACCATGATGGCATAGTGTGCATTTATACAACAATGCAACAATAATAAAATAATGCATTGACATAAAAAAGGAAATTTACTTTTGATACTTAAGTACTTTTAAAAACAAATACTTCTGTACTTTTACTTAAGTAAAAATCTGTTTTTAGAACTTTCACTTGTAACGGAGTAATATTTGACCTGTAGTACTTTTACTTTTACTCAAGTAAAAGAGTTGTGTACTTTGTCCACCTCTGGGGCTTTCTAGAGCACAAATAAAACACGTCTTTGTCTATAACTTTTTTATGATGTAATTTGATCAGACCATCACTTACCTTTACTACTTTTCAGTTACTTTTTTTGTCATGTGTGAAGAGGAAAAAATCCAACCTGGTTTCATGAGAAACAATTAAGATCTGGTGTATTAGTGGTGAATTCCTATGAATTTGAATTGATTGATTTCCTGCATTTACGTAAGCATGAAAGTCCACATGTAACCCCACCATTAAGCCTAACTATCAGTGTGGGTGAGCAGATTAATTTACAAATGAGATTGTACAAATGAATATGAATCTACCACCAATTCACCAAAATGTAAATATAAATCACAAATTGCCTATTGTGGTAGGGAAACCAAGGTACAAATCACTTGACAGCAGAATATTTTTATTGTGGGTCATTCCCAATCTAATTTGTTTACAATTATGCATAAAGTATAAATTTATTATTTAATTGTGTGTATTTAGGATACATAAAATGCTAACTATGACATAAGCTTTAGCCAGACAAAAGATATGGCCTTTTTATATTATAAAACAGTGGTTCTCAAATTAACTTCAATTAATTTACTTTAAGGCTGTCCACAATAATACATGACAAAAACAGCCTTTTTACATTACAGAAATTATGGGGAACGCTTGCGTGATGAAGTCATGAAGCACATGTGAAATCAGTCCAATAGTGTGAGAGAACGTCAGAGGTGGATGACGTTGTAAGACTGAAAATACTGGTTGAGGCCCTGTTCTGAGACAAAGGGTCCCCACACGACCTCACTTCCACAAACTACTAAGAACTCACACAAGAATATGGTTTAATGTGAATGTTTTATCATTGACTGTTATGTTTTTGGTGTCATTTGAAAGGTCTCAAAGTGAGTGGTACAGGTATCTCATATCCAGATAGATAAAACAAAAGGTAATAAGGGTTTAAGAATTTATGGATAACTGACTTAGAAAGGAAGGTGGTTTTCTTCAGCAAATGGTTACCCACCTCCATGAAGGTGCGACCACTGCATGCAAATTTCTTTTGTTAGCACATGTTTCTGACTATTTAATTAGATGGAGCAGAGAGTTCGGGGCCTTTCCTGCACTTGAGGTCGGCCCGTGAGGCTGAGAGAAAAATCTCTCAGCCTCACGTATTTCTTAAAAGTTGGGTTTGCATCTTCTCTCTATTCCTGAGCATTTGATGTTTTGTATCGATTATCTTTGAATTGATTATGAAATTGGCATGATACATTTACCTGACATAATAAATTGTTACATTTGATTATTCTAACTGATTTTGGACATTGTTCACTTAATGGTTAAAAGGAATAGTCAAACATTCGCTCACTTTTAGTGAGGCACAGATATTATTAAAACCTTTCATTTATGGAGTCAGATGAAATAAACGAGTAAATATATGATTAATATATTACAAATTTAACCAACCAATACTTCGCATGAGTGAGGACAGAACACGTGTAACCTTCCCCGTGTACTGGCGAACCGGCAGATTGGACCAGTTTCACGGGCCTTACAAAATGGTGACCTCGACGTGATCTCAAAACAGATCTAAGCAGTTTCACGAGAAACGTCCTTTTCAGCAAGTATTGGGATTTTAAAATCAACAAGAGGTTTTGAACATCTTCTCTTTCTTCCGTGGTTGTGGTAAGTCAATTTTCTTTGCATTTTTAGAAGTGTTGAAGAAATGTTTGCATTGTTTACGGGTTTGGAATTAAAACCCTTTGTTTAGAAGCGTGAGGCCACAGCCAGATGAAGAATGATTAGATTGTAAAGATCTCCTTGTTTTGCCGAAACAACAGGAAGCAAACCTAAAGTGAGAATAACATCTTCCAAATAATTAACCCTTTAGGCGCCAGAAGTTTTTTCCTAAAACGTTCGATTTTGACATCTTAATTTCAAAAGGCTATATCTTAAAAGTGATAAAAGATAGAGACTTTCTGTAAATTAGAGAAATATTAAGGATGACCCAAAGTTTATGTAGGGATTACATTGTCCCATCTAATTTGCATATTATGACGTCATATGGTGGTGGTCACCTTGAATTATAGAATTTTGATGAAAAGTCACATGTTTAAATGATAAAATGCAGCACTTCTTTCCCCCCAAAATGTCCCTCACCTTCTGTGTGCTATATTGCACAATACTGAATGCTCAGGTAAATAGTAAATAGTAAACAAACTGTGTAAATCGTTACTAATAAATGGTAGAAACAAACCGAATGCATGCAGCGGAGTGCCTACTACATACAGTAGGCACTCTGATTCCATGTATGGGGCACATATATATTATTCATATGACACACAAACACAAGTAGACAAGACCTGTTTAGTTCAAAAGCTCACTCGCCACGGCAAGGCAGAGATCATGATTGAGATACGAGACAAGACGAGAGACAGACGCACCTACGCGTGCACGCCCGCTGAGTTTGCACAGTTCGGACTACTGTCATTGTCATTGTGACTCCCCACCCTGCCTCCACATTGCCCACTAACTGTATTTGCAATACACGCGGTTCAGCTGCGTGAGACAAATGCTGCCAGTGCAACACTGCCGCGCGCGGCTCGCGCTCTCCATGCGCACCACTGCCCGGCCAACGCAAAAACGTGTGCGTTGTGAAGCCGGCGTAACACGCCTGATAACTTCGCGATGAACACTCCGACCCCGCGAAACACCACTGTGTTCCCACCACTGACATTGGGCGAATGACCATCTACATTGGGCAAAGGATTCACCGTTTGTGCTTGGTGTAGGACTATACTTTCACTTTCAGAATCACCGTCATCAGATATACCCCTTCAGAATCAGGGTCCGCGAATAGAAGACCCAACACTTCATTGTGGGTAAGCTTTATTGATGCCTTTAGAAAATAATAATCTAATGCAAATACTCGCTGACGTTGACAATATTGCTCTGATAAGATGGCTCACGCGCACACTAGCTCCGCGTTTGTTCGCACTGACTCAATGTGCTCTTGCTCGAAGATTTTGAATAGAAGCATGAAGTTTTTTTGTGTCGGGATGAAGTATGACATGTCTGACATCTAGTGGAGGGGAGGTCAAACGAAATTTGACACCCTATTTGACTAAATCGGCCGTTTTATTCAGTGCCGCATCTTGTCGAGTAAACTCGACCGTGGCGCCTAGAGGGTTAATAACTCGATGAAGAGCCGAAAAAGTAAAGCCTAAAAGTTTTAAAATCAACCGCATGTTTTCCGGCCATTGTTGTATCTGGGCTTGTTAAAGACAAACCAGCAACACGTGAAGAGAATGAGCAAACTAACAGAGAAAGAAAAATCTAAGTTTGTTAAGAAATACGTGAGGCTGAGAGATTTTTCTCTCAGCCTCACGGACCGACCTCAAGTACAGGAAAGGCCCCGAACTCTCTGCTCCATCTAATTAAATAGTCAGAAACATGTGCTAACAAAAGAAATTTGCATGCAGTGGTCGCACCTTCATGGGGGTGGGTAACCATTTGCTGAAGAAAACCACCTTCCTTTCTAAGTCAGTTATCCATAAATTCTTAAAACCTTATTACCTTTTGTTTTATCTATCTGGATATGAGATACCTGTACCACTCACTTTGAGACCTTTCAAATGACACCAAAAACATAACAGTCAATGATAAAACATTCACATTAAACCATATTCTTGTGTGAGTTCTTAGTAGTTTGTGGAAGTGAGGTCGTGTGGGGACCCTTTGTCTCAGAACAGGGCCTCAACCAGTATTTTCAGTCTTACAACGTCATGAACCAGGAAGTATAAAGCCTGCCAAAACAAAGCCGCGCTAGCTTCTGTTGTCTTCAGTAGCGCTTTGTGTGATCAGTGATTCAGTGTTTTTCTAGTTCAGTAAAGTAATTCTAACAAACACTATGGTGGATAAGCAGCAGTTTAGAGTGTTCACCCTTGCCCTCGTTTCATTACGGGTGGGGACACACACATTCTTTGTGTTGCTTGTTTGGGAGAGGAGCATGCACGGTCAGCGCTCGAGGGCGCTGAATGTGAGCACTGCGAGGTGCTTCCTTTAAGGACACTCCGATCCCGCCTGGCGTTCTTTCGCGAGGACGTTCAGACTCGCGTTCCTGTGGAAGAAATAGAGGATTCGCCACCTCAGTCACAAGCATTTGAAGAGCTAGTTGAGGTTGTGACAAGGGCTGTTGAGCATTTAAACATTGACTGGCCCGCTGATAAGCAGGATGTTCGATCTAAAAGCAAGTTAGATGAACGTTATCTGCCGACTCGTTCACAACCTCAACGTCAGGGTCTACCGTTTTTCCCTGATCTCCACACTGAGGTGTCGAGATCATGGGAGAAACCAGTGTCATATTGAGTGTATAGTGCACAAATATCCAACTATTCCACCATTATGAACTATAAAGAGCACGGTTATGGGGAGATGCCCAAAATAGAAGATAATTTAGCAAGCTATTTATCCCCTGATTCGGCATCTTCCCAAAAGGCCCCGGCATTACCCACTAAGCCAGTTCGCACAACATCTGCTTTAGTGGGTAAGGCTTATTCAGCTTCTGGTCAGGCTGCAGCGTGCTTACACACTATGTCGCTGCTGCAGGCCTACCAGGCTGAATTACTGAGTGACATTGATGCGGGTGGGGGAATTGGGCCCGAAGTAGTGTGTGAGCTACGTCGGGCCACAGATTTGTCTCTTAGGGCCACCAAGGAGACGGCCAAATCAATCGGCCGCCCTATGGCAGCCTTGGCTACTGAGAGGCATCTCTGGCTGAATCTCAGCTCTATTAAGGAAAAGGATAAAAGCTTTCTGATGGACGCGCCCGTATCTCCTTCAGGCCTTTTCGGCGACACAGTTAACACCGTTGTCGAAAGGTTTCAGGAGGCTTCCGAGCAAACGTCGCGTTCCAGAAGCTCCTCCCCCGCCGCTCACATTTCACTTTCTGCCGATCACAGAGAGCAGCCCCAAACATCAAAAGCCAGCTCTTCACACCGTGCCACACAGAAACAGAGTGTGGCTTCCCGTGCACCCCCTCAGAAAGATTGGGGACACGGGAAGCGCAATCTGCCGCAGCCTTCGAGGGGTAAGACGGATCTGCGGACCGTCATTACTTCCAAGAAGGCTGCGGGGAAAAGGTCCTGACGCCTGAGGGGTCAGGATTATGGGGGCGTTCCTCCCCGAAGGGAAGCAGTGTACACGGTGCCTGTCTCCCTTCGGTGCCCTCTGGGGGTCGTGGAAGCTACTGCCAAATGTTTCTCGTTGGGTCCTGCACACTATAGAAAAGGGTATAAAATACAGTATGGGGGTCCTACCCACAGTGGTGGGCCCAGAGCAGGTTCTGGTAATGGAACAAGAAGTAAAAGCCCTGTTAGAGAAAGGGGCCATCGAATATGTACCTCACTCAGACAGGGAAGCCGGGTTTTACAGCCTGTACTTCATAGTTCCAAAGAAGGATGGGGGTCTGCGTCCCATTTTAGATCTTCGGGTGCTGAACGAGGTGGTCATGCGACTCAAGTTCAAGATGTTAACCTTGAGACAAATCGTGCCACAGATCAGGTCCGAGGACTGGTTTGTCACGATAGATCTCAAGGACGCATATTTCCACATTTCCATCCTTCCATATCACAGGAAGTTCCTGAGGTTTGCTTTCACGGGGAAAGCATACCAATACAGAGTTCTTCCATTCGGTCTAGCACTTTCACCCCGCACTTTCACGAAATGCATAGATGCAACCCTGGCGCCTATGCGTCTGCAGGGGATTCGCATTATAAATTACATCGACGATTGGTTGATTCTAGCTCATTCGCATCAGGTAGCAGTTCGGCATTGAGATGTCGTTCTCTCTCACATGAAGGAGTTGGGGTTATGACTGAATGCCAAAAAGATTGTGCTTTCTCCACTTCAGAGGACCACTTTTCTAGGCATGATATGGGATTCAGTGTCGATACAGGTGTGCCTGTCACTGGCACGGATAGAGACTATACTGTCAGCAGTAAAGAGAGTAAAATTAGACCAGTCACTCACTGTAAAACAGTTTCAACGAATTCTGGGTCTGATGGCAGCAGTATCCAACGTGATACCTTTTGGACTGCTGTACATGAGACCCCTACAGTGGTGGCTCAGAACCAAGGGGTTTTCCCCGAGGGGCAACCCCTTTCGCATAATCAGGGTCACGCGGCGTTGCTTACGTGCCCTGGTTATGTGGAAGAAACCTTGGTTCCTGTCCCAGGGTCCTGCGTTGAGAGCTTCTGGTCGTCGCAAGATGCTAACGACAGATGCCTCTCTCACGGGCTGGGGAGCGGTCCTGGAGGGTCGCTCTACTCAGGGTCTGTGGGGAGACCACCATCTCTCGTGGCACATCAATCGCCTGGAGATGTTGCCAGTGTTTCTTGCCCTCAATTTCCTCACAGACCTCAGGGGCCAGCATGTGCTAGTTTGCACGGACAACACATCGGTGGTCGCCTATATAAATCACCAGGGGGGTCTGCGTTCACGTCCGCTATGCAAGTTGGCATGCCAGATCCTCCTGTGGTCTCAGGGGAAGTTCCTCTCCCTCAGAGCGGCTTATATCCCTGGGGCCCAGAGTATAGGAGCAGACGTCCTGTCGAGGCAGGGGCTGAGGCCCGGGGAATGGAGGCTCCACCCCGAGGTGGTGGAGCAGATTTGGAGGATGTTCGGCCGGGCTCAAGTGGATCTGTTTGCGTCTCGAGAGACGTCTCACTGTCCACTCTGGTTCTCCCTCACGCATCCAGCTCCGCTGGGTCTGGATGCTATGGTACATGCGTGGCCGAGGCTGCGCCTGTATGCTTTTCCCCCGATCACTCTGCTCCCGGTAATTCTGGATATTGTTTGCAGGGACCATGTGCGCCTTATTCTGATAGCCCCGCGTTGGCAGGGTATGGTTTCCCAATATGGTGTCGCTCCTCGACGGGCATCCACTCCAGTTGCCGGTCAGGAGGGACCTTCTGTCCCAAGCAGAGGGGTCAATATTCCACCCCCATCCAGAACTATGGAATCTATGGGCGTGGCCTCTGAGGGGGCCCAGCTCATAAGGTTGGGTCTCTCAACCGAGGTTGTAGATACCATTCTTCACTCCAGAGCTCCATCCACGAGAAAGCTTTATGCTCTGAAATGGACAGTGTTCACTTCTTGGTGTAGTAGCCGTCACCAGGACCCAGTTAACTGCCCGGTTGGTACAGTGCTGGAGTTCCTGCAGGAACGGTTTAATGCAGGTCTATCCCCCTCCACATTGAAGATGTATGTGGTGGCCATTGGTGCTTACCACACTCTTCTGGGTGGGTTATCTGTGGGTAAAGATCCGTTGGTGTCTCGTTTCCTCCGTGGTACTTTGAGGCTGAGGCCTGTAGTTCGCACCAGGGTGCCGGCGTGGGACCTGGCTACGGTCCTCCAGGGCCTGTCCCAGGCTCCCTTTGAGCCGCTGGAAGAGGTTCAGGCTAAGTTTCTGACTTTAAAAGCTCTGTTCCTCCTCGCTATTTCATCTCTTAAGAAGATAGGATATCGTCGCTGCCCGATGAAACTCACGTATGTCCAAAACGCTTACTTTTCAGGAAGTGAAAAAAACACTGTATTTCAAAAGCAGTTGAATGTAGCGTTGTCATACTTGGTACAGCATCTTTACATGTAACCATATTCTTGACAGTGTAATAATATAATCCACATTTGACCAAAATTGAGTTTAAATGGACATACGTGCATATTTTACAGTAACGGTGGTCGATACGCGTTCTTACGATCATTAATTAGAATGGCAAAGTCGCGTTTCAGCAGAGGAATACGTGAGGAATACAGAGGAATACATGCTGGATATTCTCAGCCTCTGGCAAGCGGTGATCGCAGTATGAGTGAGGCATGTTCTAGTGACAATCATGACAGTAGCATTACAGGCTATAATTTGATCAGTTTGATTGAGAAAAAAAAGGCTGAATCTTATCAAAGAGACCGAGTTTATTTACATACTAGCAAGCAAACTAATCTGTGAAGAACTAGATTAGAACTAAACTGTGGAGAGCTTCAATGTCGTACTTTCGGCTATCCAGTGCTGAGCTTCGATGAAACAATTTCACGAGACCGGCGAGACCAGCGAGATGCTTCCACAGGGTGGGAGATACGCGGCGTGATTGACAGCTTTGACACCAAATGGATATACGTGAAAATCAGATGACATGTTTTCACAACTTTTCATTGGCCATTTAGATATGTGACGCATACTGTATACGGAAATGAACCTGGACATTCAATCCGTCGAAAAATCTCAAAATCGGCAAAATGGACATACGTGGTTTTCATCGGACAGCGACGATATCTTCAGGCTCTTTCTGTTGCACCCTCGTGCTTGGAGTTTGCACCTGGCATGGTCAAGGCCTTCCTTCATCCTAGGCCAGGTTATATTCCTAAGGTCCCTACTAACGTAGCTAGATCGATTATTCTTCAGGCCTTCTATTCTCCACCTTTCCTCAATCCGGACCAGGAGAAAAATAATTTGCTTTTCCCTGTGAGGGCTTTAGATGCTTACGTCCACAGAGCTGCCCTGTGGCGTAAAACGGAACAATTGTTTGTGTGCTTCGTGCCCCCCAAAAAGGGGTCCCCAGCATCTAAGCAAAGAATGAGCAAGTGGGTGGTTGAGACTCTGCAGGATGTTTGTGATGCGGCGGGTTGGTCCTCACCGCATACATTCGTCAGGTTCTACTCTTTGGACTTGGACACCAGGGTCTGGGGTTTTGTCGTCCTAGCGCTGCTTTTTCACACTGGACAGGCACGTCTCACTATGGTGGCAATTTTTATTGTTATTACATTAACTTGTTTTGTCTCATTTTGAAGCATTTTAAGCCATCAGTTTTCTACGTTTTCATATTAAACTAGTCATAGTGTTTTTAAAGAGTTTATTTTCCAAAAGTCCACAGGGCTAAAACTTGACGAAACACATTTTTTATAAAACCAGGTGCTTCTGGCCAACTTTAAAACACAGATTCATGAGTACATGCTTGATATCAACATTGTGAAGTGTGACGTAAATTCGTTGTGAAACTTGTGCGAGAAGTGATGCGGGAGCATAGTGGATCATCACTACGTCACGTTTCATATGCTGATGTTTATGTCAAGCGTAAACGCATACAGTCGGCCAAAAGCATTTATTTATAAAAGTTTAAAATATTTGTAGTTTTTTTCTCACTCACCTATCATTTCGTATCGGAAGACATTGATTCCACTGTTGAACGTTGTTTCCACATTTTTAACTGGTTTGAGCTGGTTTAAGCTGGTCCATAGCTGGTCATGAGCTGGTTTAAGATGGTCAAGTGCTGGTCCTAAGAAACTAGCTCTAGCTTATAACCAGCTCAGGACCATCTTAAACCAGCTCATGACCAACAAAGGACCAGCATAAACCAGCTCAAACCAGCTGCCATGATTCAAAACATACCTAAACAGCATATGCTGTTTTTTTAACAGGGTCATCAACTCGGTTCGTAAGGATTGCAGTTGTTTTTGTAATTTTTTAAGCAACTTTGGAGGTCCAAACCAGTTGCATAAACAGAGATGGATTATTTTTCACAAAATCTCCATTTGCGTTCCACAGAAGAAATTAAGTCATATACAGTACATCTGGTATGGCATGAGGGAGTAAATGATAAGAGCATTTTCATTTGGGTGAGTATCCCTTTAAGAAAGTAAATAGGGTTCATTTTGATTTCATGTTGACCTTCCCGTGGGTCACCTTATACTCTGGGCCCATTTGACCCTCTAAACCTACCTACACTACACCCATGTGCATTGAGTGTATTCTCACCTGTCACAGAACGAGGGCTTTCACACTAGCATCTGTAACATGACATGCCAGAGAGAAGCTCTCCACTGCCATCCTTCCCAGGGGGACTGTCTCATTTGCTTGAGGCGGCTGCCACTGAAGTTCTCTGATAATAAAGGACAATGTCACAGCCCACACAGCTCCACTACCACCACCCCCACCCCAACCCACTTTACACTCCTTCTTCGCAGCCGGACCCGCCACTCAAATTAATCAGCCTGAAACGGCATCATCCCCTGCAACTCTGTCACCACACGAGTCGAAAGAGATGTTCCAGACGCTTCTCTGCTGCCCGTCCGGCCCGAGTCATCATTAGTCCCAGCAGCCACAGCTGCGGCCGAGAGCTCCACCTGCCAATTAGGGGCACCTGTCCAAACACCGCTGCCAGTCACTCACCGCTCACAGTGCGAAGACACCCCCACAGTTCACATTGAGCTGGGGCACTTTGACATTCTATGCCGATTTGGTCTGAGATTTTGCAGAGGATGACAAAGTTGTGGCTGAATCAATAAACGACTGGAAAGTGACAGATAAGACAGTTATTTATGATTTATGTAAAACACCTTGCATAAAGAAAATTAAATATCTTGTTGCACCTTGTCATATGCTTACAGTGTGGCCCCATCTGTGAATCTTCTTCTGTGCCAATAGGTGTGTCATGTAGATGACATTGAGCTGTAATAGTTGGGTTTCTGGTAAATCCTGCAACACCTGGCTCTGATAGTGTTTTTGTGAATGCTTGGAGAAGAGGCAATTGTGACCGACCTTAAAATAAATAAAAAAATGTATTCATGTGCCCTCATAATCCCTCTTGCAACAATAGGCGAGTTCATGCACAGACAGATCTGTTTATGACATCAAATTATGTTTTATTAATAAAGTATAGGAGGAACACGTTCAAATGATCTATCCAATTAGCACGAGACAAGACATATACATGGCTGACTCACCTATGTTCCCCGACAATTTTCTGTATCCCTCCACCACCCCGACTCCTCATTCTTGGCTGGTTTTCTATCTCAGCCATGAGTTCGGGGGGGGGGTTATGGGTTCAGTTATGGGTTCAGGCCAAAATATCGACCTCTGAGCCCTCTCCTCGGACAGCACGCCAAATACGCATACTCTTTGCTCTATCCGATTATTTGTAAGTGTGACCTCAGGAAAGTACCGCAAGAGAGCAGACAGCTCTGTATGTTATGCTCTTGTGGTACTTTGATGTCATACACAGATCAGTCTGTGCAGTGCCACTTAAGTCAAACCTGACATCTCTTCTCTGATGTTGTGTTTACTGGTGTGAGGCTGATGTGTCACTCACATGAGAAAAGACATTTCAATTATTTTTTTTAAACATTACTTAACAAAATTAACTGACGTTACTCTGACAGAACAAAAATATATGGGAATATACTGCAAAATATAATGATATATATTACATAATACATTTCCATATATGGGAAACTAGTGCTTATATTTTTCAATATACTGCAATATATGCATCGACCATGTATGGCTATATATTGATACATATAAAATATTTAGAAATTAACACAAAAATAGCACGATACATGTAATATTCATAAAGTTTGATCCTTTATTGTTTACATATATTGCTCATACATGTTCCCATATAAATGTGAATGTATGTATACACATATATACACACATTCATGGAATGAGTTACATAAAATCAGTGGTTACAACAGACTTCTAGTTCCCAGCATACTTTGCTTCTGACTGTTAAAGGAGAGTAAATGTTCAAATTAAGTGTTATTTCATGTGTTTTGGGGCATTTCAAAAGTATTGTGACACCCCTCCAAATCATTGAATTCAGGTGTTCCAATCACTTCCATGGCCACAGGTGTATAAAATCAAGCACCTAGGCATGCAGACTGCTTCTACAAACATTTGTGAAAGAATGGATCGCTTTCAGGAGCTCAGTGAAGTCAAGTGTGGTACCGTGATAGGTTGTGCGATAATCCCATTCGTGAAATTTCCTCACTACTAAATATTCCACAGTCAAATGTTAGATGAGTCTGTGTTTGGCGGTTGCCAGGAGAATGGTACATGCCTGACTGCAATGTGTCAAGTGTAAAGTTTGGTGGAGGGAAGATTATGGTGTGTGGTTATTTTTCAGGGGTTGGGCTTGGCCAAAAAAAGAAAGAAACTCTTAATGCTTCAGAACACCTAGACAATTTGGGCAATTTCATGCTCCCAACTTTGTGGGAACAATTTGGGGATGGCCCCTTCCTGTTCCAACATGATTGCACACCAATGCACAAAACAAGGTCCATAAAAACATGGATGAGTGAGTTTGGTGTGGAGGAACTTGATTGGCCTGCACAAAGTCCTGACCTCAACCCAATAGAACACATTTGAGATGAATTAGAGTGGAGACTGCGCTCTAGTTATTGGCGATTCTATTACAGGGAACGTGAAAATAAAGACACCAGCCACAATAGTCGCATGTTTACCGGGAGCCAGAGTGCCTGACATCAAAGCAAATTTAAAAGTGCTGGCTAACTGTGCGTTCACACCGCCGCCGGCGAGAGCATCAAACTTCGCTCTGGCCGCCCTGCCATCGATGCTGTAGAAAGATTTGTGGACGCGCTGCCGCTCTGACATAGATCGAATGCTTGGTCTTTTTTAAAACTGTATTTAAAGGGGCTGCAAAGCAAACAATCATGTTGATCTGCATTTGTGCAGACTGAGCACAGGTAGGGTATAACCGTTTTAGATAACCTCATGAAATCATTTCAATGTGAAAGTAAAAAAAAAAAAACATACTTTGTGAAAAAAAAAAAAACTTAACATGTTTGCTAACGGAATTAACCAATTAAAAGCCATTTGTGTGGTGTGGCTTTTGTGTTCATAGTTAAGTGCTAGTATAATTTCAACACAACGTTACAGTTTATAGGAGACGTTTGCTAGCTGTGGTCTTTAATTAGCATTAATTTGTGTACACCCTACATTACAATAACTGTCCTGGGTGAAGTGCAGCATTAATGCAACTGGTCAAATCGGTGTTGTTTTGAGCAAATTAATTGTATTCCCGCTGAAAAACAAGCGTTCTGGAGCGAAAATGTTGCCTATAAATAATGTTGAGTGCCTTCTTATCAAACCCACCACAGCAACGATCAACCTTTCCTCCATTTTTTGCTTGGGAACTAATGTGGTCGGAACCAAAGTTTACAGCACTGCGTTCTCTGGAATCATCTCAAGCGGAGAACTTCTACATTCCCATTGGTTGTCGCTGGTTGCCGCCGAACTGCGTCATAGCTCATTACCATTAAGTTGACCTGATTTCAATTCTCCTCGACGCCCAAATCGTCCGAGACGCGCCGCGCCACTCTCACCGGAGCTCGCCGCCAGGCTCCCATTGAAAATGAATGACTTCCGGCCACTTTGACGCTCTCGCCGGCGGCGGTGTGAACGCACAGTAATGCTAATCGTAAATTCTCTAAGATTATTATTCACGTCGGCACAAATGATGTTTGACTTCGCCAGTCGTAGATCACCAAATTTAACATTAAAGAGGTGTGTTAACTCGCAAGTACAATGTGAGGTGAAATTTTTTGCTCTGGTCCCCTCCCTGTTTGCCGGAGTGATGAGATACTAGACTATCATCACTCAATGGCTGGTTGTCTAAGTGGTGTCCGCAAAATAACATAGGGTTCATAGACAATTGGAAAAGCTTTTGGGGCAGACCTGACCTGTTGAAAAAGGATGGCATCCATTCTTCCTGGGGTGGTGCTGCTCTTCTCTCTAGTAATTTGGCACATGGTCTTAGAGCTAAACCTTGACTAACTGGGATCCAAGTCAGGAAGCAGACAAACTGGCTAAACCGGCTGTCTGCTAGCTGTCATACGTCACAGAAGTCAGATAAATCCCAAAACATAGAGACTCTTTCACCTAGATATTATCACACAGAGACTGTGTCTGCTCCCCAAATTAGTAAATAAAAAAAAAACATCAAAACAATTCAACGGTAAAAATGTAATTGATGTCCAACAAATAAACAACAGATATAATACAGATGAACAAATGATAAAGCTTGGGTTGCTGAATATTCGTTCCCTTTCCCCAAAAGTGCTTATTGTTAATGATATGATTACAGATAATAATCTAGATGTGCTCTGTTTGACAGAAACCTGGCTAAAACCTGACGACTACATTACTTTAAATGAGTCCACCCCCCAAGATTATTGTTATAAACATGAGCCGCGTCTGAAAGGTGAAGGGGGAGGGGTTGCTGTAATTTATAATAATATCTTCAGTATTACTCAGAAGTCTAGTTTCAAATATAATTCCTTTGAAGTTTTGGTGCTTTATGTAACGTTATGTAGAGTAATTGATAAATCCCATTTGACATTTGTGTTGGCTACTGTATACAGGCCACCAGGGCACCATACAGACTTAACCAAAGAATTTGCTGATTTTCTATCAGAGTTAGTACTGGCTGCAGATAAAATACTAATTGTTGGTGATTTTAATAGCCATGTAGACAATGAAAAAGAAGCATTGGGATTGGCATTTAGAGACATTCTAAACTCTACACTCACATGTCAGGACCCACTCATCGCCATAATCATACTTTAGACCTAATATTGGTCACATGGAATAAATGTTGATACCGTTGAAATTCTACAGCAGAGCGATGACATCTCAGATCATTACCTAGTATCATGTATACTTAATTTAGCTAAGGCTACATAGCCGTCCCCTCGCTTCAAATATGGCAGGACTATCACTGCCGCCACTAAAGATTGCTTTGTAAACAATCTTCCTCATCAGTTTTATCTCCTCAGCATCCCTGATAGTTTAGAAGAATTCGATGTTGCAACAGAAACTATTGACTCTCTCTTTTCCAGCACTTTAGACACAGTTGCTCCCCACAGTTGCGCTTAAAGAAGATTAAAGAAAATAGTCCAACGCCGTGGTACAACAAGCACACTCGGGCCCTTAAAACAGCAGCCAGAAAAATTGATCGCATACAAAAAGGCCATACAAACTGCTAGATCTGCTTATTTCTTGACTCTCTTAGAAGAAAACAAACACAACCCTAGGTATTTATTCGTTACAGTGGCTAAATTAACCAATAATAAAGCTTCAACTTCTGATGTTTGTGAACAGCACAGCAGTAATGACTTTATTAACTTCTTTACATGTAAGATTGATAATATTAGGAAAAAATTATAACCATGCAGTCGTCTACTACAGTATCACATCAGACAGAGCATTGTAGTGTCACTGAGGAAAAATTACACTCATTCACTGCTTTAAACTCGTTAAATCATCAAAATCAACAACATGACTAAGCTACTGAAAGAGATGCTTCCAGAGGTCATAGATCCTCTTTTTAATATCATTAATTCATCCTTGACATTAGGATATGTACCGAAAACTTTTAAGTTGGCTATTATTAAAGCACTTATTAAAAAAACGCAACTTGATCCTACAGAATTAGTCAATTACAGGCCAATCTCAAATCTACCCTTTCTGTCAAAAATACAAGAAAAGGCAGTGTCCTCACAATTATGCTCCTTTTTAGAAAGAAATTGTATCTGTGAGGATTTCCAGTCAGGATTTAGACCGTATCATAGTACTGAGACTGCTCTGATCAGAGTTACAAATGATTTACTCTTATCATTCGATCGTGGTTGTATCTCTCTATTAGTATTACTCGATCTTAACACTGCATTTGATACTATCGACCACAACATTCTTTTGAATAGACTCAAAAATTATGTTGGCATTAGTGGAACTCCATTGGCATGGTTTAAATCATACTTATCTGACTGTTATCAGTTTGTAGCAGTAAATTAAGAGATGTAACACTGATCACAAGTTCAGTATGGAGTACCGCAAGGCTCAGTGCTAGGACCATTGCTTTTCACCCTGTACATGCTACCACTGGGAGATATCATTAGGAAGCATGGCGTTAGTTTTCATTGTTATGCTGATGATACTCAGCTCTATATTTCTTCACGCCCTGACAAAACTTATTAATTCACAAGATTAATGGAAGGCATAGCTGATATAAAAAATTGGATGACTAGTAATTTCCTGCAACTTAATTCAGAAAAAAAATTAATTTTTAATTATTGGACAAAAAAACTCCACAAGTAGTAACATATAATACTGCTTAACACTTGATGGCTGCTCTGTCAAGTCCTCGTCGTCAGTTAGAAACCTGGGTGTGCTCTTTGATACCAATCTTTCATTTGAAAGCCACGTTTCTAGCATCTGTAAAACTGCATTTTACCATCTTAAAATATATATCTAATATATATACAGTCTTCCTAGCATTGTTCGGGAAGCAGACACACAAGCTGGGACAAATGAACTAATGGGACAAATGAACTAATGAGGGTAACCATGGGAAACACAGGATTGGTGGGAAAAAGAACAAAGGAACATGTGACATGCAAAGACACAACAGATATGTAACAGTAACGTGTTAGTATTTTTGTAACTTTTATATTCTTGTCTACATTTGATGCCAGGATCAGCTAGTTATGCAAACAAAAAGAAATGAAAATTATACACAACAAATCTGTATACGCTGGAATCATGGTGCCTTCATTTGACAGACACCCCATTTCTATTTTTGAGTATGGCACTTTTTTCCCCATCCATCACAAATAAAATATTTTCTTTAATGAATTGCACACAGTATGTTTGAATTCATTTATTTTTTTCTTTTAATTCATTGAATTCATCCATTCATTTATTTCAGAGTGGAAGATAAACATTTCTAAAGCCAGAAACATACTTAACATGTACTTGCCTTCGGAATTATGCACCCACACAATTTGGAACTCAAGGACAAGCAAAGTCAATCTGCATTCACGTAGCCCGTTTGCGCGACATATGTTTCTGGCTAAAAAGAAAAAGAGTAACAAAAATTTTATTGATAGAATGTGTTAATGAGAAGAGTAACTTTTTACTGTATGGAGTCTGAGTCGTATACAAGCTGCACACAAAGACATTTAAACGATTGGATACACAGGAATCCTGTTTGGTTTCAACAAATGTAAGTAAATACTCTGTTTTACTGAGAAAGAAACCTCTCCAGATAATTCAGTACATGATTCATTGAACTGTTCATGATTCATACTGAATCAACGGAAGCCGCTTCGCTAATAAATGTAACATACCGATTCATTGAAAATAACCGACTCAAAAGAGAGATTGGTTACTAATTTAACCTCGGTTCCCTGAGATAACAGGAACGAGCATTACATTAGTTTCTGACGTAGGGGAAAACTTTTTCTCCAAATACTGAAGCATGATTGACAGACTAATGTCTTTTCAACCCACCAAAACAGGGCCGACTGCCTACATCGGTCATGCAAGCATGAAAGCGTAGTAGCATGGCAAGCTATGCAATTCAATAGCACCGTGCTACCAGTGCAAAACGTAAAGCCTTCCAGTGAGTTTGTAGCCTGCAGGTGCTTGATGGCAAGGGCCATATAGCAGAATAAATAACTGATAGCAGACTCTAACAGAATTTGTTTGGTAAAGCGGGCTCGTGTCCAGGACTGGAGCCCATGAGGCATAATGTCGCAGTAAAGCAACAGAGAATCTGAACCTAGCTAAGTCAACAATATCCATGCTTGAAGAGCAGGGACGTCTAGGTTATAACATCTGGAAAAGATAGCCAGAATTGACTAGAGCATTCAACGTACACCCTAAGGGCCCGAACTGGGCAGAGCTTTCCAAGGGACCAGGTCTTTGGTGCAGCCATGGGTCACCTTGAGATTGAGGTGGCCCCCGCATATGAAGCAGGTCTAAGGGAACTACTGAAGAGGCTGCTGTCATAAGGCCCAGTAGTTTCTGAAACTTCTTTAGGGGAAAGATTTCCCCAACATCGAATGGTGCCGCTAGTCTCTGAATTTTCAGAGAGTGTGCCGGTGAAATCCGGTCAAAAACTGCCCCCAGGAACGAGATTCGTTGGCTGGGGAGCAATGAGGTTGTTTTAGTTTATTTTTGATTGTTGATCCTGAACCCCAGATGCGCTGAAATGTGTGATGGCGGCTTCCGCTGGGGATGGGGGGTCGGGTGGCTTGGTGTATCTCTTTTTCTCCGTGCTGTCAACCGTCATCAGGGCAGACAAAGAGGAATAGTGGTTGAGAGCAGAATAAGGGGGACGACAAGACTTGACTTAGGCTGGTCGCTGACGGGGGTCCTGACCACGCCACTTGCACTAGATTACGGACGCTGGTCATCATGCGGTGAAGAGCCCTTGAGATTCCTCGTGCTGTGGTGAGAACAAGGCATGTGAGTGCTGGGCTGACATAAGTTCGCTACAGCCGTTGTACGAAACTTGCCCTTTTTGAAATAAATTTGCTCCTAATGGCTTGCCAGATAGTTGCCATTAATCCACTGCTTAAAGTGTTCTTCAATGGCAAGTAGAAAGTCTTCTATCTTCTATCTTCTTCTTTGGAGCCTGCGGGGAGATGATCTTCACTCTGAACAGTGAAGGAAATGGCTGTCAGCATGACTTATATAGGCAGTCTGCCCTGCCCGTTTTTTGTGCAAAAGAGTTTTCCCCATATGTGTCAGAAACTGACGGCATAACAAATTTGGGACACACAACTTGTGTGCACAACTTTTGAAATCTTGTCAGGAAAACTGTAAACCTGTTGCATTTGCCAATATTAAGACTACTACTAAAACATCTATATTGTTGAACATGAATTTTTCTGTAAATAAAAGGGTTTTCTCAGTTTACTGAAAAAGTAACGTCTCGGTTACGTATGTAACCCTCATTCCCTGAAGGAGGGAACGGAGATGCCACGCCGGAGGCCGATGAATAGAAATCTTGGTAGCAAGAGCCAATCTACTTCAAGTGTAACTAAACGAGCCAATGCACATTGGCATGCAGTGATTGTACCAGCTGCTCATGCCACGCAGTGTGGGTATAAATGAGGCACAGGTTCTTGCATCAAATCAGATTTTTGCTAAGGAGCCGAGTAGGTGAACTGGCACCCCAGCAGTGTACACAAGACATGGCGACAGGATGTCTCCGTTCCCTCCTTCAGGGAACGACGGTTACATACATAACTGAGATGTTCCCATTCAGTCGGCCACTTCCGACGCCACGTCGGAGACCAACGAATAGGAATCCCTAACAAACAAGCGCCATGGCCTCTGCCCCCTTACAATGCCCTTTGTGAGCCTCCTGAGCTCTCTTACCTGATGTGACGGGGCTCATTGCTGACAGTCCATCACTGCTGTTCCGCATAACAAGCTCAGTGACTTATTGTATAACACTGGGAAAGCGTGCCCTCTAGTAGGAGGGGACGCTGAAGAACCCACATCGTACCCCAAAGGAGTTAAGTGGAGTACGACGCTGAGCCGTACTTTGATGACCACTCACAACTCAGCAAGGCAAGCCGGGGACATTTTTGGACCACCGAGGTGGACATCGTCTGGCCGAGGGCCTGTGTCTTTGATCTGTGCACAGCCATCCCACCATTGAGGGTAGTGAGAGAGTAAAAAAATTGTATGCAGCTTTGGCCCTTTGGTGTTTCATATCTTTGACACCAAAGTAGTTCCATGCTGCCAAGTTTTACATGTACATCCGGGAAAGATCCGGGAAAGCATGGCTGTTAACTCTGAATTTAATTCCGAAGGAGAAGCCCTCCCCTTCTCAGGTCACCCAAGTTATTTCACTGAAGTCGACCTCTCCTGTTGGCCAACAAGGAGGGTGCTACAACGGGAAACAGACAAGGGGACAGCGCACCTAGAGCGCAGAGCGAGCGGCACACGACACGCAGAGAAGTGAGAGGTCCGTCCGGGCTTGACTCGTAATAATGTTAAGACACGTTTTGTAGAGAGTGATTTCAGGACAACCCATCCACCACTCTCCGAAGCAAAAAGCTGATTTGATGCAAGCACCTGTGCCTCATTTATATCCACGCTGCGTGGCATGAGCAGCTGGTGCAATCAATGCATGCCAATGTGCATTGGCTCGTTTAGTTACACTCGAAGTAGATTGGCTCTCGCTAGCGAGATTCCTATTCATCGGTCTCCAACGTGGCGTCAGAAGTGACCGACTGAATGGGAACTGATGTTATGTGGATGTTATGGGATGTCAATAAAAAAGCCCAAACTTAACAGTTTATCAGCAAACAAATAATTTG
Organism: Romanogobio albipinnatus; assembly: GCA_023566225.1. Classification (NCBI taxonomy): domain Eukaryota; kingdom Metazoa; phylum Chordata; class Actinopteri; order Cypriniformes; family Gobionidae; genus Romanogobio; species Romanogobio albipinnatus. Next base: position 13,105,989 of record CM042255.1, on the reverse strand, counting down.
GTGTATCTATTTAATTTTCTTGTTTAAATATAATTTCATTAAATATATATATATATATATATATATATATATATATATATATATATATATATATATATATATATATATATATATATATATCCAAACGATGTGAATACACTCACCTAAAGGATTATTAGGAACACCATACTAATACTGTGTTTGACCCCCTTTCGCCTTCATAACTGCCTTAATTCTATGTGGCATTGATTCAACAAGGTGCTGAAAGCATTCTTTAGAAATGTTGGCCCATATTGATAGGATAGCATCTTGCCGTTGATGGAGATTTGTGGGATGCACATCCAGGGCACGAAGCTCCCGTTCCACCACATCCCAAAGATGCTCTATTGGGTTGAGATCTGGTGACTGTGGGGGCCATTTTAGTACAGTGAACTCATTTTCATGTTCAAGAAACCAATTTGAAATGATTCGAGCTTTGTGACATGGTGCATTATCCTGCTGGAAGTACCCATCAGAGGATGGGTACATGGTGGTCATAAAGGGATGGACATGGTCAGAAACAATGCTCAGGTAGGCCGTGACATTTAAACGATGCCCAATTGACACTAAGGGGCCAAGAAAACATCCCCACACCATTATACCACCACCACCAGCCTGCACAGTGGTAACAAGGCATGATGGATCCATGTTCTCATTCTGTTTACGCCAAATTCTGACTCTACCATCTGAATGTCTCAACAGAAATCGAGACTCATCAGACCAGGCAACATTTTTCCAGTCTTCAACTGTCCAATTTTGGTGAGCTAGTGCAAATTGTAGCCTCTTTTTCATTTGTAGTGGAGATGAGTGGTACCCGGTGGGGTCTTCTGCTGTTGTAGCCCATCCGCCTCAAGGTTGTGCGTGTTGTGGCTTCACAAATGCTTTGCTGCATACCTCGGTTGTAACGAGTGGTTATTTCAGTCAAAGTTGCTCTTCTATCAGCTTGAATCAGTTGGCCCATTCTCCTCTGACCTCTAGCATCAACAAGGCATTTTCACCCACAGGACTGCCGCATACTGGATGTTTTTCCCTTTTCACACCATTCTCTGTAAACCCTAGAAATGGTTGCTTTCTTTCCCATTCTGACATTCAGTTTGGAGTTCATGAGATTGTCTTGACCAGGACCACACCCCTAAATGCATTGAAGCAACTGCCATGTGATTGGTTGATTAGATAATTGCATTAATGAGAAATTGAACAGGTGTTCCTAATAATCCTTTAGGTGAGTGTACATCAGATAGGTTCAAACGTGTATATAAACTTTATCAATAGAAACACTCAGATTATGAGAGAGACTATGAACAGTGTGCTCAATTTATTCTTGGCTACTCACAAAGCTCAAGGCTGTCATGAGCTGTTTCTCTGTTTATCTCTCTAAGCAGGGGCTACAAAGCTGACATTAGAAGGTGATTGAGTGAGACCCCCCATCCTCCCTCCCATCACCTTCTGTATTCATGCTGTGGTGTGCAGAGGTCACCATCCTAACCTGAAATCATCTTTATGGCCTCCTGCACGCTGTGGCTGTCAATAAAGTTCACTCTGAGTCCACTGTATTGGGACACTTTCATGCTCTGTGAATTTAACCCTTAAAATGGCTCTTGGTGACCGCTAGTGTAATGGACAACACTTATAGCATTATAAACCAACTAAATCCTGAATAGATATGCTTTTAATAAGTCTGATGCTTTCCTGTGATGCAAACAGATTATAGACAGGCACTCAAATCTAGAAAATTTTCTGCAGATTTTTCCCTTTTATTTAGGACATTGACAAATTTAGAAATGGTCCAAACCCTATGCAAATCTTTAATTTTCAAAAAGGTTCTTTTAAAATCGTTTCGGGTAATTGAATGGAAGAAAATTCACTACGAATTGGACTTTCCAGTGTTACATATGAGAGAGGCTGTTTGAATATTGCTTCAGTTTGCTGGGCTGTAAAGCTGACGAACATAAATGAACAATTTGTCATGTTACACCATTGCTTTTTGAATAACGTGTTGTAAATAAGACAACATCTGTATGGCAAACCCCTCCATATTGCTATTGTTGTTGTTGTTTTGCGTATGCCTACCAACGCAAAGTTATTGCCAATAGAAACCAATGCAGATATTCAGGAAAATGAAAGAGAGTCACGTGACACACAAATCAAATCTGAACAGTTGCAATACACAATGTGGATATTCAATAATATTAGATTAGTTTCCAATCGGAAACACAAATAATTCGTTTTGGACTTACAGTAGCTATGTTTCCATACACCTATTTTTTGGGATATTTTGGGATATCACATAAAAAACAGCTGGATGGGCACGCCAAGATGCACATAAATTCTAAAAAAAAATGTGCTTAAAAACGTATATACTCATTTGAGTCTGATACTTTTTTGTCCGATAAGAAAACGTGCATAAACTATGATGGAAACACATTTACCGAATAAATTTCTCAATGCGCATTCAAAAAATCATGTGACGTTGCGTGATGGGATGGTATTTCTGAACTAACCAGCGTACCAATCTAGTTGCACAGCATCTGAAATGCTGTTTTGGTTGATCTGAAATGCCTGAGCAAAGTCTGTCATCAAAATGGTTCAGTATAATTACCTGCCAGATACGACTGCGCTCCCAAACAGCAGGCATCTTCCTCAGAAATGTGTTTATTGGGGTTTGTCTGTGCACTCTGAGATGCAAGTAATTTATTATTTATTATAAATTATTATATACACTGACTTCTACTTTTCTTAGTGATAATTAGCGCCAGTTTATCAGGAAGTGACCATTTTGTTTTTGTTTGACTCGCTGGATGGAACCGTTGTTTTATCCATGAATGTTTTATGCGATATTCCTATTTGCGCATAAGTTAAACTCAAACTTTGGATAGAAACATAGCTAGTGTGAGTGTAGCCTTAGTTCGCACAGTTCTTTGTTTGGTGTTGTCATTATTTTATGTGGTTTTGCTATACTGTTTCCACAGTTATCTCCTGCATATTCCTTGTTGGACTTAATATTTAATACTGTTTAAAGTATTTGATATTCTCCTGCATTGTGCAATGTATCACTTTAGGGTTTGATTTGAGGTTGGTAACATTCAGACTCACTATTGCAAGGCCTGGGGTAGTTTAAGAATTGTTAATCAAAAACATTTTTTACATTACATACATTTTTTTAACCACTGTATATTTAAGAGACAGCTATGGTAGTCTCAACACTGATTTTGGAAAAATATAATTTCTTGAATATTCAGCAGTAACCTTTTCAAATTAAATGATTAGTGCGTGACACAAACTGCAAACTTTCAGGCACAAACTGCAGCATTTCCTACAAATGACCAATCACTACACGTGGCCATCTTGGGTTTCTTGGGGGATAGATATACAACTGAACTTTATACAATCATGGAACATGAAACATTTATGTCTACTCAAATAATTAATGTAGGATGATTGAATCAAGTTATTTGGACACATCTAAGTTTAGTTGAGATTAATCAATTCAGGGCCGTAACCACCATAAATAAGTCCCTCCAAATAGAAATGGGCAAATTTTTACTGGTTCAAAAAGGGGTTTTGGTCTATATAGCTAATTTTGCCCTTCATGACAACTGTGAGGGGGTAATTATTATTTTTTTATAACTCATGCGTTTAAATAATATTAATTACCGTTCTGCATAATTAAGGGTGTGGCCACTTGAGTGACAGGTGGATTGCCATTATGGTCGGGCTAGGCGTGTGTGGCAACCAGGCACCTCAGCTCCACCCACAATCCGCCTTTTTGCCCATTTTCAGTTATCCGGGAGTGATGAATGGTGACGCGCTGCCAAGATTATAACTGAATTTGAAGTGACAAGAAACATTAGCATTTTTACATATTAGGCAGACGAAAATAAGTGTGAATGTGTGCATATTTAAAAATATATATATTATTTGCAAATACTTTACTTCATAACTACAATAGGACTGGAACTTTTACCATTCTTATTTCTTTTTCTTTATTTCCTTAAATCCCTATTAATCCTTTTAATAATTGAATTCCTTTAAATAAACAAATAATACCCCCACCTCTCCCCACGCAAAAAAAAAAAAAAAATGGTTCCCCGGAATGTCTAAGACATGGTTACATTTTTGACTCAATTCAGTTAAGATATGTTTCCATCAAACTCTTTTAAATACCATCATGATAGAACATTAACAAGTCTCCCCATTTTCTCATCTTGCTAAAGAATGCATAAAATAACACTTTATTTCAAAATTTACTCTCCATATCCAGCCCTGTGCAAAGCATGATGTGAAGTGAAAATCCTGTTTTCTATATTTGTTTGAGCTGCTTGATTGAAACGTTCTCTCTACATGAAAACATTGAGTTAAGCCAAATAGTAACTGTTTCAAGTCAGTTTAACATAATGCAATCTTGTTTAAACAAGAAAACTGATACAATGGTGTTAAATTAAAATGAATTATTTAAATAAAGTGAACAGTAATGTCAGACTCTCTAGTCAAGGCAAGGCAATTTTTAGTTGATGACATCATTAATGAACAAATATGTCTGACCCTCGAGCCGAGTCTCGAATGCTACCAACAAGGCTATTGCTCCTACACAACAGCTTATTTTTATCAGTTCTTTTGTCTTTAGGTCATTATATTTCTCACAGATGTATGCTCGTTCCAAATCAGATACGGATAAAATTTATATGAATGCATTAGTGAGAGAGCGATTGTGTGTGAAATAATTCTACCTGACAGCTTCTCTCTAATAGTGAATCTGTGGGTTTCAGTTACTAAGAAATATATGCTAGAACTCTTCAGTTTCTAAGCTATTTTATTGATAAATCACAGAGCAGTGTTGACAATATATTTCTGCACTGCGGAATGTTTCTGTGTGTCGATCTGTGTCTGTATGTGATTCCAACACGGATCGCACATTTCAAAGAAAAATAACTGACTGTAGCATTGGTTTTCAGAAAAACGGGTATGTGAACTCAGCATGTTTCCTAAATATCTGCAAACATATTATGGTATTTTTATGATTTAGTACAGTCAAAAAACATTCATTCTCCCGATCAATTTTGAGCATGGTGGTATGATGGTTTGCGCACTAGATGGTATAATCAAACATATCTTGTGGAGCGCTCTCGGAGTATGCATTTATTTGTAATTTTAACAGTTTGGAACATAAAAGTAGAGTTCAAAGATTTCTTATCCTGCTGCACCCTCTATAGTCCATGATCAGCGACTAGTCAACGTCAAGCGTCATGGCAGAGCATTAAAGACGACTAGTCGACTAGTCTATGCAACACCTACTATATATTTTCTGTTGATTATGCGATACTCCTCATCATCTTTTTAACAACACAGCAAATCTGTACAATATGTTTGCACAGGCAGTAAGAACAAAGGGTTTTTTTGACCAAATTCTCAAAGAGAAATCTCCTCTACTTTTCTTTTCCCTTTGTCAGCCAACACATCCCTCAATTGAATAATATCTCAATAGTTATGACAGCAAGGGTCATCTCATGTCAGTACACTCTGAGAGGCCTTTTTGTTTTCATTTCAAACAGACGAACAGCTCAAATTAGTGTATTTCATCTTGCTGGCGTTTGAAGCCTTTGATGAATATCTAAGTGGTGTCTAGAGCCACAGGGCTTTTGACCAACCTACAGCTCCATTGATATCCATCTTGCTGCCAGTCGCAGTACAGGGATGGAAAGAAAAGCACTCTGCTATGGAGAGCTGGGAAATGCTAGTCACTTATCCCCTCACTTCATTATTCAACACGGTATGAGTTAAGTCTACTGAGCAAGACATGAACCTCACAGGTGAAGCTCCTTTGTCCTGTTAATGTACTTAAGAAGAATCGTGAGCTGGCGAGTAATTACAACTGAAATGGCTGTATTTAACCCAGAAGTCAGTTATCCGTGCTGCTTAAGAACGCAAGGAAAATTTTAATGCTCTTGACTCTTTGTACTCACTCTCCTTTTGCTTTCTGAGATCATGTCCGTCATTGCCCGGGGCAGCTGTGGCATCTGCAACCGCCGGAATGTCTTTGCCACAGGCAATGAAACTTTGGCCCTCTCCTGAAAGATGACGGAAGTGAAAGAGTTCAAAGACGAGACTTTGTGTTCTTGTTCTTTCGTTCCACCAGAAGTCACAGCCAAATGTCCCACTGAAAAACTGAAAAGCGTGATTATGCAATTTCATCAGTTTCCTGCAGTTCCAAATCATTGATTTTCTGATGATCTCCTCCTGGAATAAGAAATTCCCACTTTACTCCATGCTGAGTGATCAGCAGAGTACTCCATTAAGGTCTTCTCTATGTCTCTCTCATTACACTTCTGTACCAAACCACGGAGGATTCTGTGTAGGTCACTAGGGTCTCCACATTACAGTCTGTGTAATTGAAAGGACTGTAACGAGAACCGTGTGCCTGGTGCAGAACTTCACTCATGCATGTCCACATCTTTTCTTCAGAAAATGTAAGAAAAGTCACAAGCAACAGCGCTCAGGCCAATGTCAAGTGTATTTCACATGTTCACTTGTGTGTTGAATACTTACAAGCTGGTCTACAAATGAAAACACTGCCGTTTTCAAACACGGCGAGTGCTAACCTCTGACATTGCAAGTTACTTAGCAAAGTGCTATTTTCTAAGCCTCAATAGCATACAGTTTGCATTGAAGATTTATGTTTTGTAACAAATATAGTCTGGTACAGGTTTGTGCTTCCTTGAGAGCGGCCTTTAAATTTCAATTAAATTCCTGAATTTGAATTGAGCTAGCAAATAGGAATATATGTAGAATTAAAATAAATTGGGATTCAAATTTTTTAAAAAGCTAGAAAAGAACATTATTTTCTAATGTGGCTTTAAAGTTATATTTTTGGCCTTTTGGCAAAAGTTTAAACACCTTGTTTAAAAGACGGACGGATGGATGGATGGATGGATGGATGGATGGATGGATGGATGGCCATTCAAAACTGAAGCTTGCCAGCTTGATTTTTCTGGGTGGGTTCTGTCAAGCTGGTTCACCAAGGTAGTCGCAAGTTAAGCAGCCTCGCAGGGACACCAGCATCCAAAAGACAACATATGCTGTTTTTTAGCAGGGTTTGTCAATATTCATGGTCCAGCTGTCAAGGATTCTGTTGGATCTCAGTAAGCCAAGCTGTAACTCCCTGTGATAGCTGTAAGAGGGTGGTTTCATTTGATGATAGTGTCATCCAACACGCATAATGCAGAGTACATGTCAAAATTATAGAGCGTAACGAATAAGTGACCGAGACAGAGAATTTTCCTCCTAATGGGGTTGCCAAGAATGTGATCCAGATGCACATGCACATTACTTTTTGAAGGGCAATAAAAGGGGGATTCTTGATGGTACTTTCAAGCAAGGAGAGAACATTATTAGTCTCAGTTCCTGCAGATGTGAAGAGAGTTTGTTCCTTATTTATCTCCTTTCAGCTGCAACTGAATCTCCAGCAAGTTGACTTCTTGAGATAATACATTTCCAACATTCGTAATGCCACCTTAAGTGCCTCTAGAGGAGTACAGTAAATTAATAGGCTGCATACCTCGATCTCAGGCAATTACATTACCCACTGATTTATGAAACAACAGCCACAAATGGGACAGTAACCTTGAGCCTGTGAAATGCAAAGTGAATTGAGTTTTCGTGGAATTCGAGTCATCGCAAGAGAAACTTCTGGGAGGGCAAACTTTTAAGAGTATGCAATACTTATCAACACACCCCACGTCCACTGATGGCATTGTCAGTCTGCACAGAAATGAAAAAAAAAACGTTTAAAATCGGAACAGATTTTAAAACAATAGGCATTATGCACTTGCTAACTTTATATGGTTACAGAGGATAAACTGGGCATAGTGCTTTCAAGTGGTTCCAAAAAAAACAAACTTATGCAGAAACTTGGTGAACATGATTTCAGAAAGTGCAACATGTTCCTGGATCAACATCTTTGTTGATCCTGGAACAACATTGCATACAACCAATCGGATTTAAGTAGGGTTGCCACCTTCAGTGTGGCAAAATAAGGGACACCCATTCATGACACCCACCCGCCCCAACAAAAAAAAAACAATTGCATAACGGACAGACATAAAGAATACATCATGAAATGATTATTTCAACATTTACAATTTGAAAGCTCAATATAAAAAATCAATATATTGAAAACCATATAAGAAAACATGAGATCAAGTATGTGAACTTGCAACAGAACACATTTTATATTATTTTACATTTGATTTTATTTATTTCAAAATAACTCTTTAGTAGCCTATTTGGTGCACTTTAAAGGGATAGTTCACCCAGAATGAAAATTCTGTCATCATTTACTTAAATTATGACTATATTATCATGTAATTATTTGTCCCATTTTTATCTAAATATTTTTTTAAATGTCAAATATAAAACAAATTATTTATTATGTATGATGAATAAAATTAATATAAATTAATAATAACATTTATAAGGCTATAATCTATTAATTAACCTGTCTAAAAAATTATAATTCTGTCTGCCAAGCTCTGATAATGTATGGAATATTATATTAATATATTATCCATTTAAAAAAACTATAGGCCTATACCTTTAGAAGCACGGATGTGTCAGACAGTCTGAGACACTGAAATGCTTCTCATAAAGTGTGCAGTTGGCCTGAGGTTCATCATGAGTTACTGGACAGACCCACTGATACCTTTTTGATATTCAGCTCTATATCTGGAGATCCTCTTGCGTTCAAACGGTGGACGCGGCGCAAGCTCGACATGTTTTTAAAACACCTCGCAAGTTTGCAGGCACACTGACACAGCGCATGTTCTCGAGACTCCGGCAACTAAAACACAATCACGCACAAATGAGCTCCTGTACTACTTATTGTGAAATTGATTTCTTTATATTTGCTATCAGTATTCTCCACACTGCAAAATCCGTATGTGTTTATTGAACTATGTGTGGACCTGTGTAAAAATACGGGACAAATCGCGTCCCGTATTGGTTTGATACGGGACACGTCATTTTGCTTGTAAATACGGGACGATTCCGTATTTTACGGGACGGGTGGCAACCCTAGATTTAAGGGTCAGGTTTGATTTGCGTTGATGTCAAGTTTAGGCTTAAAACCAGGATTAGGTGTTTCTACGTCAATGTTATTCACCTATTGTTTTCCTCTGAATTTAGGGATAAGTTATGGATGTGGTTATGTTTGGGGCAGGGATAGGGTTAGGGCTACATTTAATGTTGTTCCAGGATCAACAAAATATGTTGCACTTGGCAAAATCACGGTGACCCAGACACTTGCGCCTCATTGCTAGGAGACGCATGACAAATAAAAACAATATGTGTTCTAAAATCAGCTCAAAATATCAAACACTTGATTTCCTTCAACTGGACAGATTCATAATGTGAAAATTTGTTCTGTGTCAATCAAAATCACTATATGATTTTCTGTGACGTTAGCTGAACTTTCCGTCAACTCCTCTAGACTGAAAATCGGGGCAAAAGTCGTGTAGTGTATTCCAGCCTTAAATAACATGAGACTTATTTTTGTCCATTAGTTTATATTTAAAATTATATTTTTAAAGTTCTAACTACAAAACTTTTAACTTTTACTCAACACTACTCAAATATACTATATACTCTGTGTGCAGCATTATGAACTAGTTCGCGGGTGGTAGGTTTTGGTGCTGAAATACCGACTCTTTTGTCCCTGAGCATTTAAGATGATCTGTTAGCCAAAAACAACCTTGTTTCTAAATTGTATTGTCTATTCATTAAATGATTTCACTTCTTGAACACAAACCCCTTGATGGTATTCATAGGCCACTACCATTGTCAATATTTAATCAGCTATGACTTGTTGTGATCAGCTCACTTGACTTTACGGCTCTGGGGATCTGAAATTGAGGAACAACAAATGCATCTGATGGACACTTTGCATGATTTGCTTGTCAGTTGCATGAATTTGCCACAAGCTGGCGAGCCCCCAATAACAGATTAAAGCAAGTCCTGTTATTGTTCGAAGCCTAAACAGCTAGTGACGGCTTACTGTCTCAAGAGGGCTGAAAAGAACCGTCCAAGTTACTGCAGCTGGATTTGTCACCACGCCGTGTCAAAATTCTGACAAATCAGCCATGCTGCTTTCATCGTAAACATTATCTTTAGCTCTTGTGCGCATTTATGCGAGGCCGGGCAAGAGGCCGGCAAATCTTGGACTAGCTGGTGCTGTGCTGTTTCTATTACAAAAGGTAATGAGGAGAGGCTGGAGGTGAGAGTTCTCATCCACCCGCAGTAATTCCCCGGAGCGTGTTGTGCTGCATTTGGAATCTCACAGTGGATGACTGCACGCCACGTGTATTCGGCAGCTGTTAAGTCCTTGCTCTGTTTCAGCAAGTGCTGGGGGAGTATACTGAAAAAACTCATCAGGACAAACAAGCCTGAATGCACACGGCATTTTAATGAATATTTCAACGGCAAGGTGCAGGTGAACCATTTTGCCTTTGAGAAACTCAGTCCAGACTTTTGTGAAGGGGAGGGGAAGGGGAGAAGTCGTTTTAGTCACTTTGGCAACAGGATCCCCATTGAGTGACAAAACACTTAAATTCTCTGCAGCAGTATACACTAAAAATGCTGTTGCCATTAGACAAGGGCAAGATCAATTTGGGGGTGTCAAAATGGGCCTTTAGAGGTAAAGTGCTATTCTGAAATGCTTGACACCACTCAATTTGGCAGCTATAATGTAAGGTCTTGTTTTTATGAGACTAAAGATTGCTGACGCCATAAAGATCCGTACCAGAGAGTCTCGGTTTCCAGAATCAATTCCATCACGCTACATACAACACATACAGGGCAGCGCATGATGTGATGCTTCTAGGGACACTACTGACGCATTTGTTCCTATTCAGAAACTTCTGTTCCAAGCAAATCTCATTTATGCTGGCAAAAGCATTTCTCTGGGTTTCTGTTCCTGCTGTTGTTGAAAAATTTGCCCAGTTGTGACAAGAAATCGTTAGAGTATTTCAGCCAAGTCCTGCACAGGCAACTAAATGCAGCCTTATTTTATACTGTAGCGTTTACGCCACGTGGCGGGGAGGGAAGACAGACACTGTGGGATTATGGAGACGTGACTTTTAACAAGCTTTTATTTGACAAAATACAATGCACATAAAAGGAACTGGAAGACGGTAAAGAGTCCGGCAGGGGGTTATGTAAGTCCCTGCTTCAAAGGGATAGTTCACCCAGATATAAAAATTCTGTCATCATTTACTCACCCAAATATCATTCCAAATATTGTTCCTTTAAGGGTAACAGCTTGTCACTGAAGAGGACACTGAGGACAACTTTGTACCTTTTCTGCCCCTAAAAACTGCATATTAGTACCTTGGAGAATCTTTTAGAGGAAAATAAGGTGCAAAGTTGTCCACTTTGACATCAAACCAACACATCTTGACCAAAGTGGTCTGTAATACTAGCGATGCTAATGTTAGCAATGCTGTTAGCTATGTGCATAGGCGTAATTTACGGGTGGGACGGGTGGGACATGTCCCCACCACATTTTGCCAGGCTCGATATTGAAATTGATATTGATAATTGAAAAATAGATTGCGGAAGGTGTGTATTAAAGCAAAAGCACGATCTACAAATCGTAATTCATTCATTTAACACATTGTTCCGCCGGTCAGAAGCTTTTTTTTCCATTACAGTTTTGCGCAAAACTTTTGCCATATTTCCTAATAGTCGATAAAAAAAATATTGTGAAATGACAGCGTTTCCATTCACTGATGTTATGCGACTAAAACAATTTTTTTCCTCACGTGATAAGTCATTCCAAAAATTATGCCAAGTATGTTGTTAGGTTTATGTATATCCCAGCCACCGCACGCCATTATTTTTAATGGAAGGAGACGCCGCGTGTGTGTTATTCAAGCACTGATGGCAAGGAAAGCCCCTTATAGCTACTTGAGCGGCACATATGAGGTGTTTCTGGGTGTTTCTCTCTCTTATCTGCTTCAAGGTCTTGATAAATTGTGGCATTTTATATTCTATTGTTTTTTTATGAGTTTAATAAAGAACTCGTCTTCTGTCCAAACATACCGCGCCATCTGTAAAGAATGATCGACTTTTACATACGCCAGGTTATTGTGACGCATTGCTGCCAGCCTGCCACATACAGAGACGAGCGAAATGTTTGAATTTGCATGGTGGTAACTCAACGTTTTACCACTTTGTTACGGGTAACAGGTGCCATGAACCGCTCATAACCGCTCATGTAACATAACTTTAACCTAGAAATGACGGACCCCGGTGCACAAATATCATAACTCTATAATAGGCCTACTGTAATATATTGCTATACTGTAATACATATATTCTAGAAATGTATTAAAAACTAAAGACGCTTTCAGCCTTACTCAAAGGCCGCGGAAACAGACCAGTGGGTTCGTTAAGCACGTCAATCCATTACCGGCGTTCTTATTTTGCTTCTTATGTATTAAATATACAGGCAATTAGTTTATGAAACCTTGATCAAAATTAAAATACAATTTATAGAAAATGAAATTCACTTTAAAGAAATTATTTCTGCAAAACAACACTCAATAGAAATCATGTCTGATCCCACTCCATGTCTCCAGACATATTGCGCGTCTTATAGCCTATAGGCCTACTCATGCCGACGAAAGCTCCTGCAAATTCTTTAATTATTTACATTTGAAATTAAAAACTTTGCATTTAATAAACAAAATACATTTTTGAAGCGTTTGGAGTGGAATAGGCTACATGCAAAACATAGCCTATTTAGATTCAAACATAATATTTAATAATATTTAAACATATTAGGCTATATGTTTAAATATTAGCCTATTATATATTGTTTTAATTTTTATATGTTGATGATGAAAAGTGAATTGTATTTTTATTTTGATCAAGGTCATGGGTTCGATTCCCAGGGAAAGCAAGAACTGACAAAAATGTAAAAATGAGTACCTTGAATGCTATGTAAGTCGCTTTGGATAAAAGCGTCTGCCAAATGCATAAATGTAAATGTAAATGTAAGGTATCATAAACTAATTGCCTGCAGGCTATATTTAATACATCGGAAGCAAAATAGAACGCCGGGAATGAACCCACTGGCCTGTTTCCACGGCCGTTGAGTAAGGCTGAAAGCGTCTCTCTTTTTAATATATTTCTAGAATGTTACAGTAGCCCTTATAGATAGTTATTATATTTGTGGCTGCACCGGAGTCCGTCATTACTAGGTTAAAGTTACGCCACTCAGGCTAATCATGAGTGGTCCATGGCACCTGCTACCCATGGCTGTTAAGAACTATAGGCTACATCAATAAATTACCACTGATACAGGCAGCGGATGAGATATTTTACGCTGAGCTTGCTTCTGCTTTTCAAACAAGTGTGACAAAGGCATGGGCTAAATAAATTCTCTAATATGGATACAGACATACACACACCACTATACAACACATGCCCTTATTAGGAGAAAATGTCATTTTAACAAGAAAAATATGTTGTTTTAACAACATTACGAGAAAATAATGTCGTTTTTATGACACAAGATCTCGTTATTACGAGAAAAGATGTTGTTAAAACGACATAAGATCTCGTTATTACAACATAATTGAGTGGAAAAATAATATGTATGTGGCAGCAATGCATCACTGTATTAAATAAACACAAAGCAGCTGTGTTAAATAAACACTGTATTAGCAAAACGAGTTGTGCGGTGTCCCCACCACTTTTCAAAGCAAAGATGGCTATATATTAGCAAATTATGGGTACTCTATGCAGTAGTTTACTGCTTATTAATATTAGTAAGGTACTTTAGTTTTTGTGTTTAGGTATTGGGTAGGATTAAGGGATATAGAATAAGGTCATGCAGAATAAGGCATAAATATGTGCTTTATAAGTAATAAACAGCCAATATCCTAGTAATATGGATGCTAATAAGCAACTAGTTAATAGCGAGAATTGAACCTTAAAATAAAGTGTTACCCTTTACTGTAACATAGACATATGTATTAAAGTATGTTAATGTTAATTGTTGATTAATGTCTTTTAAATTACATACAGCATCTCATAATACATTATATTGCCAAAGCTAAAAGTCTGAACATACCTCCATACTTCCATACTAAATAGTAGGCGCAAAAATAGAAAGTGAAATGTGTCGTATGACCGAATTCATATATTCCTAAAACAGTAGGCGAAAACTACCTCGATGGCCTACAGCAATACTACAGTTTTGTAATGTTACACCATCTAGTTCATCCAATTAGATGACCATGCACAAAAACAAAGCAAGCAATACAATGAAATAGCATATGGAAATGAAAAAGAATGTAGTGAGTGCAAACATTACATATATCTGTAAGGAAACAACAATTGAATCCATATCAAAGCTGTGGTTTGGTCATTTGCTTTGGGTTCTAACACAGCTGCACTGCAAAAGAAGCATCATTCAATGTCCTGAGATATAAGCTCATACATCGCCACTTTGACACAAAGCAATTAATATCTTGAAATGTCCTGCAATGGATGATGACAAAGAAGGACAAAGACAGTTGGCAAATATCCTGTTGTAGTCACAGAGATTAGCATATGTGCACAAGTAAATTGCAGTCTTCCCAGAGAGCCGAGCTGTTTACGATAAACTTGATAAATGACCATTAGCACATACACAGGGGTCAAGTGTGTGAGGGTCACAGATTAATTTTCACAGACAGGATAAAAGGGGATGCAACTGTCTGGCCAAAGGTCCACAGAGATGAATGATACAGAGAGGAAAATAGTAGGGTTTCTTACTATATATACTTGATTTTCAGTGTCGCTGAATGTAAGCTAAAAGGCTACATTCATGATTAACTCATTCACTTTAGTCATGGGGAAAGTCTCCTTTGACCCACCCTCTGTATTGATTTATTAAAATGCATAGGGGCGGTTACACAGAGTGCTTATAATTAATTAACATGATGTCATCCTCATATGTATGCAATGAAATATATATGGCAGGGCTTTAAGAGATAGTTTACCCCAAAATGAAACATTCTTCAAAATATCTTAGAATAAAGAAAGTCATACAGGTTTGGAACGACTAGAATTTTTCTAGTATTGCACTTGCGTGTACTTACAATGTACTTACCCAAGAAAGTATTGGGGTAATGTTAGATTTAGGGGTAGGGTCGTGCTTAGTACCTATTATCCATTTATTGTAATTACTATAATAAGTACATATTACAGTATGTGGGAGCAAGTTTTGTCATTACCAACACAATTTAACGGAACTCATAATTATAATAATTAATTTGTTACATTTATATAGCACTTTTCACAGCACTCAAAGCACTTAACATATGGAAGGGGGGAATCTCCTCAACCATCACTAGTATCCACCTGGATGATGCGATGGCAGCCATATTGCACCAGAATGCCCACCACACACCAGCTGATTGGTGGAGAGGAGATGGAGTGATGAAGCAAATCAGTATGTATGGGCAGTGTTGGGGGTAACGAGTTACAAAATAACGGATTACAGTAACGATATTACTTTTTTGGGTAACGAAGTAAAGTAACGCATTACACTAAAAATATTGGTAACTACACTACTTTACTAGACTATAGGAACGCGCTTTCCTGCGTTACTCAAGCCGCGTTTGCCTGTGTGTAAAGATCTGATATGTTTAAGTGCTGCGTGCACCGTTGCCATAGAACAGTGTTTCCCAACCGAGGTGCCGTCTGACAAGAGCATGGATGCCGTGTAAAAGTCCTTCAAATTCTCTCTTTGTAAACTCTGTTCAATGCATATAGTGCTGCAGTATGTTCGAATACCAGTCATTTTCGCCGTCGTCACAAATGAGAAGTTGCGCGCGCTGTGAGAATATTTTGTCTATGTGCACTCATCCGAAAGCGCGCACACGTCTCACAGTGCGCAAATATTGAGTTATCTTTCAAGTTTGGCTCTTGAACGGACAAACTCACACAAAACTATGTCAACATGCCCATCTTGATGAGTATCCTAGCAGACATAGTCTGTATATGCCTTAAAACGACGCATATCCGAGCATTGGGTCTTAAAGGGGCAGTTTTATTAGGTCTTAAAGGGGCAGTTTTATTAGGTCTTAAAGGGGCAGTAGCCTTTACTGCTGTCTGTTTAATGTCAAACAACAAAAGACAAGGGCATCACTCACTGCTCTTGATTGAATAGATTTTGTAAATTTAATAGGATTAATGTTTAATTTATACAGTCAAATATGCAATGTTATTTTACATTTGATTTCTGTACCTGAAAACTAATGTTAGACGTACCTGAAAAACCTGAAAAGCATTGTTTATTTTATTAGTGTCTTTGCTCAATAGTATTTATTTGTGCTGCTGCTTGTATTTAAATTATTTGTTCTTATTATTTTCTTTATCTTTATTTGACAGTAGTCCTTTTTGTTTGTTTGGGGAAACACTGCCATAGAGCCATGATGTTTGTCCATATATCTACACGGTAAATTAAGAAATGGGAAAGTAAAGTAATAAGTAGTGTAGTTACTTTTCAAATACAGTAACTAGTAAAGTAATCTCATTACAATTTACAGATGTAACTAGTAACTAGTAACTAATTACTTTTTTTGAGTAACTACCCCAACACTGTGTATGGGGATGATTAGGAGGCCATGATGGACAGAGACCAATGGGCAAATAAGGCCAGGATGCCAGGGTTACACCCATACTATTTTACGAAAGACATCCTGGGATTTTTAAAGACCAGAGTCAGGACCTCGGTTTAATGTCTCATCTGAAGGTCGGTGCTTGTTACATTATAGTGTCCCTATTAGTACAACATTAGGACCCACACACACCTCAGGGTGAGCACCCCCTGCTGGACTCAACAACACCTGGTTTTCCCAGGAAGTCTCCCATCCAGTTACTGACCAGGCTCAACCCTGCTTAGCTTCAGTGGGCAAACAGTCTTGGGCTACAGGGTGATGACCATGGTTGGCTAACAATGCGTTTGGGAAACACACCCCTTGTTGGCTGGTTCATTCCTATATATTGTTCAGCTGGTTTCCCAGCCTGGCCAGGTAAGACTATTCGAACCAGCTAAAAAAATGGCCAAAAACCTTCTAAAAACAGCCTGCTAAACCAGGTATAACCAGGCTAGAATATTAGCAAACCATCTTAGGTTGTTCCTTTTAACTCTTTCCCCGCCAGCGTTTTTAAAAAAAAAGTTGCCAGCCACCACCAGGGTTTTTGATCATTTTCACAAAAATGTAATGGCCCATAGGATATTTTGTTGAATATCTGAGAATATCTGTTTTTGTCAAAGACTATATCCAGATCAGATTCAGAGCTATGATCAAACACAGATGGAGTAGATATAGTCCATCAACACCCCTAATGCTTGCACAGTCCTATAGCTCGTCCTGGGTCGACATTTTATTCAGTAACATGAGGCAGTTTTGATTTATATGATGTTTAATGTTGATGATCACGTTATTTTACATATGCATCTGCTTTCATGCGATCGCTTGTTTTTTGCGTCTTCTTCTACTGTGTTTTGATCAGGAGATTCTATACTCATTCAGAAGATGCGCAATAGCGCCCCCTAGCGTATAACAGTGAAAACACAGAAACACGGAAAATTCTGTGTTTGGCAGGGAAGCTTTTTCTCACAAATAACGGAAAATTCTGTGTTTGGCGGGGAAAGAGATAATAGAAGACTGGACTGCTGGAAGTGAAATTTTAACTTGCATTTTATCATATAGACCATTTAAAATTAACTTTAAAGGCATAATATGTATGTTTTTCTGCTAGAGGTCACTTATTCAAAATAACGTAAAAGGTTTAGCTTGAGGATGCAGTGATTGAGCGTGGAATCATGGGAGTTGTCGTGTTCACCCCTACAGCCGTTTTCGCTTTATGGGGTTATATTTGGCAGAACCCGCAGCAAACGATAATAAATTGTGTAAAATGTGCAAAACAAACAACTGTGGCTTGTTAGATGCTACCAGAGATTGTTGGCTTTGATGCTATAACTTCTATATTTTTCAGGAAGCACAGTGTGTTTCCATGGTTTCTTCCGACAGCTGAGGGAAGGAGTGATATGACACCATTGACAGGCAATGCAATGACATGGGCTCCGTCACTGGTTAAAATTGTGGATTTCACTGGATTTAAACATTTTTGGAAACATTTGGGATAGTAAGTACAGAAGTCAAAAAAATATATAACATTGTTCTAATGGCTTTTGGATATTTGAATGCAAAAATCTTACATATTGTAGGCTACCTTTCACCCAAGGGCACAATGATGGAAGTCCAACTGACTAGCTGGGCGAAATCTCTGAGATGATATCTCTATATCTCACTTGTAAACATTTACGAGTAGGACTCAGCATTTTGAAAAAGTGCTCATCATAAATGTCCTCCTTGTATATAACCGATGCCTGGTGTCTCCCATGTGTTTGTGCACCCTGCACCATATGTCATTTTGATCAAAGGGGAAAGTGTGTGTCAGAGAGGGGAGCTGGCTGGATCAATCTGAGTGTTTCACTCAAGGCTTTCTTCAACCCTGAGCTCTGTAATCACCTGCCTTAATGATGCCCAAGAGTCGCCATCGTGCAGCCTTGACTCTGTCCTGGCACTTGGCAAGTCAGCAGCTGTGTCCTTACTGCTCCATGAGCAATCATGTCCATGGAATTCTCACCTTGTGTTGCTCGTTCCTACACAGGGAATAGAAGTGTTTTCTATGCAAGAATACACAATTTAAGTCTTATCTTCAAATCTTAATTGTACTTGCAGATAATATAATATTATTAATAAAATAAAAGACTACTTAATTGTAGTTAAAGAGAGTAGATTTTCATGGCTATGTGTCGCTTTCTTTTTCTTTTTTGTCGATTCACATAGAATCAGCTTCGGACCATCGTTGAGGGAGAGAACTCTGATTGGTTGTTCAGTTTAGCAAATTAGTCAGTGCACGAGAATAAGAGCAAAAGTGATGAAAGCAAGCAAAGAAGTCATGACGGCACAAACAGGAGGCTGTTCTAATTTTAGGTAATCTTGCCTGAGCATTCAAAAGCACTAATATTTTATAACATGAGTGGAATAAAGAACGTGATATGCATGATTGATATTCAAAACGGTATATATTAACGGTAGCTGCTTTGTTTATGGTTTGTATACCTGCAGCCTTAGTTTCATTGAATAATGAATAGAGTAATATATCTGCTTAAATAGACAGTTATCTCCTTTACATGCAGGCGCAGAACGCACATGCTATAGCTGACAGTCTGTGTCATGAAAAATCGTGTTCACCCTCGAAATCAGGTCTCCCCAAACTGCCAGTTAATGATTATCCTAAGTATATACCAATTATATTAATTTAAAATACTATAGTTGCCGGTGGGCAAATGACATACATATATCATGGGGGAATGGGGTATACTGTGTTTAGTGCTTTTTGCTTTCATAATATCCCACCTAAAACATAACTTAACCCTTTAACTGACATCTCTACTGTACAGTAGACCTTAATTCGATAGGGAATAAATCTGTCAAAAGGAGGAGATGAGAGCGATATCTTTCCACAGTTCTACTGTCCCACCCCTGTGTCTGCTGTCCAGGGGTGGATGGGACAGTATTCAAGTGACGGCAGCAGTTTCCAAGCTTCAGTCACTCACACAAAAGGGAGAATGGAAAGATAACGAGTTAAAGGTGCCCTAGAATGAAAAATGAATTAACCTTGCCATAGTTAAATAACAGGAGTTCAGTACATGTAAATCACATACAGTGAGTCTCAAACACCATTGCCTCCTCCTTCATATGTAAATCTCGTTTGTGAAAAACACCACGGAAAAATAGGCGAATCTCAACATAACACCAGCAGTGATGCAATCGATGGGATCATTAATATGTACGCCTCCCAACATTTGCATAAGCAAGCACATGTTCACTATCTGGCGAAATTGCGCAGCCGCCGTATCAACTGGAGTTCTGCAGCAGTAAGCCTGACGCGAGGATAGCGAACATGGCAGATCATGGACACCAATGTTATGTTCCAGGCTGTGCAGGGGATGTGAAGGCGTTTCATACTCTTCCTACAAATAAAACATGTCAACAGGCATGGTTGATGTTTATTTATAATCGGATACCGCAACAATTTAATTCAAAGTTGTTAGTTTGCTCAGCCCATTTCACCACGGACAGTTTTCAAACCTGGGACAATATCAAGCAGGCTTTGCTCAGCGTCTGATACTGAAGAAAGGGGCAATTCCAACCATATACCTGCAACCAGTAAGTGATTTTATCCACTTCTTGACTGTCTTAACCATTTCTGATTAAATCGAAAGTTTCTTAGAGAGACAACATTAACGATAATATTCCTGTTGTTGTCTATATCCAACGCAAGATGCTATACGGTAAGAATAGGATAATCCAAGTGGCTTACATAACTAAATAGTATGTCTAATGACAGGTTAATATTATTTCATGCCAGTGTTGTCATAAATTAGTAAATGCAACCATAGATACGTAACATACTATGTTAGTTTAGTTGCTTACACATAGCTCACTCGATCCTTCTAGCTAACGTCAACACCTCCACCATTTAAGTTGAAACGATAGTAATTTGATATTTATTTATTTCTATTTTTGACAACTGAAGTATAATTATATACTGATTGATATATATAAGGTTGAATGCCTAATCTCTCCATCGTCAAGACGGTCAGTAAAGTTGTGCCTGCTATCATTGAGCCGCAGTGAAACAGCCAATCAGAGCAGAACTCTGCATTAATATTCATGACCCTTCCAAATGAGGCAAAAATAGACCATTTCATCCTGGGGAAGATTTCTAGAGTTGTAAATGGACCTGTAAAACCGTAGCTGGACAATTATTGACCTTAAATAAGCCATATACCCTCTATGTAGATACCAGAGAACAATTTAAAATGTTGTTTCAAATCATTCTAGGGCACCTTTAAAGCATGGGATTAATTGCTGTAGAATATATTTTTCTCCCTTCTAGCGTATGATTCCATTATAATGTGGAATACATTTACATTATTATATGAAATCACAGTCAGCCATTGAATACTATGGGACTATATATACATAAAAGTTAAATGAAAATAAATAAATATTGTATATATATATATATATATATATATATATATATATATATATATATATATATATATATATATATATATATATATTCATTTAACTTTTTAATACACGATTAACTTTTTGATACACAATGCCCTGTTGGGGCAACTTAATGGCTGCACTTTGTTCTGCACTATGCCACCACTTTAAGACAAATGTATTTCTTGTTTGTTGTATTTTCATATTCAAAAGATTATAAGATAGATGCAGATTTTTGAGTTTTCATTGAATGTTCTTCGACTTTTATACATAATACATTTTCTGAATAAAGATTAATCTGTTGTAAGCAGTTATTTTGAGTTAGATGCCAAATGTTCTCCTCCTATTCAAATTTGACATTGAAAGGGTGCATACAACATATTTGCCCACCGGCAACTATAGTTGCCACACATTCAAATACGATTTGAAGAAAAAAACTATGTATTTGCTTGCAGTATAACATTGTCAGCCTAGCAACATGTTAACTTCTTAACTCTTCAAAAAAAAGAGTTAACTCTTCAAAAAAATTAATTGAAAATGTTCTACTTGTGTGGCAGACAAATTAGGGCCTATTCATAGGTGTCTATTCAGTTATGAACACCTAAGAATACTAATAAGCTTAGAAGTGGTCATAAGGCAGCTCACTTGGTTTTGGGACCAATATATAATGTAATGTAATTTAAAGACAAGGAAATGAGAATCTGAATGAGAATAGAATATTATTGGCAAAGTAAAATTGCTCTTAGAAAGAATCTGTCTTGGCAGTCGCTGATATGGGACATGGCATTCAATAAGAAAATAAGAAATGGTCTGCAGTCTTCATTTACTTAAATACAAGTGAAATAAAATTCCATTAGAGTAAACAAAACAAAAATCGAAGCTTCTCAGAACCTGACAAAAAAACTATCTGGAAGTTATATAGATTAACATTCATATAGCAAGTGTTGCAGTTTGTGGAAGACTGCATTTAAAAAAGGGAAGAGGAGCAATAAATTAATTTATCCTGTTGGGGCTAAGAGCAATTATGAAACATCAGTTCCTTAAGATCCCATTACCACCTTTCGAAGTTGTGTGTAATTTTCAAAGCAATTATGATTTTAGACATTGTGAAGGAACACCTGTAGAGAGCAATCACCGCGGGACATTGAGAAATGTCAGCACTGAAATTAATTAAGTAAAAGCCTTTTTCCAGTTATTCATGAACAGCCTGCTCTGAATCCGTTTGCTTAAGTGATGATGGTATCATTGCATTAGGGTGAAAATCTTAAGGCTCTCAAGACAGCACACTCGAATGACTCAGGGCCATCATTTTTCCAATTTCTGTTGTAAAACTAATAAGCCTGTGTTGATTTAAAGGGGATATAACACACACAGTTTATGCCAATGTTAATCTTGAGTACCCATAGAGTCGTATTGCATCCTTCACCCGTCACCCGTGACCCGTGGCGTAGTGAAGCACGACGTTAATGGGTGTGCTCTTGATCTCGCTCTGGTTGAGGTGTGCCAGGAAAGTGTTCCATGAAAAGTGCCATACAAGGAATTCTAGTATTAGTATTTTGTCGTCCTTTATGACATCATACAGGGCCATACTCTGAAAAAACTTTCAGGACCTTTGACAAACTCTGAAGGAGTGTATTTGGCACAGAAATACTCCGTCATACGTCCAACTCGTTTTTTTTTTTTTTTTTTGGCCATGTTTAGCATGAGAATCCAACTCTCTTTAACAATGTAAATAAGTCAGAATGCATGAAATAGCATTAGACATCCCCTTTAAAGAAAACTAGGTTGGTAACTGAAACGTTCACTTAAATAGTACAAAATATGGTCACATATTCAGTCAATAATTATTTTATTAAACTGTAATTTATAACATGAACAAGCACCGAAGGTGCAAAAGCACCTGTTGTATCCATTGGCGTTCTTATTATTATTCTTCCTTCTTTCATCTGCACTTGTCTATGCCTAGCCTGACGTCGTCATACTCATTTTCTAGTCAGAATACGAGTCTGATACTGCTCCAATGGGCTGTGATTATGAGGCATGTTTCAAAAGAAAATGCCTCTGCACTCAATTGGATAGACATACAACCAATCATAGCAACAGATTAAGTGATGTATGTTGAGCGACGCATAGTTGTCAACAGAACTCAACTGCACACACACTGGAAGAAGATGAAGATGAGTGTAAACAATCTTTGCAGGTGTTATAAAAATAATTTAAGGAATCACAGGTACAATTTTGGTTACCAACACGATCATCATTTTTGAGAGAAATAGTAAAGGTGAATGCATATACAAACAAGTTCTCCATTTAGTAAACAAATTCAACCCAAGCGCTCTTTGGTGACCTGGACGATTACGTCACTGTTGATCATCTGTCCATCATCGTATAAAGCCAGCCCTGACAATTTGATTGGTCCGAACAACTCTGGTTCGAGCATAGTTGCTTCACAATGGATCAAGTCCAGATTGAATGTTGTGGGCGGGGCTAAGTTCGGCTGGCATCCAGGCTAGTCTATGCCAGTCCTTAGAAAGCGGGAAAGTTATGAGATTTGGCACACAGACAGTCTGAATTGTTACCATAGCAAATTTGGAGTCTCCAACTCAATCCCTCTAGTGCCACCAACTGTCCAAAGTTTGTGTTTCACTGCATTCCACCATATGTCATTTCAATTTATCCGCCATTTTGAATATTTCGAAAAACCTACTTTTCCAAAATCATCCTTGGCCGTTGCTCCGATTTTCATGAAAATCGAACCAGACCATGCTGACAAAAATGTATGGAATTCAAGTTGATTCGACAAACCGTTCTCGAATAACGAAAGGACGAATTTGACAAAGAACATGCCAAAATGGATGTGAGACTATGGGTGCGTCTCATTCCCTTCCCTGGCTTCCGAGTTCATGAATCAGTTTATTGTGTACAAGAATTCGGGCACTGAGAAGGACAGTAAAGGAAGCTGGCTCACAACACACTGGGACACTGATGACTATTTCCAGCAACGTGGCAACGTCCTTACTGTACAACATCATTACTGATATTTATAAACAACAGCAGAGCTGATATCTTTCTGACATTGCTTGTAATGTTATATAAAGAACATTATGATAAATACTTTGCTTGTTACATATTCGTGCAACAATTCAGCCTTAAAGGTTCAGTGTGTAGTATTTATGAGGATATATTGACAGAAATGTAATATAATACACATAACTATGTTTTCAGTGGTGTATAAAGACTTTACATAATGTACCATTATGCATTTAATACCTTAGAATGAGTCATTTCTATCTACATACACCGCAGGTCCCCTTACAGTGAAATCGACATTTTGCGCTGTCATGTTTCTACAGTACCCTAAATGGACAAACTGCCTTACAGAGCGCTAGTCACTCTGCTCTCTCCGACGACAACATTTTTGTCTTGTGTCTGCCCCCGTAGCTTCTCTATGTGCTTCGAAAGTGAGGGGTGAGCGGTGGGTGATGCAATTCACAACCTCACCACTAGTTGCCGCTAAAATTCACACACTGCACCTTTAAATAAATTATAAATGTTAGCTAGATTGTGTTCATTGCCTGTCTAACGATGTATGTTCATGCTGAAAAAACATATAGCCTATCGCGTGTCGTTAACAGTCATTATGTGTAGTGAGTTTGCTCACGTGATTTAAGTTTTGCGCTTTAGAACTTCCGTTAAGGGAGCATAGCGAGCATCGATGCACCCTTGGTTTTGAGGTGCATTGTGAGACTTTAGGGAGCGAACGTTTCAGTGCACTGGAAGAATTCTGCGATTGAGACATCCCTTAAAATGGCCGACTCCCTGATCAGTGCCCTGACTACTGAACTAGGGAGCTGATTGAGTCGCACCCTAACTCTTTAGCGTATTCAGACCAAACTTGGTGTGTGTTATATCAACCATGACCTGAGGGTACCTGCACAGTTCTGGCGCAGTGCACTTAGTGGGTATGACAAATTTAAATTTTTGTTTATAACTTCTGAACGGTTTGGCCAAAAACCAGAAAACTGGTCTCTTTAGATTTGGTGCAGCATGCCAAGTCGAACGATATCCAATTTTCCCATATCTGCCATTTTGTTTGTCAGCCATTTTGAATTTTGTCATAAAATGCTATATTTTACGGATACATTGACATATTGTGACGAAACTCTGTATGTGTCTTTGGCACCATGCCCTGACAGTACTCAAAATGTTTCAGGACAGCACCACCTTGTGGTCAAAAGTTAATTAAAATATTATAATAATTAATTTTTTTTAAATGCTAATAGTTTTTGATTCGCCTATTGTAATGAAACTGGTCTTATCAGATTCCTTGGGTCATGCTGCGAACATAGATACTAATTTTGCCATAGTCGGCTGAACTACCAGTCCACCATTTTTATTTTATTTCAAAATCTACTTTTTCGAACTCCTCCTTCATCATTGGTCAGATTTTCACCAAATTTTAGTCAGATCATCTTAAGACAGGGGTGTTTCCTCCAAGGAGGCAAGGGAGGCAGTGCCTCCTCCAAAAAAACTGGATGAGAAAATAAACGATATTATGGAAATAAAACAACACAAATATTACAAAATGTGACATTAAGAAGAAGTGTAAAAGTCACTTGTTTTTATAAAGTAACACTGTCCAACAGCAACACCCGCGGGTGAAGTTACAGCGGGGCGCTGCGTCTCTTGTGTCTCCTCTGGTCCTATTGACTTATAACAGTCCCGCTAAAGCGTGCAGGGAGTTTTGTGGGGGTAATAGAGATTGAATGGGGGAAAGTCAGGTGAGAGGAGGCAATGTCTCCATCACACTATGATTGGATATGATTGGTACGTGCGATAAATCCTGCCTCTTGTTTTCGTGTGCATTCACGGATCGTTCTGTGGACAAAACTGTCTGTTAACTAATGTGTGTATAATATGATATATCACAATGTTGTGTATTGTGTATGATTTTGCATCTTTGTAACTTTAGAGTTTTTAATACCAACATTTTTTTTGCCTAAAACTATTCAATAAAATATCTTCTAACTAAATATATGTAAAGATAGCTTTAACATTTGCACATTAAACCTAAATTCTAACTCTAACATCTAACATCAAGTCTAAAACTTTTAAAGTGTCACTTTAGTTAAGAGATCAAACTTAGTACATTATCAATAATTAATATTTTGAATAGCCATCTTGTGTTCTGCAAATAGCTTGAGGTTCTGCTAATTATTGTACAATATCCCCAAACTACCTCCAGCCCGAGGAACATTATCACTCTGGAGTCGGGCACAGAAGAAAGCAATAGAAGATCAAAATGGCTCCCAGCTAAAGCACTAACCCCTTTAAAAACTTCCATGGCTTACAATACATTCTCAAATCAATATTTCATTAACTGGATGGAGGCGAAATGTTAATATAAAAAGAACTTTTGCAGCACTTACATTGAAAGTTTAGTCGAAACGAAACATTGAGGGTGATGAAATGTTCACTTTGCTTCGGCGCAAGTTCAATACTGCGATGTACAGTACAATATAGGTTTGAGGTAACAAACAACAGTCACATTAACACTAAGCATTTTATTAAAAATGTTTTATTGTTAATTGGAACATTTCAGCCATTCATGCCTTCAACATAGTGGTAATGCAAAAATAAATGTCCTCAGCAGTTAAAAACATGGCTTTTAAAAAGTAATGAAACGGGGCTCTGAGTAAAACATGTCAATTGATTTAAAACAAATGAGTGAAAAATAAATATATTGGTTAATAAAACAAAATCAACCATATTTAAAACC